>CM031566.1:15617510-15846349 GCA_018467065.1 Ephestia elutella
TTGACCTCAGGCATATTAGTGACGGCCACAGGGATGGCCCCGGCCTGTCTCAGCAACCTCACGCACTCGGCGTCAGTGTCTGCGCGCGAGTGGCGCCGGGACTGGAGCCCTAGCGAGTTACCATGTACACTGCGCTGCTAGAGAGAGAGAGAGAGAGAGAGAGAGAGAGAGGGAGAGACAGAGAGAGACTCACCATTTATTGACCTCAGGCACATTAGTGACGGCCACAGGGATGGCCCCGGCCTGTCTCAGCAACCTCACGCACTCGGCGTCAGTGTCTGCGCGCGAGTGGCGCCGGGACTGGAGCCCTAGCGAGTTACCATGGACACTGCGCTGCTAGAGAGAGAGAGAGAGAGAGAGACTCACCATTTATTGACCTCAGGCACATTAGTGACGGCCACAGGGATGGCCCCGGCCTGTCTCAGCAACCTCACGCACTCGGCGTCAGTGTCTGCGCGCGAGTGGCGCCGGGACTGGAGCCCTAGCGAGTTACCATGTACACTGCGCTGCTAGAGAGAGAGAGAGAGAGAGAGAGAGAGAGGGAGAGACAGAGAGAGACTCACCATTTATTGACCTCAGGCACATTAGTGACGGCCACAGGGATGGCCCCGGCCTGTCTCAGCAACCTCACGCACTCGGCGTCAGTGTCTGCGCGCGAGTGGCGCCGGGACTGGAGCCCTAGCGAGTTACCATGGACACTGCGCTGCTAGAGAGAGAGAGAGAGAGACTCACCATTTATTGACCTCAGGCACATTAGTGACGGCCACAGGGATGGCCCCGGCCTGTCTCAGCAACCTCACGCACTCGGCGTCAGTGTCTGCGCGCGAGTGGCGCCGGGACTGGAGCCCTAGCGAGTTACCATGGACACTGCGCTGCTAGAGAGAGAGAGAGAGACTCACCATTTATTGACCTCAGGCACATTAGTGACGGCCACAGGGATGGCCCCGGCCTGTCTCAGCAACCTCACGCACTCGGCGTCAGTGTCTGCGCGCGAGTGGCGCCGGGACTGGAGCCCTAGCGAGTTACCATGGACACTGCGCTGCTAGAGAGAGAGAGAGAGAGACTCACCATTTATTGACCTCAGGCACATTAGTGACGGCCACAGGGATGGCCCCGGCCTGTCTCAGCAACCTCACGCACTCGGCGTCAGTGTCTGCGCGCGAGTGGCGCCGGGACTGGAGCCCTAGCGAGTTACCATGGACACTGCGCTGCTAGAGAGAGAGAGAGAGAGACTCACCATTTATTGACCTCAGGCACATTAGTGACGGCCACAGGGATGGCCCCGGCCTGTCTCAGCAACCTCACGCACTCGGCGTCAGTGTCTGCGCGCGAGTGGCGCCGGGACTGGAGCCCTAGCGAGTTACCATGGACACTGCGCTGCTAGAGAGAGAGAGAGAGAGAGAGACTCACCATTTATTGACCTCAGGCACATTAGTGACGGCCACAGGGATGGCCCCGGCCTGTCTCAGCAACCTCACGCACTCGGCGTCAGTGTCTGCGCGCGAGTGGCGCCGGGACTGGAGCCCTAGCGAGTTACCATGGACACTGCGCTGCTAGAGAGAGAGAGAGAGACTCACCATTTATTGACCTCAGGCACATTAGTGACGGCCACAGGGATGGCCCCGGCCTGTCTCAGCAACCTCACGCACTCGGCGTCAGTGTCTGCGCGCGAGTGGCGCCGGGACTGGAGCCCTAGCGAGTTACCATGGACACTGCGCTGCTAGAGAGAGAGAGAGAGAGAGAGAGAGACTCACCATTTATTGACCTCAGGCACATTAGTGACGGCCACAGGGATGGCCCCGGCCTGTCTCAGCAACCTCACGCACTCGGCGTCAGTGTCTGCGCGCGAGTGGCGCCGGGACTGGAGCCCTAGCGAGTTACCATGGACACTGCGCTGCGAGAGAGAGACGGAGAGAGAGACTCACCATTTATTGACCTCAGGCACATTTGTGACGGCCACAGGGATGGCCCCGGCCTGTCTCAGCAACCTCACGCACTCGGCGTCAGTGTCTGCGCGCGAGTGGCGCCGGGACTGGAGCCCTAGCGAGTTACCATGGACACTGCGCTGCGAGAGAGACGGAGAGAGAGACTCACCATTTATTGACCTCAGGCACATTTGTGACGGCCACAGGGATGGCCCCGGCCTGTCTCAGCAACCTCACGCACTCGGCGTCAGTGTCTGCGCGCGAGTGGCGCCGGGACTGGAGCCCTAGCGAGTTACCATGTACACTGCGCTGCTAGAGAGAGAGAGAGAGAGAGAGAGAGAGGGAGAGACAGAGAGAGACTCACCATTTATTGACCTCAGGCACATTAGTGACGGCCACAGGGATGGCCCCGGCCTGTCTCAGCAACCTCACGCACTCGGCGTCAGTGTCTGCGCGCGAGTGGCGCCGGGACTGGAGCCCTAGCGAGTTACCATGGACACTGCGCTGCTAGAGAGAGAGAGAGAGAGAGAGAGACTCACCATTTATTGACCTCAGGCACATTAGTGACGGCCACAGGGATGGCCCCGGCCTGTCTCAGCAACCTCACGCACTCGGCGTCAGTGTCTGCGCGCGAGTGGCGCCGGGACTGGAGCCCTAGCGAGTTACCATGTACACTGCGCTGCTAGAGAGAGAGAGAGAGAGAGAGAGAGAGAGAGGGAGAGACAGAGAGAGACTCA
The DNA here is from genome assembly GCA_018467065.1 of Ephestia elutella. NCBI lineage: Eukaryota > Metazoa > Arthropoda > Insecta > Lepidoptera > Pyralidae > Ephestia > Ephestia elutella. The sequence continues at coordinate 15,620,173 of CM031566.1, forward strand.
CCATTTATTGACCTCAGGCACATTAGTGACGGCCACAGGGATGGCCCCGGCCTGTCTCAGCAACCTCACGCACTCGGCGTCAGTGTCTGCGCGCGAGTGGCGCCGGGACTGGAGCCCTAGCGAGTTACCATGGACACTGCGCTGCTAGAGAGAGAGAGAGAGAGAGAGACTCACCATTTATTGACCTCAGGCACATTAGTGACGGCCACAGGGATGGCCCCGGCCTGTCTCAGCAACCTCACGCACTCGGCGTCAGTGTCTGCGCGCGAGTGGCGCCGGGACTGGAGCCCTAGCGAGTTACCATGGACACTGCGCTGCTAGAGAGAGAGAGAGAGAGACTCACCATTTATTGACCTCAGGCACATTAGTGACGGCCACAGGGATAGCCCCGGCCTGTCTCAGCAACCTCACGCACTCGGCGTCAGTGTCTGCGCGCGAGTGGCGCCGGGACTGGAGCCCTAGCGAGTTACCATGGACACTGCGCTGCTAGAGAGAGAGAGAGAGAGACTCACCATTTATTGACCTCAGGCACATTAGTGACGGCCACAGGGATGGCCCCGGCCTGTCTCAGCAACCTCACGCACTCGGCGTCAGTGTCTGCGCGCGAGTGGCGCCGGGACTGGAGCCCTAGCGAGTTACCATGGACACTGCGCTGCTAGAGAGAGAGAGAGAGACTCACCATTTATTGACCTCAGGCACATTAGTGACGGCCACAGGGATGGCCCCGGCCTGTCTCAGCAACCTCACGCACTCGGCGTCAGTGTCTGCGCGCGAGTGGCGCCGGGACTGGAGCCCTAGCGAGTTACCATAGACACTACGGTGCTAGAGAGAGAGAGAGAGAGAGAGACTCACCATTTATTGACCTCAGGCACATTAGTGACGGCCACAGGGATGGCCCCGGCCTGTCTCAGCAACCTCACGCACTCGGCGTCAGTGTCTGCGCGCGAGTGGCGCCGGGACTGGAGCCCTAGCGAGTTACCATGGACACTGCGCTGCTAGAGAGAGAGAGAGAGAGACTCACCATTTATTGACCTCAGGCACATTAGTGACGGCCACAGGGATGGCCCCGGCCTGTCTCAGCAACCTCACGCACTCGGCGTCAGTGTCTGCGCGCGAGTGGCGCCGGGACTGGAGCCCTAGCGAGTTACCATGGACACTGCGCTGCTAGAGAGAGAGAGAGAGAGAGAGAGAGAGACTCACCATTTATTGACCTCAGGCACATTAGTGACGGCCACAGGGATGGCCCCGGCCTGTCTCAGCAACCTCACGCACTCGGCGTCAGTGTCTGCGCGCGAGTGGCGTTGGGACTGGAGCCCTAGCGAGTTACCATAGACACTACGGTGCTAGAGAGAGAGAGAGAGAGAGAGAGAGACTCACCATTTATTGACCTCAGGCACATTAGTGACGGCCACAGGGATGGCCCCGGCCTGTCTCAGCAACCTCACGCACTCGGCGTCAGTGTCTGCGCGCGAGTGGCGCCGGGACTGGAGCCCTAGCGAGTTACCATGTACACTGCGCTGCTAGAGAGAGAGAGAGAGAGAGACTCACCATTTATTGACCTCAGGCACATTAGTGACGGCCACAGGGATGGCCCCGGCCTGTCTCAGCAACCTCACGCACTCGGCGTCAGTGTCTGCGCGCGAGTGGCGCCGGGACTGGAGCCCTAGCGAGTTACCATGGACACTGCGCTGCTAGAGAGAGAGAGAGAGACTCACCATTTATTGACCTCAGGCACATTAGTGACGGCCACAGGGATGGCCCCGGCCTGTCTCAGCAACCTCACGCACTCGGCGTCAGTGTCTGCGCGCGAGTGGCGCCGGGACTGGAGCCCTAGCGAGTTACCATGGACACTGCGCTGCTAGAGAGAGAGAGAGAGAGAGAGAGACTCACCATTTATTGACCTCAGGCACATTAGTGACGGCCACAGGGATGGCCCCGGCCTGTCTCAGCAACCTCACGCACTCGGCGTCAGTGTCTGCGCGCGAGTGGCGCCGGGACTGGAGCCCTAGCGAGTTACCATGGACACTGCGCTGCTAGAGAGAGAGAGAGAGAGAGAGAGACTCACCATTTATTGACCTCAGGCACATTAGTGACGGCCACAGGGATGGCCCCGGCCTGTCTCAGCAACCTCACGCACTCGGCGTCAGTGTCTGCGCGCGAGTGGCGCCGGGACTGGAGCCCTAGCGAGTTACCATGGACACTGCGCTGCTAGAGAGAGAGAGAGAGAGAGAGAGAGAGACTCACCATTTATTGACCTCAGGCACATTAGTGACGGCCACAGGGATGGCCCCGGCCTGTCTCAGCAACCTCACGCACTCGGCGTCAGTGTCTGCGCGCGAGTGGCGCCGGGACTGGAGCCCTAGCGAGTTACCATGTACACTGCGCTGCTAGAGAGAGAGAGAGGGAGAGACAGAGAGAGACTCACCATTTATTGACCTCAGGCACATTAGTGACGGCCACAGGGATGGCCCCGGCCTGTCTCAGCAACCTCACGCACTCGGCGTCAGTGTCTGCGCGCGAGTGGCGCCGGAACTGGAGCCCTAGCGAGTTACCATGGACACTGCGCTGCTAGAGAGAGAGAGAGAGAGACTCACCATTTATTGACCTCAGGCACATTAGTGACGGCCACAGGGATGGCCCCGGCCTGTCTCAGCAACCTCACGCACTCGGCGTCAGTGTCTGCGCGCGAGTGGCGCCGGGACTGGAGCCCTAGCGAGTTACCATGGACACTGCGCTGCTAGAGAGAGAGAGAGAGAGAGAGACTCACCATTTATTGACCTCAGGCACATTAGTGACGGCCACAGGGATGGCCCCGGCCTGTCTCAGCAACCTCACGCACTCGGCGTCAGTGTCTGCGCGCGAGTGGCGCCGGGACTGGAGCCCTAGCGAGTTACCATAGACACTACGGTGCTAGAGAGAGAGAGAGAGACTCACCATTTATTGACCTCAGGCACATTAGTGACGGCCACAGGGATGGCCCCGGCCTGTCTCAGCAACCTCACGCACTCGGCGTCAGTGTCTGCGCGCGAGTGGCGCCGGGACTGGAGCCCTAGCGAGTTACCATGGACACTGCGCTGCTAGAGAGAGAGAGAGAGAGAGAGAGACTCACCATTTATTGACCTCAGGCACATTAGTGACGGCCACAGGGATGGCCCCGGCCTGTCTCAGCAACCTCACGCACTCGGCGTCAGTGTCTGCGCGCGAGTGGCGCCGGGACTGGAGCCCTAGCGAGTTACCATGGACACTGCGCTGCTAGAGAGAGAGAGAGAGAGAGAGAGAGACTCACCATTTATTGACCTCAGGCACATTAGTGACGGCCACAGGGATGGCCCCGGCCTGTCTCAGCAACCTCACGCACTCGGCGTCAGTGTCTGCGCGCGAGTGGCGCCGGGACTGGAGCCCTAGCGAGTTACCATGTACACTGCGCTGCTAGAGAGAGAGAGAGGGAGAGACTCACCATTTATTGACCTCAGGCACATTAGTGACGGCCACAGGGATGGCCCCGGCCTGTCTCAGCAACCTCACGCACTCGGCGTCAGTGTCTGCGCGCGAGTGGCGCCGGGACTGGAGCCCTAGCGAGTTACCATGGACACTGCGCTGCTAGAGAGAGAGAGAGAGAGACTCACCATTTATTGACCTCAGGCACATTAGTGACGGCCACAGGGATGGCCCCGGCCTGTCTCAGCAACCTCACGCACTCGGCGTCAGTGTCTGCGCGCGAGTGGCGTTGGGACTGGAGCCCTAGCGAGTTACCATAGACACTACGGTGCTAGAGAGAGAGAGAGAGAGAGAGACTCACCATTTATTGACCTCAGGCACATTAGTGACGGCCACAGGGATGGCCCCGGCCTGTCTCAGCAACCTCACGCACTCGGCGTCAGTGTCTGCGCGCGAGTGGCGCCGGGACTGGAGCCCTAGCGAGTTACCATGGACACTGCGCTGCTAGAGAGAGAGAGAGAGAGAGAGAGACTCACCATTTATTGACCTCAGGCACATTAGTGACGGCCACAGGGATGGCCCCGGCCTGTCTCAGCAACCTCACGCACTCGGCGTCAGTGTCTGCGCGCGAGTGGCGCCGGGACTGGAGCCCTAGCGAGTTACCATGGACACTGCGCTGCTAGAGAGAGAGAGAGAGAGAGAGAGAGACTCACCATTTATTGACCTCAGGCACATTAGTGACGGCCACAGGGATGGCCCCGGCCTGTCTCAGCAACCTCACGCACTCGGCGTCAGTGTCTGCGCGCGAGTGGCGCCGGGACTGGAGCCCTAGCGAGTTACCATGTACACTGCGCTGCTAGAGAGAGAGAGAGGGAGAGACAGAGAGAGACTCACCATTTATTGACCTCAGGCACATTAGTGACGGCCACAGGGATGGCCCCGGCCTGTCTCAGCAACCTCACGCACTCGGCGTCAGTGTCTGCGCGCGAGTGGCGCCGGAACTGGAGCCCTAGCGAGTTACCATGTACACTGCGCTGCTAGAGAGAGAGAGAGAGGGAGAGACAGAGAGAGACTCACCATTTATTGACCTCAGGCACATTAGTGACGGCCACAGGGATGGCCCCGGCCTGTCTCAGCAACCTCACGTACTCGGCGTCAGTGTCTGCGCGCGAGTGGCGCCGGGACTGGAGCCCTAGCGAGTTACCATGGACACTGCGCTGCTAGAGAGAGAGAGAGAGAGAGAGAGACTCACCATTTATTGACCTCAGGCACATTAGTGACGGCCACAGGAATGGCCCCGGCCTGTCTCAGCAACCTCACGCACTCGGCGTCAGTGTCTGCGCGCGAGTGGCGCCGGGACTGGAGCCCTAGCGAGTTACCATGTACACTGCGCTGCTAGAGAGAGAGAGAGAGGGAGAGACAGAGAGAGACTCACCATTTATTGACCTCAGGCACATTAGTGACGGCCACAGGGATGGCCCCGGCCTGTCTCAGCAACCTCACGCACTCGGCGTCAGTGTCTGCGCGCGAGTGGCGCCGGGACTGGAGCCCTAGCGAGTTACCATGTACACTGCGCTGCTAGAGAGAGAGAGAGAGAGGGAGAGACAGAGAGAGACTGTGCAGAGCAACTACGCTCTGCTGCCAGAAAATGTGGCAGAGAGAATCCGGACAAACGAAGCGGCGGGAAGAATTCTGTACCGGAACTTTACCGGGAAAAAATCTACCGGTAAAATTAAGTACCGGGAAAAAATCTCCACGCGACACCACGCTTGTCCGACTAGAATCTAACTTAAGCTATACGCAGTCTGCTACCACCGTAGCTTATGAAGGGAGCTACAGGGCCCTATATGATAACCTAACCTATAAATTAAATACAATTGAACACTTACCAAATTAAATCTTCTTTCTCTTCGGATCCAAACTTGAGTGTCTTCGGGAAGGGGGAATTCCTAATCACCCTACCTAACCCTTGAGATCTCAATTCCCCAGGACAAATAAATAGATTTCTTCCCGTAGTTTCACTCGGGAACAGCCAGATGTGAACAGCCAGCCACGTTTCACCTCTCACAAGAAAAAGTCACCATGACGGGTACACAAACACAAAGTTCAATAGTTATTTAACAAACAGGAAATTCACAAACACAACTCAAGCTAATTAGCAATCAAAGAACGCGGAACCTCTCGCGTATTAAAAATCAAACCGATATCGCATAGGACAATTGCGACCGTCCGCGAGCCATTCGCGCTAGCAATGTGAAAACCCCGAACGCCCTCTGGCGGCAGCAATGCGAAACGCCTGCGTTTAGTTTTACCCAATATATTACAAACATCCCCCCGTCCCGGTCTGAGAAGCAGACCGCTAGCTTACTCTACGGGAAGGCGGGCGAGAGAGGTCACACCTCTCCTTAAAATCGAACCGTCGACCAACACCTCAGCCACACGCGGAGTGCCATCTCCGCCAAGAATCAAACGTAATATGCGAGCTCGTCGCCAAAGCAATGAGGGCAAATTTGCCTCTTTTAACAATACTAAATCACCCTCCCTGGGAGGCTCAGTCCTGTCTGTCCACTTCACTCTTTGCTGCAGCAAATGCAAATATTCAAGCGACCAGCGACGCCAAAAGTCCTGGCTCATTTGCTGCAACATTTGAAAACGCGACAACCGATATACGCGTTCATCCTTCCACGGGTATTCGGGCAGGGCATTCAACGGCCCTCCCACCAAAAAATGACCAGGGGTGAGAGCTTCCAAGTCATTTGGATCTGGAGATAGCGGACAGAGAGGACGAGAGTTGAGGACCGCCTCAACTTTACAAAACACTGTGGCCAGCTCTTCAAAAGTTAGAGCCGTTTCTCCGATAATGCGGCGGAGGTGGGTCTTTGCGGATTTCACAGCCGCTTCAAAAATCCCTCCCCAATGGGGGCAACTTGGGGGACTAAACTTCCAGGTTATTCCCCTTTGGGCAGCAATTTGACTTAAACTAGTACAATTTTTATCAATAAACACAGAAACATCCTTAAGATAATTTACAGTTCCTTTATAGTTTGTGCCATTGTCAGACCTAATAAGGGAAGGTAGACCTCGACGCGAAACAAAGCGATCCAACGCGGCGACGAAGGCCTCCGTAGTCAGAGCCGATACCACCTCCAAATGGACAGCCTTGGTGGCCAAACAAACAAATACACACAAATAGCCCTTCACAATACGGGCATTACGAAAGGGAGAAGCCTTGATCGAAAAGGGACCGGCAAAATCGGTTCCAACGCCGTCAAACGGTCTCGAAGGTCGGATTCGATCAGCGGGCAAATCACCCATCTGTGGTTGCATCGTGGATGCCTTCAACCTATAACATGCAATACATCGAAACAGAACACTACGGATTGCTCTTCGGGCTGACAAAATCCAAAACTCGCGTTGCAAGATAGCCAACAAAGCATTGCACCCAGCATGGGCGTTACGAATGTGTCGATCAGACACCAAAAGCTGCACCAAGGGTCCGCCCTTGGGCAACAACAGAGGATGGCGAGTCTCATATGGAAGATCCGCCTTCCGGAGCCTGCCTCCAACCCGAAGAAGCCCATCCGAGTCGATGTACGGGTTCAAACGAGCGACCGCGCCCTTCAACTTAGCGCGTGAGTCGCGCAAGATACGAAGCTCTGACTCAAACCGTCCGGTCTGCACGACACGGACCCAATGCAACAATGCGCTCCGGCGCTCTTCTGCACCTGCAATCGGCTCCAACCGCTTTGCCTGTGGGTTTCTACAATTATGTATGAAACGCTTAATCCAACTGGTAACACCCAGAAGCTTATCCAAGCTGCTATACCGAGCAAGTAGCCAATCCGGCTCCGACGTCGTCTCAGCGACTACAGCATGTACACGGAGCCCAGTCAAACTCAAAGAAGTAACATCTGTCTGACAGACAGGCCAAGATGTTTCTGATCCCATCAGCCACTCTGGACCCCACCAGAGCGGGTGTGACACCAATTCTGGTGCCGTACAACCTCGGGAAGCACAGTCCGCTGGGTTAAGCTCTCCCGGCACATGTCTCCATGTTATATCAATTCCAATATTTTGAATTTGGGAAACCCTGTTTCCAACAAAAACCTCCAAGGTATGTGGGGCCGCGCGCAACCATGCAAGCGCGACCTGGCTATCCGACCAGGCGAAGATGTCCCGTATCTCGACCGTGGCCGCCAGCTCACTGGCAACGTGATGCAACAATTTAGAGAGAAGGTGAGCTCCACTCAACTCAAGCTTGGGAATAGTCAGCCTAGTCCTGATGGGGGCGACCTTGCTCTTCCCTAACAAAAGCGAGACATTGACCCGGCCATCGGCGTCAACTGTCCGCATATAGACTGACGCGGCGTAGCCTCGCTCCGACGCGTCACAAAAGCCATGCAGGCTGGCTCGATATTTCCCGGGGGCAATATTCGACGAGGCAAGGCAATCCGATTGACTTCCTTAATCGATGAAAACAACTCGAGCCAATCATCCAATGGAGGACCAAACAGCGGCTCGTCCCACGAGACGCCCAAAGTCCAAAGTCTCTGAAGAAGACACTTCGCAGAGAATATCACTGGACTGATCCAACCGCTTGGATCAAACATACGGGCTATTACGGACAACACCGTTCTCTTAGTCCAGACCTTTGGTATTTCCAAGTCCACTTGGAATGTAAAAATATCGGTTAGCGGCTGGTACTGCATGCCCAGCACCGCTATCCTGTTGGGATCATCCACATCCTCAAACAGGTGAGGGTTCTGTTGGTGATCCTCCGGGATCCCTTCTAGAACTTTAGGCTCATTAGACAACCACTTACGTAGCTCGTAGCCACCTGTCTTCAATATTTCAATCAATTCATCCCGCAGTAGGAGGGCCTCCTCAATACTTTGGGCTCCGGTGCACACGTCATCAACATACAAGTCACGTGACAGCACGGAAGCCCCACGGGGAAAGCGGATCCGTTCCCGCTCTGCCAATTCAAGCAATGATCTGATGGCGATATAGGGACTAGATTTCAAACCATAGGTGTTTGTATTGAGTTCATACACCGTCACAGGATCCTCAGGGCGCTCACGCCAGAGTATCAACTGGAATCGCCTGTCCTCAGGATGTATGACTGTCTGGCGGAACATCATCCGGATGTCCGCACCAAAAACCACTTGATGTCTTCTAAAGTTCAAGATGATGTCAATTATATCCCTATGCAATTTGGGACCTGAATGCAAACATAGATTCAACGAAACTCCGTTCGAAGTGGGTGCGGACCCATCAAAGACAGTCCGCAACTTGCCCGTTGAGGCCTTCACCACCGCGTGGTGGGGCAAAAAATAATGCTCAGTTGAGCTCCAATCAACTCGAGCCGGAGACATGTGACCCAAATCCTCGTACTCGCGCATAAATTCAATATATTTATCGCGAAGTACGTGGTCACGCTGCATACGTCGCTCCATGGACAGCAGTCGTTTCCCCGCAAGCGCCCTACTTTGCCCTAGGCTAGGACGAGAGGCAACAAAGGGTAACCTAGTTACAAACCGACCGGAGGGCAACCTCTCCGTGGTCGATCGAAAAAGGGCTTCGCACTCAGCGTGTTCCGGATCCATCCTGGAACTCATAGGTGGCTCCTCCACCTCCCAAAACCTTTGCATGGTCTTGGCCAAGGACGCAGATGCGACAACCGGTGGCTCCTTCCGCGGTGCCATTATCAAACACAGGGCCCATCAGGGCAAAACCAAAAATCGTAGACACTGCCATCAGTGAAGACGAACCCAGAGCCTTCTGTGTACCCAACAAAATCCAACCCAATACGTCCGAGCCCAGGAGCAAGTCCACTGGGCCGGGATGAAAGACAAAGGGGTCGGCCAAATCCAGACTCCGAAACCAAAGACAACACACCCGGCGGTATGTCTGTCGAGGGGTGCCAACCCGCAATGGTATCCATTACCATAGCCGAAGTCGTGATCCTCATTGTGGAGGACTTCAGCGAAGAAAAGGTGACAAGTGTCTGGCCCGTCAGACACTTCACTTGTATGCCACCAACTCCAAGAAGTGGCACAGGCGAGTCTTCCACGACTAAACCTAACTGGCGTGCCACTCGAGTGGTAACCAAACTGCTTTGAGCCCCTGAGTCCAACAGAGCTCTCAAATTAATGGCTTCCCCCTACGACCCCATACGCGGACCACCGCGGTAGGGAGCAGAACCGTCCGCGGCTCTGTCCCAGCAAGGGAGCAAGCTAGTTACGGGCTCCCCACTCTCTCCAAACCAGGGGCGCGCCACTGACCCGGATAATATGGCGGGCGAGTGCACATCCCCATCTGAGGGGGGCATAACCCGCGGCCCGGCCATACATATGGTACGGCGGGTGGTACTCCAGCCGTGGGTACTCGTGCAGCGGCGGAGAAAACCGCTGCGGCTGCATGTGGTGGGTAGTGGTAACCCGCGTGGAGGGGGGTGTCCCCACTCTCACGTCCGATCTAGGGCCCCCGCCCATGGGGGCCCTATCCGGGGCCTGGCCAGCTACATACTGGCCATGACCTTGGGGCGCGTGGTCCCGGTCCGCCAAGACCCGCGCAGGTACGCGACCCCCTCCCGAGGGGGTGCGACGAGCGAAGCCGCGTCCTCCGTCCGGTGGTGGAGGGCTTCGCGCAGGAGCGCCCCCGCCCATAGGGGACCCCTGCCTCAACATCCGGGTGCCATCCCCGTTGCGGTTCATGCAAAGCATCGCGTGGTGCCGCCCACGGCATGCACTGCATGGTATGGCACTGGGACAGTCACGTGCATAGTGACCGCCCAAACAATAAAAGCAAAGTTCATGCCGCTTTGCCATGCGGCGCCTATCTTGTACTGGCAGTCTCTGCCAGTCCCTGCATTGCAGCAGGCTGTGGCCCATCCGGCCACATGGCAGGCAGTCCGCGTCCCCCGCGACTGCTGCCGTGTGTGCAACCCGCACACCAGCTCCACGCGGTGGCGGTTGCCGTCCCTGTGGGGGCTTCCCTCGCCATGAGGGTTCCAAGGGCCTACGTTCAGGCGCTCTGGATGGCGCTGAGTCCGTCATGGTATTCTCAGCAGCCCGTGCCTCAAACTCCAAAAACTTCACCAAGTCAGTGAATGTTGGTAGGGTGGTGCTATCCCGTTCCGCATTCTCGCGCTCAAACCGCGAGCGGATGTCATTGGGCAATTTGCCCAATACAATGTGCACCAACAAAAAAGACCATTGGTCCACCGGCAGCCCCAGTGTGCGGAGCGCGTTACAGGCCACTGTAACGGGCGTGAGCAACTGCAGGCGCAACTGTGCCCTGTTGGCCACCTTGGGCAGGGCCATCAACTGTGCGGCGTGCGCATCCGCTAACAAACGTAAGTTTTGGTAGCGGGAGTTCAATAACTCCCAAGCCGTATCGTACTGGTCGTCCTCCACCCGGAGGTGCTGGATGAGCGACCGCGCTTCATCCTCAAGAGTGGAGAGGAGGTAGGCCATCTTCTGGGCCTTCGACAAATCCTGTCGTGCTACGACCAGGGACTCAAACATATTTTTATATGCTACCCACTCCTCCATCCTACCCCCAAAGTGGGACAGCTGAAGGGTGGGGAGCCGACCAGTAACCGCTGGTCCTTCCTGTCTAACAGGTGTGCGAGGGGCTGGTCCGCCAGCCTGTCTCGCCCTTATTGCGGTCACCGCCTCCGCGATATCATCGTGCAGACTCAGGATCTGGTCCATGTCCGCCATGTGACCTGCGTAGGCCTCCGGGGTAAGATCGGCTTCGGTAAGCGCCGCCATGGCCGCTTCCGCGCTAATCAATCGTGAGTGGAGGTGATCCGCTCTTAGCAGTATGGCGCCCTCCCTGTCCTTCCGGGACAGGAGTCCTCCGGCCGTCACAAACCATCTCAATTCGTTGGCGAGTGTCGCCCTAGCATTGGAGGCCTTCGCCATCGCGTCAAGTCACAAACAAAAAATAACAAAAGGTAAATAAAAAACAACAAAATCAAACAACTACACGAAGAACCGCGGTAGGTATGAGAATGGCACAAACCCGGAACGCACGGTACAAACCGCAAACAAATACAAAAAAGGTTACAAATATTCTTATACAAACAAACTAAGAAAAATCTAATAATTTTTACAAACAATTAATTATTTTTTTTTTTTACAAACGAACAAATAGAGGGTAGATAAACTACGCTCTGCTACCAGAAAATGTGCAGAGCAACTACGCTCTGCTGCCAGAAAATGTGGCAGAGAGAATCCGGACAAACGAAGCGGCGGGAAGAATTCTGTACCGGAACTTTACCGGGAAAAAATCTACCGGTAAAATTAAGTACCGGGAAAAAATCTCCACGCGACACCACGCTTGTCCGACTAGAATCTAACTTAAGCTATACGCAGTCTGCTACCACCGTAGCTTATGAAGGGAGCTACAGGGCCCTATATGATAACCTAACCTATAAATTAAATACAATTGAACACTTACCAAATTAAATCTTCTTTCTCTTCGGATCCAAACTTGAGTGTCTTCGGGAAGGGGGAATTCCTAATCACCCTACCTAACCCTTGAGATCTCAATTCCCCAGGACAAATAAATAGATTTCTTCCCGTAGTTTCACTCGGGAACAGCCAGATGTGAACAGCCAGCCACGTTTCACCTCTCACAAGAAAAAGTCACCATGACGGGTACACAAACACAAAGTTCAATAGTTATTTAACAAACAGGAAATTCACAAACACAACTCAAGCTAATTAGCAATCAAAGAACGCGGAACCTCTCGCGTATTAAAAATCAAACCGATATCGCATAGGACAATTGCGACCGTCCGCGAGCCATTCGCGCTAGCAATGTGAAAACCCCGAACGCCCTCTGGCGGCAGCAATGCGAAACGCCTGCGTTTAGTTTTACCCAATATATTACAAACAGAGACTCACCATTTATTGACCTCAGGCACATTAGTGACGGCCACAGGGATGGCCCCGGCCTGTCTCAGCAACCTCACGTACTCGGCGTAAGTGTCTGCGCGCGAGTGGCGCCGGGACTGGAGCCCTAGCGAGTTACCATGGACACTGCGCTGCTAGAGAGAGAGAGAGACTCACCATTTATTGACCTCAGGCACATTAGTGACGGCCACAGGGATGGCCCCGGCCTGTCTCAGCAACCTCACGTACTCGGCGTCAGTGTCTGCGCGCGAGTGGCGCCGGGACTGGAGCCCTAACGAGTTACCATGGACACTGCGCTGCTAGAGAGAGAGAGAGAGAGAGAGAGAGAGAGAGAGAGACTCACCATTTATTGACCTCAGGCACATTAGTGACGGCCACAGGGATGGCCCCGGCCTATCTCAGCAACCTCACGCACTCGGCGTCAGTGTCTGCGCGCGAGTGGCGCCGGGACTGGAGCCCTAGCGAGTTGCAATGGACACTGCGCTGCTAGAGAGAGAGAGAGAGAGAGAGTGAGAGAGAGAGAGAGAGAGAGTGAGAGAGAGAGAGACTCACCATTTATTGACCTCAGGCACATTAGTGACGGCCACAGGGATGGCCCCGGCCTGTCTCAGCAACCTCACGCACTCGGCGTCAGTGTCTGCGCGCGAGTGGCGCCGGGACTGGAGCCCTAGCGAGTTTATCATGCCTTCCACTGCGGTACTCTCTTTTGCTGTGAACGGAACCCCTGGAAGAGATACAAAGTGATATTCCAATGTTTTATTTTACAACACGATTTTATGTATTTTAAGAAAGAGTAGGATATTCTGATACAGGCATACTTTGCTTACTAGAAAGTCCTAAAAATGTATCTTTGACCACTTTGTGGTGAAAGAAATAAATTTCAACACAATTCTCGACTGTAAAAACAAGACAAGCAATATAAAGACCTGGTCGCGGGTTCAAGTCCTGCTGGCATAAAATTTTTCACTATATCTAATTTCTATATGAGAGAACTAATAGTACTAACTGCATCTGAGTTGCACAAAAATCTGAAATAAGACAAGCAATATACCCAGGAAAGGTTTCTTATCAAATTCCTCCTTTGACAGCCCCTCAGCGATCCTTCTGTCCACCTCGCGAGCATCCTTCAGAGCATCCTCGAATCTTTCGTCTGTGACGGCGTTTAGGATTGGGTTCACCTAAAAATTTCAATTACATCAAAATAATTTGGAATTTCGGGATAAAAAGTACCCTATGTGCTATTCTTGGTATTTTTCTATCTGAATACCAAACGTCGAAATCCGTCCAGTAGATTTTGCGTGATTGAGTAACAAACATCCTCACAAACTCACATCCAAACTTTTGCATTTATAATATTAGTAGGAAGAATTTTACTAATATTATGAATGCTAAAGTTAGGATGTCAGTTTGTATGTTTGGTGATTAATCACGCAAAATCTACTGGACGGATTTTGATGAAATTTGGCGTACGGGTAGAAAATTAACCGGAATATCACATAGGGTACTTTTTATCCCGTAATTCCCACGGGAGTCAGATTGGTATAAACTCATTGGGCACGTTAGGCGTCGTCAAAGGCGAACTACAAACAAATCTATATCAACTATAGGTCTACCAGAATCTGATGGCAAAATTTTTTATGAAAATCGCTCGATTTTCATACATTTTTTTGCCATCAGATTCTCATCAAACTACAATACATTCGAAAAGAAAAGTAATAAACTTACGAGTTTAATCCTCTCGATGCAAGCGTTCACCAACTCCTCTGAAGTTAGCTCTTTATTACGTATTTTCGCAGCCAAGGTCACAGCACTCTCAGCCAGAATGCCATGCCTCTTGTCCAACGCCGGGATGGGTTGCCGCTTGCTTTCCCAGAAGAACGAGAATACCAGGTCAACGACCCAGTCCAGGATGGATCGAAAAAATAGGAACGTGTACTTTAACACGTTGAACGCCATGCCTCTGAATATTTTGTTCGTTTTTTTACGACGTTCCTGAAATATGATAATACTGTCAGGATTGCAGTCATGTACTTTAATTTTTTAAGGGAATCCAAACTGACACTTATGAAAGTAAATAATTATTTGGTCTATTTACTCAATAATAAACAAAAATAAACTTTACTAAAACATAAAATCGTACAAGACACATAGACTACATTTCTTGACTCAATGCAAATTACATGACAAGATATGAATAGAAAAAAAAAATATGTTTTTCTCACATATATGTTTGGGTTCAGTCAGAATACTCATACATATACAAACATTATTTATTTATAAAAAAAATATAAATGGCAATTTTTTTATACTATAGGTGCCTTGCAAGCCAATCAATATTCATGAAACAATTTGACAGCACAAAAGACAAAGTCAATATGGCTGTAGCACCATAAAATGTATGGAAATTAATGCAAGAAAAAAATTTCATAACATGATTTATGTTTTGGAAGTTGTTAGGTGCCAAGCGGATAGGTGGTTCAAATATTGATTTTTATGTTCAAATATTTATTATTCCGGTTTAACAGATTCAAAAGCATGCCTGTTTCTCCGTAAAGAGGATATAAAGAGGAGGTAACAAACAATTAATTTTAACAATTATCATACACGCATCAGCTTAGTGTGTTCAAAATAAAAAAATAAATTATGAAATTTTGTTTTTTGGGCAGTTAGTATTTCTTTGTCATGAATTCAGCCTTTTAACAATCTGTAGCTCTACTTACCTTTATAATAGCCTTTGTTTCTGCCTCTTTTGTGCACATTTCTAAAAAATGTAAAATTATTAGTATACCTACTTACATAGGAAAAATCTAACTTTGTTACAAATATAGGCAGCAAAATAAGAATAAGGAAAGAGCTAAAAAAGTGATTATTTTATAGCAAACTACTCTTACACATACAATTGATTTAAGGAAATCAAAATTAGCCCAAAATTAAAATTTGATAACCTCCCACGTATGTAAAACCTGCTGTTGCTTTGAACTTTTGACCAAAACTACTAAACTGTCATAACTGCCTCTGATGTGATTACACCGACCGATGAGTAAACATTAAGTTGACAATAAGTAAGTGAAACGCTAACTTCTTGACCCCGATTTGAATACTTGGTACCTACCTGAGGTAGGTACCGTATGAAAGAACGAAAGTTAACTTTTTTGAGTTAGAAACTTATGACAGTGAAAACAAGTACAACTTGCCAAAATCTTACCGCTTCAAGCTATTTTTCAATTATTATGACGGCAATATTATCAAATAATACACTTACAGAAGTTTTCAGATATATTAAAAAAGATTGCAGCTTCAATTTTCCAATTTTCGATTTTCTCTGAATTTTCTTTTCTAACTTGACTGCTTTGCTTGACTGACACTACTCCACTTGACAGTTGATTGATAGACATTTGCTGACATTTCGACACTTTTTTGACAATGATGGATGGTGGTGACGTGAACGCGCGAACGCGCATCTATTTTTTACCCGACTGCACCACAAGGAAGATAATGTTTCAGGTGAACTTATTCTGATTTTATTCTCATGCTAGCACTCCACATTGTTTACATGATCACATGGCTTGGCGACGTAGAAAGCTTTAGCCTTTAGGTACTACGGAATGTAGGGGAGCACTAAGAGAGGATTCCCCGAAATTGCCATGGTGACAAAATCCCGGGGCCATCATGCTAGCACTCCACATTGTTTACATGATCACATGGCTTGGCGACGTAGAAAGCTTCAGCTTTTAGGTACTACGTAATGTAGGGGAGCACTAAGAGAGGATTCCCCGAAATTCCCATGGTGACAAAATCACGGGGCCATGCTAGAACTTAAGTAAGTACCTACATTTATTCGTGACTTTCAACATTCGAGTAACATGGACTTACGCGTGAGGGGTCCATGTTACTTGCTTTTCACTTTTCACCCATGCTGAACACTCTACTTTTCATCTCAAATAGGTACTTATAAGGAAATTAAGTAGTAGATGTAATCGCTACGAGGACCGGTGCAAAGTCTACCACTTTCTCCCTCTGAACATTAGACGCCAAGTGGCTGATGTGTGTTATTTCGCGAATATACTCGTAGCTAGGGGCTCCGTTGACTGCAGCGAATTACTGTCGAAAATTGGACTACTCCTCAGCAGCCCCCGTCTAAGGAAACGATTTATTTTGAACGTTCCCACTTGTTCTACCAATTTTATAGACGCAACTCTGTTTTGCCTAGAACAGCGGATTTAATAAACAATACCGTAATTGACTTTGACCTGTTTTGTACCAGTAGCGCATCCATAAAGACACGTTTTGCAGACGCTTTCTTCAACCGTATACCGCAACCGTGACTTAAATAGCATAGTAGTTTTCTTTTATTATATTTTGTAATACAAAGTTGTTCTTCAACTATAACATTAATAGGCGGAGTCTTGTTATTAGCATAGCTTTAATGTAATTGTACTCAATACATAGTCGTTATTTAGCTGTAAGACCCCCAAAAAACTAAATAAATAAGTAAATAAAATATGGATAAACTGCTTAGAATTAGTAACCTATGTTACGTTACGATAGATCAGTTATGTTATGTTAACTTTTTAACAAACAGAAGACGTAAGTACAGTTTACGTAGGAAACATACTGGAAAATAAGTGAGTTTTAGTTCGCAAGCCGTTTGGCATGGTCGATTCCTTTCCTGACATTCGCCTTTTCAATTACGTAACAATATCATACAATCTAAGTTTTTTTTTCTATTTTGGGAATTTTAGGTTTGTGCAGTGAAATTATTTTTTTGTATAAGTATTTTTCTTTTTTTTTATCGTGTCGGCGTTTTAATTATCTAGATCCAGTAAGTGCCTGAAGTGACCTTATTAGTGTTTAAATAAAGTAGGTAGATCTAATAAAAAGATGATTTAAATCTATTAGGTACGTCTATATGTAACTCAACACTATTGTCGAGATCCAGATAAGGAGTGATTTTCAGGGTTCCAAAACCCTACCCTTTTATTGAGTAAATATATCTCAATATATCGCTGGTTGATTGGAAGAGATCCCCCCATGGGATAAGCCCGCCATTATATACTTATTTACTTTTTTATTTTTGCTACTTATAACCAATTGCTTTTATTAACGATGTATCCTAGTAACTACAATAAAGATATGTATTAAGTACAAACAAACTTTTTCTAAATGCAAAATTTCATGTTTCATCCATGTATGTAGTTTTTCAGAAATTCATTTTTTATACGTCCATGCTGATCTGGGAGCCAAGAAAAGCATTGAAATGTGCCAGTTGCTCCTTTTTTCGCGTAGATTGTAAAAGTTAATCAAGGGCAAAAGGCTTTGAACTGGGGATGCTTCTCATAGGCTAGCAACCTGTCACTATATCTGAATCTCAATTCAACCAATAATATTATCCAGCTATCGTGGCCGTCGAGTCTCTCGACTCTAGGCACTGTCTACCCCGTAAGGGATAAAGACGTGATACTGTATCATTTTTTAATAGGTAGGTAAGATATTAATCATTATAGAGTGTCGTATTAAGTACTAGCTTTCGCCCGTGGCTTCGCCTCGCGTGAATTTCCCACGGAAACAGTGCTTTTTCCCGGGATGAAAAGTACCCTAAGTACCCTTATGTCCTTTTCTGTACTTCTAAATATGTGTATGCGAAATTTCAGGAAGATTGTTTCAGTAGATAAAGCGTGAAGAGGTAACAAACAAACAAACTCACTTTCGCATTTATACTATTAGTTAGGATTAGGATAGGATTTCTTTCGCTATTAAATCAATCAATCATTATTTGTGAGAATACATGTATTCTACCCTTCATAATTTAGTCTAGCTAGGTAAATCGACATTTAATTAACTGGTATTTAAACTGATACCTATTTATTCATCCTTAAACAATAAAGGTATACAATGTAGGTATGTACATTGACAGAAAAGAAAAAAATTAAAAACAATACACAAATTAGCTATAATTACATAACTTGCATTTTGTATTCTGTAATTAACTTGTATTTTGAACTTCGTCGCACACGAAAGTGCCTAAAAAATATAGATGGTACCTATTCAATTGCAATTTTGTTAGTTGCACTAACTAGCCACTTTATGACGCAAGCATTATGCACCCAGTTGCATTCCGCAATCGACTGCGGAAAGCGGTCCTGCGATGTGTGGAAACAGAACAACAAACATGAATTTTACACGCCAACGCCCAGGATCTAATTGACGTTGAAGAACTTGCGTAAGGGAAAGTAAATTAGTAAAAAAATATAATAATTGTACGAGACACGTACATCGCAGTCAGCATTTTTCATTATTACGCCAACTATAGGTAAATTCGAACCCAGTCCGTCATTAGCACTTATAACATTCATACCCATTTTGTTCAACAGTAATAAACCGTGTGTTTTAAACGTATTAACTCTTTATCATTTACAAGTACAACATCATCTCAACATTTCCAAGGTGTTCAGTCCAGGACTGTACAATAATAGCTTCATTGACTATACTATCGGAATGGCACTTTCTAGGCTTTTTGGGTGCAAGCGATTTTTAACGTTATTGACATGTCTTTTTCCTTAAATTTGGTACGTATATTTATCTACGGCGTGTGATCATTTCGCTTGCAACGCTGTCTGTAAGTGGAAGTTTGGAGGAAAAGTATACAAAATACCCAAGGGTCAAAATTGCAGGCGTCCAAAAAGTTGGTCCTTGAGAACTTGGTTTCAAGCACTATTTCAACTTTTTCAGGTCTGAGCCTGAAAAATTAATACAAAAAAGCATTACATAAAAATAATTCTTAGGTACTCATCAGTGATTATAATTTGTGAAGTGAATAAATAAAACCTTCAAAATGAGTATAATAAAGACAATATTGATGTACGTTAAGTTTATCATGGACTATGTGGTGGAATTGTGTTTCTCACTGTACTGGGATCCGAAAAAGCAAGCTATACCACCGCTGAAGAAGAAACATGCGATGCTGAAAGAGAGCGCGTGTTCCCTGGCGAGGAAGATCAGACAGAGAGAGCTGAAGTCTGAGGACTTGGTGCGCGCTGTCATTGAGAGAATCAAGGAGGTAATCAAAGTTAAAAAAAATTGGTTTGTCAAGCTAAACAAGCTTTTATTGTCGTAATCTTTGGTCGTAACTCAGATCTCGGTGCATGTCAAACAAATCCACCGCTGATTCGACGCTTATCGATTCCTTGACAAGGACTGGCCCTAGATGTTTCCAAAAGAAACTATTTTTAACATCGTTCCACTGCTGCGCAAAGGTATCCCCCATTCCCTTCTGAACTTGTCTATCCATTCCGAATTTTATCCATTTCTTCAAAATATAAAATCGACGTTGACAAATCTAATTTTGACTTTCCCAGGTAAATCCTATTCTGAACGCAGTGGTGGAACACCGCTTCGAGCTGGCATTGGCTGAAGCGAAGGAAGTGGACAGACTGATTGCGGCTGGACTCACCGAGGAGGAATGGAGGAACAAACCGTTCTTAGGTGAGAAAGAAAAGAAAAGTTGAATCAAATAAAGGATGGCGACTCTGGGGGGTTAAAACCGCGGCCATTTTGATGAATCTGAACTATTCCATTTCTCATTTCCTAAATATTTAAAAATGAATCTTATGGTACGTATCTAGTATAAGGTTCAAATAATTACGAAATGACAAATAGATCTCATTCCTATTCATCAAAGTGCCCGTTTTAACTTTAACCCCTCTGAACTTTGCAGGTCCAAGGGTCCAAGAGACAGGAAATTATTCATAAAATGTTAATACTAGCCACAGACGATTTAGCCTTACGTAAGGCTAAATCGTCTGTGATACTAGCGCTCGGCCCCGGCTTCGCTTGAAAGGCATATTTACTAAACACATGCGCATAAATTGTAGCTTATGTCACTCAGGTATAATGAAGTTAAAAGGTGAAAGAATTTTTTAAATCGATTAAGTAGTTTTGAAGATTACCCCCAAGAAACAAACTCACAAACAATTTCTTTTTATAATATTAGTGTGATTTCGAATAAATATAAATAACAATTCGATCAAATCATGCTAAGCGATAGAATAGAATATAATCACGTCTTTATCCCTTACGGGGTAGACAGAGCTAAGGGTCGTGAGACTAGAAGGCCACGCTTAGCTGAATAGTGGGCTCTCTGATGGAATAGATTCAGGTATAGTGACAAGTTGCTAGCCCATCGCCTATAAATGGAGGAATCCCCAGTTTAAAGCCCTTTCCCTCGATTGACTTTTATAATCTGCGCGGGAAGAGAAGCAGCTGGCACATTCTATGTTTTTTTCTTCGCTCCTAGACCAGCATGGAAGCCTAATGCTAAGCGATGTAATGTTTAATTTGCAGTGTAACTAGGTATTTTAGTTAGTTAGTACCACTTAGGTTTTCAAAGTGGTTTTTAATGTTTTTAAACTAATTCTTGTTTACGGACATGTACATGTTCATTTGTAGTTTTGCTGCTAGGTATATGTGTGTTCGAATATCTTTTTAAATTTTACAAAAATAATTTGAAACATTCAATGGCGCACGCATTCTAAACATCGTCGGCATCGTACCGTGGCGTGGGTCCAATAAACAAGTCCAACACCACACCACTTCAATTTGATACCCTTATTGCAGTAAACTCTTCCAATTAAATATTACATTGCAGCCGCTTTATGCCTTTTAACGGCACCTACTTACCTTAGAACATTTGAGCTATCGTGAAGAACTAACAATACCCTGATTTATGGAAATCCACCCAACCGTTCAAGAGATATGAGGTACAGTCCGCGAGGCCTAAGCTGAGCTTTGCAAAAGGCAGTGTTTGTACAACATTTTGACAACCAGCGTGATGTGTGAGATGTCACTTGTTCTGCGCAATCTGCTGCGCATTTACTATTCGGAATCAAAGCTCAGCTTAGGCCTCGCGCACTGTAACAAAGAATACTACATATGATAGGCGCGAAAACAATAACCGTTCCTTTGCAGTCGGGTCAAAAGAGTTACATTTTCAGGAGTTCCATTCACGTCAAAGGAGAGCCAATCAGTAAAGGGCATGCGGTACACAATAGGCCTGTGGGCCAGGAGGGACGAGGTGGCCCAAGATGACAGTGTCTGCGTCCAGTACCTGAAGGCAGCCGGCGCCATTCCTGTAGCTTGCACGAATTGCCCGGAATTGCTCATCTGGTAAGGATGGATGAAGAATCTTAGTATATTGACACTTCCTCACGCTTTTCTTCACCTTATTTTCATTTTAGATTTAGATATTACCTAAATAGGTATCTAAATCTAAAATGAAAAGACAGACCTAAGATCCTACAAGATTTGTTTGACGTTGGGCAAAAGGTTCAACTTCAAGGGTTCAAGGGATTTTCTATCGATTCAACCAGGATCCGACTTGCCACAAGAACATGACATGAACATATAAACTTTCCTTTACACACTTGTAAGTAGGTAAGTAAGTATAGGTCATCATACAAACTTTCACTCCCAGTTCAGCATGGTTTGCTTTTTACACGACCGACCAAAAAGGAGTGTTATGTTTTGAGGGCTCATGGCTCATGGTTCAAGTATGTATGTAAGTTCTTCATTCCACCATAAGTCGAACGGCATAACAGATTTTGACGTGAGAGTTATTTTTAGATTCCTTGCATTCCTCTGAGTGACATGCTATTTGAATTGTCGTTCGACGCGATGGGTCTACCTACAATATCTTCTCTCTCTCTCTCTCTCAGCCGAAAGACGTCCACTGCTGGACAAAGGCCTCCCCCAAGGATTCCACAACGACCGGTCCTGCGCTGCACGCATCCATGCGCAACCCGCGACCTTCACCAGGTCGTCGGTCCACCGAGTGGGAGGCCTGCCAACACTACGTTTTCCGGTTCACATATGTTCACAATATCTCCATGCACAAAAAAATCATATCAAAGACGACGAACAAAACGAGAGAAAAATGGTCGAAAATTCAAGAAAATAATATCTATTTAAGTACCTAGTTACAAATGTGTAGGTAGCAGATGTAGCAATCACTTTAGACATTGTTCGCTTCATTATTTATGTGATATAACATTACATTGTTTGACAAAAGTAGGTTTTATACCTACTTTGTAGTTGTAGTAAAATTGCGCTATACTTAAGTCCGCAATCACGCGTTTCTGTACTCATTGCGGTCACAAGCTAAATATTGCTAGTAGGGATCCTTTCTAACTCCATTTGATGATGTCTTCATGCAATAGCGCACAAAACAGGCTTTTTGCATACAACAAGGAAAGTTATGAGACATAAGGGACCTAATATACAACCCTGCGGCACACCAACTTAGTTCTAGTTCGTTTTTCGGTTGACTAACTGAGGAGCGAAAGCGTAACAAACACATTTTCACTTTCAAAATATTAATCAGAATCCTTCAACCATATCGTTATTGCCAAGTTTTCATGGGGATAAAACTGCTAAAATTATATAGATTGCACAATTTGTTTTTTTTTACAGGCAAGAAACCATCAATCCTATATATGGCAGAACGAACAACCCCCACCACACTGGCAGAACGCCAGGAGGTTCGAGTGGGGCCGAGGCTGCCCTGATGGCTTCCTACGCCACCGTCATCAGCTTATGTTGGTTTTAAATTAATCGTATAAAGTTCACATCCCTAAGAACATATAATTTACTAGCTGCGCCCCGGGGCTTCGCTCCCTTGGGAATTTCGGGATAAAAAGTACCCTATGTGCTATTCCCAGTATTTTTCTACCCGTATACCAAATTTCATCGAAATCCGTCCAGTAGATTTCAACATCACAAACTCGCGTCCAAACTTTCGCATTTATAATATTAGTAGGGTGAGAAATAGCTTTAAATCTATTGTCTTGTGCCACAAGATCACGAAATTGTATATAGATCTTCCAAATGCTGGTATTTGATTTGTAGTCAAATCAAATACCAGCATTCGGAAGATCTAGATAGATAAATAGATATATAAAGATAGATAGAGATCTAGATAGATAAAGATAGATAGAGATAGTTCTCTACATGACCGTATGTACTACCAGTAGGAATACTCTTCGCTTCCCCCATTTATCCCCGTGTTTCAATCCTCATTAAAGTTTGATTTCATGTTTGTATTTTATTATTCTCAGCATCAGACGTCGGCGGCTCCACTCGGATGCCGGCTTATTACTGCGGTCAGTTCGGGCATCACACAACCCCAGGAAAAACCAACCTCCAAGGTGTGTCATCTTTTTCTGTATCTTTTTCACTGTTCTATTAGATGCTTCTTCCAAAAATTGGGAGGATTTGCTTCCATTGTGCGTACAGTTGGAGGAAACCGGAGAAAAGATAGAGGGCAGGCAAAGATTTATGAAAAAAGGACGAGCTTTGCCCAGCAGTCGGATACAAAACAATATGCCAAAAAATGTTTGTATCTACTAGATCTACATTTCAAGATTCAAGAAAATTTACGGTTCGAAAGTGCTCTGGTATACCTACCTAAAAAGTTACAGGAAGATGCTAGATGCAAGCCTCTTTCATTCAACCATTCTAAGTCTGTTTATGGCAGAGGCGTATATCTAGCAAGCAATGAACATTCATATAGCTGAGATGATAAAAGTGAGAGGAATATTATTTTTGGCTGATAGCTGAGTTGATGATGATTAACCCATTGATGCAATTTGCAGGAGTGTACCTGAAGAAGGAAGACGATGAAAACTCTATGTTCTCCCTCGGCTTCATATCCAAGCACGTGGAAGATCTGGCGCCTCTGACAAAGGTCATCACGGCTAAAAAAGCGACTAAGCTGGGCTTCGACAAGCAGTGGGATCTAAAGGTTCTTTTTAGCTTATTACCATAGGATTTGAAAGTGTTTTAGTTTTTTTTAGCCAATTCCGCATTAAACCAGCGCGGTGCCCGTTTACATCTGACTTGTTTGGGTCCGTAGCATGGCCGAAAATGCATATAAAATAGAAAAGAAGATTTGGGCTCTGGACACACTGACTCAAATTCCGCGTGATCAAATCTGCGCGTCGTCCCGTTCACTCCTCATAAACAGCTCATAAGTCTCTTTCGCTTGTTTCTAGTTGCTCGCGTGGAATTCTCCTCGGTTTGTCCAGTTCAGAGCCTATGCCAAAGTTGCTATGCCATAAAGTTACCATTTTCCATTCCGTGGGCACACAACACAACACATTCATTTACAGTCGGTACTTAGTACCTTTATTGTATAAAACATTTTTTTCTTTAAAGCTTTTTATGTTTTAGGATATAAATTTCTTCTACTTAGAGTCTGCTAATGATCTCAGAGTCACTCTTCCAAGACCAGCATTGAAAAACGCAATGAAAAGGTACCTAATTGTTATAGTTACTGCAGTAGAAATGATTAAGTAGGCTACCTATATAACTATTTTAAATTTTTCCTGTCTTTGCTTAGGCACTGCGAATTTTGCCTCCCCAGTTATTACCGGCAGCGCCGGAAGTAAGACTGCATTTCCATATTATTATCATGATATTACAGGACCCTTAACTATAGAAAATATTCCTATTATCAAAATATAGAAACAAGCAAAAGAAATAGTTTCGCATATTCGAACTTAACTTTTATGGGGTAACTAGCTGATCAGTGTCGTTAGCTTCTTCATCGTCTTTGGCTTTCCCCATGGATCAGGATCGCATGTCGTTAACTGAACCTGTACTTAAACCACAACAAATTCCCAGAGTCATTTCGAAGATCAGCAAGGAGGTGCCAAGCGCGAATGCGCCGAAGCCGTACTATCACGAAGCTGTGAACCACATGTATGACCTGTGGCGCTACTGGATGAGCCAGGAGAAAGATGATTACGAGCTGATGTACACCAACTTCAATGGAAAACCTAGTTTCCTGGTCGAGTTAGTGAAGAAGGTAATATAATGTTTTTAAGGACCTCTTCGCACGTTAAGTAGTTAGTCCCAGCAGTACTATTTGCAGGTGTTAAAATCCTCCAATCGGCATTGGGCCCGCATGGCCCACCCATCCATAGGAAAGCCAGTGCTCCAACATTAAAATGGCTGATAATTATTAAGTACAAGAAAATTGTGATCTTTTTACAGATCTGCTTCATGAGTGACCACGCATTCAACACGCTCCTCATTCTGGCAGAGAAACAATTACTGGGAATGGACTGCCAATGGGCTGAGAAGCTGACCCGGGAGGCAAAGGAGGACTTATTTGTAAGTATCACCAACTAAATATTCCTGTTGAGGAGATCAAAATTCATGCAGTGGATTGAATATGCAAAGGGAAACGATTTATGAAAGATTACGGTGATTACGCAACCTATTTACATGTGTATTTTCGTCTGGTTACTAAGTTATTTTGTCAAACCCGCAAATATTATTGTGCAGGTTAAAAATATACATACAACAACATATTTATGTTAAAAGTGGTTTATTGTTTAAATTATTTCGTTATTTTACATTATTTGTGTTTATTTTTACTTCTTCTTGTCTTTCTTCGTTCGCCTCAAGGCGGAAATAAGTTGAATATTATCTAGAAAATATTCAACTGGCATATCGCCAACGATTTCGAGTTTTGTTATTATCAGATCAGTGTCAAAACCCTAAGTTTTTAATCTTTTGTGTTAAATTCCAGGGCAAGCTAGGCGACAACGGGGTTCTGCTGCTGCCGAGCTGTTCCAACGCGGCGCCCTACCACCACTCCTGCTACCTGTTCCCCACCAACACTTCGTACTTCATGCTGCCCAACTTCCTTAAGTGCCCAGCTACACAGGTAAGCAGCTACCAAACACCAGGTACTCATCAATACGGCTCCCTACCACTACTTCTGCTACCTGTTCCCCACCAACAATTCTTACTTCATGCTGACAAACTTCCTCAAGTGCCCAGCTACATAGGTAAGCAGCTACCAGACACCAGATAGTTATCAATGCGGCTCCCTACCACTACTTCTGCTACCTGTTCCCCACCAACAATTCTTACTTCATGCTGCTAAACTTCTTCAAGTGCCCAGCTACACAGATAAGCAGCTATACCAGACACCAGGTGCTCAACAACGCGGCGCCCTACCACTATCACTTCTGCTATCTGTTCCCACAACAACTCTTACTTACTTAAGTGCCCAGCTACACAAGTAAGCAGCTACCAAATAGCAGAAGGTGCTTATCAACGCGATTGTGGGAACCATTACTTCTGAATTAATCGACCAGAGTCTTACTCTCAGTACCCTATTCGTACTAATTTTATAAATATGAACCTTTGTGAGAATTGATGTTTGCTCTTTCATGCAAAAACTAGTGGGCGGATTTCAATGAAAGGTACATAGGTAATTCACCTAAAATCTGGAATAAAACATTACTTTTTAAGCCGAAATTCCCACGTGAGCGAAGCCCCGGGGCGCAGCTAGTAAACTCTATAAAGACTTATTTCTGAAACACTTGATTTAATTTCCAGGTTCCCCTTGGAGTGGACAGCTCGTCAGGAATGCCCATCGGGATTCAGGTGGTAGCGGCTCCAAATAACGATGGTCTTTGCCTCGCAGTCGCCAAATACCTGGAGAAGGAATTTGAAGGAGCCGTCATGGCTGCGAAGACGGAATAGTAAATAAGTAAATTTGCTTTGTAAAGATGATTGTATGAATATTGAGACCTTATCCTGAAGTTGCAATATCATATAGCTATCTAAAATAGGAACTAGGTGACGGGCCGATTCATGACATCAAAGTCCAATGTAACGAATGGTAGGTAGGTAAGTAACTAATAAGTTGTCGCAACTTCAGAAAAAGGTTAATGTATAATTTTTTAGTTATATTATCTAGTTAAAAAATATAATAAGTAAGTAATTGTTAATGTTTGTACTAAAGAATTTATTGTAATGCTGATGTTGACGTACTTTCACTCGTGCTTTTACTCATAATATTTTTATTAAAGTTTCTGGAATAGATGTGTTATTTCTTTTTCAATCCATTTCCAAACATAAATTCGTTTTCCTTCATGAACAGGGAAAAACAGTAAAATTTTCGTAAGTATATAATAGCCAAAGTACTCGTTTTAGCTATCCCGAATTTCCTTCATACAATGTGAATCATATTTTATCATATTTCTCAAGAGATAGACAAAATATCAAAAAATCCCGCCAGCAACTTGTACATAGTTAATTTAATACAGGTTTTGATTGTATCAATGTATTATTTATAGATATAATTTTAATACATTACATAATAATTATGTTTTAAATTCTGAGATTACATCGAATTATTATTTAAAGTGGCCAAAATTGCCATTTTAAAATACCTATTTTTGAATGCTTCCAAAAGAAATATATGTTCACCTATGAACGCGTCTTGAAATTGACCTTGGTTGACATTGATTTGACATTACTGTGACAGATGTTTTTCGTAACACTGCTTGCGCCGGTGACCTTCCGAACTTTGATATCACTAAAGCAATAATTACAACATTTAAATATCTTTCTACGAAGATAAGTACGGCGCTGGGACATCTGTTTGTTCAGAAAATATGCCTGGAGTAGTGACGGTGATCACAAATCCCTACGAGGGACAAAAGCCGGGGACCAGTGGTCTCCGCAAAAAAGTTAAAGTTTTTCTTCAAGAAAACTACACTGAAAACTTTATCCAAAGCATTTTGGACGCTAATAAGGATGCGATAGTTGGTTCCACGCTTGTAGTTGGAGGAGATGGTCGATATTTGCTTAAGGAAGTAGTGGATAAAATTATAAAAATAAGTGCCGCCAATGGTGTAAGTTCAAATGTTTTATAGTTATTCAAAAATGTCCTACGTTTTTTTACCTATTTACCACTGTTTAGAAATACCCAATGATCACAAAGTACTCACCTATGTCTCTGTTTAACATTAAATTTTCCCGTGATTACCTACTCAAAAATATAACTTCTTATCTAACAATCTTCTTTCACATACCATTAAATTTGCGTAAAAAATACCGATATGAAGTAATCATGACTTGTGAAATAATTGAATTGGCCTTGAGTAAAATACTTGTTTTGTTATTGTATCTGTATTTTTCTTAGTACAATAAAGTTAAACAACATAAATAGAATACAACAAATGGATAGAATAAAGAAATTTTCTTCAGGTTTCAAAACTGTTGGTCGGACAAAATGGCATACTATCAACACCTGCGGTCTCTTGTCTTATCAGGAAATACAAAACTCTTGGTAAGTGGCAAATCTTGTTACAATCTGACCTTGGTTGCCTTGTAGTGATTTTGCTTATTTGATTTGTATGAAATGAAAATAGTCATGGAAAATTCATAAATAATCTTTTTACAAGCTTTATTTTCTTTCTTTTTTAACATTTATACTTTATTATATAATATTATATTTTCTGTGTGGTTGGCACAAAATTACCGACAATGGAAATTTATGGAAGAAACCATAAATTTACCCTTTGCGGCACTAGGACAAGCTAACCAACAGGCAAAAAAAATACTTTATCACATTTTCTTTCCTTAATATTTTGTTTTTGTACATTTTATTGCTTGTTACCAATTTAATAAAATACTTGTGACATTAGTTTCAAATGACGGCTATCGTTTTGCCGCTCACTAGTTGGCGCTACGTGTGAGTAAGGTCTGTCAGATAGTACAATACTGTCATCAATTGTCAAATTCAAATGACAGATGATATAGTTTATCGCCAGTAGTGCCAACTACCCTTCCCTCTATATGGCAATTTTTTTTTATAAGGTGGCATTGTCCTCACTGCCTCCCACAACCCTGGGGGCATCAACAACGACTTCGGGATTAAGTTTAACTGCAGCAATGGAGGCCCGGCCCCCGACCACACTACCAATGAGATCTATGAGCTTAGTACCAAGATAAACCAGTACCGGATCGTACCGGATCTGGAGTGTTCCATTGACAAGATTGGAGTGCAGAGTTTTACTGTGAGTTCATAGAATTTTTTAAGTACTGGCTTACTACGCCACTTCGTACCATCCACTGCCATAAACGCCACTTACCTACCTTTGTAAGTTCGCTACTTTGTCCCGTTGCTTTGCTGTGTTTTTAAAATTATTTTCATGAAATAATTTGAGATATTGTAATCCTGGGTTGTTACTGTTAGTGACTGTTAATTTATTTTGACTATTTATAATTAAATTATTTATGACTAGCTTTTGCCCGCGGCTTCGCCCGCGTGAATTTCCCACGGGAACAGTGCTTTTTCCCGGGATAAAAAGTAGCCTATGTGCTATTCCAGGTCATTATCTACCTCTGTACCAAATTTCATCGAAATCCGTCCATTAGATTTTGCGTGATTGAGTAACAAACATCCTCACAAACTCACAAATTCACAAACTCACAAACTCACATCCAAACTTTCGCATTTATAATATTAGTATGGATAACGGACTTATGACTTATAGTACAAACCTTTTTTTATTGTAGCTGACAATTCATGCGACATTGCAGTCTTACTATTAATGATTTTGAAGCGCCAAAGTTAAACAAGCTAATTATTAAAAATAAAAAACACGACTGACGAGATTTTTCTCAAAAAGTACATACAAACATATAATTTATATACATTTTTGAAATCGCCTTCTAAAGCCCTTCAATTTGATACCCCACTCGATAAGATTGATAAAATTTTATTTTTTTGGTCTGCTATTTATCGCATATATAATCCGCCATTTTGTTTTTATGGTGACGTCATATAGCCTATGTCACTCGGAGGAATGTAAGGAATCTAAAAATACCTCTCACATCAAAATCGGTTAAGCCGTTCAGGACTTATGGTGGAATAAAGAAACTTACATACATACATACATACATGAACCCTGAAAACATAACACTCCTTTTTTGGTCAGTCGTGTAAAAAGAACTGATATTGTGGATAATTTTTTGTGAAGATTCTGACAAAACATTTTTAAGAAAAACATTATTTTGTAGTAATTTTGTTTGTTCATTAAAAATAATGAATATAATTTATTTGAGACTAAAATTGTAGCTGTTGGTCTTCCTATAAAATAAAATAAATAAATATTTGTTGATTTATTCAATAGGTGGAAGATCATCAATTCACAGTAGAGATAGTAGACTCTGTGAAGGACTATGTCGACTACATGAAGGAGATATTCGACTTCCCAAAGATCAAGGCTCTCATTCAGGGCTCCGAGCAACGGAAACCATTCAATGTACTGATTGACTCTATGAGTGGCGGTAAGAAATCAATATATATAAAATTCTTGTTACTTGTTGACTGATAGACAACACACAGCCACAACTACTGAGTGAATGAAAGAATGAATTTTTTATTGCTGTAACTAGGCGTCGGAAGCTGAAATTTGGACCGTACGAAAGGATTTCCTGAAAAAAAAATTGTTTTTTCCTGGGATGAAAGGTACCATATGTCCTTCTCCGTACTTCTAACTATGTGTATGCAAAATTTCAGGAAGATTGGTTCAGTAGATAAAGCGTGAAGAGGTAACAAACAAATAAATAAACAAACAAACAAACTCACTTTCGCATTTATAATATTAGTTAGGATTTAAATTGTGTATTTAAAAAAAATAAAGATTGGAAATTGAGTTTACAGTATTTACAAATGTGGTATTAAAACAAGTTCTACACGTAAAGTAAAAAAAAATCATATCAATTTTTTTCTCTCTATGGTTCTAGCCGATAGGTGCTTATAAAAAGTAACACCAACTTTTAACAAACCTTTTTTGCCTATCTATAGTGACGGGTCCGTACGTGAAGCGTATATTCGTAGACGAGCTCGGAGCTTCGGAGAAGAACGTGAGAAGAATCGTGCCCCTGGACGACTTTGGCGGTGCCCATCCCGACCCAAATCTGACCTACGCGGCCGACTTAGTTGCGGCGGTGAAAGCGGGCGACTTTGATTTCGGGGCGGCTTTTGATGGCGATGGTAAGTACGTGATTGAAGCGGATAGTTCGCACACCTATCGCTGCAAATGTCCCAGGTTTAAATCCTGCCCGTGCTATATGAGTTTCAAGTTTGTATACCAATCTGACTCATGTATGGTAGTTTTCATCAAAGTCAAAGTCAAATTTTTTTATTTAAACTTTGCCTTCAAAGAAGGCTCTTTTTCACGTCGAAAACTAATTATTTAATCATAATATATTATGTCTCAAAGCTACAAACTACATCGACAATCACTTGCTTCCAGTGAAGGAAAACATCTCTTAGCAATCAGCTAGTGTGTGAAATGGAGATAGCAATGGCGAACCACTCCATTAACATTGCCAAGATAGTCGTTTAGTGTGTTTCATTCCATATACTGACCACAACCCTCAGTCATGAGGAATACAATTAAAAGAGGAGTTAAGTACGTGGTTTCTTTTTGATAAAAACAGGGTGATTTTTAAAACACCCGAAGCCCTTCCAAGGGTGAAAGTACTAATGAATATAAGCAAGTTTTTGTATGGGGCACACTTTTAAAATCAGTGTTTCTGTACTAAAGTGCAGAAAGACCACTAAGTCATGGCCATTTTGCTTTGCTTCAGCACACTAATTAATTATTGTGTTGTTTTTAATTTGCCTTTGTTTATTACTGTTTTAGTGTCTGTGGCAGTTCAAATAAACTTATTCTATTTCATTCTGAAATCTCAAAAAAAAGTTAGCTGTTCCATAAATTTTGGGCGAGAAAATATCGTAAAATGACAGACAAGTTTTTTTTTTTAATTTCACAGTTGGTCCCGTACTAAAAGTTGCTCATATTTATGAATACTTTCTCTGAATTTCTATTAATAGTAATAGGAAGTAAGATAGTAAGGGACATTTTGCGACGTAACGTATAGGATATAGACCGAAATTTTTTTGCTTCAAATTCGTAGCCATGTGTTATTTTGTTTTTTTTTTAAGACTCGTAATTTTTTTACAGGTGATCGCAACATGATAATAGGCCGCGATGCATTCTTCGTCACCCCTTCGGATTCCCTGGCAGTCCTCGCCAACAACTTGGACCACATTCCCTACTTCAAAAAGAGCGGAGTACACGGGTATGCGCGCAGTATGCCCACCGCTGCGGCTGTCGATAGAGTGGCAGCTAAGAGTGGAAAGGAAATGTTCGAGGTTCCTACTGGTGAGCGACTACTTTATTGTGTGGTATATTCACGAAGTAGGTAAAGAGAAGAGGTGCGCATAGGCATTTTACATATGAAAGACAGTGTCCGCATTGGGAGGGGGGGACGTATACTTACCGTAGACAGAAATTAAAAAATGAACTCTTATTGGATAGACGTACGACTTATTTTATCTTATTTTAACAAACTGTATAGCCACCTATTGGCCAGTAGCAGAATTATTTTCGCAAACTATTTTATCAATTCTCTTGAGTTCTGCTATTACTCACTAGATGGCTGTACTGACAGGCGCGTATCCACCGCTGAGGGAATAATTACGTAAAAATACTTACGAGTGAAAATATATACTTTTATTGCGTGATTCCTTGTTGTGTGTGTTACTTTTACACCCCACAATACAGCACTTCATTGTTAATGAGCACAATCTAAAATTTTGCGTAACTTCGACACATCTGCGGCACGTGTTGACACTGTGAAGTAAGCTCCGCGAATGCGACAATAGTGACGTCTGGTGGCAAATAGTTAGAAGCCTCAAGTTGGTCGACTGGGGACAGGTCTACTAGCTTATGAACAGCTCTTCTTCATATGTACTCTGTGGGTATATTCGTCCATATAGATAGTCATTGAATTGTAAGACATATGTTGTAAAGTGACGTCTTTGGAGAAAATGCAGCAGTGGAGTTTGTTGCGCCGCCTCTTCTCCACTTACGCTTTGGAGGCGGTGGTAACCTTAGCTTTAAGTAATTTTATTACGTCAACTAACTAATAAACTAGAATATGACGATTTGAAAGTGCTATTTTTAAGCCTATTAAAATAAAAACAATTGACTTTGACCTAGTGATTATCATGTCAGTCTGTTGCACTTGAGGTCCCGGGTTTGATTTCTGGTCAGGTGGAAATGGAATTTGATCGTTTTGAGATTGATGTTTGGATGTTTATCTGTTTATGTATACATACTAATTTAGTATAGATATAGTTGACAACCCGGGGGCAAATATTGTCTACTTTTTTTTCAAAATTTAATCCCTAGTGGGTTGAAATGGGGCGGGTGGAGCCTCGGGGTGCGTATTGCCAAACTGTATACCAGTACAGACACCCATACTCTGTGCTCGATCACTTTGTGCTCATTAAAATAACAAATATTCATGAGCAAACTGCGTACGTATACAGAGCAGTCTGTATAAGTATACAGTTTGCTCGCATGCGTATATGCCATTCTGTGTACCAGTACAGACACCCATAGTCTGTACTCTACTACATTGTGCTCATTATAATAAGAAATATTCTAAAGCAAACTACGTACGAATACAGAACAGTCTGTATAAAAGTATAAAGTTTTCGCATATTTATAACACAAAATGCGAACGTGTTATTCTAAGTAGCTACATTAACATAATCATAATCTAAATTGGCTAAATTATCGTATATGAAAGGTTCTTTCCAACAGTAACGATCCCACTAATATTATAAACTAGCAAGCCTGCCCCGGCTCCGCCCGTAGTACATACATAACCTATGTCACTCAGGGATAGTGTAGCTACCCAACAGTGAAAGAATTACAAAATCGGTCTAGTAATTTCGGGCCCTATTCATTACGAACAAACAAACCTTTTCTCTTTATAATATTACTAGCTGTACCCGCGACTTCATCCGCGTGAATTTAACAAAAAAGGTTCCTTTATTAGACTGCGGAACCCTAATAAAGTAGCTTAAGCTAGGTAATGTAATAAGGAGTACTCCTTATTACATTAGCTACCAACCAAAAAAAGTCCCGTCAAAATCGGTCCAGCCATTCCAGAGATTAGCCGGAACAAAGAGACAGACAAAAATTTTAAAAAATGTTTATTTGGTGTATGTATTTATACGCATGTAGTAAAAAACGGTTATTTCCATATTACAAACAGACACTCCAATTTTATATATTTGTATGGATTAATAATAAATATATAAAGAGTGGTAGATATGCAGGTGTGGATGTTTGTGAGTTTGGAAGTGTGTTACTCAATCACGCTAAAACGGCTGAAAGATTAAAAATGTAAAATAAAACAAGAACTTTTTTTTTAAATTGAAAGTATTTATTTTTAAAACAGATTGTACCTACTTCACAATGATAAATCAATAAAACATGCATAATTTAATCTATGTGCGTAAAGTATTTACTTAAAATTACAAATTACAATAACAAACACTTTGTTTTAATTTGACGGACGCGTGCGAACTCGTTCAATTAGGCCAAGGCCACTGCCAGAGTGCGAAGAATGCAAAGAATGTACCAAACTATCCTTGGTGCGAAAGAGACAGAATGAGTCTGCTCTGCACTCGCATGTATTTTGCTCATAACGAAGCATGCCATTCTACATACCACTGCAGCCAAAATTGTCTGTGCTCGTATATATTTCGCTCTTATAAATTAGAGCAAACTGTATTATATTACAGAGTTGCTCTGTACTGGTAAGCAGTATGCTCTATAAGTACGAGAGCATATTGCGTGCGATCACAGAGCACTCCCTGTCTGTGATGGTACACATTATGGCAATACGCCCTCGGGGTAACAGCTTGTTTGTTATAATATATAGTATTGTTCTATAAAATGCTTTCAGTAAATCGTATCTACAGATGTAGAAAAAATAAGCAATGTTCGGCATATAGGTATTTAATCTACCTAAAAAGCGCGTATTCATTGCGAGATGGTTTGTTTCTCACTTACAGTCTTTTGACATGTGTGAGAAACACGATACCTTTTCGGTGTAAGCAATAAGGTCTATCGCGGTCAAATATTCCACCAGATGCCAGAACTTACGAGTGAGGACAGACATCTGTCAGATGGTACAACGCTGTCATTGTCAATGTGTCAAATTAAAATGACAGTATTGCACCATTGATATGACCATATTTGTCGATAGTGCCAACTAGTGAGCGTAAATAAGATAACCCTCGTTGTTTCAAGGCAACATTTTTGAGAATTAGTTATTACTAACCTGTGCCCGCGACTTCGTCCGCGCATATCTCAGGTTCTAAGCGGCGTAACAAGATGAAACTTACTCCAGGTTTTAAGTTAGACCTTTTATAATACAACAGTGAAAACCGCATCTAATTTGATTCAGTAGTTTTTGCGTGATGCGCGTACAAACATACAGATAGAAAGACAGACAGACAGAAAGATGGACAAAAATTCTACAAAAAATAGGCTTCTATTGGCTCCATGAAGACCCCTCATAGTTCTTAAAAATTTTCTATGTACAGACACAGGCCAGTTACAGGTTTATTATATGTATGTATTGATTGATGATGTATGCTATTCTTAGCGATTGTGCTTGTTAAAGGTTGGAAATACTTCGGCAACCTAATGGACGCCGGTCGCCTCTCGCTTTGTGGCGAAGAGAGTTTCGGCACCGGATCAGACCACGTGCGAGAAAAGGACGGACTGTGGGCCGCTCTCGCTTGGTTGTCGGTCATAGCCTCTCTGGGGGACTCTGTGGAGGGCATCCTGAAGGGTCACTGGGCCGAGTTCGGACGCAATTACTTTACGAGGTGAGAAACATATGAAACTTTGTTAATCTGGATACATAGGTGATATTTAAAGCCACGTGCGAGAAGGACGGACTGTGGGCCGCTCTCGCTTGGCTGTCGGTCATAGCCTCTCTGGGGGACTCTGTGGAGGGCATCCTGAAGGGTCACTGGGCCGAGTTCGGACGCAATTACTTCACGAGGTGAGAAACATATGAAACTTCGTCAATCTGGATGCAAAGGTGATATTTAAAGCCACGTGCGAGAAGGACGGACTGTGGGCCGCTCTCGCTTGGCTGTCGGTCATAGCCTCTCTGGGGGACTCTGTGGAGGGCATCCTGAAGGGTCACTGGGCCGAGTTCGGACGCAATTACTTTACGAGGTGAGAAACATATGAAACTTTGTTAATCTGGATACATAGGTGATATTTAAAGCCACGTGTGAGAAGGACGGACTGTGGGCCGCTCTCGCTTGGCTGTCGGTCATAGCCTCTCTGGGGGACTCTGTGGAGGGCATCCTGAAGGGTCACTGGGCCGAGTTCGGACGCAATTACTTCACGAGGTGAGAAACATATTAAACTTTGTCAATCTGGATACATAGGTGATATTTAAAGCTACGTGCGAGTTGGACGGACTGTGGTTCGAATTGGCAAAGCTGCGGGCAAAAACTAGTGGGAAATAATGTGTTACGGACAGCCGAATTAATAATTTTAATGTAGCTAATGTTTAACTACCCGCGGTCACGTTACGGTAAACTTCCAATAGGGTGCCTTTAAACTTAGAGTTTTTCTTATGTATTTTAATGTAAATAAAGGCTTTGCCCAAATTAGGTTAGCTAGATCATGTTATTAGGCTAGTTAAGCACATATATAATAGATATAACTGAATATAGAATGGCCCGCCCCTATGAAATGTATATAATATGTAATGTTTACAAATAAAAGTTTGAATTTGGTGACTTTTATTCCCCAGCCGGTTAAGAGTATGTGCTATCCCGGTTTGGGACTGGGATAATTAAGTATCCCGGTCTGAAACAGGAAGAAGTTAATGTATGTAAACAAAGAACGGGGTCGTGGCCAAATATTGTATATAGAGGGTAGTTGTGAAAATGTAAGCCGAATAGTGGGGGGAGGGGTTTTGATGTCTCCCACCATTAGCCGGCCGACGAGGCTATATAAACAGGACACGTTTGTATGGCTTCGTCGTTCGTGTGTTGTGAAGTGCAATAAAAGGAAGAAAAGGAAAAAAGTGTTCTTATTTGAGTGCCGTGGTAAAGTTTCCTGGTTCTGTGGTCCTGTCAGTGAGGCGCACCACCTAAGATTACAGTCCGTGTCGTCGTGAAGCAGTGGCTTGGCAGCAGGGGAGCCACACAACTCAGCAAGGGCGCGTCGGGAATAGAGGGACGCGCTGAATGGTCTGGATTTGTTGCGCGCTGTCCGCAACATAATGTTTTGGCAAATAAATATGTCTTTTTTGTGATTTGTCCATATATATACATATAAAATTATTTATTTATTCTAATTTGTCAAAGTAGAGGCCTTTTAGACTCCTGAATTAGTAGATAATTTTGTCCATTCTCAGATACGACTACGAGGAATGCGCAAGCGACCCTTGCAATGAGATGATGCAAACTTTGGAGAAGAAGATCA
This sequence comes from Ephestia elutella, assembly GCA_018467065.1. Classification (NCBI taxonomy): domain Eukaryota; kingdom Metazoa; phylum Arthropoda; class Insecta; order Lepidoptera; family Pyralidae; genus Ephestia; species Ephestia elutella. The sequence continues at coordinate 15,657,734 of CM031566.1, forward strand.
CCGGCCCCGGGTTCGTGGGGTCAACGCACTCCAGCGGCGGCAAGACCTACGTAGTCAAACTCGCGGACAACTTCTCGTATATGGACCCTATTGACCAGAGCGTGGCTATGCGGCAGGTTTGTATGAGAAACTACATGCTTTGATGAGAAGTTAGAACTTTTCTTAAATATTTGCTCGTAGGTGCCGATTATTTGGTTTCTCACTCTCTTTACTTTAAATGACGAGAAACACAAGCTACTACTTAAAACTATCGCCAGATAGTGGTTGTTCAGTCATGGCATCGACCAGTGCGACTGGTTTGTATGAGAAACTTGCCATCCTTTTTAATCATCTCATCCTTTTTAATCATCTTATTTAAGAAGACAAACGCAGAAGTACTAGACCTTTTTAATGAAAAAAGAACGTAAGTTAAAGAATCAAGGCGTGGGAAGATGTACGGCCATCTTGTACGACATGAAAATTTTATTAAAAACCTGATAGAAGGTAAAATAGAAACTAGAAGAGGAAGGGGAAAGCCAAGAAGGGCTTAAATATACCAAATAAAAGAAAAGGCAAAAGTTGTGTCGTACAAAGAGGTCGAAACGATGGCTGAGGATAGGGAGACATGGAAAAAACTCCACCGACAAGAACAATGTTCTTAAGTTTAAATGAAAATTTAAGAGCTTGTAATATGGTTCCATATTATGGTTTCTCATTGATATGTTTCGTAGTTTCTCACATACCTCCTTTTCCATGAGTGAGAAACTCGATGTGTTATTTCACTCGTGATAACTGTCACATGGTTATGCGACTGGTTTTTATGATGATTCTTCTAACCGTATCTTTTTTTCCTAAATAATACGGTGCCATTATTATCCCATCCCAACAACTAATATTATAAATGCGAAAGTGAGTTTGTTTGTTCGTTTATTTGTTCCTGAAATTCCAACTGAAATTTCGCATACAAAACGTACGTAAAAGTACTGAGAAGGACATAGGGTACCTTTCATTCCGGGAAAAAGCACTGTTCCCGTAGGAAATTCACGCGGGCGAAACCGCGGGCTAAAGCTAGTGGTTTACAGAACACCAAACAAAAAGATAGTAGGCTTAAACTTATTTTTTTCAGGGCCTGCGCATAATCTTCGAAGATGGCTCCCGTATCGTCCTGCGTTTGAGCGGCACTGGCAGTTCAGGAGCTACAGTCAGGTAAATATAAAATACATTCTTGTATTTCGATTCACAATGCTTGAATGTAGGATTAAATTAATATAACTGTTGATATTGTATCCTCATATGATTGTATCAATTGTATAAAATGTGTGTGCAATGATCCATGGGGTGACGACCTGGTTGGTGATCTGTAAAACAGGTTTATCCTATATCAGACACCAGCTCCTTACAAAAAAAAAACAATTAATTGATTGTACATTATATGTAACATAATTTTAAGGAGAAATAAAGTTTATTATTATATTATTACATACATCCTTTTTCTGTCTAATAAAAAGGTCGACTTAAGAAAAAAAAAATCGATGTAATAAAATCTCAATAGATGGCGTTTTATGAAAGCAGAGTTGTAATAACGGATGTACCTGTATTGTGCGCTTTTTCTTGTCAACCAGAGGAAGAAAAAAAATCACCATTATTATAGTTTGACAGTTCCATAAATCACAATATTTATACTTTTTAGACGTTTTTTCAAAGAAATGCCAATTCCGTGCATTTTTCTTTTTCTATAGACTCGACTTTTACTAAGCGCCATCTATGATATCATCTGAAACTATTTGTTTTTAGGGTTCCGTAGTCCGACAAGGAACCCTTATAAGATCGTTCAGTCCGTCCGTCCTAGTCTGTCACAGCAGAATATCTTCTACGTTTATGGACTGATTTGCATGTCACTTGGTTCGAGGATACTTCACATAAAGATCTCATTTTTTAAAATACAAAAATTTTAAATTACCCCTTTTTAAGGGTACCTCCCTATACATATAAAGTGGGGGGGGGTGAATTATTTTTTTAAGTGAACCCCCTTGTGTGGGGTATCGTTAAAAAGGACTATGAAAATAAGGTAGGGTTTCCATACAACACTTTTATCAGTTTTACCATTTGCGAGATATAGCCCACCAAAGTCGTTTACACGGTGCCCCCCCCCCCTGTAATTTCTAAAGTCTTGGACCTATAAACTTCAAATCACTCACGTAAAGAAACAGGCGCGGAAACTCTTATTTAAAATTGTTTCGGGTATCCTGTGATGAATACTTTTGAAATTATAAATAAAATAAAAATATATACTTAGGAAAAAAATTACTACGGAACCCTACTTTATGCGTGGTCCGACACGTACTTGGCCGTTTTTTTTTTTAATTTGGGTCTTGGAGCATCACCCATTATGGGGTTTGAGAAACTTGCATAACAGATCTTCTCCTTGTGTCAAGCCACGGGAAAAGGTACCTTATGGTCATTGGCGCTTAAGTCGTTCAGAAATACAAATTATACATGTTTACTTAGCTTATAACAAGCACAGTATCGCAAGTGCTAACAATTATATAATGGTTTTCCATTTACTTTTTTCCGGGTATTGACACAAATTGATTACGAAATCGTAAAGAAGAAATAAAGTAACTGAGAGGAGCTATTTTATTATAAAATATAGTATTGTTGAGTTAGTATCCCATAACACAAGTCTCGAACTTACTTTGGGGCTAGCTCAATCTGTGTGATTTGTCCGTATATGTTTATTTATTTATTTTGTGTATGCATAATTAAATTTTAAAATGTGCATTTGTCAAGCTGTGCTTCCGTACTGGTCTGGGAGCGAAGAAAAAATATAGAATGTGCCAGCTGCTTCTCTTCCCGCGCAGATTGTAAAAGTCAATCGAGGGAAAGGGCTTTAAACTGGGGATTCCTCCACTCATAGACGACGGGCTAGCAACTTGTCACTATATCTAAAATCTCCATTCCATCAGAGAGCCCACTATTCAGCTAAGCGTGGCCTTTGAGTCTCACGAATCTTGGCTCTTTCTACCCCGTAAGTGATAAAGACGTGATTCTATGTATGTATCTGTCAAGGCAGTTGTAGACATTTGTTTTATCAGAAAGTCTACACACAGACTTATAAAGTACTTACTTGAAACTCAATTTATTTCAGTAATTTGAAGTTTTTGTAATTTTTTTTTTGTTTAATTTGATTTTCTTTTCCAGGCTGTACATAGATTCGTACGAGGCTACGAACGTTCTGGGCGACGCTCAAGTCATGTTGCGTCCCTTGATCGACGTTGCGCTACAAATATCCGAGTTACAGAAGTACACTGGCCGTGATGCTCCCACCGTTATCACGTAAAAATATATTATTCATAATAAAAAAAAAAAAAATTAAATCAGTGTTAGTGTTATAAGTAATGTGAAAATGGTCGCCTAGTTTTATCCCAAGGCAAAGAATCCTGCTGTTGCAAAAACTGTAATAAATCAAGAAATAGTGCACTTCTTATTTCATAAATACTTATTTAAAAATGTACCTTAAATATAGTTGAATAAGGTTCATTTTTAAATATTTAGGAAAAGAGATATAGATTATATTCAGATTCATCAAAGTGGCCGTTTTAACCTCTATGCTAGTGTTGCCCTCTGGCGTGAAAACTTGCAATAATATTCCCTAATCCAAAAATGTCCTCTTCTACAAATTTTATTATACAAATGTGTAAACAAGTACTGATATCAATACCTATTTTGAAATATTCTACACTGTTAAAAACTACAGGCATAAGCTTATTTGAAGCACAAAAATGATACCTCAAAAATAGAATTTAAGTCTTGAAGTTACGAATTATATTAAATTTACACTGTTTTTTGGATTTTTGTGCGCCTTAGATGCAATAAGTACTAAAGTACTCTTGCTATATAGAAATTAGATACCTTACACTGTCATAATAAGCATTTTTAATTCTTGGTTGTCGTTTTCACTGAAAACATAGGTTAACAATGTTGTTATTAAAATACTTTATTTGTTACCAAGGGATTGTTATAAAATAATATTTGTACAGTTACTGAGATAAATAGGAAACAAATAATATACTTTTAATGAAATGAGTTGAAATTATTGTCAGAATTTATTTTACAATATTAGCCAAAGATGTTATTGTATAACTTTTTTATTATCTGTTTTTTATTATTGTTTAATAAACTAATAATGAATGATTTTTGTTTTATTAGTGGTTTCGTTTGACTAGAATTACTAGCAAAATTCACGATACTTAAAAATAAAATTCCCTTCTCAGTTCGTTTATCTTTATACAAGGCGCTGGCAGAACCTATAATTGATTATGGACTTAGTAGCTATGGACGTACCTTTAAAACACACGTTGACCTTATATTTCATCTTCAAATAAGACTACTTAAAACTGTTGTACCACATAAAATAAAAGAAAAATATAAGGACAATTATAATAAATTATTTTCTTTCTGCAATGTCATGACCGTACATAATAAAATAAGATATGAACATTTTTTTGACACATCATTGCACAAACCAATGAATTTTTCAAAAAACACAAGACCCAAAAAAAAGACACTACTGCTCCCTTCTTTTAACAACCTTTATGGTAAAAGACGCCTTCAATATGTTATACCCCAATTAATAAATGAACTGCCAAATGAAATTACAGATAAACTTACCAATAAAAATATAAAAAATAATTTGAAACGATTTCTCGTAAATAAATCATCCTGTTAATACAACCCACACGCACACTACTCGTCCGTTGTCGCGCGAATGCCGGTGTGCAGATAAATATGCCCACCGTCATTTTTGTGTGTGATCAAAGTGTGTTGTAGTTCGAGTCGAATGCAAAATGTTAAATTATAGTTTTATATAGATTTAAGTAAGTGTGTAAAATCAATAATTATTTGTATTTAAGATCGAATAGATATACACACAAATCTATTAAGATTTTTGTATATCCTTTGTTAATTATAAATTGTTTGTAAATTTAGGAATAAATGAAATGAAATGAAAATGACTACGCTACGGTTTTCTAATTATGTATGTATATACCTACCGCAAGATCTTAGCATTTGCAATCCAATATGGCGGATATTAATTTTTATACAATATTACTTAGACCTTTACAATAGCTTACTTACTTTAGCATTTTAAACGTGGAAATAATCAGATCAGATAGCCTCAAGGGAATTAACAGACGCTTGGTAAACTAAATTCTGTCAAAATATTATCTTTCATTTTTAATATGAGACATTGAAAGAAAGAAAGCTTCTTAATTTTTTTTCTAAAATAGATTTTACGTGCCTTTTTCTTTTGTGGTTCAAATCCAGTTTATTTAATGGTAAGACTGTTGGCATAACATGATCTCATATCATAGTATTGATAAACAAGAAATGTTATCAGTTGCAATTCAAAATGGCCGCCCTTAGTTCCCAAGATGGCGGCTACTCGCTAATAAAGAACTGCATTAACAAGTTAACAGCTCCAAACAACACGATGAGGCAGTAGAAGACAGTTTTCCACCACGTAAGTTTCCCCCGGAGTTGCAGAGAACGGATTTGCAACACTGAGGGTAGTGTGAAGATGTGGACGAGACCGCTCACTGCGCCCGTGTATCTGTAATAAATAATCATAGAATGACTTCACTTAATTACAGTATTAAAGGTACAGGTGCAGTATCACGTCTTCATCTCTTACGGGGTAGACAGAGCTAAGAGTCGTAAGACTCGGGCTACGCTTAGATAAATAATGCCCATCGCCTATGACAAGGATTCCTAGCTTCAAACCCAATCCCTGAGTATCATAAAATTTACACTTTCGCTAACAGTAAACCAGACACAACAGAAGTATTATTGTAAACTACCTACGTCGCCCGACGTAGACAAGTGTCGGCCATCAGAAAACTGGTGGCAGCAGTGGGATACTTTTGGATACAAAATCCAATCGGCGAATTGTTCGTTTGTCGCTTATATCCCTAGTAACAAAAATGGTTGGCATATGGTTGGCCCTTTGTGAAAAAACAGCTGCCCACGGTTGGCTTACGGTTAGTTTTGTCACCCCTACTTACGTATCTGCCAACAATCGGCCCATCGTTATTATTGCGAGTTGGGCCAACCACGTCATACCTACAAAAGGCCAACCGTAGAAGAGAGGTTGGACAACGTTGGGCCGACGGCGTCGAAATAACAAAAGGCCAACAATACGGTTGGTTCATTGTTAGTTATGTCATCCTTACTTTCGTATATGCCATCGGTGGGCCCAACGTTTTTATAACTTCAGTATTATTACAGTAATGTACACTACATTGGTCCAACCGTAGTGTGACTAACGGTGGCTCAACCCCTTTTATTTTACTTTGGGCCAACTGAGTGTACTTTACAGAGGCCCTACGTGTTTTATTCTACTTTAGGCCAAAGACGTGTTCCTTACAGTGGCCTTATGGTTTTTATTCTACATTGGGCCAACTATGCGTGCGTTACAGTGGCCCTACGTTTTTTATTCTACTTTAGGCCAAAGACGTGTTCCTTAAAGTGGCCCTATGGTTTTTATTCTACATTGGGCCAACTACGCGTTCGTTACAGTGCCCCTACGTTGTTTATTCTACTTTAGGCCAAAGACGTGTTTCTTACAGTGGCCCTATGTTTTTTATTCTACTTTGGGCCAACTACGTGTTTCTTACTCTGGCCCAACGTATTTTATTCTACTCTGGCCTAACTTCGTGTTCCTTACAGAGGCCTTACGTTTTTATTCTACATTGGGCCAACTACGTGTTTCTTACAGAGGCCCTACTGACGTGCATGCGTGCCCTGACTGCAAGCAACACGGCTGCCCGACAAATGCCTTCGTAAGAAACAGAAGTTGGTCTTAAGCAGAATAAAAAGGTACATCGAGACTCTGTACGGAACACGTAGTAGACCTGTAACAGAAATAAAGGTACATTACTCGTACAGCAGCTATATTATATTAAGGGTAGATTATCCAGCGTGGCGAAAATAATACAATATGAAAATTATTAAAAATTTATTTTAATTATTATTATTAAACATAAACACCATATGTATTGAAAGAAATAGTTTCAATCACTGTACTCTTGCAATCGTAAACTACAAATCTTATTTCTGTTAACATAAAAATATTATTGATTCATCATTAAAGCAGAAAAACTAAGATACACAATGAAAAATAATTACATATTAATATTAGGGTAAGTTTTAGTGTATACTATCTAATGATGTAATTTTAAGCTGACAAAGGGTATACAACATTGTATACAAACAAAAGAACCATCATTATCACTGAAGTTTGGCAAAAGAATACATTTTTTTTAAATCAGACACGCCTAAATATTTTCTTTTGATTGTACTATTTACTTTGTATATACCTAATTTGCTGCTTTGGATTGGTTCTTCGTAGAAATCGGTTTTATTAATTTATAAAACAGTTACATTTTAACCTGTAAAAATTACTTTCTAATTCTATTGATTTGACCACGACAATATCACCGTTGAAAGTAACAAAGCAAGAATCAGATAAAGATATACCTAAAGTACACTGATCATATATTGGATTTTTTTATAATACCCCCTTTTTCAATATATTTTTTTTTTGGCTCGAATTATCGTTGATTGGTTTTTCACCAAGTCTCTTGGTAACTTGTTCCAAAGGCATGCTATGTGAACGAACTATAGTCGCTTTATTTTCGACATAAAGTTTTCAAAAGGGAACGCCGAAAAGGAAATACTTGTTTCTTAATAATGTAATTTTTATATAGTATAATGCGATATATTAATTTATATTATAGCTGTCTGTGTCGCCCATTTAGGGTTCCTGATTCAAATATTTTGAATAGAATTCTTATAACAGTACCTACTCTCATTTCAGATGATTTGACCAAAGCTCGGGCAATAGCCAAAAAGCAGAAATTGATTCTGAAGATAGCAGTGATAGTGTTGAAACTTCTGGTAGAGGAAAACGCAAAGTGTCCAGAAAAATATATGATAGTGACACAAGTGATGATAAATCAGATGATAATGATAATTTCTTTTATCCAACACCACCTACTTCTCAAATAAAACATAAGAATAGATCAAAAACAACATTACAGCCATCATCTACACCTGGAACAACTTCAATAGATGTCATTAATAAAATTCAAGAGAAAAATTCTGCAGTTGGTTTATCCACACTAAGTAATACCACTGATGACGAAAATTACGATCAATGTCAAAAACAAATTCCCACAACTTCCTCCTCACCTATTCAAAACACTGAAGCTTCGGAGACCTTAGGTATGTTAGTTTAATAGAAGTATTAATCAAAAAAGCTATTTACATGTCTATGTTTTTGTTGTGGTTTACTAGCAAATAATCACCCGCATTATTAAGTTTGGATTCACCATAATATAGTGCGACAAGAAATGGCTGCTGGTCAAGTGATTGATCTAATATACACAAAATGGGCCAGAAAGAATTAGTCGAACTAGAGTGTATTGGCAAACCATCAACATTGAGAGTAACGGAAAGAAAAAAGACTCTGCTTGTGACAGTTTTCTTTGAAGAAATGGATACATTTTAGAAGTTGTGCCCTTTAAAGCTCTTTCTCTTAACTGTCTTTCGAGACCAAAATATATGTATGAGCCTCCTGCACAGTTTATGACGTTAACACTACGCGGCGTCTCTAGTAATGTTCTTGCATCTCGTGACAAAGTTGGGTGATGTGGTTTTAACATTTTCAGTAAATCAGTGAGAGCAGAGTGACTTATATTATGTTTGATAGACCATGATATAAGAAATGAATTAATATTCTCTGGATTGGAGTTCACGCAGACAGAATTGGTAGGTTTATGAGTAGAATTATTAAACAGTACATTTTCTGGATCACGAGCTCTGCAAGCAGAACTATTTAGAGGTCCATCATATGTACATAAAGGTGATTTATTATTAGATACGACAGACGGACTAGTATCTAAATTAGTTACAATTGTGACCCGCGAATCTCGGCTTCTATTAGGAAAATTCAAAATATTTATCTCATCCATGATTTGTGCAGTCTTTTTAGCAAGAATTCGTTTCCTGGATCGCTTTGATAAGTCGAACTCTGCGAGCTTCCCGTCCTCCATGGCGATCTTTGGTGAATCTAAACCAATTCGTAATAACTTCGTTTATTTCAGCATCCGTTGTCTTAGCAGCAATCAAGTTAGCGCGCGTTGCGTCTATAACAAAAAAATATTTTTGCAAAAAAGTGCACTTCGATAAAATTAAAGAAGATGCAATAAACATGTGGCAGATAATAGGGGTGGTTTAGGTACAAAGAAACAAAGGATGATACAAAAAATGAAATTACGTTCTGATACACACACACAGATTCGCATCCCGTCACACCCATAGATAAAGCTTGTAGAGCGGAGGTACATTATAAAAACAAAACCGGCCAAGTGCGTGTCAGGTCAGGTCACGCGCAATGTAGGGTTATTATTATTTCGTATACTAGTAAAGCATACTTAGCTGTGATAGTTTTCCTTTTAAATTCTTTACTACTCCTGTGAATTTTACCACTTTGTTGGCGTAACTAATAAGTATGTCCATGCCAAATTTTATCTTTCTGTCTCTAAGCTAAGCTGCAGAAGGACGGATGGACATGGCAAAACTATACGGGTCCCTTGTTGACTATGGAGCCCTAAAAATTTTCATATTTATAATGTTATATTTACCTCGTATTATTTTAATTATTTTCAAATTCTTCAATGCAGTCTTGTTATTTTTCCCCGTCCAATTGCAGTTTATCGCGAGATTGTTGGTGAACAGTTTTTCCAGGATCCTCCTAATTATTACAGGAACCTTATGACCCCCACCGAAGCTTAGATGTGTAACCTGTCATGAAATGAAATGAAATCCCATTAAAATAACAATCAACTGATAAATTATAATATCCTAGCAAAGCGCATATTAAAACGACACTACTGTAATGGAGTAACAATGGCCAATGCACTTACAAACACTAAAGTAGCAGACCCACTAATTACTTGTCAAAATTAGTGGCTTCTTAACTCATACAATCTTTAAAATTTTAAGATTAGGTGTTAAGATAAAACCTTGAAAAAATATATATTTTGGAATGAACAGTTTAAATTGTAATTGTTAAACTCGACTAGGGTTAAAAATAATACAATATTAGGTAACTGTTTTAACCACCGTTATCAGTGTGACACTTAATAAAATAAAATAGTGTACCATAAGGCTGGCATTTTCTTCTGTCGAAATACAAGTTTAATTGTTCACAATCGTCGCATGGGAGTGACTTTCAACGGCCCCGGTGGGACGGACCCTGTGACGGGGCCGTTGGAAAAAAAAATCCAACGGCCCCGCGGGACCGGATTTTGTGTTGACGGGGCCGTTGAAAAATAAAATACCACCGGCCCCGGCGTGTTTTTAAATGGGACCGATAGCATAAAAAAAATTGTTGCATACGCTCCGGTAGTGTTTAAAGGGGGGAAATTGTGTATTATTTTGTAGACCTTAAATATGAAATGAAATTATAAAAAAGAGTTTGTATGTAACAATCACTTTTTATTGTTGTTAAAAAATAAATATCAACGAGGTACCAACAATCATATTTTTTTTGTAGCTATAACATGTCCCAATCATATATATAAGAAAATAAAATACATGATGTTTGTTTTATATTATGACACAAATTACATAATAGTACAGTACAATAGTATTAAGATAACAAACTGTCAACTACTAAATATCTCACTGTCTCTGTTGTATTTTTTGCTCCGTAAATAGTATTTATAACTAATTAACGTATTATTAACTGATTGTTACATACAAACTCTTTTTTTTATTTCATTTCATATTAGGTCTACAAAATAATACACAATTCCCCCCCCTTTAAACACTACCGGAACGTATGCTATAATTTTTTTATGCTATCCGTCTCATTTAAAAACCACGCCGGGGCCGTTGGTGAAAATTTTTTCCAACGGCCCCGTCAACGCAAAATCCGGGCCCGCCGGGGCCGTTGGAAATTTTTTTTCAACGGCCCCGTCACCGGGGCCGTCCCGCCGGGGCCGTTGGAAGTCACTCGTCGCATGGTAATGGTATGCATTTGATCGTAATCTTGTTAAGATTTCATGTTGAGAAATTTTTATCTCTTTTAAGTCAGTTTCAATACTAGCCAAGTGCTTTGCAATCACATCTGAAATCAATCAATAGAAACTAATTGCGATATAATTTACTACAAAAATAGTTTAGCACAAATTATAGGACTATGTTTGCTAATGGGCCATTACTTAAATGGGCGCAGGATGATTTTTTAAAGTTTTCGTAGTGGCGCCTTAAAAAATCATATGATAAACACCTGACTTTTTATTTTAAAAAAACTAACAGTTGTCGATAACAATATTATATTTAACGTATGCCAACTTTAAAAAATAGTAGATTTTTTTCTAGTAGGTATGCCTAGTTAAGCTAGGTGCACGTCATGCATCTATCTCACTGTAGACGTGTCCGAACAGTTCTGAATTTCTCTCGTCTAACGATAGAAATCCAGGTTATTTTTTATGTTATAATTTGAAAATTGTTCTTACCTAAACCATGGATGTTTGGAACCAATTCCTTTAGAAATGGTGTTAGAGTAACATCTGAAAATTATATAACCTTATGAATATAAGGCGAAGATTATATACAGGATTTTTCGCTGGTTGGATCGGGAATCTCACCCTGTATATGTGTATATATTTATGAACCAGATATATTATTATTACCTCAAAGACTACTGGTAACAATGAACAAAATAACAAATTTGGTAAAATACATCATGAAAAAAGAAAAAGGAGTACAATATGTCTTAATGGCTAATGTACAATGGCGGCCTTATCGCTACAGCAATTTCTTACAGGCAACCGACAGGTAGGACTTATAGATCACTGTCTACTTGATGGCAAGCAGAAACTGCTGCCTGTGTCATATGTAACCTTGAATGCCAAAGATTGCATATGCTTTGTCATCCTAACTAAGATGTAATACCATGTGCCTGTAATTACATGGCATCTCTTACTCTTTGAATCGGAACACAACAATGCATGCATTGCTGCTTTGCTGCAGAAATAAGTAAGAGGCTGGTACCTACTGCCACCTAGTAAACCACAACAAAAACATAGACATGTAAATAACTTTTTGATTAATACTTCTATTAAACTAACATACCTAAGGTCTCCGAAGCTTCAGTGTTTTGAATAGGTGAGGAGGAAGTTGTGGGAATTTGTTTTTGACATTGATCGTAATTTTCGTCATCAGTGGTATATTGCCCGAGCTTTGGTCAAATCATCTGAAATGAGAGTAGGTACTGTTATAAGAATTCTATTCAAAATATTTGAATCAGGAACCCTAAATGGGCGACACAGACAGCTATAATATAAATTAATATATCACATTAAACTATATAAAAATTACATTATTAAGAAACAAGTATATATATTATTATTTAGCAGGCAAGCAATTGTGGAAAACTTCTTAAACTGGTTGACATTTGGTGCTGAGATCACTTCTTCTGGCAGCTTGTTCCAAGCCTTGACTACTCTTATTATAATTGTGTGTGTGAAGAATATTTGAACTAGGTACTATACATAGAAATACCTACATAAATAAATATTTAGGACATCTCACACACATTTGCCTAGCCTCAAGCTAGGATACCCAGTATTTTGGGTATAAGACAATGATGCAAAATTTCACAGTTTTTGTTGAAAATTGGCCATAAAAAAACCAAGAACAATGGTGCAGTTGACAATATAAAGGAAAAAAAAATAAAAAAAAATATTTAACATACAAGACTCCATGTGCTCATCACACAAATATTTGCACCGACCAGGGATTGAACTGCACCAGTCAGCAGGAATATTATGGATGACAGACTCTATATGTACCGTTTATGATTGTTTATCATGTGACAAGAGTAACCATAATACACGAGGGCAGGTCTTCTAATGTCTATGTATACTGTAAGATGCCTTGCTTTTAATATATAATGTATATTATATATCATATCATATGTGTGTGCGACGCACTTAACCAAAAAAAAATTCAATCTCAATATCTTCATAAATAGAGCAGGGGACTAAGAAATAAATAATTAAAATACAAATCATATCTAGAGCAAAAGTTTAAATTTAATAACAAAAATAATGGCCAAAAAGGCCTCCGCTCAGCAATTGCCATGATGTTAGACATCATGGTGCTGGTTTATACATACTTAGTAGACACGTGTGTGTGTATCAACCGAGTCTTGCCGTGACTGGAAAAAGTACTATTGTCTAGTTAGTAGCCTGAAGCTTAGGCTACGTGATCGGAACGCACAACGCTGCGATTAGCGTAATACAGTATGGGAAAAACAGACCATTCCAGACATTTTACATACCATTGACTGTCCCACACCGCATGCGGTCCGATCACGAGACCAATAAGGCTAGAAAGTATGCCCTAGAGTATGCCTAAAAAACCAGTAGGTAGGTAGGTACTTACCCGATTTATAAAATATTAGCCTTCAATTAAGCACCTGTTAAATCTGCTCATTAATTTACGTGGAGGCCACAGGCAATTTCCTTTCCTCGGTGTCAACCATTCCGTGTGTACGACTGCAATTTCACCGGCTGAGGCGTCATAATGGCCGCCACAAAATTCGACAATTTTAAACATTTTGGTACTCGCTAATCCCACCTACAGAATAAAACACAATCACATTGGTACTAAACACTCAGTCTATTCTATAACACGTTATAACTAAACCCAGATAATCAATAAAAATCATAAGAACTAACCTCGTTACTAATACACTTTGGGCACACAACTCTTTGTTTGGGTTTGTTTTGGTGGTATGAAGTGAGGCGCGGGGGCCCGGGCGGAGAAACCAAACCGTCCAATACGATTGGCTCATCACCCGACGCGTCATGACCGCCAGTCGTGATTTGTTCATTGCTACTCTGCCTGCACGCGCCACTCTACTCTCTAGCTAGACGACGACAACAAACACGCTACACTTCCGTGCAAATTAATTGACTCAACTTTTTTATACTCTGGTAAGTGAAAAAGTCTTATTTTATGCTACATGGAAATGAAACAAGTAACTTTATTAGCAATTACATAAATACAAATTTGCTGCATCTGTGTTTGAATTATTATCTATTGTTTTTTAGCAACTGGCATAGTGTGCTTTTCCAGCCCCCCCCGGCGTAAAAAAGGGGTGTTATAAGTTTGTGTGTGTTTGTCTGTCTACTTGTGTCTGTTTGCGTAGCAAACGGGTGAACCGATTAAAATGCAATTTTCTTTATTCCAAACTAGATAACCCGGTGAACTTCTTATCTACATTTTTCATGTGAATCTCCGATTGATGTGATCTCTGATGACGACGATGAAGATTACGAAGAAGACGAGGACAAGGAAGACGATGGCGAAATTGCCACGACCAGTATTCAGTTCATTCCAGAACGTGAATTAATTGAAGGTGTTTCACCTATGTCACCGTAACTTTTAATTAAAATGTACATATTACCTGCTTATTATTTTTTGTTTTAATTGTTTTTACGACTGACCTTACCTTATTATATATTAAATTTGTTTTTAACTACCTAAAAAAAAGATTAGGTAGATGGCTCCATTTTATTTTGTCGCAAGTGTACGATGCGCAAAGCGATCTCCCACTCTTTCGGCCAAGCAAGATCTATATAACCGATACTAGCGCCTCTAGCGGAACGAAAAGCGATTTCATTTCTCCTACCCAGTGTTGCCGTTCATCATTTTAGTGCCGTTTACCGTAATAAATTTTGATATTTTCGACAATTTTCATACAATCACCGTAATTTTAGCATTAGGACTTTCATATAAACACCGTATTTTTTGTTTAAATTTTGACGTTTTGTATGACGGACACCGTAATTTTCAAATCATGCTACCGTAATTTGAATTCTGTACATGGCAACACTGTGGAATCATCTCATCATCTCTCTCAGCCGAAAGACGTCCACTGCTGGACAAAGGCCTCCCCCAAGGATTTCCATTCCCTTATACCTACCGAATATTTCCCGTAAATTGAGTTTTTTAATTATTTTGTCGTAACTGTGAAATAAGTTTATAAATTGCCTCAAAAAGCTTGTATTTATGCTTTTAGAAATACTTTCTCAGATATAAGAGTTCCAATCGTACATGGCATGCTAGGCGACCAAGACTGTTTCATGAGTTTCTTTCGAAATTTCTTCTCACCAGTGGTCGTTCCGAAATGCTAGTAGTTTGTAGCTTTGAAACATAATATATTATGATTAAATAATTAGTTATCGACGTGAAAAAGAGCCTTCTTTGAAGGCCAAGTTTCAATAAAAAATTTTGACTTTGACTTTGATATGTCTGAATTTTCAGAATTTTATGTATTTGGTTGAATATGCAATTCGTTATTACATGATATATAATATACGTATGCATTCACGCTGTTGGCCCCCTGTTGGCATGTTGTGTGGATTTGGTATGAAATTTAAGTAGGTAATGTCGCTGTTGGTCCACTATTGGCATTTTGTATGAAAATATAACATAAAATACGTGGGCGTTTACTATGTTGGGACTCTGTTGGGATGTTGTCTGGAATTGTTACAAAATTTTATAAGTAATGACGCTGTTGGCCCACTGTTGGCATGTTGTGTGAAAATATAAAGGATAATACGTATAGGACTTCACGCTGTTAGCCCTCTGTTGGTATGCTGTCTGAAATTGTTACGAAATTTACGTAGATATTGACGCTATAGGTCCACTGTTGGCATATTGTGTAAATGTATAAAGAAAAATACGTAGGCGTTCACGCTGTTGGCCCGCTGTTGGGATTTTGTGTGGCATTGTTACGAAATTTACGTCGG
Source organism: Ephestia elutella (assembly GCA_018467065.1). Taxonomy (NCBI): domain Eukaryota; kingdom Metazoa; phylum Arthropoda; class Insecta; order Lepidoptera; family Pyralidae; genus Ephestia; species Ephestia elutella. The sequence goes on from CM031566.1 coordinate 15,673,609, forward strand.
TAATGATGCTGTTGGCCCACTGTTAGCATGTTGTTTGAATATATAACGAAACATACGTAAGCATTCACCCTGTTGGCCCTCTGTTGAGATGTTGTATAGAATTTTACGAAATTTACGTAGGTTATGACGATGTTGGCCCACTGTTGGCATGTTGTTTGAATATATAACAACACATACATAGGCATTTACACTGTTGTCTCTCTGTTGGCATGTTGTGTAGAACTGTTACGAAATTTACGTATTTAATAACGCTGTTGGTCCACTGTTGGCATGTTGTTTGAATATATAACGAAAAATACGTTGGTATTCGCACTGTTGGCCCTCTGTTGGCATGTTGTGTGGAATTTTTAAGAAATTTACGTTGGTAATTATGCAGTTGGCCCACTGTTAGCATGTTGTTTGAATATATAACGAAACATAAGTAAGCATTCACCCTGTTGGCCCTCTGTTGGGATGTTGTATGGAATTTTTACGAAATTTACGTAGGTTATGACGATGTTGGCCCACTGTTGGCATGTTGTTTGAATATATAACAACAAATACATAGGCATTTACGCTGTTGGCTCTCTGTTGGTATGTTGTGTGGAATTGTTACGAAATTTACGTATTAAATAACGCTGTTGGTCCACTGTTGGCATGTTGTTTGAATATATAACGAAAAATACGTTGGTATTCGCACTTTTGGCCCTCTGTTGGCATGTTGTGTGGAATTGTTACGAAATTTACGTAGGAAATGACGCTGGTGGCCCACTGTTGGCATGTTGTTTGAATATATAACAACAAATACATAGGCATTTACGCTGTTGGTTCTCTGTTGGCATGTTGTGTGAAATTGTTACGAAATTTACGTATTAAATAACGCTGTTGGTCCACTGTTGGCATGTTGTTTAAATATATAACGAAAAATACGTTGGTATTCGCACTTTTGGCCCTCTGTTGGCATGTTGTGTGGAATTGTTACGAAATTTACGTAGGAAATGACGCTGGTGGCCCACTGTTGGCATGTTGTTTGAATATATAACAACAAATACATAGGCATTTACGCTGTTGGTTCTCTGTTGGCATGTTGTGTGAAATCGTTACGAAATTTACGTATTTAATAACGCTGTTGGTCCACTGTTGGCATGTTGTTTGAATATATAACGAAACATAAGTAAGCATTCACCCTGTTGGCCCTCTGTTGGGATGTTGTATGGAATTATTACGAAATTTACGTAGGTTATGACGATGTTAGCCCACTGTTGGTATGTTGTTTGAATATATAACAACAAATACATAGGCATTTACGCTGTTGGCTCTCTGTTGGTATGTTGTGTGGAATTGTTACGAAATTTACGTATTAAATAACGCTGTTGGTCCACTGTTGGCATGTTGTTTGAATATATAACGAAAAATACGTTGGTATTCGCACTTTTGGCCCTCTGTTGGCATGTTGTGTGGAATTGTTACGAAATTTACGTAGGAAATGACGCAGGTGGCCCACTGTTGGCATGTTGTTTGAATATATAACGAAAAATACGTAGGCATTCGCGCTGTTGGCCCTCTGTTGGCATGTTGTGTGGAATTGTTACGAAATATAAGTAGGTAATGAGGCTGTTGGCCCACTGTTGGCATGTTGTGTGGAAATGTAACGTAGGCTTCCCATTGATAGCCTACAGTTGGGCCTTCGTTGGTAGAAACCGTAATATCTCCCAACCTTTCCCCAACTGTTGGGAAATCGTGGCCACTATTTCCCAACGCAAATTGTTACTAGGGATGCGTATGTGGGTAGTATCTAAATCCTGCCGCCGCGATTCACATTGACTATTTGCGCCATGGGGTTTTGTTCTTGTGTGAATTTCGTGATACTAATTACATTACATTGAAAAAAAAATGTCGTCATCTCGTATCGGAGGCCAAAATCCACTGTCGCTACGCCGCAGTAGTAATTACCGAGTAGGTACACTATATTATATAGGTTGTATAAGTACGTATTAAACGTACGTAAATCTTCATTAATTGCAGCATTATTTTTAGTAGTTTGTTTTACCTTATAATAGTCCCAATGCTGGGACAGAAGCAGGCGACGAGTATACACATGATGACTATAACAATATTGATGCAGACAGTCAGCCATCTTGATTCTGGCAGAGGCAGCAGTAGGATCGCTTCGGAACGCAGCATGTACGCCACTAGGGGGTATACTGTCACGACCTGGGAAAATAGGTCTTTAGATTAGCGGGAAACTAATTGCAAACAAAAATTAGAAAAAAAGAGAAATTTGTTTGTAATAATTTTCTCCATTTTCAAAATACTAACCTAATTCATTTGGCAAGACTTTGATACAGTCAACAACGTAATAAGGCTGCTACTAAGGTTTATTATTTAAAGTAGCAGCCCTGCATACTTATTACGTTGTTGACTGTACTTATATTTGAAAATACAGAGAAGGTTTAATTTTATGCGAAAGCAATTTCCCAAGACGCCAATGCCATCACTTTTTTTACATAAATTAAGAATGTTAGTGCAAATTGTCTTTGTGTTTAAAGATTATGTGATCGAAAAACGGACTAATAGTCCAAAATTAAATGTAATTTACATCAAGATCCATATTATCATAGTCGACCCTTAACTATTCAGCAAAACGAAATAATCCTCAGATTTAAATTGACAATGAGACCGAGGATTCCTATGCTAAGCTCGGATTTAATAGCAAGTGCAGCATTAGAATAACGAGCTTTCAGAACGTTTTAGCTTACGAGCTTTTACCTGGAACAGTAGCAGTATTCTCGCGACTGCCGTCATTACGTCGTGCATCTCGAAATTGTTGAGGATATTCTGCAAGGGAATAATCAAATATACGAAATTTTTCCGTTACTGAGTGACTGACAGAGAACGCACAGCCAAATCCACTGGGCGTAGGATGCTGAAATTTGGCATGTAGGTTCCTTAGTGTAGAGCAATAAGACAGGATTTCCCGAAATTCCCGCGGGAACCAAGTCCCAGACCCATGCTAGTAATTAAATTAATCCATACTAATATTATAAATGCGAAAGTTTGGATGTGAGTTTGTGAATTTGTGAGTTTGTGAGGATGTTTGTTACTCAATCACGCAAAATCTACTGGACGGATTTCGATGAAATTTGGTACAGAGGTAGATAATGGCCTGGAATAGCACATAGGCTACTTTTTATCCCGGGAAAAACCACTGTTCCCGTGGGAAATTCACGCGGGCGAAGCCGCGGGCAAAAGCTAGTTAATAATATTTAATGTTAAAAAAAAAATCTGTTTATTTAATGTTGGTGGACCGACGACTTGGTGAAGGTCGCGGGATGCGGATGGATGCGGGCAGCGCAGGACCGGTCGTTGTGGAAATCCTTGGGGGAGGCCTTTGTCCAGCAGTGGACGTCTTTTGGCTGAGAGAGAGAGAGAGAATGTTAAAAAATGATTACTAAGTTGCCACGACCCCCTTGTAACTGTTTTTTTTTGTTATTGAAGAATTCGCGAGGAGAAGTAAGGTACTTAGGTACTTACGTCTTCAATACAAGACTTAGCCAAAGGGAAGCAGATGTAGAAGCCAGCCCCGACCAGTGTGTAAGTCAAGGTCACCAGGATAAATGCTATGACGAGGTCTCTGCCCTGAAAAACGGTATTTTCAAATTACATTTTTGGTTAGTGAACGTCTATGCTTATCACAATATCACACTAATTTATAAAGAGGAAGTTTGTGAGTTTGTTTGTAGGGGGGTAAGTAATCTTCGGAACTACTGAACCGATTTCAAAAATTCTTTCACCAATAGACAGCTACATTATACCCTGAGTGACAAAGGCTACAATTTGTGTATGTACGAAACAAACGAAACCGGGGCAGAGCGCTAGTAGAGAAAAATTCTTATAACTATTAGTATAAATGCGAAAGTAAATTTGTTTGTTTATTTATTTGTTTGTTTGTTACCTCTTCACGCTTTATTCACTGAACCAATCTTCCTGAAATTTCGTATGCACATAGTTAGAAGTAATGAGAAATACATAAGATACCTTTCATCCTGATAAAAAGCCTGTTCCCGTGGGAAATTCACGCGGGTGAAGCCGCGAGCAAAAGCTTGTAGAGAATATTTCTGCGATGTTATCACTATTCTTGCGCCCGATCAACCTAAAGACCAACAATCTAAAAGGAATTTATGTAAAAAAGACACAACTCCAAATCGACAGTAGCAATAAGGAACTTACATTGTTTTCCTGCCTGGCATTATTGCTCATAATGGTGATGATAATGTTGTGGATATAGAAAGACAAGGCCAACATTCCACTCAGCACAGCAGCGTTCCTCCCGATCTGCATGTCAGCTGCTACGGCGCTGATGTTGATGCCCCAGATGTAGCCTTTGGTCACCACGAAGATGAGCAGGTAGGCTACTGATAGAGTGCCTGTGTAAGAGAACCATGTGATTATAAAGTTTTGACGTCTTGCTAGGCTTAAGTTGGGAGATTGCCTGTCCACTTTCTCGTGGAAACTAGCACTAAAAGAAGAAGACTAAAATAAATCTACGTGTAATTTAAAAATTCATATCTGTTTCACTAGTCCCATTGACCCAGTCCCATGATGGGACAGATAGGAGGATTATGTTCCAGTCCCATGATAGGACAGATGAGATGATTAGGTATGTCCCATGGGACAAATGATACCTACTAATATTTATCAAATTCGAATTTAATTTAAATGTTGGGTATGTGTACGTACAGGAACATATAGGCGACGGCAGCAACGACACTACCCCAACATAGAGAACCCAAGCCCTGATTCCTCTCTTTCTTTATTTTTTTTTCTTTCTAAGTATCCTTAATAAGTGACTCAACACAGATAACCACCCTAGAGTCTGAGCTTTCCTTTTTCTAAAGTCCTTACCCAAAGAGTTGAACTTGGTAAAGAAAGTGACATTCTGAGTGACTGAAGTTGAGCAGCGTGAATATGATTATACACCACGATACCGAGATGATGAGCTATCCAATGGTAAAACTTAGATTTTTTTTGACCAGTATTTGGCCACTTCCACAGCCCTATCCTTGGCCTCATTGAGATCTTCCAAGATAGAGGAGGAACAGTTCTCTAACATAGAGACAGTCCACTCCCTCATTCTTTCTAGAATAAAGAGCTTACCCAAAGAGTTGAACTTAGTGAAGAAGGTGACATTTCTGAAGTTCAGTAGAGGAAATACGATGACAGCCACGTAGACTGGAACTGTCGTATGCAGTCCCCAGTACGGGGAACTGTCAGTGTCCACAGGGATGATGAGGGAACCGTTCACACCGTCGTCGTGCTTCGGACATAGAAGGGTAGAGTTGTACTGTGTTGTGTTCGAGTTGTGGAGATCTGTAGAAGATTTCAGACCGTTTACAAGTTTTTCTTTAACATCCTTGAACTAGCGACAACAGTTGTATGAAATTAAAATATCAGATACATCTAGCTAGTGTTCGTTCCTCATGATATTTTAATTCCCCGGTATCAAAGTGGTAATCGATAAAAATTACCATACATAATTAGATTGATGTACCGGTCGTTGTGGAAATCCTTGGGGGAGGCCTTTGTCCAGCAGTGGACGTCTTTCGGCTGAGAGAGAGAGAGAGAGATACCTTCTACAGATAAAACCCGCGCCTCTTCAATCGGAAGTCGATCGCACAGTCTGCTTCATATTTTTCTTTCTCTTCTCTTTTTTCATTTCGAATGATCTTGTTAAGGTTGGTAATATGGTTGGAGAAAACAGACTCATATACAGATACAGTATCACGTATTTATCCCTTACGGAGTAGATAGAGCAGTAGAAACAGACTTACCAGCGAAATAATTAACAGTGAAGTACAAGAAGTTGGTGATCAGTATCCAGTAGACGATATTGGCTCCCAGTAGCACGACGAGACTAAACCCGTGGGCGACCACCTCCGCTGGTCTGCCGAGGAGCGTGCGGCACAGGGCTGGCACTTCGCAGGTCACGGTACCTGAAGGAACATCGTAATTGGATAGAAGTTTATAGCTGGTTGGCAGGATTGAGAGCTGGGACGCAATCCAATGTGAGCAGGCCCAGAAAGGAAACTTCCGGGAAGAATTAAGTTGCCAGAATACCTAAGTAGCAATGTTTCCTTGTTACTTTTTTATTGTCATAACGAAGATGGTAGTAATGGATGGACACACGACTTTCGTGGCATTGTTAATGGAGTAGGTTTGCGTAAGTCTAGCGGCTATCTCTGAGTCTTACCATGATGCAGGTTAACACTGAGCAAAACATGCGCGGTGTACAGACACAGCGCCGCCATGACAGCCACCAGCACCAGCGCGGCCGGAAGCACTGCCCTACAGACTCAGAGGGGTCACATCTGAGATTCAAACCTAGTGCGCCAACCTGCACTCTTGGATTGCAAGTCAAGCGTCTAGCCAGTTGGTTTATTTCAGTCTTACCATGATGCAGGTTGACCCTGAGCAGCACATGCGCGGTGTACAGACACAGCGCCGCCATGACAGCCACCAGCACCAGCGCGGCCGGGAGCCCTGCCCTACAGACTCAGAGGGGTCACATCTGAGATTCAAACCTAGTGCGCCATGCACTCTTGGATCGCAAGTCAAGCGCCTAGCCAGTTGGATATCTCAGTCTTACCATGATGCAGGTTAACCCTGAACAGCACATGCGCGGTGTACAGACACAGCGCCACCATGACAGCCACCAGCACCAGCGCGGCCGGGAGCCCTGCCCTACAGGCTCAGAGAGGTCACATCTGGGATTCAAACCTACTGCGCCTTTTGAGATGCCAGGGTCGAACCTGCGTCCTTGCATCGCAAGTCAAGGGCCTAGCCCTGTTGATTATCTTTGAGTTATTGTGGTACATAGAGCCTTACCATGATGCAGGTTGACCCTGAGCAGCACATGCGCGGTGTACAGACACAGGGCCGCCATGACAGCCACCAGCACCAGCGCGGCCGGGAGCCCTGCCCTACAGGCTCAGAGAGGTCACATCTGGGATTCAAACCTACTGCGCCTTTTGAGATGCCAGGGTCGAACCTGCGTCCTTGCATCGCAAGTCAAGGGCCTAGCCCTGTTGATTATCTTTGAGTTATTGTGGTACATAGAGCCTTACCATGATGCAGGTTGACCCTGAGCAGCACATGCGCGGTGTACAGACACAGGGCCGCCATGACAGCCACCAGCACCAACGCGGCCGGGAGCCCTGCCCGCTCCACGCCCCATGCCATTGTGAGGAGGGAGGAGCCCATTATTGTGTTCCATACTGAAAAGCTACAATCGAAGGTTTGACTGTTAGACAATGCTTTTAGCATTAATCTGTATTGTACTTTTGTGCACAATACAGTTTGAATCTTACTAATATTTTTAAAGCGAAAGTTTGGATGTGAGTTTTTTACACAATCACGCAAAATCTACTGGACGAATTTTGATGAAATTTGGTATTCTTCTCTCTTCTTCTTCTCTCAGCCGAAAGACGTCCACTGCTGGACAAGGGCCTCCCCCAAGGATTTCCACAACGACCGGTCCTGCGCTGCCCGCATCCATGCGCAACCCGCGACCTTCACCAGGTCGTCGGTCCACCGAGTGGGAGGCCTGCCAACACTACGTTTTCCGGTTCGTGGTCGCCACTCGAGAACTTTTCTGCCCCAACGGCTATCTGTTCTGCGAGCTATGTGCCCCGCCCACTGCCACTTAAGTTTGGCGATTCTGCGGGCTATATCGGTTACTTTAGTTCTCCTACGGATCTCCTCATTTCTGATTCGATCACGCAGAGAAACTCCGAGCATAGCGCGCTCCATCGCCCTTTGGGTGACCTTGAGCCTTCTTATGAGGCCCATAGTAAGCGACCACGTCTCTGTTCCGTATGTCATCACTGGCAACACACACTGGTCAAAGACCTTAGTCTTGAGACACTGCAGTATTTTGGACGAGAAGATATCGCGAAGCTTCCCGAACGCTGCCCAGCCGAGTTGGATTCGACGGTTGACCTCTTTCTCGAAGTTGGACTTACCTAACTGAACTGTTTGTCCCAAGTATACGTAATTGTCAACAACTTCGAGTGTAGAGTCTCCAACCTTTAGAGGAGTGGGTGCGACACGGATATTAGACATGATTTTCGTCTTATCCATGTTCATTTTTAGACCCACTTGTTGAGAGGCTCTACAGAGGCCATCGAGCATTGTGCCTAGGTCTTCCAAGGTCTCAGCCATGACTACGATATCGTCAGCGAATCGAAGGTGAGTGATGTACTCGCCGTTGATATTGATACCGAGTCCGCTCCAGTCCAGAAGCTTGAAGACATCTTCCAGGGCGGCGGTGAACAGTTTCGGAGATATAACGTCTCCCTGTCTCACCCCTCGCTTCAACTGGATAGGTTTCGAGCCTTGATCCTGGAGACGGACCGACATGGTGGCGTTTTCGTACAAACACTTCAGCGCTTCGATATATCGATAGTCAATTTGGCACCGTTGGAGAGACTGTAGCACAGCCCAGGTCTCGATCGAATCGAAGGCTTTCTCGTAGTCCACAAATGCCAAGCATAAGGGCTGATTATACTCCTCAGTCTTCTGTATAATCTGCCGCAGCGTATGTAAGTGGTCTACGGTACTAAAGCCTTTTCGGAAACCGGCTTGTTCGGGAGGCTGGAAGTCGTCGAACCTGCGAGCGAGACGATTCGTAATGACTCTCGAAAACAGTTTGTAGACATGGCTCAGAAGTGAGATAGGCCTATAATTCTTCAATAAGGTTTTGTCGCCTTTTTTGAAGAAAAGTACCACCACACTTCTGTGCCATGCCGTAGGCGTTTGTCCCTCGAGTATGACGGAATCGAATAGCTTCTGAAGAGCTTTTAATACCGGTGTTCCACCTGCTTTCAGAAGCTCAGCCGTGATTCCATCATCACCCGGTGCCTTATTGTTTTTTAACTGTTTGAGAGCCATTCTAATCTCGTATAGGCTGACGTCCGGGATATCTTCGGTGTAGTGTCGGGTCAATCTGGCTCTTGGATCTTTGGCCAGATTACTGACAGGTGCGCGTACGCTGGTGTATAATTGTCCGTAGAACTTCTCAACCTCTTCCAACAGCTCTGGCTTCGACGAAATGATTCTGCCATCCTCAGTCTTCAGCTTGGTCAGTTGGCTTTGACCAACAGACAGATCCCTTGCAAACACTTTTGAGCCCTTATTTCGCTTAATCGCCTCTTCAATACGGTCAGTATTGAATTGGCGTAAATCGCGCGTTAGGGACTTGGAGATCTGTCTGTTTAGACGTCGATATTGAGCAGCATCGTCAGAGGACTGCAGAACCAAGTTTCGTCTTTCTTCCATGAGTTTGTTGGTGAGGTCCGAGATCTTTTTGGTTCCTTTTGAACAGCGGGTTTTGAAGGCCTTAGACCCAGCTGTTTGGACAATTTGCACAAACCTGTCATTATAATCGTCCAGATTTTCGCAGTCTCCCAGGCATTCGAAGCGATTCTGCAACTCGAGCTGAAAGCTCTCGGGGTTTTGGAGCTGGATAGGCGCTGGTCGGAGCGTAGACTTCATCAGTCGACACCTTTCGAGTTTTATTCTAAGATTCAATATGCCTCTTACCAATCGGTGATCGCTTCCTGTTTTTACGGCATTGATCACAGAGACATCATTGAATATGTGCCTCTTCGTCGACAAGATGAAGTCAATCTCATTTTTTGTAACGCCATTAGGATGCAACCATGTCCACTTTCGCTGTTTTGGCTTTTTGAAGAAGGAGTTCATCATAAAGAGGCCCTCCTTCTCCATAAAGCCGGCCAGCAGATGACCACGTGCATTCCTCGTTCCATATCCAAAATTCCCCACTCTCAGCTCATCATCGCTTCGTTTGCCCAGTTTCGCGTTAAAGTCCCCCATCACAGTGGGCCTGGGAGCTATGTATGGCTCTAGAAATATCCTCATACATAGTCTCTACCTCGTCGTCGGAGCGATATGAGGGCGGTGCGTATACTTGTATTACCTGCAACGAATACCGTTTGGTGATTCTGAGTACAAGGTACGCTACCCTCGCCGAAACACTCTCGAACTGGACCACGTTGTTGACGAGGGACCTGTGGACGATAAACCCGACACCACCCTGGGACAGTTGGTCGCCCTCCCGGAAATAGAGCAGGTTTCCGGATTTGAGGATCATGGTGTCCTCCCCCTCTCTTCGGACTTCACATAATCCTACAATATCCCATCGTAACCTGCTCAATTCTTCCTCCAGTTCAGCGAGTTTCTCGTCGGTCCGCAGTGTGCACGTGTTGTAAGTTGCCAGGGCCAAGGGTCATCGGGGTTGGTAGCCTGGCATCTGCCGGGGATTCTTAGCACCCCCTGCCCCGCCGTTACCGTGACCGCTACCAGAGTCCGGGATAGCGGGGCCGCCGGGGACTAGGGGCCGTGTTGTGGGTGTATCAACCATAGGGGGGTTTTGCCGTAATCGCCACGCTTGGCAGGCGGGTTGGCGATCGCAGTGTGATGTCATAGTACGCGGAAAGATGCTGCTGCCCATCCTCCGGTGTTTTAGATCCCTTAGTCGCCTCTTACGACACCCACGGGAAGAGATGGGTTGGTGCTATTCTAGGGCCACACCACAGGCCAATTTGGTATACGGGTAGACAAATACTGGGAAAACCACATAGGGTACTTTTTATTCCGAAATTCCCACGGGAGCGAAGCCCCGAGGCGCGGCTAGTAAATAAATAACTCGAAATAGTACAGACAGATGCAAGAGAAACTTGACCCATCTCACAGAATCCTATCACAGGGGTCAGGTTCCCTGCATTATGTTATGCGAATGTTGTGGATACAAGTGTGCACTTTTTCTATGTTGGTCATTGCGATTGGCGGCAATAATAAAATACTAGTTATTACAAAAGTTTTTAGTCATAAAATACTAATGGTTAGTAAGGAGTCTTCGTTTTTCTTTTTCGTTCATAACATATAAATAAACGTTAGAGTTGGATTTTAGGATGTCCTTTTGTTACTTTTTCATGCAAGAACTACTCGACGGATTTCGATGAAATTCGGTAAACGGCGAGAATAAAAACATGAAAAAACACAGGGTACTTATTTACTATCGCGAAATTGGAGCGAAGCCCCGGGGTTTCATTCCCGTGGGAATTTAGGTTTCGGCTAGTTTAATTTCCCGGGTTCGATGAGTTTGTAGACCAATCTGACATGTTTAGTAGTTTTCTCATAGACCACACCCTGCTTCGGGTAAGGAAAACGTCGTGAGGAAACCTGCATATTGGCTGACTGTTTAGTTTACTAGTATGTATACGGCTACTAGATGGCGGTAGTCGTAAAAGTCATGTCAGATGCCTTTAGGCGACTTGAATAAAATCTGACACCAGTGTCAGTAATAACACACTCGATAAGAAGAAGAAGAAATTTAATATTATAATCACTTATTTAAATATAACTTACATTGTCACCAAAGAGCTCTGTTTTTTCTTCTCATGTTTCGTTGAATTCTCTATCCTCTTGTAAGACGATATAATTTTACTTGACGTCAATTCTGATTGGGCCTTTAAAAAAATTGCAACGATTAATAAAGCTATGGGTACTTACTAGGGGTTATAGATTTGTGTGAAACATTTAATTAAAAGTTCGAAGTGTTCCAGGTTCAATATCAACGACGATGTAGCGATGTAATCTACTTCAAGAGCCGCGCTCTTGTCGGTGGAGTATACGCCATACTTCTCTGTTCTCGGCTTTACGTTTAAGGTCTTGATACGACACGACGCCTGCCTTCTCCTTAAGTTGGCTTATGTAACTCTTTCTCGGTCTCCCTGGACCTCTTCTTCCATTCACCTTTCCTTCAATTATATTTTTAAATAGGTCATCGTGTCGTATCAAGTGGCCAATCATTCTCCCTGTATCGCGATGTAATAAGTAAACAAATTAATCAGCGTTGCGTTGTATTAATGTGATTCGATTTCAGTTATATACGACCATTTGAAATAAGCTTAGATAGTTAAGTTAGAAGCGGTGGTGGCCGAGTGGAAGGGCGCCCGCCTGTGGCGGCAAAGGTCCAAAGCTTCGTATCCTGCCCGTACTACATGAGTTTGTATACCAATCTGACTCATGTACCTATGTTAGTTTTCATCGACCGCCACTTGCTTCCGGCGAAGAAAAACATCGTGAGGAAACCTGCACTCTGGTTGATAATTATCAGCTAGTGTGTGAAATGGAGAAGGCAATGGAAAACCACTTCATTAAAATTGCCAATTTGTCGTTGTGTGTGTTTCATTTCATACTAGCTTTCGCCCGCGGCTTCGCTCGCGTGAATTTCCCACGGGAACAGTGCTTTTTCCCGGGATGAAAGGTACCCTATGTCCTTCTCCATAATTCCAGCTATGTGTATGAGAAAATTCAGGAAGATTGGTTCAGTAGATAAAGCGTGAAGAGGTAACAAACAAACAAACTCACTTTCGCATTTATAATATTAGTTAGGATTAGGATAATGACCACAACCCTCAGTCATGAGGAAATACGACTAAAGAGAGAGAGTTAAGTAAAATATTTACTTAAAATATCACTAAGTTACACTTGCCTCTATAGAAGATACAACGCAGCCTCTAATTAGCCACTTTTATCTTATCTGTAGTTTTATTTGAGTGATTGGTAAGTATAATTGTCTAGCCCTGTACTACGCCACTAATTCGTAGACCGTATCTTCTATACATATAATAAAACAGTAAAAATATTTTGTCTATACATTTAGTATTTTTGACTGAAATGGATAGAGGGACACTTAAAGAGAATAATAGAACGCAAAAAAAAAATTTTGGAATTTCTTGTCTGTCTGTCTGTATGTATGATCACGCTAATCTCCGAAAGTACCGAACCGATTTGAATGAAACTTTTTTTGTTGTATAGCTATTAAGCCTGGGCAACATTTAGGCTATAATTTATTTTGAAAACTGGAACACCTGATGAAGAACCTTAACAGAACAGCTAAACTATAAGAAATATGGAAATGGTGCCTTAACAAAAGTAGTTCAACCTGATGAGCATTTTCTGACGACGTATAAAAATTAAGGATCTGGAACATCTGATGAAGAACTGCAAGAGACCAGCTACACTATAACATATATGGAAATGGCGCCTTAGTAAATTCGTTCAACCTGATGAGCATTTTCTGCTGACCTATAAAAATTGAAGATCTGGAACATCTGATGAAAAGCTCCAAGAGAGATTTTTCATCTAAGCGAAACTCACGCGAGCGAAGCCGCGAGTGACAGCTAGTCTATACATATAATAAAACAGTAAAATTATTTTGTCTGTACATTTAGTATTTTTGACTGAAATTGATAGAGGGACACTTAAAAAGAATAATAGAAAGCAAAAAATATTTTTTTGAATTTTTTGTCTGTATGTATGATACGCTAATCACCAAAAGTACTGAACCGATTTGAATGAAACTTTTTTAGTTGTGTAGCTATTAAGCCTAGGCAACATTTTGGCTATAATTGATTTTGAAAACTGGAACACCTGATGAAGAATCAAAACAGAACAGCTAAACTATAAGAAATATGGAAATGGTGTCTTAACAAAAGTCGTTTAACCTGATGAGCATTTTCTACTAACGTATAAAAATTGAAGATCTGGAACATCTGATGAAGAACTGCAAGAGACCAGCTACACTATAACATACTTATATGGAAATGGCGCCTTAGTAAAAGTCGTTCAACCTGATGAGCATTTTCTGTTGACGTATAAAAATTGAAAATATGGAACATCTCATGAAAAGCTCCAAGAGACCAGCTACACTATAACATGTCGGTATGGAAATGGCGCCTTAGCAAAAATTACGTGACGTATAAAAATCGAAAATCAGTTTGGAACACAAAAATATTTTTCATCTAAGCGAAACTCACGCGGGCTTAGCCGCGGGCGACAGCTAGTACTTAAATAAATCGTTAGATATTAGTTACTAACTACTCGTATGTTTACACTATCGCAGTATCTCAAGTCACAAGCTCGTATTTTGACCAAAAACGCGTATCTCCCAGTTATTATCAATGTCGGACTTCAATGCAAAGATTAATTAGACAAAATCTAATTTAAGACGACCCAGTTTCCAGGTCAATGTGAGATCTCTAGAGCAGAAACTGGGAGTCGATTTGAAGGACAGTGGATCTGAAACTGTTCCTGAATGTAGATCCTGTTCTGTATCTTATCAAGAACCCCATGACCCTGAATCAGCCCCTATAAACCAGCCCATGTTACGAACTTTTGTGAAGCCTTGATAGGACACCCCTATTAAGACATAACTGATGTGATGACTCATCAGTCCAACTTACGGTCCAAAAAAGTTTCTTTATGCTAACATCGCAAAGCATCCTATCATAGTCATTTTAATTTTTGCTTAAAAGGATACTAGCTTTTGCCCGCTGCTTCGCCCGCGTTAATTTCCAACGGGAACAGTGCTTTTCCCGGGATGAAAGGTACTCTAAGTCCTTCTCAATACTTCTATGTGTGTGCGAGATTTCAAGAAAATTGCTTCTTATCTACTGAAGCTTGAAGAGGTAACATACAATTTCACTTTCGCATTATTCAAATTGGAAGGTGAAATGATTCCGAGGTGAAATAAAGAAATAAAGATACTAAAAAAAAGTCAATTCTTACCACCCAGGTGATTTCACCCAGGTGAACAGAGTGAAATACGAATATACTTAAAAGGCTGTGCATCGATATCGGTGAAATGTAAAAACTTACATGTTCATTGTAATGATTGTACCCGTGCATGGGTGCTGCGGTCAACAGTGGTGAGGTTTCCAGCCGGTCCATGATCAGGTGGCTGCAAGGGGTGGATATTGTTGCGCTGGTTAAAATAAAATAAAAAATTGCTTACATTAGAGGTAGGCTGGATAGCAAGCTAGATATCTTTGGGGTTACGAACGACGACATGTAAATCTGATGGTTAATTTTTCTTCTTTCAGATTTTAGAGCTGTTCATATTGAATTCTCGACTTTGGCAAGTTTAATTTAACTTGCCAAAGTCGAGAATTCAATATGAACAGCTCTAAAATCTGAAAGAAGTCTAATTTGACTTAAACCACGTAAAAAGGCAAGTAAAAAAGGCGTTTTGTGTGATCTTACGATTTCTCTGTCTCATCCTCGGTTTCATCTTCAGCATACGCGTCGGATCCCAGGGTCCGCTTTCCGATTTGACACGACACTTAAGATTTGACACCACATAGGGTAGACCGGGGACAATTGTACCATTTTGCCTTTGGCGCTGAATTGCTAGTTGTTTTTTAATATTTATTAAATAGTGTTAATACTCAACGATACCTATGTTAGTTAGCTAGAGGGTAGAACCGTTCTTATGGCTATAGAAACAGTATAAACATATTATTTTTTTATTTGAATAGAATTGGGAAATTGGTACAATTGTACCCCATTACGGGGTAAATTGTACCAAAGTTTTGAGGAAATAAAACACTGTTTTTTAACCAAAGAAATGTATTTCTGAATATGACCTTAACTCGGCGGTACAAACTTTAATGTAACTAAAATTAAAAGACAAAAAATTTCACACAACTAACTGAAATAACTTTCGTTAACTTGAAAAACATAAAACATAATTTTTTTCATCTCTAGCAACAAATTCTATAATAAGGACTTTAAAACATGGTTAATTAAGTCATAGAAGCTACTATATTACTGTTATAATTGTAATAAACAACAAAAAAACACGCAAATAATCAATTATCATATTGTATGGAAATGCACATGTAACAATTGTCCCCTTGGTACAACTATCCCCTGGTACAATAGTCAGAAACTGGCTAATATTTTTCCTTATATAATATTATAATCAAAATATAAATATTCCGACAGAATACAAGACAGGCGATATGACGAATCGGTGCAAATTATATTTTGTAAACTATAATCTCATACCTTTTCAAATTTTTGACCCGAATAAATAAATAGGAAGATTTACATAGTTAAACGGTCTTATGGGGTCAATTGTACCACGGAGACAGTTGTACCGGTACAACCATACCCAAGAAATTGTAACAATTGTCCCCACAAGGTCATTTTGACAACAAAGGTAAATTACTTGTGAATACGAGCACTATATGACACAAAAACTATTAAAATGCATTGTCATCAATTATACTTATGGGATTGCCTGACAGTCTCGTGCACATCATACGAAACTTCTTGTCGAACAGAACCTTTCGCTACAGAGTAGAGGGTCACCTCTCCAGCCCCCATCCTATCACAGCCGGAGTTCCGCAAGGCTCCGTTCTGTCTCCCATCCTATACGCATCGGCTCGGCCTCGGATAAGTTCTTGGAATCTCAAGTGTAAACAGACCATTTTTTGTGACCGCTTTTTTGTTGCCCAAATGTGAGGTATGTTTCAAAACAATGTAAATCAAAAATATTCCAAGGAAGTAGTTGTTTTTATGTTTTGAATGTGTAAATACATGTATGTTAAAGTAAATAAAAGAGGTAAATAAGAAATATACTGTTTTATTTTTTTTTTCATGAACCCTCTTTTTCAGAATTGTGGAAAAAAAATCGCAAGTCGTATTTTCAACTCGTAACAACTATTGAAATACACAATAAATTGCTATTAAAATATATACAGTCTGATAGCTTATTTCCTAAGGATGTCAGTAATACAACTTTTCACACTAGTGATCATACAAAAGTTATGAGATTTCCTATGATTTCCACCGCGCGGAAATTCGGTGAAAATTTTCCGCAACCGATGGACTTCTGACGCGGCTCGCGGAAACAGCCACGGACTGCATAAGAGCGTTTAAACTATCACCAAGTAAAAAATACTGCTTAGATTTTCTGATATAACTAAAAAATATTACATCAAAAAACTTACTTTTGATGTGCAGAAACTTCTCCTCGCCGCGACACTCGCCCGCTTCGTGCCACGTTCGCGCGAGACTAGCGGTTGAGAGGCCTGCGTTCGGAGGCGCGCTTGATTCAGTCACACAACAGTACGACGCTTAGTTTAGAAGATATTTGCGATGGTTCAATCGTCCCCTGGTACAATTGTACCCGGTCTACCCTACCTATCTATCTAACCAATCTGTCGAAACATGGTCGAAACCACTGTCGAAACATTAAAATCTAAGTAATTAAGAGTTGATTTCATGAATTGCTAAGTGCGAGTCCTATAAATTCGCGTTGGCTCATTATGCTCTGTGCTTATGATTTTACCAAAATCGTTAAATTAAAAAAAAAAACCTTTTGATGGCATCCGCTCAGAGCGATTTCAAATTTGGTAAATGAGTTGTAAAGTGCGATACATTACGAAAAACGTTAACTTACTTGATCTGTCTATTGTTGTTTCTTCGCCTCCGCTCTTCGGTTTCAATTTCGTAAAAATCCGAGCAGTCACTGCCGAATATACTAGAAATTTAAGAAAATAAGAAGACGTTATTCTCACTGGATGACTTTTCACAAATGGCGGGAACTCGGGGCGACATTATTTTATGTTCGTGCGTAAATATTTATGTCCATATCTTCACGCACAGATGTTTACATTGATTTCTGTGCGATATTTATATACATGGATTGTAGTTGTTACCCACATAGAAATTAACATCGAGATATTATGTACTGGAATTAAGTATTTTTTAAGAACCTACAAACGTAGAGGGAGGGGTGGTCAAAGATTATGATCGTGAAGTATCAGGTTCGAATTCAGACTAATATGCTTACGTACCTTACTTTAAAACATAAGCGAGTCAAAGAATTGAACATAAGACTCAACAGGGCAAGAAAAAAGTGCCTCTTATAGAGCTACAACTTAAATTAAGCTTGTTTCTTAATGTGCGACAAGGTGACATGCAGTGCAGATGGTATTTATAGTAAAAGTGACATATCTCCATATGTCACTTTTAAACATAGAGCAACACGGACTCCTCCGCGCGCGGATTCCTTGTTTGTTGCTCGAAGCTTTTAAATGGTTATCTTGGTAAGGTAAATGCGCAAATAAATATGTCAATTTTCAAGGCTCATTCGACCCGAGAGCAATCCTTGATCTTTGTAGATATACTTACATTGTAAGGTTGGCTATTTTAGGACATAGCAATAGGAGTTATCGAATTCAGATGTAACAAAATAGATTATGTCACTAGTATCATCATTGGCACTAGCATGGACACTTGGTCCAACAAGATGCTCCATAGTTTGTGGAATAGCTTAGCTTTTCACGTAGGTACAGGTTGATGGCGCAAGCATAGTAACTATTCTACTTATCTCCACTTGCAATTAAAAAGATAATGAATAAATTTTATCAAGATCTTTGCAATTTTATTAGTAAAATTACATCACTAAAATCTGGAAGCGCTGGGAGGCGATTCTCAAGTCTGCGATATAATATCAATTTCGACATTTATCGAAAAAACATGGCGGATATCGATAACTATCGAAATTGCGTATTCTCGTGATTTCAAATGTGACATTTATCCAGCGTCAGCCCTCGATACGCATCGAGTGGTCGAGCGTGGCCGATAACCATATCATGTGTGATATTTGTTGCTTCAAATCTATTGGATAACATAATATTCGTACTAAAGTACAAGACGCTTTGCATTTTTATTATCTACTATGGTTAAGTAAAATATGAATGCTGACGATTTTGTATTTAATTTTATTGGAAATCATTCTTTATTTACATAAAATTATTTTATTGAAGCCTAATATTTTGAGGTTTGGATAGATAGATACTTTGCTTTTTTCCGCCTCGAGTACCATACCTTATTTGTTTCTCCATTCAATTTCGTAAAAAAACAATATCATACATAAGAATAACATTGATACTCCGACAACAAATATCACATAAACTCACCCAACAAACAAACAATGACAAGTTTGCTCGCGTTCCGTTCTTCTATCAACTCTAAAATATTCCATTTTCTTTACATTTTATAAATTTGCATTAGAGCTTATAAGTTACATAAAATAAAGAATTATAACAATTTTTACATAAATTCACTATTAAAACAATGGTTTTATATAAAATATTTAATGAAACAAGTAAAATATAAATTTCTCGATTATAGTTAAGTATAATCGAGAAAAAGGAACGTGTTTTCAATTAGAGAAGCGCTTTTTTTCTATATAATATCGAGTTTTATGTCGAATAGGTTCGAGAATGCCATTCTGTAGGTTTTTGTGATAATTTTGTTCGATAAAAGATGTTGGATATATTATCAAATTCGATAAAGTATCGCAAACGCGAGAATTGGCCTCCTGGTCCGATAAAAAGAATCGCATAATTTTGTCATGGTGGCTATATCGGGTGTCTATTAAAATACAGATTTTTATCACATCGATTATCATGTCCCAGAAAACTATTCCACTTTTTTTAATATTTTTTTTTCTTAAAACATCGAAAAACTTATTATCGCAGTTTCATAATATCGAACAACATTTCCTAAAAAAAACGTTATAAAATTTCTACTATTCCAAGAAAAACGATATCAAACTAACATTTCACACATGTATTAATATATCGATGTATCCATTTATAATAACATGTTTCAATATGTAACGATGCGCATCATAACTTTTAATCGCAGTAACATTTCATCGAACGCTGCATTCGCTTGTTGTTGCTTAAAACATGCAAAATGGTATAGCAAGATTGAGGCATACAGCAAGCATGCATGCAGCAAGCATGCAGCAAGCATGCAGCAAGCATGCAGCAAGCATGCAGCAAGCATGCAGCAAGCATGCAGCAAGCATGCAGCAAGCATGCAGCAAGCATGCAGCAAGCATGCAGCAAGCATGCAGCAAGCATGCAGCAAGCATGCAGCAAGCATGCAGCAAGCATGCAGCAAGCATGCAGCAAGCATGCAGCAAGCATGCAGCAAGCATGCAAGCATGCAGCAAGCAAGTATTTCTGGGTGGCTCCACCAGAAGACTCGCTCCGTCGGCCCTTCGATTCATTCGGGCACGAGCCTCATTTTCTCAGGACCTCCTTCGCGAGCCTTCTGGTTCCGCGCGAAGGAATAACACTCTAGTATATGACAAAGTTGAGCCACGTGGAGTCGGGGTGCTCTGAGTCGGATTTGTGATCCATTTATAATTAATGGACTAGCTATAAATTTACTGTTGATCAATACAATACTACCAGATTAATCTATCTATATAGGGTAACATAATAATGTAATATTTGATATTTCAAATATATTGCAAACTGAAACTTACGTGGAAATACAATTATGGGTAACAAAACTTTGATGTTTCATTATTTCGATGAAATACATAAAATATAAAAAGAAATAACGATAGAGTGTGTTTGTGCATAATGAATAATCGTTTAAATGAAATTTCGATGTAAACAGATTTAAGGATTTGTTACATATTGTATTAAAATATCTGGGAATGGTTTTATGAGACATGAAAATCGTTGAAGTAAATTGCGATAAAGTGATGGGTTCCCGGCTATATCGCAACTACTAACTTAAAGGTTTAAAATAAACTTACCTATTTTCCCACAGAGTTGCCATTTGCTTTACTTAATAATTAATAGATTTATTGACCTGGGTCATGCTGATGTAACTGGTATCGATATTTCGTCATCCTAATTTTTTTCACTCTTTACAACCCTGATAAACTAAGTGTCTACACACACACTCACTTTGGACCGGCTATTCCTAAGAATCTATGAATAGCCGGTTCAGGAATAATTACAAAAAATTAATTAAAACCAGACCATAATAAAATATAGTCACGTATACGTGAGCAATGATAAGCGATTCTGAAGTTTTGAGGGTAGTTTCACATTATAAATTTGTAGGTTGGCACTTTTTACACGACTGACCAAAAAAGGAGTGTAATGTTTTCAGGGTTTATGTATGTAAGTATGTATGTATGTAAGTTTATTTATTCCACCATAAGTCCTGGACGGCTGGACAGATAGTAATGAGAGAGGTATTTTTAGATTCCTTGCATTCCTCCGAGTGACATAGGCTATGTGAATTGTCAGTCGTGTTTTTTGTTTTTTAATAATTAGCTTGTTAATTTTTGTCATCTTAGAAAATAAAAATACCTACTTACAACTCGGTCGAGCTAACTGCGCACCTCGCTGGAGTACTCGGCGTACGGCCGCCAGGTACGCAGTTAACTCGACCGGGTTGTAAATACAATTCAGTCAGTACTAACTACTGTACCTACTGGCTAAATTTAGTTTATTTAGACTACCTATCTAATGAGATTAGGTTGACATAATAACAACTGATTAATCCTAATCCTAACTAATATTATAAATGCGAAAGTGAGTTTGTTTATTTGTTTGTTTGTTACCTCTTCACGCTTCATCTACTGAACCAATCTTCCTGAAAATTTGCATACACATAGTTAGAAGTATGGAGAAGGACATTTGGTACCTTTCATCCCGGGAAAAAAGCACTGTTCCCGTGGGATATTAACGCGGGCGAAGCCGCGGGCAAGAGCTAGTATAAATATAAAACTGGTTCGGTAGTTACTCTGGTTAAACCCATAGCAAACTTTGTCTTATCCAATTTTTTATTATCTCTGTGTGTGAAAATTAAGAAAAGTCTCACTCAAGTTTTGTTTTTGTTTTTTTAATTACCGGGGCCAGTGACTCGTCTGCCATGTCTGTAAGTTTGTCACGTGCGGGGAGATAAGCACTTATCGTTTGACGATGCGTCGGTCGGTACTTCGCCCTCATTTCTTTTTCAAGAAGCAAGGTTAATTAATACTAACCATTTGTTCTGTGAACAGTAGACTAGACATTGCGAACAGAGGTTCCCCTTTTTTTTCTGAACAACCTGTAGAAAATCAGGCCCTTGATTCTACAAATTCCAAACGTAGATGTCGTGCCTCAAAAGCCGAAGAAATCGTAATGAAACATAGAAGTTTTACAGAGATCTTGTCACTTTATTTCAATTTCTTTGGCTCTTGACACACAATATCGACGTTTGTAATTAGTGGAATCGGCCCCCAGATCATATGGTACCTACAAAAGGGCTTGATAATTATAGCTTAAAAAATTACGAAACAAACGACACATCTGTGGCCTAATAGCTATCACGCCACCCGGACCGCCGAAGGTCCCGAGTTCGATCCCGGGCAAGGAGTATTCTAAATACTCCTTGATCCCGGGTCGGGTCAAGATAGAAAATGATCTTTTAGTCGTATTCCTCATGACTGAGGTTCGTGGTCATTATTTGGAATGAAACACACACAACGACTGTCTTGGCAATGTTAATGGAGTGGTTTACCATTGCCTTCTCCGTTTCACATTAGCTAATAATCATCAACCAGAGTGCAGGTTTCCTCACGAATGTATTCATTACTGTAACAAATAGGTACTTACTCGTCGTAACTATCTTCAGACTGCACAGAGCTCGGTGCTGACAGATCGTCATCAAAGTCCCTCGATTTCACATCACGCATTTCTAAACTATAATAGGTACTTATCTAAATTTGACTGGGTATCTTATATCAACAATTAAAAACTTGATCAGACAATTTTTTAGCCGGAAATTGACTCTTATTGCACTGTTTAATGAGTTTTAATAAAAAACAACGCGCACTCTAGCCAGTTAATACAAAGCAATTGATAAGTTCCTCTTACGTCGAATATTTCTGATAAAAAACGTATGATCTTTGACCACTTGGCCTGACAAAGTTATCATTACTTTTATTAGATGTTTTAACTAAGTTTTATTATTAGACATTTAAATAGCTCGAGGACTTGACTACAAATTCCTAACTGATTTCGATCAGTTTTGCGCCTTAATCCCTAGCAATTGTAGATGGTAATTGAAATGTCATGATATGTAACTGTCATTCATTAGCAGATTTGAAAACAAGTAAACAGCTTTTATTGAGTACGAATGTCTCTTTTCTACCTCAATCAAACTTAACATTAAATAGGTACTTAAATAACCTAATGCAATTTTTATATCTATACATATAATAAAACAGTAAAAATATTTTGTCTGTATATTTAGTATTGTTGACTGAAATGGATAGAGGGACACTTAAAAAGAATAATAGAAAGCAAAAATATTTTTTTGGAATTTCTTGTCTGTCTGTCTGTATGTATGATCACGCTAATCTCCGAAAGTACTGAACCGATTTGAATAAAACTTTTTTTGTTGTATAGCTATTAAGCCTGGGCAACATTTAGGCTATAATTGATTTTGAAAACTGGAACTCCTGATGAAGAACCAAAACAGAACAGTTAAACTATAAGAAATATTGAAATGGTGCCTTAACAAAAGTCGTTCAACCTGATGAGCATTTGCTGCTGACGTATAAAAATTGAAGATCTGGAACATCTGATGAAAAGCTCCAAGAGACCAGCTACACTATAACATATATGGAAATGGCGCCTTAGCAAAAATCGTTCAACCTGATGAGCATTTTCTGCTGATGTATAAAAATTGAAGATTATGGAACATCTGATGAAGAACTCCAAAAGACTAGCTACTCTATAAAATAAATGGAAATGGGGCGTTAGCAAAAGTCCTTCAACCTGATGAGCATTTTCTACTGATGTATACAGGACACGGGATAGAACAAAGAGGGACTCTGGGTAGGAGTGGTGGTACACGGGAAATTGTAGATAACGAGCAGATGAAGATCTTTTATTGAATGAAATATCTCTTTTGATTTATTTTAACACTGCGACTGTACTACGAGTACCTAATATATTCCCGCGGGACACGGGATAACCAAATGGCTGGAATTTTGAGTACTGGAGTTTAGGTTACTACAGTTTGGAACACGAAAAGATTTTTCATCTAAGCGAAACTTACGCGGGCGAAGCCGCGGGCAACAGCTAGTACTTAAATAAAATTCTTATGTAACAAAAAACATTTATTTACAATAATTAATTCTAAAATAAATAACGTGACTTCTACAGATCTGGCAAAAGTAAATCAAGTTACTGTAAAGTACTAAAATGTCACAGAGCAATTTTATCTTTATTGAAACAGCAATATGGTGGAAGTTGAAAGATGGTAAAATTCAAATGCCATAAATACATTCGGCCAAATCATTTCGAAAGAGGTCCATATACTTATTTGGCTTTGTAAGTACATATAATATCCCTGGCATGATATTGTTAAGTGCAAATGGTTATAAAATTTATGTGTTATATTAACTTAAAACAAATTAATCACATTTAAATACACAATTCTTAGAAAAACAGTAATGTTTTCAAAATTAAAAAAAAATAAACTCCTGCTCGATATGGTTTAAAAATAATGTTTGCATCTGAAACATTATACAACAGATTCACTGTAAGGCTAAGCTCACAAACTTATTGGTTTAGAAGTTATTTCAGGCTAGAAGAAATCATCGTTCACATTGGCTTTAGTGTGATCAAATAGAATAACTTACATATCTTATTACAAAGGAAATTTTGTTTTTGTACCTAAAGGTCGATTTTTGTTAACATTTTCACAAACATTCAAAGGCTATACAAAAATCAAATGAACTTATATTGTCGATGATTATATGTCCATGGATTTGTTTAATTTATAAACAATACCTTTGTTTAACATTAAGCCGATTGTTTCTTACTCATGTACACAACAGCCTACATATCGGATAATGTTTTAGTCAGCAGGAATGACTAGTGATTTTATTTGGTTTGCATTCTAGATGTTGAATCCCATCTTCCTCATACAAGCTTTGTGTTCCTCAATCAATGGGCCGCAGTTCTCTTCACCATTTTCTATAATGCTGAAATTTAATAAATAATAACTGTAAGTAAATCTATGTAGACAGGAAAATAGTTTGTATATAATAAACATATAGGATGCTTGTGTTTCTCACATATTATTACACGATAATATGGATGGTCAAGAAAGTAGTAAAACTTCATTTATCAATTGTTGGTTGGGTAATTGTATCATATTGATGGTTGGATTAAAATCAATCTAGCAATCGTTGTAAATAGATAATAAGCAACCTAACTTGTTAGTAATTTATACTATCTTTTATGATTTAGAAATTGAATTCAATGCTATATGTTTTGAATGTCTTCATTAAAATAAACAAAAAAAGGTGCGGGAAAGTCAATAAATGAATCTTTCATATAACGATTGCGTAATTTACGAGAAAATCTAGGAAATGTGCATATAACCTTACCATGCATCGCGCGCTCTTTTAGTCTCAGGGCACGCACAACACGGCTTTAGTTTGGGTTTCTCAGCATTTTCCAGCGCCGGCACCTCCGGTACTTTCACATCCACAGCTTTTGCACTTGCGTTACCCATTTTTCAGAGATTTCTTTAATGAAAATATGATGCAATCTTTTCAACACAAACACACGGGAAGAAAATGAAAATTGACTGCAAACGTCAACTGCCAATGTCAGAAATGTCACTGTCACTAAATATCAAACTGAACGAAGCGTTTTGTTTTCTCCTAATATAAACACTGAAAAAAGGCAATTAAGATTCTGAATATATTGTTAGCTGACTGAAGATTTGAAAACAGAATACCCTGTCAAGATGCAGTATGAAACCCTTCAGTCTTGAATAGTCTGTGGAAGACTGCACCAGCGATGGGTTGTGATGGTTGTTTAGTGCGCGTAGCTTTACATAATGTTTATGTGATCTATTGTGTTTCCATGTATAAAGTGTAGAAATATGATCCATGTATTATAAAAGGGGTTTGTAAACATAAATCTACGAGTTTTATTCAGAGTAGATAAGATCAGAAGTGCGATTCGAATCATTCATATTAAAACCGCGCCAAATCACGGATCATTTTTTCCTTGGAAAATGGAACGTGTTTTGTTTTTCTTAAATATTTGAATTTTCGTGACCATCGCGATTCAATTGTTTTTACGCTGTACGATGTTCTTATGTTTTCTATGGTTTTTATTAGTTTGAATTTTATAGCGCACTTTTTATGTTATTTGTTTTGAAATAAAAAAAATAATATATTTAAAAAAATATGAATGTTGGTTAGTAAATTGAGATCGACGATTCGCTTATTATGAAAAACAATTTATGCGTAGTATACAATGTTGCATGCAGATAATTTTTGCAATAGTTGTGGTCGGATATTACCATATGACGAGACCCGTAAAATGCGTTTGATTTTGAATTTACCATCACAACCTTGCGCTGGAAGCTACATGCCACCACCACCATCGTCCGTGGTGTGTCGGTACAGGACTATAGACGACGTTATTTAGGAACTTCGTAATGTTGTTCGTTGACTGTACGAACAGGATTGTTGGTGTACTTTCTTCTTAGATTCAAGTAAGATCGAAACATTATTACATATCAAACAAAGATTTAAATGTGATTTGTTTGTGTGCAGAGGTAGGTAGATTGCTTACATTGTGAAGATAAGACTAAGACATGATTAAAAGATTGAGTGATCAGATCAGTGATCATTGCTGATCTTGGACTATGAAAATTTTCTTGTTTGGCGAATTAATTTCGGATTAAATTCGTCAATAGATGGCGTTGTTCAATTTTAAAACTCGATGTGGTTTCTCCCACACCTTTGCATATTGTTTTAAAAGATCTTTTTACAAAGTTTCATGTATTTTGCGTTGCATTTTTAGACCTTAAGGTTAGTGATTATTTGATAGCCATCATGCTTGCTATTAATTGAAATAAATTCACCACGTAACGTTCAGTAGTACATACGTAGGTATGTCTTATATTTCAATATTTTTGAATAGTTATCTACCAATGCAATATTACAATCGAAATGTTTGAGGTTTTGTCGGTTTAATTACAACAATAGTGCACCAACTATCAGCAATCCTGTTTGTTCGTCTTAGCGCTATACAATGTATGGCTTGATGCGGCGATTACAACTAATCGCTAGACTAGTTTTAGATTTTGGTAACTGACTGAGCAATATTTGGTCTGATAGAGGTCAGTAAGGCCGAGTGGTAAGAACATGAAAGCCGTGGGGCTTCCATGAAATTACAAAACTAACGAATATCGGTAAGTTCTCCAGTTTTTGGGGATGGTGAGCTACTTTTATGAGTACGTTGCAATGCAAGGCGTATTTGTACGCCGGGGATGATCCGAGAATGGCTCCTCCTATAATCCTAAACTTCTTGTAAATTGAAGTAAATCATAAAACGTGTGAATCATTTCTCTATGAAATGCAATTTAACTAATCAGTCGCTTAGCACTTGCACAATGTCTCAATGAAAATAAATTAATGATTTAAGTTATTGTTGATCAATGAGGAAACTGTTTTCATTTTAAGACTTAGATTAAGATTTGGATAATGTACCTCCTGATAGAGGTATCGCTGATTTTTAAGAAGAGAAAGAGCGCCCGAGCTATTTGTCATTGTTGTGTCGACAATATTGACGTATTGTTAACCTTAACTGTGTACTTTTTCTGTTGACAGTTTTGTTTTGGTCAGTAAAGGTTCCCTAAGCACTGGGAAGATGTACTCTGGAATGCGTGGCCCCTACAAGGTCATGCGCGCGCCGCCACATCATCGGTACAAGATCGATTGGTTGGCTGGCTCATACGAGATGAACTGACCAGAGGCAGCTGCTGAAAACATGGAGCAGAAGCAGCTCTTGGCCCCGACAATGTGGCCGTGGCCCCGACAATGTGGCCGTAGACCCCGACAATGTGGTCATTGCCCCGACCTTGTGGCACCTGTTGGCTCCGACAATGTAGCCGTGGCTCCGACACTGTAGCCGTTGACCCCGACAATGTGGTCGTTGCCCCGACAATGTGGCATTCGTAGTTGCTGAAGACGAAAAGTCTGAAGCATTTATTGGTACCTGTGTGAGATCGATCTGTTGGCCGGCTGACCTGAGAGAGCTGCTGAAGACACATGGGCGGAGGTGGCTCTTGGCCCCGACAGTGTGGCCGTTGACCCCGACAATGTGGTCATTGCCCCGACAATGTGGCACCCGCAGCTGCTGAAGACACAATGGCGGAAGCAGCTGCTGGCCCCGACAATGTGGCCGTTGACCCCGAGAGTGTGGTCATTGCCCCGACACTGTGGCACCCATTGGCTCCGACATCGTAGCCGTTGCCCCGACAATGTGGCATTCCTTGACCCCGACAATGTGGTATTCCTTTACCCCGACAATGTGGTCATTGGCCTCGACCTTGTGGCCGCTGCCCTGACATCGTGGCACTATTTGATTTCCTGCTCTAATGTCATAACATTGTCGTTGACATATAAAATTGTCAATGCTAATGTTATTTACTTTCAGCTATTTAACGCTTGTATTAATGTTATAACATCGTCGTTGACGGTTGATATCCGTATCTTCGTCAATGCTGATGTTATATTTCCATTTCAGCATGCTAATGATTTTATTTTTAAAATGTTAACGCTATTTACTTTTCAGCATGCTAATACGAATTTCTATCTAGAATGTTAATGCTATTTCCTTTTCAGCATTCTAATACGATTTTGTTTCTGTAAAGTTAACGTTATTTACTTTTCAGCATGCTAATATGATTTTCGGTCTAGTATGTTAATGTTATTTCCTTTTCAGCATGCTAATACGATTTTGTTTGTGGAATGTTAATGCTATTTCCTTTTCAGTATGCTAATGATTTTATTTCTGGGATGTTAATATTATTAACTTTTCAGCATGCTACTATGATTTTTGATCTAGAATGTTAATGCTATTTCCTTTTCAGCATGCTAATACTATTTTGTTTGTGGAATGTTAATGATATTTCCTTTTCAGCATGCTAATTATTTGTTTCTGGGATGTTAATGTTATTTACTTTTCAGCATGCTTATGCAATTTTCTTTCTGGAATGTTAATGCTGTTTACTTTTCAGCATACTAATATGATTTACTTTTCAAAATGCTTATGTTAATGTTATTAACTTTACAGCATGCTAATGCGATTTTCTTTCTGGAATGTTAATGCTGTTTCCTTTCAGCATGCTAATATGATTTACTTTTCAGAATGCTAATGCAATTTTCTTTCCAGAATGTAATGCGATTTTATGTCCCTTGTCTATTGTGTGTTCAATATACTGGTCTTGTCCCAATTTATAACTGAATTAGTATTTGAGCTTTTCCTTTGAAATGAAATAAGTTTGGTTGCAAATGTTAAAAGTCAATGCTTAACAATTTACAGTCATAACGTTTCTTAATGTTTTCTTTTTGATCTGAAATGGATCCTTGCCTATGGATGATGATTAATATTAATCTTCTCTCATACTCAGAAGGACCTAATTTCACCTAATGGAGTTCAAGCTGACGAGGACGTTCAGCTGTCAGGAACGGCCGTGTTAGCTGACTGAAGATTTGAAAACAGAATACCCTGTCAAGATGCAGTATGAAACCCTTCAGTCTTGAATAGTCTGTGGAAGACTGCACCAGCGATGGGTTGTGATGGTTGTTTAGTGCGCGTAGCTTTACGTAATGTTTATGTGATCTATTGTGTTTCCATGTATAAAGTGTAGAAATATGATCCATGTATTATAAAAGGGGTTTGTAAAAATAAATCTACGAGTTTTATTCAGAGTAGATAAGAATATATTAAGCAGTGTTTACGAAAAAAAAATCTTCAGCATGGTATTTTATTGCAAATAAAAAGATTTTGATTTAAATAAATCATGGTTTAATGCGTACTACCTGTTTTTTTTATTTAAAAAAGGTCTATGCCTGCGGCCACCTGCCGTTAAGGCGATGCAAACGCAAATATATGCAAAAAGTCTGCCACTTTCGATAGGCGGAAAACGCGTTCTCTAACGCAGTGCACATGGTTAGATAATAGATTCACATCGGGCGGCGGCGGCGTGATTTATACACGCACACAAAGACAATGCCGTCACCTTAGAACCCTAGTAAAAACTAAGTGGTACACAATTAGGTACTTAAAGTTTTTTTTCAAACTTACTTTGCTCCTGCTGCGTAGTTTCATCGGCACATATTGATTCGAAAACTCTTAGGCAGCTTAGGCCACAACACAAAGACGAAGTCTAAATATAAGTAGGTAGGTAGGTATTATAATAAGCTAAAGGACGTGTGTGTGAGGTTGTATGGATGTTTGTTACTCAATCATGTAAAATCTACTAAACGGATTTCGATGAAATTTGGTGCCCGAGTAGAATATTACGTAGAAAAGCAAAAATGGTACTTTTTATCCAGAAATATCCACGGGAGCCGTAGTGCCTTATCTCTTGAATATCAATCATACATTACTTTAAGTAAATTACCCGTATATGACTGACCCCAAAATGGCAAGTCCAACAACCGTCCTAAACAAATAAACTTACCTACTTACCTTAACTGGAACTGTACCTTTAATCCCAGGATTGTTTATCTCGCTTCATCAAAACAGAGCTGGCACTAGGTACTTAGGTAACTTAGTTTTAATTAGTTGTAAAACTAGATGACAGCTGAAGATTAAATCGTGTTTATTGTAGATTAGAAAATTGACAGAATTTAATTTATTAATAGCATAAGTGAGTACTAGAAAGAAATTTTGGAAATTCTACCCGCAAGAAGGTATCAAACGTCAAAATGGCAGCTACTAACCTAACCTGAAAACACCCTTGTATCCTATCTCAGATTATTTGAAGTAGGCGGGGCATTTAAATTTTTTTTACCGACAAATTCCTACAACCATGATTTTTATACTTAACATTATTTTGATGTTTTTAGACATCCTTATATATAAAAAAAAGAATTTTGATGATCCGATATGAAATGGGAGGGGTAAATAAACTATACTGAATTGCTCGTAAACAAAAAAGTTTACAATAGAGATTAGTGTTCACAATTAATTAATAAGACTTCATTTACCTGTAAATAAAAGTTGGCCGGTTTATAATAAGGCTTTCTAGTCATAAAATGTATTTTTAACGTTATAAATGTCAATATGGTTTTTATTTAATTACAGGAAATCGGGTTCATAAACATGAGTCGTTTTTTAAAATTAAGATTGAATAATTCACATTACGTACGAATATACAATTTTCTGGACTGTAGAATTTAAAAAAAAATTAAAAGTTAATAAAAAAAAAACTGTTGTAGTCACCCTTATAAAAATTGAGGATATGGTTCATTACAATAGTATACGAATCCATACTAATATTATAAATGCGAAAGTTTGGATGTGAGTTTGTGAGTTTGTGAATTTGTGAATTTGTGAGTTTGTGAATTTGTGAGTTTGTGAGTTTGTGAGGATGTTTGTTACTCAATCACGCAAAATCTACTGGACGGATTTCGATGAAATTTGGTACAGAGGTAGATAATGACCTGGAATAGCACATAGGCTACTTTTTATCCCGGGAAAAAGCACTGTTCCCGTGGGAAATTCACGCGGGCGAAGCCGCGGGCAAAAGCTAGTAATATATAAAAGTCACCATTGCTGGATTTTTTGTTTTTGTACAGGATGTTTTTAAAGTATAAAAATTACAACTCATTAAAAAATCCATTTCGGATTGTTATTTATTGGTGATTTTTTAAATCAAGCTTTTATTATTCGTAAAGAAACATGTAACAAAAAATCACCCTGGTAGGATTTTTTGTTTGAGAGTTATAACAATATGAGTCTTATAATAGCGTTTAGCGTTTCTTTTGGCGGTGGTGATTTTTTTGCACTTAAATTTGCAGTTGTAATATCATAATCTATGTAGTTTATAAAAATCACCATCGTAGGATTTAATGTGACCACCTCCATACAACTGAAAATTCACAGCCCCGACTAAAGGTAAAGATACAAGTAAGTACCTATAAGAAAGGTATGTTCGTGAGAATATTACATTTAACAGCGACAATAACAGTTAAAATTTACAGGCCATAAGCCCCCGGTGTGGTGTGACGGCTCTGAATGTAAACGGTGCTAACTGGACCTGATTTACATAAATACTTGCTATTTATATTCATTCTACTAGGGTTTTACAAACGCGTACACGTGTAGGAATTTCAAAGTGGAATAAGTATTTTCGTAAGATATCACGGAGCAGGTATTTTTGTTTTTGTTTTGCCTTAATTTCTGAGTTAATTTCGTTTCCTCAAAATATTCGGAGTATCCTTACAAATAAATTAATCTAACAACCTAACTAGGTAGGTACTTAGTTCAAATTCAAATAAAATCGCTAAACCATACAGAACTTTTAGTTTCAAAATGAAATGTTGAATTGAACGAATTTACCCGAGAAAACATTATTTACCTAAAACTTCATCCTAGCTAATACCACCGAATATTCCTAATATAACCTTAATATTTAAACAACGAGGCAACCTAGATAGTTTGGCAGCTAACCGGAGATTAGTTAAGTCAGACTTAACTATAATAATCGTTGATTAAGCCGCGGATACAGGCAAGTTGCCGCTTCAACGTTATTATTAGAAAACTTTACCGCTAAAAGGTAAAGGGACGTGGATATTCTAGATGAGACGAATGCCGCGGCTAAAATATATATTGTGTGTTTTTTATACAAACTTTGACCCCCCATTACAGCCCTTGGGGGTTGATTTTTGAAAAAAAAGTAGTCTATGTTTGACCCTGGGTCCTCAACTATATCCATACCAAATTTAGTCACAACATAGATAGTCAAACACATAGTAAGTAGTTCTTTAATTATAAGATACATATGTTGTAATGTAAAGTGACGTCTTTGGAAAAAATGCATCAGTGGAGTTTGTAGCGCCGGCGCGCCGCCTCTTCTCCACTTGCGTTTTGGAGGCGGCAAGCTTTAAGTAATTTTATGACGTCAACTACCTAACTAAGGTATATGACGATTAAAAAAGTGCTATTTTAAAGCCTTTAGTGTTATTTATGTAATTAAATAATTTTCATTCCATTTCAATCAAAATCGGTCCAGCGGTTTAGCCGTGAAAGCGTAACAGACAGACAGACTTTCACATTTATAATATTAGTATCTAAGTATGAAATTTATGATAAATCTTTCAGACAAACTGTCAATTCCAGTACATGACATAACTCTACGATTTCTCTCCCGCCGCGCTCCTTTGGTGAACTTTATTGTGTTCTTATAAGCGAGTGTCGTTAACAAGATGTGTTCGCGGCGTCTGTGGTAAAGCTTAACTGAATTTAAACGTTGTACGATGCAATAGCTGAGAAAAACTTCGTCCAGGTAATTTATTCCTTTGTAACATGGCTAAGGTAATACTTGAGACAAAAGATCTTGATCCTGGATTTCTCAAGTCGTTGTTATGGGAATTTTAGGAACTACCTACGTATGCGTTTATGTTAATTCAGATCATTTCCCTTGTCATTATTACTAATGCGTCAAAATCCAGCCAGCAGTGGTTGAGCTGTGATCGAGTACCAAATAAAATAATGCATATTTCGCATAATAAGGTACTTACCTAATAAATTTTCCGCAGAAATTTTTCATTTGCAAATTTTTCAAATGTCACAAATAAGAAGAGACGATGTTTCTTTTACTTTTGTATCTAAGTAATTACATTACAATTTGAAATGGAAAAAACTTTTTTCAAATTTTCCCACTTAAGCAAGAATTTAAGTACTTACCTAGCTTAAAACAATAAATGAATACTTGAAACAAAAATATAATTTTGCACATTGATGATTACGATGTTTTATTACTTTTTCTAAGTATGCTTTCAAACAAACGGTGTACAAAATACTGAGAATGCTTGCTAAACTTGTATAATTTTCTCATTCTTTCGTAACACCTTGAAAAATTAATTCTCACTCCCTTTCGCACCTACACAGCCAGGGCTGGACTTAGCAAAGAAACAATGAGGGCCCGTGGTACAATGGGCCCCGTAGAAAAGTATACCACCTGAGATACAATCCTAATCCTAACTAATATTATAAATGCGAAAGTAAGTTTGTTTGTTTGTTATCTCTTCACGCTTTATCTACTGAACCAATTTTCCTAAAATTTCGCATACACATATCTGGAAGTACGGAGAAGGACATAGGGTACCTTTCATCCCGGGAAAAAGCACAGTTCCCGTGGGAAATTCACGCGAGCGAAGCCGCGGGCAAAAGCTAGTCCACTATAAAAAGTGGTTTGGTTAGGCACTTTTCCATGTGGACTAATCCTGTTACGTAACGTTAAAAATTAATAAAATAAAGATAGTGTATTTATTAAGTGTAAGTTTTTCCATAAGTGTATTTATTTGTTTGTTTCCACTGACAAACTGTTATAAAGTTAGATGATTCTTTATTCATAAAAGTAATTTGTTAATTTAGAATCGCAACGATCTCATTGTAATATTTCTTGAGTCAACTTATCCTACTTACTTTTCTACTAATATTATAAATGCGAAAGTTTGGATGTGAGTTTGTAAGGATATTTGTTACTTAATCACACAAAATCGAATAAACGGATTTCGATACAATTTGGTATACAGGTAGAAAAATACCGGAAATAGCACATAGGCTACTTTTTTATCCCGAAATTCCCAAAGGAACGAAGACTCGGGGCGCGGCTAGTAAAAAGTAAATCCCGGAAAATACGATTTTCGCGTATATTTCTATTTTAACTGCCAACAACCGAGGGGCCCCCAAGTTTTGCCTAAGGGCCCTTCACAACTCAATGCGGCCCTGTCCACTGTTGTATACCGCGTCTTTCGCCAGAGCGGGAGTCAGGGGTGAAAAATTTAAGGAAGTTTTAACGAGTTGCTTTTGTTCGCAGCACAATTAGTTATTCTTTTCATAGCTGCAATTAATGTTTAATGTAAGGACAAAGTTCAATGGCCGTATTTCAGGGAATATGGCGGAATGAGGGTTATCGTTTTCTGATCACTAGTTGGCGCTGGCGAGTGAGGTCTCTGTCAAAATTGTCATCAATTGTCAAATTCATATGACAGTATTGTAGGAGAACTAAAGTAATCGACATAGTCCGTAGAGTCGCGAAACTTAAGTGGCAGTGGGCGGGGCACATAGCTCGTAGAACAGATAGCCGTTGGGGTAGAAAAGTTCTCGAGTGGCGACCACGAACCGGAAAACGTAGTGTTGGCAGGCCTCCCACTCGGTGGACCGACGACCTGGTGAAGGTCGCGGGATGCGCATGGATGCGGGCAGCGCAGGACCGGTCGTTATGGAAGTCCTTGGGGGAGGCCTTTGTCCAGCAGTGGACGTCTTTCGGCTGAGAGAGAGAGAGAGAGAGATTGTATTGAGCTAAGAAATGATTACTCTCTTTTTTTATAACATAGGGCGGCAAACGAGATTTATTTGATTTACACCTTTTTTAATATTGTGAAAATATTGCTTAAAGTTTATATATGACTAACTTTCACCCGCGGCTTCGTCCGCGTGAATTTCCCTCGGCAACAGTGCTTTTTCCCGGGATGAAAGGTACCCTATGTCCTTCTCCGTACTTCCAGCTATGTGTATGAGAAATTTCAGGGAGATTGGTTCAGTTGATAAAGCGTGAAGAGGTAACAAACAAACAAACTCACTTTCGCATTTATATTATTAGTTAGGATTAGGATGACGATACGCAAGCTCTTCTATGGGGCAATTTCGGGATAAAAGGTACCTTATTTATGCTATACTTACCCGTTTTCATTTCATCCTTGTAATATTAATTCTAAATCCTTGTAATAATTCCTACCAAATATCAAAATTCGTATTGTAATTTTCGCGTAAAAGAATAACATACATCCATCCATTATAATATTAGGTAGCTGTAGGCTACCATATATTCGGAATGAACTGACTGCTACGAGCGCTACGAGACTGAATTTTAGCACATGGATTCAACATGACTTTAATTGATACACAGGGTGACACTTTCGTTCTGACGTCTCGTCATTATAAGTTTCGTAGAAGCGTATAGTTGCCTTCACGTAATTTGGCCGCTGGCCGATAAGTTGCGCAGTAGGCGATATAACGGTCTACGCGGTAAGCGGGGGTCGGGCGGGTCTCATCCGGCGCGCGCGATTGGTTCGTCAGTCGTACCCATGCTCAAGTTTCACTCCCTCCTCACCCTACCACCGGCCTTTTTACGTGATGGAAAGTATAGAATTCGTATCATGACGTAGAGCTTTGTAGCGTGGCGTAGAACCTTGTAGCACAATCGTAGCAATCATAGATTCTACGCGTGCTACGACTCAAAGTCAATTGTTTTTATTTAAATTGGCTTAAAAATAGCACTTTTAAATCGTGGTATACTAATGAACTAGACTAGATAGTTGCCGTACCTAAAGCTAAGTTTACTACCGCCTCCAAAGCGCAGTGGAGTTACAAAATATGTGTCTTATAATTAAGGAACTATCTACAGGGTGTAATTACATGTCCGACATAGCCGAAACCCACGTAATCTCCCCATTAATATGAACATTTTTCCCCAAGAAACCATGCCTGGGAAATCAGTAGTTTCCGAGATAATGAGGTTCAAAGTTGAATTGAAAATTTTCATTTTTTTGCAGATTTGTAAAATTTATCATTTAACTGTCATTTCATCCAAAGGAACCTCATTAGAATTTTAAAGAATTCCCCATCAAAACTAACGCTAAAGTTTAAAACAAGTAATGAATAGCGCCCATCGCCAGCATACGCGCACACTCACACACAGCTGATTATTCGTGCGGGCGGGCCGTCTGCCGCCCCCCGCGCTCACCGCCCGCCACGGTCAATGACACGTGAATCAAAATCTGTAGTTACAGTTCAGTAGTAATATTTTTTTATTTAAAATTAACCTACGAACTCCTGGCCTCTACTTTTTTAATCACTTATTTTTGTATTAAATTATTTATTTTATTTATTAGGAAGACCAACAGACATTTATACAATAATAGGTTCATAGGTAACTTTAACTAGATAATGTTTGTAGCAAAATGAAAGAAATAAAACCTTGCTTCCAATAAATTGACAGGAGAATTGTAAATTGCTTCTTGGGAAAAATAAACTTTACCTTAGCGTTTAACAGCATGTAACTACACTTTCATAACATTTTACGAATCAAGAAACCAAATAATTGTACAGATCTACTGAGTGAGTCATCTTTTAAATGATAATGATACTTTATTTTTTCATGCAAATTGACACGGCCTAACGCCTAGTAAAAATGGTTTAGCAATTTGCATTTTTACGTATCTCTATCACAACTCAATCGTTCAGATACAGGGAAGTTCTTATTTTTTTCATGGAGACAGGTAACATTTCTAGACCTAGACCCTTCATGAAGAAAGACCTAACACGTAAAATGAACAGGGAGCTATGCTGTTAGGGTTTGTTCCTTCTATTACAGAGGAATAATACTACTTCTACAAGGGGCAGATTAGGTAAATGCTTCTGCGATGCGATCTGATCAGACATTCCTTTATTTAATTTCTACCTGTAGTTAGGTAGGTAAATAACTCTTCTTAGATCTCACAATACCTGACACTGAAGTAGTTAAAAAATGTAAGTTAAGCGAGAAAAGTTGTACTGCAAAACGGCTAGATGGCGCATTCTTTAAAGCCGCCCGCCGGCGCCGCCGCCGAAAGAAAATGTGCCATCTTTTATCGGTACCTACTCTAGTTAGTTTAGTAGCGTTGCGCGCGTCCTTGAAGTTTAGAGAAACTTTCTGGATATTTTAACGTGATCTTAGTAATTCCTGGATTGATCAGGTTTTTGTGACTTGTGTTTTGTCGTGCTGCTGTGCTTTTGTGTTTTATCGTATTGTTTTGTGTTTGTTGGGTTATTGACAAAATGCTATTCCAGTATTCTGCGGAGGAATACCTCAACATGATTTTTTGTTACGACATAGCCGAAGGCAACACGTGTAGGCGAGTACCTACCTCGCTTCTCTTTATCCGGCGCATGTAAGTACGTAGGTACCTTCGATTTAAAAAATGGAATTATGAGCCACCGTACCTAACGTTAGCTCCAACATAAGGCACGGGCTACTGACCAGCATTGATACCAAATGATTTCCGCATTAACATACGAAAATTTAGTAGCCTAGGCTAGGTTTCCCAGCAAGTCTGCCGGGTATGATTCGAGTGCCTAGTACCTAGTTGTACAGTGAGTCAAAGTTCACCGTGACATTCGTATTTAGATCATTTTGGACATGAGTTCGTGTGCAAAATTAGCAAAACCTTACACCTCGCCTTACAATGTTAGTTAGATTTGGTTTGCGGATTACTGTAAGTACATGAAATCTTTGCTGTACATGCGTACACATTATTACGTTGTACATACATAGTAGGTACATACGTTTGTCCTTACACGCGTAGCGAAGCGATAGCGCGTCGTCGTGTTTAGCCGCCACGGGTACGGGGCGGGGAGGGGGGCCGACGCGATCTTTAGTCAAAGTTCGCTATACACTGATTCTGATTATTTATAATTTTTTTGATATCTAATTTATTGATTATTTTTCCCAGTCAAATTTTTACTCTGAAGTGACTTTAATTAGGGTACCCTATGCATACGTAACGGCTATGTCGGACATGATTATACACCCTGTATGTGGACGAATATATGTTGAATTGTCATAAGAAATATTATGTCAAAGTCCAATAGAATTATAAATTATTAAAATGTCACTGAAAAAATAAATAAAAAATAAAAGTACACAATGCAACTCTAGAGTGTAATTATGACATAGTTAGGTGGTCACTGTACCAGGCTCGGGCCTGAAGTGTAGGCCCGTAGCCCGTGTCATTATAAGTTTCGTAGAAGAAGCTCGTATCATGATATAGAGCTTTGTAGCATGGCGTAGAATCTTGTAGCACAATCGTAGCAATCATAGATATAGAATCTACTTGCTTGCTACGATTGAAGTGTATCCGTAGCTAGTGTCATTATAAGTTTCGTAAAAGCTGGTATCATGACGTAGAGATTTGTAGCGTGGCGTAGATCCGTGTAGCACAATCGTAGCTATCATATTCTACGCTTGCTACGACAGAAGTGTAGGCCCGTAGCCGTAGCCCGTGTCATTAATAGTTTCGTAGAAGCTCATATCATGACGTAGAGCTTTGCAGCACGGCGTAGAACCTTGTAGCACAATCGTAGCCATCATATTCTACGCTTGCTATGACTGAAGTTACTAGGGGTATTATATTATCTGTGCTGAAGTGTAGCCTATTTTTATCGCTAGGAAAGCAATTTTAAGAGATTACGATTATTTGATCTCGCTAGTTTGGAACCACCGATGGACATATTTGGGTGGTGTTTTTGATGACCTTCTTGTTGAAGGCCGAAACTCATTTAAGGTCTGTTCTAACTGAAGTAGTTAAAAAATGTAAGTTAAGCGAGAAAAGTTGTACTGCAAAACGGCTAGATGGCGCATTCTTTAAAGCCGCCCGCCGGCGCCGCCGCCGAAAGAAAATGTGCCATCTTTTATCGGTACCTACTCTAGTTAGTTTAGTAGCGTTGCGCGCGTCCTTGAAGTTTAGAGAAACTTTCTGGATATTTTAACGTGATCTTAGTAATTCCTGGATTGATCAGGTTTTTGTGACTTGTGTTTTGTCGTGCTGCTGTGCTTTTGTGTTTTATCGTATTGTTTTGTGTTTGTTGGGTTATTGACAAAATGCTATTCCAGTATTCTGCGGAGGAATACCTCAACATGATTTTTTGTTACGACATAGCCGAAGGCAACACGTGTAGGCGAGTACCTACCTCGCTTCTCTTTATCCGGCGCATGTAAGTACGTAGGTACCTTCGATTTAAAAAATGGAATTATGAGCCACCGTACCTAACGTTAGCTCCAACATAAGGCACGGGCTACTGACCAGCATTGATACCAAATGATTTCCGCATTAACATACGAAAATTTAGTAGCCTAGGCTAGGTTTCCCAGCAAGTCTGCCGGGTATGATTCGAGTGCCTAGTACCTAGTTGTACAGTGAGTCAAAGTTCACCGTGACATTCGTATTTAGATCATTTTGGACATGAGTTCGTGTGCAAAATTAGCAAAACCTTACACCTCGCCTTACAATGTTAGTTAGATTTGGTTTGCGG
Organism: Ephestia elutella; assembly: GCA_018467065.1. Classification (NCBI taxonomy): domain Eukaryota; kingdom Metazoa; phylum Arthropoda; class Insecta; order Lepidoptera; family Pyralidae; genus Ephestia; species Ephestia elutella. The sequence goes on from CM031566.1 coordinate 15,713,460, forward strand.
ATTACTGTAAGTACATGAAATCTTTGCTGTACATGCGTACACATTATTACGTTGTACATACATAGTAGGTACATACGTTTGTCCTTACACGCGTAGCGAAGCGATAGCGCGTCGTCGTGTTTAGCCGCCACGGGTACGGGGCGGGGAGGGGGGCCGACGCGATCTTTAGTCAAAGTTCGCTATACACTGATTCTGATTATTTATAATTTTTTTTGATATCTAATTTATTGATTATTTTTCCCAGTCAAATTTTTACTCTGAAGTGACTTTAATTAGGGTACCCTATGCATACGTAACGGCTATGTCGGACATGATTATACACCCTGTATGTGGACGAATATATGTTGAATTGTCATAAGAAATATTATGTCAAAGTCCAATAGAATTATAAATTATTAAAATGTCACTGAAAAAATAAATAAAAAATAAAAGTACACAATGCAACTCTAGAGTGTAATTATGACATAGTTAGGTGGTCACTGTACCAGGCTCGGGCCTGAAGTGTAGGCCCGTAGCCCGTGTTATTATAAGTTTCGTAGAAGAAGCTCGTATCATGATATAGAGCTTTGTAGCATGGCGTAGAATCTTGTAGCACAATCGTAGCAATCATAGATATAGAATCTACTTGCTTGCTACGATTGAAGTGTATCCGTAGCTAGTGTCATTATAAGTTTCGTAAAAGCTGGTATCATGACGTAGAGATTTGTAGCGTGGCGTAGATCCGTGTAGCACAATCGTAGCTATCATATTCTACGCTTGCTACGACAGAAGTGTAGGCCCGTAGCCGTAGCCCGTGTCATTAATAGTTTCGTAGAAGCTCATATCATGACGTAGAGCTTTGCAGCACGGCGTAGAACCTTGTAGCACAATCGTAGCCATCATATTCTACGCTTGCTATGACTGAAGTTACTAGGGGTATTATATTATCTGTGCTGAAGTGTAGCCTATTTTTATCGCTAGGAAAGCAATTTTAAGAGATTACGATTATTTGATCTCGCTAGTTTGGAACCACCGATGGACATATTTGGGTGGTGTTTTTGATGACCTTCTTGTTGAAGGCCGAAACTCATTTAAGGTCGCTGATCCCGGATAGAAATAAGTAAATAGATTAAAATAGAGACAATTTATGTTCCGAAACTGGTGCGATTGTGACGAGTCGAGAGTAATGCACTTCGAGCTTGACATTCGGGTGCAATTTATTTGTAACTAGTTTTCGCCCGTGTTAGATATTTAAAATTTAACTGTAATATTTTTGGTAACTTTTAGTTTATTTTTATATAAATATTTAGATTTTAGTTAATTAGAACTAGTGTTGGTTGCTATTATTATCGGAAAGCGTCATGGCGCCACAGATGTGCTATTTTATAACTTCCTGTTTGATTCAAATTGAAAAATGTTAAATGTATTTAATTAAAGCTTTGATAACTACTTTTTAATTTGTAAATACCAAATTAATAATTTAGTAAGTTTTGCATAATATAATAGTTTGACTAAATGTGAATAGTAGGTAGTTGTATTGACGATTTTGAAAAATCGATACTTTGTGGTGCGGTAGCCAGTTTATAAAGCATTGACGGTTAATTTTCCGGTTCACTTTGAATTCGGAGCTGGTGGTGTTCAGAGATAAAGATAAGTACTAGATATAATTGAAATTTATACCTATTGTTATACTGTTGCTTTGTCATATGAATATTTCTTTGTGTTTAAATGATATTTCATGTTTTATGTTGTGTGGATTTCTGTGAAATACTAGTGGCCCTTCTGTGGTAAAGAATATAGCCCATGTCATGTTAGGGACCAATACTGTTTTAATGAGTTTCTTTCGGGATTTCTTCTCAGCAGTGGTCGTTCCGAAGTCCTAGTAGAATGTAGCTTAGAAATCTAAAGAAATTGGGGCTCAATTCTATGGATTAAACAATTGAGTCTGATTTTATCGTTTCTTTTATTTGAACTACCTTTACCTACATTATGAATTTTTGAGTAATAAGTAAAAGTACAAATATATTTATAAAATCATAGTTATTTATTCCTGACATTAAAAATATATGTAAATACTAGCTTTTGCCCGCGGCTTCGCCCGCGTGAATTTCCCACGGGAACAGTGATTTTTCCCGGGATAAAAAGTAGCCTATGTGCTATTCCAGGTCATTATCTACCTCTGTACCAAATTTCATCGAAATCCGTCCAGTAGATTTTGCGTGATTGAGTAACAAACATCCTCACAAACTCACAAACTCACAAACTCACAAATTCACAAACTCACAAACTCACAAACTCACATCCAAACTTTCGCATTTATAATATTAGTATGGATACATACATATATAATATATTATATTTTTCTATAGTCTACCTAACCTATCATCAGAAGCGGGATTCGATTTATCTTGTGCAGATTATAACACCGATCTATTTTCAGGATGAAAACCAAGATGCTGTTACCATTGTCACTGCCCACTGCAAGGACAGCGACTGCGGAGGAGCTAGGATTCGGTGCGATAGCATCGAGGTCCTCGCGAATCCATCATCCAGACCGCCGCAGATGCCAGAGGTGGTAAGGCCCTCCAGGGCTTTGTAATAACTTGGTAGGAGGTCTGAAGACCGTTTGAAGAAGATTGTGGAAATTTTGATAAATGAAGGTAGTAATTTTTCTTTAAGAAAAAAATGTTAATTTTGTACTTGAGCAAGCTGCACAATATTGCCCACTGGGCATATTTCCTCTCAATGTTCATTTTCACTTAATTGTAAACTAGTACCTTCATACATAAGTAATGTAGCCATTTTGATCTGTTCGATATTTAAAGCTGAAGTTAACGCCTTAATTACGCTACTATCATAAAATTTAAAATCCAACTTGTAATAGGTCGTCAGATTGGCCGAGCGGTTTGTGAAAAGTCTTGTTGCAACATATAATACTCGTAACACTTTTTAAAAATAAACTGGCTTCACTCCCTTTTGTTTACTTATAAGCTGTAATGCAGATATACCGATCGACCCGAGCATTCAAGACATAGACGTATCAGAGTCAATAAAAAAAAATGTTAGGGTAGATCGATAACAATTAGTCGACGATTACAGTGGCAAATAAATTTAAAAATAGATTGAATGAATTCTGACGATACAACTCATACTCAATTTTGAAATTGGAATCACCGTTTATGTAAACCATAATTGAGGCGTTGGCTAAGTGAAGTACAGTTCATCCAGTTCATCATTATCTACAGATATTGATGAGATTAGTAGTACATAAGAATTTTTGAAACCCAAAATGCGAATTTTAGTTCATTTCACTTTATGATGTTTAGTAATATATGTATATGTAACTTGCCAATATTTTTGTCCTTTTGTCAAGTTAAAAAAAAAAGGGAGGAGAAACGATGTTAATAGTACTGAGGTTATTGTCATTTTATTAGAGTGTTATTTGTTTTCTCCTAATTTTTCTGTGAAATGCTCGAATTTAACTTTGCTAATTTAAAACGAAGTGAATACATTATTTTCGTGGTAATCTATCTTAGAATGAAACAAGAATCGCAAATTGGAGTTGAAGTAAATATCTAGTGATTGTGTTATAAATATGAATATTTAAGAAAACTTGCTAACCTCCCGACTGTTAAATCGAGGTAGTAAGTGCCTGGGGGCAAAGTGATTATGGAGATGGCGAGGTAGTGGCGTAGTATTTAAGAAAACCTACTATCCTCCCGACTATTAAAGCGAGGTAGTGAGGGCCTGGGGGCAAAGTGATTATTGAGATGATGTTGCCGCCTCCCGACTGTTAAAAAGCGAGGTAATGAGGGCCGTATGGCGTAGTATTTGATATAAAATGTGATTCGTGATACAAAATGAGATGTGTGTAATTTGTACATGTTATAACAAAGTAATAGCAAATAAGATTTAACTGTTTTGTGATCTAAAATGAGATTTGTGATACAAAATGAGATGTCTAAATTGTACATGTTATAACGAAGTAATTGCAATAGTATTCTATCATTTGGAATAAAAGATTATAATTATGTTGTTTTGTTGTGATATAAAATGAGATTTGTGATACAAAATGAGATGTGTCTAAATTGTACATGTTATAGCAAAGTAATGGCAATATAGTGTTCTTTCACTTGGAATATAAAAATTAAAATTATTTCCTTTTGTTGTGATATAAAATAAGATTTGTGATACAAAATGAGATGTGTGTAAATTGTACATGTTATACAAAGTAATGGCAATTTATAGTGTTGCATCAATTGGAATATAAAATTATAATTATTTTGTTTTGTTGTGATTTAAAATGAGATTTTTGATATGAAATGAGATATGTGTAAATTGTATATGTTATGACAAAGTAATGGTAATAGTGTTCCTTCACTCGGTATATAAGATTACAATTATTTTGTTTAGTTGTAATATAAAATGAGATATGTGTAAATTGTACATGTTATGACAAAGTAATGGAAATAGTGTTCCTTTATTTGGTATATAAGATAACAATTATTTTGTATTGTTGTGATATAAAATGAGATATGTGTAAATTGTACATGTTATGACAAAGTAATGGAAATAGTGTTAATTTATTTGGTATATAAGATAACAATTATTTTGTATTGTTGTGATATAAAATGAGATATGTGTAAATTGTACATGTTATGATAAAGTAATGACAATTGTGCCTTCACTTGATTTATAAGATTACAATTATTTTATTTTGCTATGTTATAAAATGATATCTGTGTAAATTGTACATATTTAAACAAAGTAATGGCAACAGTGTTCAGTCAGTTGATATATAAGATTGTAATTAATTTGTTTTGTATTTGAGAAACACAATGAATTGATAATTAAGTATACTTCGGGACGAAGTATGTGTCAGTATGGCCGTGTTAGATATTTAAAATTTAACTGTAATATTTTTGGTAACTTTTAGTTTATTTTTATATAAATATTTAGATTTTAGTTAATTAGAACTAGTGTTGGTTGCTATTATTATCGGAAAGCGTCATGGCGCCACAGATGTGCTATTTTATAACTTCCTGTTTGATTCAAATTGAAAAATGTTAAATGTATTTAATTAAAGCTTTGATAACTACTTTTAATTTGTAAATACCAAATTAATAATTTAGTAAGTTTTGCATAATATAATAGTTTGACTAAATGTGAATAGTAGGTAGTTGTATTGACGATTTTGAAAAATCGATACTTTGTGGTGCGGTAGCCAGTTTATAAAGCATTGACGGTTAATTTTCCGGTTCACTTTGAATTCGGAGCTGGTGGTGTTCAGAGATAAAGATAAGTACTAGATATAATTGAAATTTATACCTATTGTTATACTGTTGCTTTGTCATATGAATATTTCTTTGTGTTTAAATGATAACTTTTTCTTTGTGTTTTGATGTTCACTAAATTCGGCCTGTTATGCGCTCAGAAGCCTACGTGATGAAATACCCATACAACAGCTTAAATTGGTATATTTTGCCTTAGTTGAGTCGAAAATTCGTTACAGCATAATGTTTTGGGGAAACAGCTATGATTATAATATTGAATCAGCTTTCATAGCTCAAAAAAGAGCCATACGAATTATAGTTCGCATTTCGCAATATGAGTCATGCAAAAGACACTATAAAGAGTTAGGGATTTTAACAGTGCCGTCACTTTACATATTGGTACTATTACAAAATTTTGTAAAATATGTGAAAATTAATGAAACTGAACAGCAGAGGCAAGCTAGAGAAGACACGCGTAGAAGACATTTTCAGCATAATTTTGTTCCCAGACTTGTTGTAGCTAGTCATGGTACCCGCTTCCAGGCTATTAAACTGTTTAATAAGTTACCTAAATATTTGAGAGATGTTTATAGAGAGAAATCTTTTAAATCAAAACTTAAAGCGTTTCTGTTGGAAAAGTGTTTCTATTCTGTGGAGGAGTATTTAAATTGCTAATCTAATATTTTTCTGCATGTATTTGAGATGTAACTATTTAAGAAGAAAGTTGTATGTAATAAGAAATAACTTCCAATATATTTTAAAATTAATGTTTTTATAGTTATAAGTACTTAATTTAACTGTAATTTTATTTTTCCAACACAATGTATATTGTTTTTCTTTATGAAGTGGAAATATCAAATAAAGAAAGAATAAAGATATTTCATGTTTTATGTTGTGTGGATTTCTGTGAAATACTAGTGGCCCTTCTGTGGTAAAGAATATAGCCCATGTCATGTTAGGGACCAATACTGTTTTAATGAGTTTCTTTCGGGATTTCTTCTCAGCAGTGGTCGTTCCGAAGTCCTAGTAGAATGTAGCTTAGAAATCTAAAGAAATTGGGGCTCAATTCTATGGATTAAACAATTGAGTCTGATTTTATCGTTTCTTTTATTTGAACTACCTTTACCTACATTATGAATTTTTGAGTAATAAGTAAAAGTACAAATATATTTATAAAATCATAGTTATTTATTCCTGACATTAAAAATATATGTAAATATACATACATATATAATATATTATTTTTCTATAGTCTACCTAACCTATCACCCGCGTGAATTTCCCACGGGAACAGTGCATTTTTCCGGGATGAAAGGTACCACATGTCCTTCTCCGTACTTCCAGATATGTGTATGCGAAAGGGCATGTTGCATAGCAGGCTATATCATGAGCAGTTCCCCAAAAATCAGAAATAATATCAAAAACCGATACCGAAAAAACAAATATACAAGGTGTAACGGAAAGGGTATTACTATACAAAGTGGAAAGATTCGTTACCGTGGGTAGATCCTTTATGTGAAGTTTCAGATTATTTTCAGCACTTTTAAAAAGGAGTGTTAAAAAATAAATGATAAAACGAAATCTTTGCCATGTAAACAAACACTGCACATCACTATTCAGGATATTTCAATGTCAAGGTTGCCTTTGCACTGCTCACACACATATCACAATACAAATTATTTCACCTTCTCGGTTACTATGAAAACCTGGTACTTTGAGCAGTATCCGCTTTCGTCACCTTTTGACAGTTTATACCAATGTTTTCACAAAGAAACTGCCTACACGTGCAGAGCGGCGCAGCACAGCAGCGACGGGAATTTTTCAATTTTACCTTACTTTAAATTGATTAGTCATTGTAAAAAAAAAACATTCGCAAGTCGCTTTTCAGTGTTTTCATCATGTTTTTAATTAGAAATCAAATAACTCGCATAAATATTTTTCACTTTGACAAGTCAACAACTCCGGTTAATATTGACAGTTACTTTTTAATATTGGTGCTATCCTGCCAGTACATTTTCAGAAAAAAGTCCAGTCCCGTCTTTTATTAGCCAAACTCACACCACCTTTTAGATTATGCCGTCCTAGTACAAAATAAATAAATATCCTACTTAGAGCAACACGGACCTCCACGAAGTCGGTGTTGCTGATAAATAGGATATTTTTCCGGATGAACCTCCCATTGTTCCATGGATCCCTTGTATTAAACCAATATTTACCTTTAATTTTATTTTCACTTCTCATGCTCTGAAAGTGCTTATTTGTGCAGGATATAGGCTGCACAAAATCGAATTTTGTGCACAAGGGCATTAAAGTATCTACTCATAAATGTATCTATATTAAGGCAAAGAAAATGAGCTATACAGCCAAACACAATAAGAAGTTCATAGATAAAATTTGTTGTTTTATAAATATTTACTTTAATTTATTTGCCTTATGTGTTTTTTAAGACTTAAAAGATATTTAAAATTAAATTCAAGTACGGTAGGTTACTTAATAATTTAAGAAAATTATGATTACAAAATTAATTTAATTGTAGGCTGTATAAGTCTGCGGCCCAAGCCTAATATCAATGTCGTAAGATTTAAGAAAAATAAAGCAGCGGAAAACAGCTCTTCTTTTTTCATGCGTTTACAGTTTTATTTGGTTTTATTTCCTCGCAATCGAAGTGAAAAGCAGAGTTTATAACTCGTCCACAAAACGATTTTTATCCTCGACATTACTATCAGCCCTCGCCTTCGGCTCGGGCTGCTAAAAGTCTCGGATAAAAATGGTTCGTTTTGTGCACTTGTTGTAAAATCTACTATATCATATTCCGTGAAGATGATATTTTTTAAATTTAATTTTTGACCATACTAGGATCACATATCAGCCTAACAAGGTAGAAGCGACGCCTTATTCAGAGTTCATTTGAAAATGTTATCAAACCCTTTTTTTATCTTGTCAGAATGTCAAATCTTCAGACATACAGACATTTGCAAATAAGAGTGCGGAACCTCTTTCGCAAATTCTAATTTATTACAATACCAGGCGCCGAATCAAGGAGGTGTGATTTAATTTTGATAGTTGTAGATGATTGACCTTGAATTCAACAGCTGTTTACTGTCATAGTGGTGAATAGTGTTGTGCCAATTCAAATTGGAAAAATGTGTGCCTGTATGGTTTTCTTAAAATTAAAAATTAAATCATAAACATACAAGACTAAAAATGTCTGAAATAATAGAATAGTTTAAAACCATTACATATTTGTTTTTTCGTGATCTTGTTATGGTACAAAAATACATTTTCACTTCTCATGCTCTGAAAGTGCTTATTTGTGCAGGATATAGGCTGCACAAAATCGAATTTTGTGCACAAGGGCATTAACGTATCTACTCATTAATGTATCTATATTAAGGCAAAGATAATGAGCCATACAGCCAAACACGATAAAAAGTTCATTGATAGAATTTGTCACTTTATAATATTTACTTTTAATTTATTTGCCTTATGTGTTTTTAAGACATAAAAAATATTAAAATTTAAATTCAAGTACGGTATGTTATTTAATTAATTTAAGAAAAAATATTATTACAAAATTAATTTTATAGTAGGCTGTATGGTGTGCAGCCCAAGCCTATCAATGTCATAAGATTAAAAAAATAAAGCGGCGGGAAACAGCTCTTGTTTTTTCGTGCGTTTATTAATTTCTTCAATTTGATTTATTTCCTCGCAATCGAAGTGAAAAGCAGAGTTTATAACTCGTCCACAAAACGATTTTTATCCTCGACATTACTATCAGCCCTCGCCTTCGGCTCGGGCTGCTAAAAGTCTCGGATAAAAATGATTCGTTTTGTGCACTTGTTGTAAAATCTACTATTAATATCGCTTAATGTCGTATAATGGTGATACTGACATGGCACCCGTACGTATGTTCAGAAATTATGATACGGAAAATCAGATACAATGCTCGATATTTTCATTATATTTTAGAAAATTAATTAAAGTAAATGTTCCAAACACATGTTACATACAATATCACAAAAATATATGTGTATTTCACATAAATAGATGAATAATAAATAAAATAAACAATTCTTTCCCGCGGGCACGTATGTAATAAAAGTACATTTTTGAACGTACCGGAAATCGGAACTGTCAAATGAAGCGCGTCAACGTCAAATCATAATGGGTGTCGGCCATTTTGGCGGAACTCGCCTAACCTTCATTACGTTTTGTTGACTAAATGTACCATAGAAAGGCTACGAATTTATCGGATTTACTTATAAGGCATTGATACTGACCCAAAAATTAAAAGTTTAGATAGGTGCTTATGATATAGCCGGCTCCCCATACATTTGTGCAACAACCCCTTTCACGAAGATTGGTTCAGTAGATAAAGCGTGAAGAGGTAACAAACAAACAAACTCACTTTCGCATTTATAATATTATAGTTAGGACTAGCTTTTGCCCGCGGCTTCGCTCGCGTTAATCCTTTCTTAGCGTCATAACATCTACCTGCATGCCAAATTTCAGCCCGATCCGGGCTGAAATTTGGCATGCAGTTGGGCTGTGCAATGATAGATCACTATGTCAGTCAGTCAGTCACCTTTGAGTTATATATATATATATATATATATATATATATATATATATAGAATTTAGTAACTAGTATGAAATTCCCTTGGAAGCGAACCTAGGTGCAAAAGTATAGACTGTAGTATCCAGTGTATAAGTTAGTGCCGCTAGTTTAATGTAGAGTTCAAAGGCAACGCTCGCAAACTTCCCAGTGGTTCCGGTGTACCGCGATACAATATTATATAGATAACTTAGCTTGTAGATAAATGGTAATTTCAAGACCAAGGAGTTAAAGATCGACCTCAACTTTCATATGTATATTTCGCTACGTATGTATAAATTGGACGCTAACTGATTAATTAATAATCAACTTGGAAAAGTTTGGTTTGGTTGAAAAGTACCCTATATCCTTCTACTCCTAAGTAGTGTACGACAAATTTCACTAAGCTTGATAGATAAAGCGTGAAGAGGTAACAAACTTATAATATTAACAGGGAAATTGAAAGTTTCATTTATACAATTTATTTGTTCAATCATCGCTCAAACATGGTTATATGTATACACCCTGAGCTGTAACAAATATCAGCAAATATCATAGCCTAAAATCAGTGAGTCCTGAACGTTTTTCGTCTATTTTCTATGACATCATTGCCAATGCTCCCCTGAGGCGATTCACAAGTTGTAAGTTGGTCCCTTCGTACCTTAATTAAAGCGGTGGATTTGCGAAGTCAAACAAAACCGTCGAGAACGACCTAGCTCGCTGAAAAATAAACCTGGGAACACTTTATGCATACTGTAATTAAAATTATGTTGGGTTTGTGTCGGAATAACTTTTGGCTTTACACAATACTTGATTATGCCCGAGACTTCATTTTTTTTTAGAAATCCACTCTAAGGCCGGTATTTATAAACCAAGCTCAAGACAGCTGTCAAGTGCGAACTCAGCCGATTCGCACTCAAGTTATGTTCACCCTATATTAACGGCGTATCACTTGAGAGGGGGATGAAGTTGTTCACGTCCGCAGGAATTGCCGCTAGTACCCTGCACGTGTCCCCCGGGTGGCGCTAAACGAACAACAAACCTTTGGCTGCTGTACCTGTTGCCGTAGAAATTGCGACCTCACAGCACCACAGTCGTTCTACTACTACTATATAAAATGTCTCGATGCGAATTGCCCTCTCCAGGGAGGCGTCAGATTAGAGATATCGGTCCTATAACCCGAATCTGCCAAATTAACATAGAAGGTATTAGTTTGGATAAATGTGAATTATTAAGTAAGATGTTGCATGAAAATAACATAGATGTATTGTTCTTGCAAGAAACCCATACCAGGGATGAACAGGATCTCTGCAATCGAGGCATCATCTCGGGATACTACATGGCACATGCTATAAACCACGCTCAGTACGGGATTGCCACATATGTCAAGGATGGAATTAGTGAAGTCACCACACAGACCTGTCTCAGCGGGCCGGATGTGTACGCCTCTGTAATAATGCTGAATGAACTCTCCATAGTAAACGTTTACAAGCCACCCAATTCCAAATGGTCAACAAGCATTCCCGCCTTCCCACACCCCAGCGTATACGCTGGTGATTTTAACAGCCACCATACGACTTGGCGTTACAACACAAATGACGCAAATGGTGAAGATCTCGTCCAGTGGGCAGAAAACAACAATCTGCACCTTGCCTTCAATGCCAAAGACAGAGGGTCATTTAGATCGGCCAGATGGAAGCGGGACTATAACCCCGATCTAACGTTTACCAGTTGCGATGCTAACAGAGTCCCATTACAGACAGCTCGTAGAATACTCTCCGACTTCCCACATACTCAACATCGACCAGTTCTAATGAAAGTAGGAATTAAGATCCCAATACCAAACTCCATGCCATTACCACGATGGAATTTTAAAAAGGCAAACTGGGCCAGCGTCAACATCGGCACGGATGCCGATGTTGACGCTGCTGTTAGATGGACCTCCTAGTGCAAAAAACTACGAACGATTTACTAAACTCATAGTAGCAATGGCGAAAAAGCACGTTTCAAGAGGCTACCGAAAATCGTATATCCCATGCTGGTCTAAAGAAAGTGAGGAACTTTATGACGAATACAAGTGTACCGGTAACCAAGAACTAGGTGAAGACCTTCTCAACTCACTCAACGAAGGACGGCGCAATACTTGAAACTGTTAAATCGATGGACTTCAAAACCTCCAGCTGGAAAGCTTGAAGAGTTCTAAACAAACTTTCAGGCTGCACCGTGTTGGATTTGAGAACAAACAACTGAATTACTTATTTAACTTGGTTTATTGCAATGCAAAAATAGTAACAACGAAGCGAACAGAATGGAATGAAGTGACAGCTGACAGATATAAAGGCGGCAAAACTACATAGGGTGCGTTTCGTTACACCAAATAAATAATGGGGTTGCGTTCAACACTTAATCTTAACACACCGGAACACGCTCCCGTTGTGAGTCGGTACCCCTGGCAAACTCAATCGCAAACAGAATCGTTGAGGTGACCCGAGTTAAAGGCCTCAAAAAAGATACCCAAGACATCAAACGCCGCGCTAAACAGGTCGGATCAACTATTCCAATTGACGACCACCTGTCACGTGAATTCTCCCAAGATGAAATAGACTACGCCTTAAAACAATTACCAACTGGTAAAGCCGCTGGTTTTGACGGAATCTACAATGAATTCTTAAAACAGCTGGGACCACATAGCAGAAAATGGCTTAAAGACTTCTACTCGGGTATTCTCCTAAATAATATACTGCCTCCGAACTTCAATCGATCTAAGATCATTGCCATCTTGAAACCTCAGAAACCAGCCGATGACCCAAAGAGGTATCGCCCTATCGCACTTCTAAGCTGCGTATACAAACTGCTAGAGAGACTGATTTACAGTCGTATCGCTCCGCTAATCGACAGCATAATACCCGTGGAGCAGGCTGGGTTTCGCAGTGGCCGGAACTGTACCAACCAGGTGTTGTCCCTAACTACCCATATTGAAGCAGGTTTTCAAAAGAAGCTCAAGACAGTGGCTGTTCTGATAGACCTGTCAGCAGCGTATGACACCGTTTGGCGGCAGGGATTGGTCTACAAGCTCTTTAAAGCGGTCCCCTGCAAAAGACTCGTGGGGCTAATAAACAACATGCTGAGCAACCGGGAGTTTATTGTCTACCTTGGAAACACAGTAAGTCGCACTAGAAAGCTGAATAATGGTCTACCACAGTGTTCGGTCTTGGCACCCTTATTATTTAATCTCTACATGCATGATATTCCTGAAACAGATAGTCGTAAATTTATTTATGCTGATGATATCGACATTGCTTCACAGAACGAAACCTTCAAACCATCAGAGGAAACATTGAACAGAGACCTTAGCGTATTAGACGACTATTTCAAGAAGTGGAGATTAGTGCCAAACGCCACCAAAACAGAAGTTACGATGCTCCAACTGTCTAACCAAATGGCGAAATATGAACCCACAGTAGAGTTCGCTGGATCGAAACTTCAATATAACCCAGCACCAAAATATCTTGGAGTTACCCTTGACCGCAGCCTTACCTACGCCCCATAACAAACTTTACAAAGTTTGTTTATACCCCGCACATAAACAAACTTTGTAAAAAGCTCCAAACAAGGAACAACATCTTACACAAACTGGCTGGTACTTCTTGGGGAGCTAGCGCCGATGTGCTACGTACCACAGGTCTGAGCTTGGTGTACTCAACAGCCGAGTACTGTGCGCCAGTCTGGTTAAACAGCGCGCATGTACCTCATGTAGACACTCAGCTGAATCAGACAATGAGATGCATATCCGGGACTATAAGAAGCACACCCCTCACATGGCTGCCCGTGTTGAGCCATATTGCTCCACCTCACCTCAGAAGGCAACAGACACTGCTCCGTGAAGCTACAAAAATACACAGAAACCCCAACCTGCCGGTGCACTATGAGTTTGCCAACCCGCCACCACACCGCCTGAAATCACGGCATCCACCATACCAAACCGCAAGCGATCTCCTCAACACTGAGCTGATTACAGCTAGGAAGTGGGAGCAAGAGTGGAATTCTAACACTCTGAAAACCATTGGGGTCAGCGTAAATCCCGTGAAGAAACCGGTTGGATTCTCACTACCTAGGAATGTATGGTGTCAGCTCAACAGAGCTCGGACTGGATGCGGACGGAGCAATGATTTCATGGCAAAGTGTGGGTGGCGAGAGTCACCGGCATGCGAATGTGGAGCTGCAGTACAAGACGTTGCCCATATTGTTCGGGATTGTCCCCTCACGAAATATCATGGTAGTCCAGCTGACCTGTTCTCTCTCGAAAACGACGCTGTCCTCTGGATTCAGAACTTATTTAATAAAATAACATTATAGTTTACAGTTTACATAATACATAAATAGGAACGACTGTTAAACGCCATACGAATAAATAAATAAATCACTTGAGATCTCAGAACACATACAACTTCAAACTGACAAGCTGAGAATTTTGACATAACGTATGGTGTCAAACCATAGATGTTTTGTTAAGTACTTTGTGCCGTGCATACCTAAACCCGGCGCCGACAAAGGATTTGGCACAAAGTACTAAAAATAGAGACAAAACATGGAAACCGGCCGCATAACTACTGTTTGGATATAGGTTGTTAAGCCGGGTCTATTATTTTTTACTGAGTCTGGTCTAACTACTGTCACAAGTCACTCTCAAGTCATTGTTGTACTGTCATCAGCAAATGCGCTCTTGAGTAGCATCTTAAGTGCTGATATTTGTTTATTAATACGTCTTCACTCGGCTGATACGCGGAACTCAAGCGAGAACTCAAGTAAGATATATAAATTAGCACCGCGACTCAAGTGCGCTTTCAAGATCGAGCTAAGCTTTGAGTGTCATTTATTAATACGGACCTTAGTGCTCTTAATGAGGGATTTTCCGAGACTCAAATTAAAAAAAAATAGTTCCAGATGACTTCATAGATGGCGCTTAGTAAAACGCGAAAGAAATAGTTCCATACAAAAAGCAAAAATTCGCGGAATTGGCAGTTAAAAAAAAAAACTTAGTAAAAAAAAAACAACTAAAAAGTATCAATATTATGATTTGTGCAACTGTCAAACTGTTATGTGATTTTTTTTCTACCGCTGGCCGACAATAAAAAACGCACCATATAGGTTCAGGCATTATTACGACTCGGCTTTCATAAAACGCTATCTGTTGAGTCATTTTTATTCATACTGATTTTTTTTTCTTAATTTATCTGTCAGAAAATAGCTCATTATAATCGGGCCGAATTCCGCGCTGAAGATCCTAAGTCTTATCGTCCGATTAGCCTACTTCCTATCCCCTCAAAAATCATGGAAATTTTGTTTCTAAAAAGGCTCAATCCTATCATCATGAAGTCTAATCTAATACCTGATCACCAATTTGGATTTAGACAGGGTCACGGTACAGTTGAACAAATCCATAGATTAGTTGGAAATATAAATAAGACCTTCGAACAAAAAGGATACTGCACAACAGCCTTCCTGATAGGGTTTGGCATGATGGTCTCCTTTATAAAATTAAGAAAACATTGCCCATTAACTTCTATAAGTTGATTAGATCATATCTCACTGGTAGACATTTCTTTGTTAGCTATGGAGAAGCTACAACAGAACTCAGCGAAATCCTAGCAGGAGTACCACAGGGCAGTGTAATGGGTCCTACACTGTATCTTCTTTACACTGCAGATCTACCAATATCTGATGACGTTGTAATGGGAACATTTGCTGACGACACAGCCATTATGGCCTCTGATGTTACCTCTGAAGTCGCATCTCAAAAACTACAAAAAAGCCTAGATAAAGTGACAAACTGGCTGAAAGACTGGCGCATCAAAGCAAATGAGACTAAGTCTGTACAGTTCACATTTACAACTCGAAAACAAACCTGCCCTCCGGTTGTGCTAAACAATATCCAAATCCCACAATCTGAAGAGGCTAAATATCTTGGAATGTACCTTGATCGACGTTTAACTTGGAGAAAACATATCTTCACCAAACGCCTTGCAATGGGACAACAAGTGCGTAAAATGTATTGGCTAATCAACAGAAACAGCCAGCTCTCCATGGAAAACAAGTTGTTATTGTACAAATGCATTATAAAACCTGTATGGACACACGGTATTCAGCTGTGGGGTACGGCGGCCAATTCAAATGTGGAAATCCTGCAAAGATTCCAATCAAAGATGCTGAGAATGATAGTGAATGCACCATGGTATATCACAAATGAGAGACTCCACCATGATCTGATATAAAAACAGTGCGTGAAGAAATTAAAGACAAAGTTAAAAAGTACAAAGATCGCCTGAAATCACATCCAAATAAACTTGCAACTCACTTAATGGATAATATATCTCCAAGCACTCGCAGACTTAAAAAAAGAGTACCCCAGGATTTGCTCTAACTTGTCATGCAAGAGGATATGTCACAGGACTGCAAGCCTCGCAAAATATCCGCCAATAGTAGACGACTTCTACTATAAGTCAAAAATATTGCTGAATGTCTGAGACAGATTGCAATGTAAAATAAATAATAAATAAATAATCGGGCCGAAACCTAAACTCCCGTATGACAGGTGTCATCAGGGTCAAGCCCATAAAGTTCCAAATTTTTAAAATTTTAAATCTATGCGCGGAAATGTAGTACTTGAATTTCCGGCTTGCCCGTTTAGGGAGTTCCATTGCATCCGTCTACAATAAATCGATAGTAAAAATGTAAAAAATCGCGATACATTGTTTAATTTATTGATTAATTTAACAAGGTTTGTAAATGCTGGATATAAAAATTATTGCATTTTAAGATTAAAAATATTCAACATTAAAGTAGGTAATACAAAAACAAAGAAAGAAAAAGGGCCAAGATTTCACGCAATCCTATTGAATTGTGACATCAAGTAGATAATATTATTCACAATCACAATGAATTTATTATCCATGTTATTGACGATGACAGCGACTCAGACTCAGGTTCAGACTTCTGATTAATAAAAATAATTAGTTTATTTCGATTTGTTTTTTTTACGTAACATCAAATAATCGCAGCGATTCGTGTTTAGGTACATCACTATTATTGTCAAAGTGACATACGTCATACGGGAGTTTAGGTTTCGGCCCGATTAGTTTGTCAATTTCGATTTTATTTATTTCTAGAAGTTTATATTATTCTTCTTATGATGCCTCAAAAAAGGAAAAAATACATTTAATACATACATACATATTATCACTCCTTTTTCCCGTGGGGGTAGGCAGAGACTAGCGATTTCCACCTGCTACGATCCTTACAGATCTCTCTTGCTTCCTCTAGACTCATCACTCTCTTCATGCATGCTCTCCTATTTAAGTACATCAACAAGCTAATTATTAAAAAATAAAAACACGACAGATAACTCACATAGCATATGTCACTCGGAGGAATGCAAGGAATCTAAAAATACCTCCCACATCAAAATCTGTTAAGCTGTTCAGGACTTATGGTGAAATAAAGAAACTTACTCAACATACATGAACCCTGAAAACATAACACTCCTTTTTTGGTCAGTCGTATAAAAATATCCACAGTTTTAACCCCAAAATCTAATAATTATTGTTAACCAAGGAATATCAAAATTCAAGCAATTTTCCCGTTGAAAGCTCTGTCCGTCAAAGTTTGCCCCAATTATATTGTAAGGAAGCTTCCGGTCATTTTTCACCGTCAGGGAGTCTAAAAAATTACGTGTTCCTTCAATTTTGTTCAGCTTTTTAGAGCAAATTAAGGTGGCTTGGATTTAGAATGATGCCGTAGTACTTATATTAATTCTGTGATGATGCGTGAAAAACACAGAACTCAGAATGGTAATAGAAGTGCCATCTAATGTTAATATGTTACCTGTCTCACTAAAAAGTGACATAGCAGTAGAATGTTCTTTAAATTTATTTATCCTTACCTATCCTTTATCCTAATATTATAATGCGGAAATGAGTTTATTTGTTACCTCTTCACGCTTTATTTACTGAACCAATCTTCCTGAAATTTGGCATACACATAGTTAGAAGTACTGAGAAGGATCTTCTTCTTCTTATTTAAGAGCCGCGCTCTTGTCGGTGGAGTATACGCCACACTTCTCTGTTCTCGACTTTACGTATAAGGTCTTGATACGACTCGACGACGCCTGCCTTCTCTTCAAGTTGGCTTACACAGCTCTTTATCGGTCTCCTTGGACCCCTTCTTCCATTCACCTTTCCTTCAATTATATTTTTAAATAAGTCATCATGTCGTATCAAGTGGCCAATCATTTCTTGTCCAATTGTTGCATGTTCCTCATCATCTCCTATTTTTATGACAGTTTCTTGTTCTCTGGACTGTTCTATTTCTTGTTTTCTGTACTGAGAAGGATATAGGGTACATTTCATCTTGTTGAAAAATAAAAAACATAGTAAGTACCTATAGCTGTGTACATTTTCCAAAATAAGTTATCGAAAATTTTAATTGTATTGAAAATTTTGATGGATAAAGTTTATCTGCTTCCGGTGAAGGGAAACATTGCGAGGAAACTTGCACTGATAAGAAATAAAGCCGGTACCTTTTATATTACGCATATACTTATTTAAACAATTCGCTTCTCGTAAAAATCTTCAGGCAAATAAGTAATTTATATAGCTAGTTTAGGTGCCCAGTAGTTTAGTTATCTAAATATTTCCGCAACATAGCGTTATATTTTTTAAAGTGTTGCCTTATTTCCCTCTCAAGGACCCTTGGTAGATTTTATTATATTTGCTGGAGACTTCAAATAATATTCCGGGATTCTTTGAGGTCTTTTCAATAGGAAAGCGGTCGTTTCCGACTCTGGCGAGACCGTATTACTATGTAAATGAGATGGTGGGTTCTACACAGCTCTAAAGGTCTATTAATTTTCAGATGACAAAAAAAATGAAAAATAATATTGTCAAAGGTTTACTGTACCCTTCAGTACCCGTAACACTCTATGAAGTTCAATGAATTTATCGAAAATCGTAGATATTAATAAAATTTGCAAAAATTTATACATACATATATACATAGAATCACGTCTTTATCCCTTACGGGGTAGACAGAGCCAAGAGTTGTGAGACTCAAAGGCCACGCTTAGCTGAAAAATGGGCTCTCTGATGGAATGGAGATTCAGGTATAGCCTATCGCCTATGAGTGGAGGTATCTCCAGTTAAAAGCCCTTTCCCTCGATTGACTTTTACAATCTGTGCGGGAAGAGAAGCAGCTGGCACATTCTATGTTTTTTCTTCGCTCCCAGACCAGCATGGAAGCATTTATAAAAAAAAATATAAAATTTTATAAACATATTATCTACGCAAAGCTTGACGCAGATGGCGGCACGAGTACATGCAGTAAACAAACCACTCGTTGCCAGAAATTCTTGTCCTGTAAAAAATATTCCGTTATATTAAAATTAAGAATGGTCAATTGTTTTAGTAATGTATTAGTTGAGAATTTTACTTTAAAAATTAATATGATTTTAACTTTTTTTATGGACTTTTATTGGCATATTTAAATATTGAAAAAAAAAATTACAAATTAATTTAAAAAATAAATAAATAAAACTAAAATTAAATATATTTACAAAAATGCCAGCCCCGACAGTTCGTTGCCCTGAGGTAAAGTGCCCAAAAGGCTGGCAGCATTGCCACGTTGAATTGGTATCTCTGTGCGAGATAAATTAACGTCACGAGTAACCTCAATTAATTTTTGGGAGATGGCGTCATATAGTTTGTGGGCTGAAGGTCCCCACGGCCCTAATGTCTCAACCCCAAACGGCTCAAAAATGTAGAAATCACCGATTCCTGCATATTTGCGCCTGCAGGCTTTCGGCAGCAGCCGCTGCAGCGCCGGCCTTGGACCCCGTAGCCGGGAGGTGGGACAGCGCCAAGGATGCCACATATCTACACATGTGGCATCCCATTCTAGGGGCCATCCCAACCTCCAGGGCACAAGGGTCTTTCCGTCCGGTCTCTTGCCATCGTCTCTAGTCAGCCCGCTTGGTTCTAAAACAGCAGGCATATGGACGGAGGCAAGAACCCAGTGAATTATATTAATTTAGGGCAGCATGGCGCCCTAACCGGCCAGCGCAGCGCTTCTACGTCATGAAAGGCCGTGATGACCTAGTCCATCGACGCCACACTCTTTTTTAATAGGTACTTTATTCATTATAGAGAACTGATAGTTAAAACACACAAAAAAGTATCCGCAACATGCTTCGTCAAAATGTCCACAGAAAAATATCCGCAACATGCTTCGTCAAAATGTCCACAGAAAAATATCCGTAACAAGTTTCGTCAACAAGACCACAGAAAAATATCCGCAACATGCTTCGTCAAAATGTCCACAGAAAAATATCCGCAACAAGCTTCGTCAACAAGACCACAGAAAAATATCCGCAACATGCTTCGTCAAAATGTCCACAGAAAAATATCCGCAACAAGCTTCGTCAACAAGACCACAGAAAAATATACGCATCATGCTTCGTCAACACTTTTTTTTAATTTTTGTTAATTTATTTTTTTCAATAGAGAAGGAATTACACGACAATGAGTTGAACAGAAACCGTGGAAGTGCGAATTTGGGCTATGAAGAATCATTCGACCCAAGAGGAGTAGACCCTGGGTTCGCCTCAACTCTCGCATTGGAACACGTGTTTGCTTCAACAACGACCAGATTAGATTTTTCAAGAAACCTCAAAGCAAAGATTAAGCGGCGAGTTGAGCCAAGTTGTTCAACTATACATATACGAGTATTTTGTAACTTATCTATGTCTGTCTGTACAAAGAAGTTATTTTAAAAAATTATGAGGGTTAGGAAAAAGTTTTTTTTTTAAGAATTTTAGTCTGTCTGTTTGTATGTTTGCGGAAAAACTACTGAATCAACTTTGATGTGGTGCTCATAGTTGTATTGCTGGCGGTCTTATTTAAAAACTGGCGGAATCTTGGTCAAAACATGAGATATTAACAACAGGAAATTTTGAGCGGATGAAGTAACGGACAAAAGGAAAATGTGCGTCTTAATTGATGGTGGTTTGGTGGTCAGATGGTCCGGAAGGAAATTCTTTTGGAAATATTTACACTAAGCATACATTCATACATAGAATCACGTCTTTATCCCTTATGGGGTAGATAAAGCCAAGAATCGTGAGACTCGAAGGCCACGCTTAGCTAAATAGTGGGCTTTCTGATGGAATGGAGATTCAGATATAGTGACAGGTTGCTAGCCCATCGCCTATGAGTGGAGGAATCCCCAGTAAAGCCCTTTCCCTCGATTGACTTTTACAATCACGTTATTCCATGTTAAATATTTACTTGGGAATATTATTATTATTAATCTATAATGCTATACCAAAGGACATAAAAATGTTACCAACCATTCAATTTAAAAGAAAATTAACTGATTGGCTTAAGGAAAAAAACTTCTACTCTGCTGTATCTGAATTATTTGCGAAATGTTGACATTAATTACAATATAAAAACTTGACATGTATTAAATTGTATTGTATTATAATTGTATTGTATTAAATTTGATAATTATTATTTAAAATTTGCATGCTAATTATAGTTAAATAGGTATAAGGACAATCTATCTTTAACATCTTGTGTAACCCTATTTATTGCAAATAAATGATTTGATTTGATAAATCATATATTTATGGGTTGGGAATGTTTTTCGGGAATCAATTCCGTTTGACGAGACGGGTTCTGAGAATAGACTCTGAATAATTTAGCGGCTGGCCGGACGATGCTATTTTAGGTTATCTTTTTGATACAAGACGACAGCGATATTTCACATTTGAACTAGCGTTGAAAATAAAAAAAACTGATCTTTCAATCGATCCTTAGTATTTTTTAATAAAATACAGAAACTTTTCTTACGGATCCTCTCCTCATCGATTGATACGGTGTAGTCCGCATTATTTTACATTCATAATTTGACTAGGAGTGTTCGCAACGGCTATATTTTGCCGACGCGTTATATCGTTATGCTATTTTTTTTTAATCTAATATTTTTTAAGCTATAATATATTAGTTAGCTTATAATATTTTTTATATCAAAATTTCGTCGAGCGTTCTTTGTGATAATCGTTGACTCGTTACGTTACGGTTTAAGCTACTGCTGAGTGTTGACTAATATTAATATTTTTTATATTAAAATTTCGTCGAGCGTTAGTTGCGATATAATCGTTGACTCGTTTCGTTACGGTGTACGCTACTGAGTTTTGACTAATATAACTTAATTATATTAATACGATACGATGAGTTTCGAACAGTTTGGTATATTTTTAATAAAAATTATAGAATGCCATGCGAAATGAAACATTCTTTATTTTGCCAAATTAAATAAACTCATTGAACTTTCCTTCGTACTTACTTAACTTACTATAGTACAGGCTTAGGACTTAAGCTTAGGGCTTAGGCTTAATTTTCAACGAATCGGTAACATTATGTAATTTTTTTATAATTATCATCTTTTTATATTCCGAAAGTGCACGAAACAATAACAATTTTTCAAATTGAAAAAATAACACTCACGCATCGTAACGAACGAATTGTTCGTTTGAATATGAAAAATATTACTAATAGAAATAGTAAGACAAGGACGCCGTTATAATATATTATCACTTTGTCTTGCTCTAGACGTGAAAAGCACTTCATAGACGCCTCCAAGTTCAGTTAATAACCGCCATTAAAAAAAATGTTACTAGTTTACGCAAGAAATGATAGATGGCGCTGTTCTCATTTATATTCTTAGATACTTATATAATAGTATGTCTGATTATTTGTATATATTCGAACATTTTAATAAAAATTAATATTAGTAATATTTATTCTGCTACTTAATATAACGAACACCCCTAAATTTGACCCACTGTTTTAAAGTCGCCCAAACTGCAGTGTAGTTTCGAGATTTTATACTTACTCGTATTTTGTACACAGGTACGTGTACACTCAAAAAAAAGGATACCTTACTACTTTGGCTATTTCAGGAATAACCAAAGTTTGAAAAAATACTAATAAAGTTAACTTTATTTTAACAAAAAGTTTACTGTTATTAGCCAACTGGATTTGGTAACATATTGCAAAAAGTTATGTAGGCACATTTTTCTGTTATGGGTTCACGAAAGTTTGGTTGTGTATAAGTAAGTATTTTTTTTAAATAAAAAAAAAAAAGGAATTTATTGACATGTTTCAAAGCAAAATTTTCATAAGTAGGTATTACATTTTAGTATTGAATCCAGACCAGCAATGCATTGGCTCGGCGGCACTCAGCAACCCACCATCGAACTAGGAATAAACCTGTATCTCGAATGGTAGGTAGGTGACGGAGCCGCAGACACGACTGTGAGTAGGTGGCTTGACTTATTTACTAAATTGAAACAGTGTATAGAGAAACATTAGGTAAGTTTGTGGTATTAAGTATAATGTATGTAATAGTTTGTAGTATTTTTATTATAATTGTATTTCTGCTTTACCCTATACTCGCCAAACCGGGACGTGATCACTTTCCCACAATTCCCGCGCGAGCAGAGCCCCGGGGCGAGCTAGTTTTGCTATATTTCTTCCCAACACACTCAGGCTGTATATTTGCAGGGACAAGGACATCGTCCACAGAGATTGGATGTGTCGGACAGTATTTATTGCGCGACGATCTGTTAAGATTCGGGGAATGGCCGGCGGTTTTATTGTTTCTGTGGAATGGTGGCGAGAAATGAAGTGCTCTCGTTAAATTATGATTAAAAATAGTAATCTTACTATACTACTAATATAATAAACGTTAAAACTTGTTGAAATGGATGTTTGTTAAGATGTTTGTTACGCAAAAACTGACGAAATTTCTACGGGAGCCGTGCTCCGGCGTGCATCTATAGTGATAAACAAATTGAAATGTAAACAAATTGTATTCTATGATCCCACAAAAATACCACGTATTTAAAAGATAAAAATCTATATGTATTTTTTTTTTACTGTTGTTAGCACGTTTTATTATTAAACTCACTCCTAAAATGTCAAAAGTCAAGTAAACTCATAAAAGCAATCTCTATAAAACGCAAACTAACATTCTCACTATTGCAAAAATGAACAAAATTTGCCCAGTATTGTAGACTGGAGATTGTGCGACTATTTGACAGTCCGCTTGTCAGTCGAAAAACGCAATCTCGTTTTAATAAAGTCGTCAGAGTCCAAATTCCTATTTGATACCTACATAGAGTTGGTACAAAGATAGAAATATTCGATTAATAGCACCTATTATCTAAATTTTCTTTAAAAAAAAAGTTTAAAGAATTTCTTTTAAACAAACAGAAAATAGGATTACCACATGGTTGGTCGGTGGCGGATTTTGCTATCTAATGTCTAATAATATATTACAGTCTAATATAGCGCTGATTCATTTATTTATCTATTGCTTCCCCTTAGATGTACTATTTATTAATACTGTGCTGTACTTGTGTGTCCAGTTCAATTTTTTTTAAGTTCGTTCGTCAAATAGGTTATGACAGAATACCAGTGCTTTGCTGACAGTATTTATGCTGTGAGTAATACGGTTATTAGCTGAGTCATGACCTTTTTGAACTGCTGCAACGCACACATGATGTTTTTATAGTTTTAAATTATTTTTATCTTATATATAGCAATGCTGAATGTATTGTAAATATCCTGTGTTTGTTTTAGTTTGTGTCAAATATTTTTTTATTCAATAGAATACTATTCTAATAAATGGTCAAAAATCTATGACGGTGTGGTACTTAGTTCAATGGATACAAACAATAATAACTTCTACTTCTTCTTAACGTGAGAACCAATACGATGTCACTGATACAGCATTATTGTATTTGTGGCGTTGTACTTGTATAGGTAAGCAGCGTGTGGTATAAGAATACCTACACAGGGCAAGTGATATTAGAACTAATAAAAAAAAAATGATAACAAAAAATAAACACAATTTTATAGTGACAGTGAATTAATTTTTAGTGTAAACAAAGTCACATGAACAATAGAGTAAGAAAAGTGCCGGTGGACATATTCGTATACTACGAACTTAATAAAATTAACTTTAGTATCTAAATATGTTAAGAAAACGAAAAAATTTTTAGGAATTACTCCAACTCCAGTTCTTGACGTAAAGAATCATTTTTAGGGTTCTAAATCCATTCAATTTATTTTTAAAAGATCTTATTAATATTTTAAACTAGTTCTTCTAGAACATTCAACTCAATGCACTAGATATCGTCGTGTTTTTGTGTCGCCAAAGACTTAATATCCTTCTCTATAGTTCTGCACCAGTTGGGGTAAAGTGAACTTCTGAAATTAAGGGCAAGCCTGTTTAGTAGATTGTTGAAACCAAGACATATAAAAATTAAATGACAAAAATGTTTTCTACCGTGACGAATTAAGAGCCAGTAGTTCCTTTAGTCTTTTTTAAAGAACTATCGTCACTAAAAGGGTCAATTGTTCCTCTGAAGGAACTGCTAATGGAACAACTGTGCACAAACGAAGATCGTATCGTAAATTCATTATATTGTTTGAAGTGGGGACATTAGAGCCATGCTCCCAGTGCGAGAGGTTTTTTAAAATCTCTTCATGACTAATCCCTGTCGCTAGTGATAAGAGGGCTTGCTGTTTATTAGACTGTTGTGGAAATGCAACCAGCATTTTAGGTACCATGCCTCACGGGCTATTTTTAGAATTTTAATTTAGGTTTTTGGTAAGATTTTTTTTTATTTCAGTCCTCATCTCGACTCGAAACGCTTCACTAATTAATGGATACCCCAGTGTAGTTAAATAGTGATAAAATTGTATATCAAATGTAAAAATTCGACGTCGAACAAAGGTCGAAGACAGTTTGAGTGAGATTGGTCGGTCGTGACAATTGTTTGGGGGGATTGTTTTTGAGCAATTAAATATATGAATAAGAATATGACACTTAGCTAGAAGGAAAGACGGCCTATGTCCAGCAGTGGGCTAATATGGGCTGAAAATAGATAGATAGACACAGGCGAACAATTGCTTAATTTTTTTAATTCACAACCGATGGCTTCTCCTTAAGTCGCCAAATTAATTAATGTAGTGTAGGACGGATATTGTTCGGGTGTTTGTTGTAAACGACGTTACACTTATTGGGTTTTCGAGTTGCTTAAGAGGACAATGCAACATTAAGGGCAGGTAAATTGGTTTTCAGTGGCTGCCTCTGTAGTATAGGATTCTAATCCCATAGAAAATTACTCGTAAATAAACAGTACCTAACCAGCTAGTCGACCTCTGCGTCGCAGTGATAAAGACCTTGTTTATGAAGCACTGGGTCCCTAGTTCGATTCCCGGTCGAAATAGAAAATGAACTTTTTCAGACTGACCTGGGTCTTGGATGTATGTCTATTATAAAATATAGTGTTGTTGAGCTAGTAGCCGATAAAATTTGTGGCTTTAACTAACTTTGCGGCTATCATTATATCATCAGTTTTAATAATATTGCATTGCAATTCGATTTGCATATTCATACACAAATGCAGTACAATTGGAAACAGGGAAATGAGGCAATTTGTATATGACAATGGGATAGGTAAATGTTTTCAAATAAAAGCTTAGAACATATAAAGTTTAAGAGAAAAAGCGATTAAGTGCGAGTGAAGAAATAGGAATTTTTATTTGTAATCAAATTTAAAAAAGCTTACTACGAGTATACCTATAAAGTTAGAAAATGCGGCCAAGTGCGAATCGGAATTATTATTCCGAATTCTATGATTTCACCTGTTTGTTACCTCATTCATCATCACATCATGTTCATCTTGCAAGTTACAATAAGGGCAATGCCGATTTAGTAAGGGCGAGTGGCGTCATTTCTTTTTTTGGCCGTCCACTTACCAAACCTTATTTTCATGGAAGATATTCATGTCCTGAACAAAACAAAGTATAGCAACTATACCTCTACACGCAGTACAAACTGAGATATAATGATCTGAAAAGTCAGAATTCTAGTACTGTGAACTGGTGACTGAGCATGAGGGGCTTTGTTTCCGTCTTTTCTTTTATATTATTTTCCGTTACCAAAATCTCAGAGGACCAATCGACCCTCAGATATCAAACTAATAACTATGAAGGGACATGGGACCTACATTACCATTCCTATTCCTAGGGTCCCTGGTCAAAAGGTCCTGAAAATTCTAGTCCTCCAGGGTCCCTTGGGTCTTCTGAGATCTCTTAGGGCTTCCAGATCCCTTTGGTAATAGAAAATAATAAGAAAGAAAAGACGGAAACATAGCCCACTCATGCTCAGTCACAGTTCACAGTACTAGAATTCTGACATTTCAGACCCTTATATCTCATAGAGGTATAGTTGTGATACTTTGTTTTATTCAGTACATCAATGTCTTCCATAAAAACAAGGTTTGGTAAGTGGACGCTCATTTTCAAAATGACGCCAATTTCCGGCATTGCCCTTTAGGCCCATCTTTGCAGACAATACCGCACCAATTAAACCCCATTCAAAGCCAAAACCGCGAGCGAGTCTAGCTGGAAATCGCTGGCAATCCAAACAGGCCGGCAGGTAATTGACGGAAAAATAAACCAAACGAGGCCCATTGTGCGCCCGCTCCGAATTCACTGGACAGTGGACACGCCTGTACAGCACAGTGATTCTCAAAATGTAGATTAAATGGGATGATTGTGAGGGGAAATTAGGTGCGGCCACCGAAAATAAATATATACGGACAAATCACACATATTTAGTTAGCCCCAAAGTAAGTTCGAGACTTGTGTTATGGAATACTAACTCAACGATACTATATTTTATAACAAATACATATATAGATAAACATCCAAGCTGAAAAAGATCATTTTCCATCTTGACCCGACCGGGGATCGAACCCGGAACCCCCGGTGTGACAGTCCGGCGTGATGAGCGTTGGACCACGGAGGTCATCAAGTACCTAAGTGAAAAATATAAAGACGCACGTGTTATTATTTACTGGAAACTTGATTGCATGTACAAAGGTGGACTTAACGCCATATAGCATTCTTAACCAGTCAACCATTAGATCAAACAGAGAGTATAATGTTATGTGACATAAGCCGCATAGATAGGGGTCCGAAGTTTTTTCGCTCACCCATACACACTGAATCGTATTGAATTTCCATTAGAATTTGAATTCTTATCGAAATACGATATAATTCAATACGAGATATGTATTATTGTCGTACAAAATACAGCCGGTTTATTTTATAGATTACGCGCCCCTAAATGTCTCTAAGGAGTTCCTCTATTCTAAACTAGATGAACGTTTATCTAAGTATTTAATTTCTAAACGCCTTTACATACAGATGTAACATATACCTTAGGTTTGATAAGCTGTGTGACGTCTACACTGAAGTCATGTTTTGTTTTAATTTGTAAAATTGTATGGCGACGATTTTAACCTTTTCAAAATTTAGATGACTGTTTGTACGATAAGCTTTATATTGTTCTTGATGGTCTCATCAAGGTTTGAGAATCACAGACAAATGACGCCACATGTTGCGTCAATGGCAGGGAATAATTTCATTTCATAAATAATTCAACAAATATGATTTTCAGCCCGCGGCTCTGATTGCCAATTGTGGAATTACTGGAACATACGTTTTATGAAGACCTATTTTTATTTTGGACATAAAATATGTGAATACGTTTAATTAACAAGCTATTGTTTTATTAAAACTAGTAGCTCTGTGTGCTGTAGACTTTGCGTTGCGAGCTTATAGAGATTGCAGATCGAAAGAACTTTTCACACCATATTAATATCTTAATAACTCCGCCATTTTCAAAAATTTCCATTAAACGGCTCGTCTATCGATTTTCTTATATGTATCGAACCTGCTTCTAAAATTTCACTGGAATCGGTTGAGAAATGCGACCTCTAGAGGAAAACACACAGATATACCAAACCATTTTTGGCCAAGATGAAATTAATGAAACTCCAAACACATTGTTAGCGACCCGCTTACATAAAGTTTCCTTTTCTCCATATGTTTAGTTTGATATGGAAAACTTTATATAATTTTGTATATATAATGCTCGTATTAGTGGACCGAAGAAAGTTCACGATATATTTTGTATAACTTAGCAAATATGTGTAGCATCCACAATTCCTAAAGCTAAAAACATTTTTTTTTAATGATTTTTTTTCTATGTCTATGATTAAGCTATAATAATACGTAAACCTACACCACAGAATTAATATAAGTACTACTTACAGAAAGGAAACTCCCTGCCCCACCCGCAATATGCCCCCCCCCCCGCACCTCCCGCACTTCTCCCCCGTTCTTGTGTGGTTGTGGGACGTTCGACTGTGAAAACGCACACATTGACGTGTTACTTGACGTGTTCAGTTCACGGATATACAGTTTCATTTGTAGTAGTAGTAGGTATATTTGACGCGCCATTTCTATGAAGCGCCCGCCCTGTGCCTACACTACAAAATAAAAAAAAACCATAAAAATTTCCCTCTAAATGCTGTCGAAAAACACTCGGGAGTTTCCGACCAAATATAATTAATTGAACGTATAACTGTACTCCTCAGGCTCTCGGAGACACTCAGTCCATTATAAATTTTCACACCGCATTACTTGGAGTGATAAAAATTCCAACACCCATATCCCCTTTCGGCACAGAGTATTGTCAGTATACAGATGTGGCAGAAAAAATATTTGTTATATGTTGTAAATATTCCACCAAAAACATTTTCATGTAAAATGTTGCCAAGATGAGACCGTATTACTCGAGTAGACAATACGACTTGCACTGTCAAAAAGTTATCAAATCTCATGTAGAGCCATGATTCCAACTCTACAAGCCCTAACTCTACAATTTACCTTTAATGACTACAAGAATTATGATAATAGCAAAATGGCCAAGCCACATAGGTATTTAGACTAAGGTGTAGAGTTTGTTTGTAAGTCAATTCTTCGGGACTGGCTACAAAAACTAACTTACAGTGATACAGAATCTCTCCTTGTGTAAAACATGTATTAATTTTATTTAACACAATACTTAAATGTAGGATTAAATTAATATAGCTGTTGATTTTGTATCCTCATATGATTGTATCAATTTTATAAAATGTATGTACTGGATCATTATCCATGGGGTGAGGACCTGGTGATCTGTAAAACAGATTTATCCTATATCAGACACCAGCTCCTTACAAAAAAACAATTAATTGATTGTACATTTAATGTAACATAATTTTAAAGTCTTTTTGTGAGGAGAAATAAAGTTTATTTATTATTATTATTATTTGTGAAATGAATAAACACAAACTTTCGCTTTACTTGGCTCGTCTTAGCGGGAGCACTACCGTGCCCCCAGATTTAGCTGTTACGTGCGGTGCGGTGGTGGTCCACCTGCCAAGTTCACCTGGTTTTTTATACATCTAAGTGGGAAAACAGGCATACGGCCTACGTAATGTGAAGCGGTTACCGCAGTTTATGGACATTTTTTATTCCCGTTAGTTCATCTGGCTGAAAGAGATCTGATCTTTATATTTGACCTCATCGATTGATATAATTTTTTAAGAATCCTTGAATGCAAATTTAAAAATATTTCAATACAGTTAAAAAAGGAACAAGAAAGACTCTACAGTATGAGTAAAAATATGAATAGACTGATTGAATTTTTAAATAAAAAACATTTAAAATATTAGTAGAATCTATGTATTTCTACAGCTCTGTGCCATAGTCAATCCAATATAAATATTTACGACTGCCAAACGGTTTTATAGGTGTAATAAAATCAGCTGAAACCACCGTAGATTGGTAACAAATTACCGCCTATCGAGGATTTCCGGTTTAGACGACTGTCCAGAAATGGAGTATTATGTTTTCAAGGTCCAAAGTTTTTTATGCGTTTATGAGTATTTTTTAACAGTCTATGGAAGATTCAATCGTAATTCCGATATTATAAACATAGGCATATTTATTGTCCTAGAAATATTTTTTTTGGATCTTATCCATGCGGTCCATGGCACGTACAATATTTATTATAGTTCCCAAATTTTGTAAGTCTCTTTAGTCGTATTTCCTCATGACTGACGGTCGTGGTCATTATATGGAATGAAACACACACAACGACTCTCTTGGCTATTTTAATGGAGTGGTTTGCCATTGCCTTCTCCATTTCACACACTAGCTGATAATCATCAACCAGAGTGCTGGTTTCCTCACTATGTTTTCCTTCACCGAAAGCAAGTGGTGCTCGATGAAAACTAACATGAGACAGATTGTCTCATGTAGCCCGGGCAGGATTTGAACCTGGGATTTTGCATCCACAGGCGGGCACCACTCGGCCACCTCCGCTTCACCGGTTCAACCGCTTCACGGTTTTGTGAATAGTTCATGATAATGAGCGATTTTTCTGACAGCTAATTAAGAAAAAAAAAATCAGTATAAAAAAGTCTCAACAGATAGCGTTTTATGAAAGCCGAGTCGTAATAAAATGGCTGAACCTATATGGTGCGCTTTTTCTTGTCAACCAGAGCCAGAAAAAAAATCACATATCAGTTTGACAGTTGCACAAATCACAATATAGATACTTTTAGTTGTTTTTTACTAAGTTTTATTTATTTTACTAAGTTTTATTTTTTTTAAATGCCAATCCCGTGAATTTTTTGCTTTTTGTATGGAACTTTTTCTCTCGCCATTTACTAAGCGCCATCTATGAAGTCATCTGGAACTATTTCTTTTTTTAATTTGTGTCACGGCAAATCCCTCATTGTAATACAAGTTTGAATCAACATATAATATACTGTAATTTATCTGTACATAGGAGAGAAAAAACATAATATCGAGTAAGGTTTCCATCAGCCTGTATATTCCCAGCGTAGTACAGGGGCGTACCGCTGAGTCGGCGCGGGTACGCAAACAAACCTTCCTGTACCCACCCATCCCATGTAGCTCGTTCCTCATTTACATCCCCTTCCTTTTGGCCTAAAAAACTTTTTCTTGCATTTCTCTATGACTAGTAAATGGGAATAAAAAGGGAATTTGGCAGAAACACTAGTGTGAACTGAAGAGGGCTCAAAATTTATTTTGTTTCTTTAATGTTTCTCAAACATATACGTAATGTATATGTATTATAAAACTAGCTTTTGCCCGCGGCTTTGCCCGCGTAAATTTTCCACAGGAACAGTGCTTTTTCGGGGGATGAAAGATACCCTAGTCTTTTTCTGTACTTCTAACTATGAGCATGCGAAATTTCAGTAAGATAGGTTCAGTAGATAAAGCGTGAAGAGGTGACAAACAAATAAATAAACTCGCTTTCGCATTTATATTAGTAGGGTATGTAAATTACACAGGCCAAGGGCCACGTCTCGCTTCTGTCTGTCTGAATGCGACAACCTTAAAAACTTAAACAAATCATGCGGTTTCCAATAAGATTTTAGTTGGTGTATACTGGTGTATACGTAATGCTAATCATATTAAATTTATTAACTTTTTCTTAAAGCGTGTAAAATTGCAAGTTAATTATACATACATACATAAAATCACGTCTTTATCCCTTACGGGGTAGACAGAGCCAAGAGTCGTAAGGGATTATTGAATTTAAGTACTTGTTTTGTTACAACTTTTTTATTTTTTGTATAAATGTTGATAATAAAGTGTTGATCTATCTATCTATTAGTAATAGTTCAGTAATTTAATAAATAAATTAGATAACATTCATATAAAATTTGTGAGCTCGACGGCAAATGCTAAGTGGATCCCTTTTCTTCTTCAAGCAACAAGCAAACAACACTGACGCCATGACAACATTTCCGTATAACCCCTTTTTGCAGAGTATTTATGTTGTTGTCGGCATGTTTCCATTCTTCTTTGTATTTTTTTTTGTTGTGTTGTGTTCTTTATCTATGAAATAAACATATTCTATTCTATTCTATCTAAAAACGCCCCAATACCTACTATCCTATTCTGGTAAAAACATAACCCTTTCGTGGAAATCGAGCAAAAAATCCAATCAAGGAAATGCGAAAAACTATTC
The DNA here is from genome assembly GCA_018467065.1 of Ephestia elutella. NCBI lineage: Eukaryota > Metazoa > Arthropoda > Insecta > Lepidoptera > Pyralidae > Ephestia > Ephestia elutella. The sequence continues at coordinate 15,746,337 of CM031566.1, forward strand.
TAGCGAGCAGGATTTGGGCTTGATTTGGGTCTAATAAATCAAATGAAATATGTTGCTTTATCTGCCTTGCCTTTCTAAGTGTTAAACATTTAATTTACTACTTAGTTGCATTGGAATGCTTCGGGAAAAGTACCCTCTGTACTTTAACAGGTTATATTTAACCCGGCAAATTTTATCATAATCGGTTTAGTAGAATTTGCGTGTTTGAGTATATCAAACATTCTCATTATCTTAAAACTATCGTCTTTATAAAAAATAGGTAGGTTTTAATTTTTGAAGTAAAAAATTCAATTGGTAAAAATATAAACACTTACAGTTTTATACTTATATTTTTTTTTATAAAAAATCCTGCATCCGTCCTGTCTCTTGCGCTACTATTGCTAGCCTTCTAAGAACTGCCGGCTTTTAAATCTAGAAATATCATGAGAAAAATTTAATAATGTTCCTTAACTTTAAATTAACTTTTTAATATCACTTTACGGGGAAAGATTCCATAGAAAAATCTGAAATGCAAGCAAGTCTAGATGGCACAAATTAAAATTTTTAAGTTGTACTTATACTATTTGAAAATACGGTTTATTTCTATAAATTTACTTCTTTTTCTTATTATTAATATAAGTACAACATTTTCTGTTTCTAATATATCTGTTTGTAATCGAATTTTGCAAGTTTAGTTTGATCTAACTCCTTATTGCTAATAGAACTGAAATATTTTCAAGTATATTTAATTGATATAAATATATTTTATTTTATTTTATACATTCGGAAGACCAACAGCTAGATTAATATGATAGTAATAAAATACAAATTTCAAAGCCAATTATAGGTCTTCACAAATAAAAGCACACTTGAAATTTTGAATTTTCGGGAACGCCAACAACACATTCAGATAATCGCAGAACATCATCAGGAATGCCTATGTAAGTATTTACAGGCTACAAGTAACATATATATAACATGTAAATATTAAATTATTTGAAATTAACATTATAAACAGAGGTCCTGGATTTGAGTGCAGAATACTATACAAACTTAAAAACCTCAAGAAAAATAAGTTCAATAAAAAAAAAAAAAAAAAAAACTAATACTATTTGTATCTTTTGCAAGTGAATTTCAACTTTAGGGGCACGTATGATTTTTATGATCAAAAATTAAGTATCCTACTAATATTATAAATGCGAAAGTTTGGATGTGAGTTTGTGAGGATGTTTGTTACTCAATCACGCAAAATCTTTGGACGGATTTCGATGAAATTTGGTATAAGGGTAGAAAAATACCGGGAATAGCACATGGGGTACTATTTATCCCGAAATTCCCACAGGAGCGAAGCCCCGGGGCGCGGGTAGTAACTAATTTTATAAAATTTCAACTAAATGAATGAATGATTTACTTATTTATTTATTTATTATAACTCAAGCCGAAGACACAAGCTAAGTAGTCATTTAGGTCGTGTTCTTTTAAAAAATTCAGCGCGAAGCAAATTATCGCAGAACAAATTGCGCCCTACAAGTCGTTAGCGTCAGGCTAATGCTATTTATACCCAGTCTTAACATGGATTTAGGATTTTCTAGACTCGATTGAAACATAATATTATACTTGTTTATTCTTCTTCTCAATGCTATGTATTATTTCTTCATAACAAAACTAACGAAAGTATTCGGTTACTCTCTCTGGTTGGTCTAATGGTTGACTGGTAGAGAATGCCATATGGCGTTAAGTCCACCATTTTTGCATAATTTTGTGCAATAAAATTAAAAATAAATAAATAAACAGTCGCGCCGCCGGGAGTTTCTTAGGGGAATGAATGACACCTACAAGTGGTGACCATCCCACTGAGTGTTATCCATGGAAGTAATAAGTAAAGTACCTACTTATTACTTCCATGGTGTTATCGTAGGTACTTACTTTTACTTATGCTCACTAGTTGGAGCTACTGATGAGTGACATTTGGGTACAATATACTGTCATTTGAATTTGATTTATCGACATTTACATTGATAGTGTTGTACCATCTGACAGATGTCATTACCCACTATAATAGCAGCAACTTGTTAACAATAAAAGCAAACTGTGAATACCGTGGTTGGTTACTCGTTGGTTACAAAACTATTTTTACTTTAGATTTAAGTCTTATTTTTACAACCCATTTTGTAACTATTTCCTTATAAACAAATAAATGTCTGTCCTTACTCGTAGTGGCATCTATAATATTTGACCGCAATAGCCCTCATTATAATATCCAGATTCACAAACTTGCAAGGCACGTGTAGAAAACTACCTATTTGAAAGGTTACACCACCTTTACAGTTCATTCGTCCTTTGGCATTACGTGTCATATGATATTCTTTGGTAATACCTACATAATGGGTACCTATATTATTCTCAGTAAAAAAATAACGACCCGGCCCGGTTTGAGAAGTGAGAATTATATAATAAAGGTACAGGGTATGTTATGTATAAAATTGGGGGCAGATAAAACTAATAAATAATAGAATAATTTTGACGAAATATACAGCCCTTCTCCCATTGTAGCGCCTGTAACTGTATCATACATATTACATGTATGGAAGCATAAAATGATTTAATTTGAAACTGACCCCACTACCTCACTGAATCCTATCACAGGGGGGTAAGGTTTACCTACCAAAAACAGCAGTACCTCAAAAAATTACCTATTCATGTTCGGGTCAAATCTTTGTCAGCCAAATTATGGTGCATCCATAATGGTCTTTTAAAGAGGGTATATCTCAATGATGAGTGTAGAGGAAGCAAGCAATGGCGTGATAATATGTATGTATGTATGTATCTCAAATGGTTTAACTGCACGTAAACGAAATTCTTGTCCCGCATTTAATGTGAAGGAATACATCGCGAGGAAACCTGTACTCTGGTTGATGATTATCAGCTAGTGTGTGAAATGGAAAGGGGCAATGGGTAACCACTCCTTTAACATTGCCAAGAAAGTCGTTGTGTGTGTTTCATTCCATATAATGACCACGACCCTCAGTCACGAGGAATACGACTAAGGAGGAGATGTATCAAGATCTCAGACTAGACAATAAAATTAATGTATCAAGATCTCAGACTAGACCATAAAAGTTTGTACCAAAGACGAAATTTTTGTAAAAATACTAATTTATACTTTGTAGTAATAGTGATATTTCCCCACTCGTTGGTACATCCAGTTATTTAGTTTCCTCACGTTTCGTTTACGTTCGCGGAGTTTAAATTTGCAACGATATAATATGTCACGACCGCTCTATAAATTCATAAGTTGCAAAATGAACTTTTATTGCAGCCATATATTAAATGCTACGTGAAACTTGACGACAGAAAATAAATAAAAATAAAAACCAAGGTTTTTCAGCTGTGAGATAAAATGTTGCTTTCATTACATTATCACATTATGCTAGATTACAATGAATGAAATGAATGAATGGAAAATTATTTAATCAAGTGTTCAGGGGGCCGATTCCACTAAGTACAAACGTTGATATCGAGCGATTTTTCTGACAGCTAATTAAGAAAAAAAAATCAGTATAAAAAAGTCTCAACAGATAGCGTTTTATGAAAGCCGAGTCGTAATGATGGCTGAACCTATATGGTGCGCTTTTTCTTGTCAACCAGAGGCAGAAAAAAAAATCACATTACAGTTTGACAGTTGCACAAATCACAATATAGATACTTTTAAGTTGTTTTTTTTACTAAGTTTTATTTTTTTTAAATGCCAATCCCGTGAATTTTTTTGCTTTCTGTATGGAACTTTTTCTCTCGCCTTTTACTAAGCGCCATCTATGAAGTCATCTGGAACTATTTCTTTTTTTAATTTGTGTCATGGAAAATCCCTCAGAGCCAAAAAGATTGATTGTACTAAAGTGACAAGATCTATATAAGAATTTCTATGATTTATTACAATTTCTTTGGCTTTTAAGACACAACTGAGGCACGATATAGTACGTTTGTAATTAGTAGAATTAAGGGGCAGGACAATGTAAGAGATCGCAAGAGGCATGGCGTTTGTTATCGTAAAACGCCGTGGGAAGCCTGTTGACCATTTAATGGCCATGTCCATTAAAACCATATTTTTTGATTCATTTTCCAACACTGATATCGATAATCCTAACTAATATTATAAATGCGAAAGTGAGTTTGTTTGTTTGTTACCTCTTCACGCTTTATCTACTGCACCAATCTTCCTGAAATTTCGCATACACATAGCTGGAAGTACGGAGAAAGACATAGGGTACCTTTCATCCCGGGAAAAAGCACTGTTCCCGTGGGAAATTCCCGCGGGCGAAGCGGCAGGCGAAAGCTAGTATTAAATAGATAGAAAAAAATATACCCATTTTTTTTCAATATTCTATTAATTTGGCGCGTCAAATCAATATCCCAAGCAAACGCGAAATAAATTTCAGCTACAATGGCGCCCACTTTTCTGTAATAGTATCGTCAATAAATTGGCTATTGTCGTCAGGGTGCCAGCTAGGAAATGAGGGGGTGCGGGGGGGTGTGGAGGAAATTGCAGTCTGTCCCACTTTGATGTCACATCTGTTGCCATCAAAATAGGTGTTTACAAGTGAAATGTGTATTTCGGCATAAAAATCTCTGTTTTTTACTCGGCGCTGGTCGTTTCTATATTAAATTGAAGAAATGTTATAAGTGTCTGAAGATTTCACATTCTCTCGTCATTTTAAATAAATACATAGGTACATACTGTCACGCCTTTTTCATGCTACGATCATTACAGACAGTAGCGGATTTAGAGGGGCACGGGGGCACGTGCCCCCCCAGACTGCTTTTTTGTGTACCTACTGTGGAGAAAATTCTATAATAGTGAATATCAAATAAAAAAATAACAGAATTATTTCTTGATTTTTTGCAAATTTGGTCCTTCTGCAGTGGCGTAGTATAGTCTGCCACGGTCCATGTGAGGTCCTGCGGCCCCCCCTTAGAAAAAATCCTGGATCCGCCGTTGATTACAGATCTCTCTCGCTTCCTCTACACTCATCACTCTCTTCATACATACTCGCCGGTTATGGGTGCTCCTAATATCTCCCTTTTTAGAGGTCCGCAATCGGGTCGAAGTGCCTCTCCGAGGTCGATCCTAACAAACTCTTCCATTCGTCATTCCTCTCGTCATTTGATTATTTATTTATTTATTTAAAACTTTATTAAACCAAAATAATACAATGGTATAAAAGGCGGACTTAACGCTAACAGCATTCTCTACCAGTCAACACAAATAAGTATGGCATGGTTGCACAAAGTGACTAAGTTTGTATAACTACCACAAATATACTACATAAAATATAAAAGCAAATAAACATACATATATAAATATCCAATTAATGAATGTACAGTTTAGATGAGTATGCAATTAAGAAGTTTGTTATATCGCGCAATATCTACTGGTCGGATCGGATTTAGATAAAAGGTACATTATTGGTAGAATAGTACCTGGAATATGGTTTTGACGTGAGCGGATCCCTGTTTTACAGCTAGTTTACGATATAAAGTGCTCAAACTCAAAAAACTTTATTTTCTTAAATGTAGGTGACATAAGATGTTATACAGTACCAATTACATTTTACATTACATTTTTCTCAATGTAGCTGAAGAAGTTTTCATTAAAAAAAAGGAACAATGAATCAATCAGAACAATACGAATCGGAAAAATATGTCTGTTTGTTTTTAATTAACGTTGGATAAAGGAATTCAACGGATCGCATCATTTATACCTGGATCAGCTTTAATTAATGATCAGTCGATTCTATTGGAAAAATCGCAAATAAAAAGCTTACTTACTCAAAAAAAAAGACTATTGTTGCTTGATTTCATTTTTTATTTCGCGAATTTACTTTTTTTTACTGACTTACGCACGCAAAACGCGCGCACACACACACACACACATGTACGCACATACGCACAGTAAACGCACGAAAAAACAAGAGCTGTTTCCCGCCGCTTCATTTTTTTTACATCTTACGACATTGATATTAGGCTTCGGCTGCAGACCTATACTGCCTACTATTGAATTAATTTTGCAATAATAATTTTCTTATATTAATTAAATAATTTTAATATTATTTATGTCTTAAAAACACATAAGGCAGATAAATTAAAGTAAATATTATAAAATAACAAATTATCTATGAACATAATATTACAATACAATTATCTATTTTTTCTATGAACTTCTTATTGTGTTTAGCTGTATGGCCCATTATCTTTGCCTTAATATTAACATTTATGAGTAGATACATTAATGCCCTTGTGCACAAAATTCGATTTTGTGCAGCCTATATCCTGCATAAATAAGCACTTTCTGAGCATGAGAAATGAAAATAGGTATTAGTTTGCCCAAATATGAGTAGAATAAAGTTATTTATCTGTCCCAGTACTGGGCAAAGGTCTCTCTCTCCTTTTTCCAAGACTCTCGATTTAAGGCTTTAACTTATTGAAGTTAGAAAAATAAAAATTACATTTTAATGAATGAATGAAATAATATTTATTCAAGTAACCAGGACTCATAATGTTAGTAAACTTATGCTATGTTAGTAGGAATTATTTACAAATTTTATTGCGGCGGCCACTCCTGCACCATCCCCCCGGCTAGGGTTGCCAGGCGTCCGGATAAAGCCGGACATAGGTAGGCTTTTTGATTGCGTGTCCGGCCAAAATAAACGGTGTCCGGCCTGTCCGGCTTTTGTTAGGCTTTTTACATTTCGCAAACGAGCGAGCGCCGAGCGTGGCCGAGCGCAGGCGACTAGAGTCGACAATCGACCCCCCCCCCCTGCGCTCTGTCGGTATTACCAAAAAAGTTTGATTTTACATTCAATTTTTTTGTCGTACCTATTAATACTGAGACAAAATCCTCAATAATGTAGGGTGTCCGGCCTTTCTACACAAATGTCCGGCCAAACTGGCTGGTCCGTCCGGCTATTAGGTTTGGCGACCTGGCAACCCTACCCCCGCCTACATGGCAGCAATGGCCTACGTATGCACACTTGCACAGTCCAGCCTGCTTGCGATCATGCGCAAGATGCTGTTGTTGCTCTCTCGCACTCTGCGCACCAGGGACGCACACCTATTACGCATTATTGTGTTAAAACAATCCACCCGTGCATCAGCGAACATTCCTGATGCGCTACAAAAGCGAGGTAACCTCAACAGCATCCTGAACGCATTGTTGAACTGCACGCGAAGAGCTTCATAAGGTTTTTGAGTATACCTTGCCAACAGACTGCACGTGCCACATTTAATGTGATTGATTTTTCATAATATTTTACTTTTATTGGTATCCCCACAGAACATATAAAAGAGGTTAGAATGGCTATAATGCACCGTTTCTATGAGAACCAGCAAATACTATATAAACTCTAGCGAGTTAATACGCACAGCTCTTGACATTTCCCATACATTGGTTTGGCAACTAGCCATCTGGTGGCAGGAGGTGACCTAACACAGTTTATTTGCACTTTAACATGTTATATGTTGGTCCTTTAATATTTAAAAAATACAACTATGTTATATATGTGTAATTCCATTTAAATTTGTGAAATACACTGTGTTACAACAAAATAAATTCGCGAAATTTAACAGTTTCATCAAACAACCGCTTCGTCCAGGAAGAGGCGCTAGTGTCGCATAAGTTGCCAATTTCTAGCCGGAGCTGCGCGTATTAACTCGCTAGAGTTTATATAGTATTTGGAACCAGTGTCGCCTAATCCGCCCCACCTTTCACCGTTACCACACATTTGCCATAATGAGTACGAAGCTTCGCACACTCTTGCAATTTCCAATCTAGCCAATCATAGCGCCACGTCATCACGTAATTTCAAACTGAACCAATCATACGCAAGCACACAATCGATGTACAATTAGTGTGATTGTGTTTGTAAACTACGCTAGTGCTTGACTAAACTTTAAATGACTTAATTATCGATATTGAATTTTGTTATTAAACATTAACATAATTCAAACAACAATACTGTTACATACAAAAGTGATATAGTAAAATGGAAAATAAAACAAATTACATTTCTTACAATATTATATTTATTGACCTTGGAACAAGATATATTTATTAAGAAGTTGTCGCTTGGTTTGTTTTTCTAAAGAATTTTTTAGTAAAAAGTGTAAGCGAATGTTTAAATATTTCTCAATAACGACTTTAGTTAGATCCGTTACATGGTTCGATGTTGGGAATTCACCAAATTGATGAAATGATATATCATCAAACAATGTACTGCCAATAAAATGCCGTAATATTTTCGCGACTAAAATATTTTTTTTTAAATCTTTCAATCTATTCGTGTACTGACGTATAACAGTTTCAAAAGATAACTGGTTTTTAAAATTCAGTTGCAAGATTCCACCCGGACAAATATACATACATACATATATTGCAAGTTAAATAAAAGCTTGTTATAATAATAATTATTCGCATTACTTAATTTAGTCTTTCCACATTAACATTAATTTATAACACTTATAAATATATGACTTTGAAAGACGATATCGATAAATATCGTCTCTCACTACGCCTAGCACTAGAGCTAATGCCACGTTGTTGCCGCGCACTCCACTACGCGGTACGTTTGACGTTGCAAAAATAACGAACGCATGCAGACAGCAATGTATATTTTTTGGAGAAAAAAAAATATTTTAATGACCTTTGAAAGATTTTGACTAAAATATCGTATTTACTAGAGGTATTTTTACTTACCGATGATAAGAAACGCATCCTTTGTTTATATTAAGCTCTTGGCTTCTCGCTCGACAAGTAATTACCGCACATTAAGGCAATTTCGTACAATTTTGTAGCAGCGCTTCGCAATACTTACTCCGCTAGAGTTCGCGAGCGACTAAACGGCGCGGTCACGTGTTTTTGTAAAGATACGAGCGGTCGCTCGTATGCTTGGCGCGCCGGCCCCGCCCACAACTCCTTTCTAACCTCTTTTATATGTTCTGTGGGTATCCCCATTCCAAACTCAGAAAAAGAATCAACCCAATTGAAAATATATTAGGAAGGTACTCGTTTTGTTCTAACTGGAGATCGAACCATTATCTAATGTCTATAACCTCTGAAGAAGCCACTACGCCATAGAGATAAATCCCAACCTAAAATTATTTCAACTCATAAGTTATCGTCAAAATAAATCTATAACTACTAAGTGCAAGAAATTTCAAACCGTCTTTGTTGCTACAAAACTTGCACTGGTATTACAAATGAACTATAAAATACTCACAATATCCTTAAAACAAGGCAGTAAAGTTCAAATTAGCTTAATTTTTAGTTTCAGACGTGAAATATAGCTTGTTATTGATAGTCAAAGAAATGGCGGCAACTTATCATTTCTTGCGACAATAAATTGGTGGGTGTCACAGCGCCATCTGTCAGATTTAAGTCGTTGTTTTGCGATATTTGTTTATGGTCCATAAATAACATTCGGGATTCCATGTTTTTAACCATAGATAGACATAGAAAAAAAAATGAGGGGGTGCGGGGGGGGGCTATGTCAGTTATGTAAAAAGTTTATGGTTTTTACACATAGAGCAACACGGACTCGGGCCGCGCGCGGAAGTCCTTGTTGCTCGAAGTTTTTACATGACCGACATAAAAGAAAACTTTTTTTTTTACCAGGGAATTAAATTCTGCGATTCTAGTTGTATTATTATCAATGTTAATAATCTATTGTTGCGGCTTGGCAGAAAAATCGACTTGAATGCCGTGACAAAAACTCATTTGTTTTACATGTGCTGGAATGGCTAACTTTTTTGTAATTATAATATCTTACCTATTTCCTACTAGCGCAAAGCAAAATCTTATTAATATCAGAAAATTAAATGCAAAGAGGATATAAATTAATGAAAAAAAATGACGAGTTCTTCATGTAAAAACTACTTGACGAATTTTATTTAAATTTAATAAGATTAAGTACCTGCCAGATTAGAGTAAATATATACCTACCTTTAACAAACATACATTCTTGTTTACATTCATAGTTTAGTGCTAGCTTTTGCTATGCCACTTCTATTTGACTAATTATTTTAAATTCTGTGCTAACATCAGTTCAGATTCAGACTATGCAAATTTAAATTCTCGAAATTGCAAAGTTCAAATCTAAGATTGTTCAGACTGTGTGCCGGATCTAAGTGGGTTTACTTAGATGGGCAACCACTGTTTGAGTTTGTCATGTTGATTTTGCCACTTTAACTTAAATTTAATCACAGAATAAATAGAGTTCTTGTTTATCGAAAATTATATCAGGATTGGTAATCCTAAGTGAAATCAAGAGGCCACATTTAAAATAACTAGATGTGCCTTGTGGTGCTCCGTTGATTTAGCTGAGTGAGAAATTCATGCTACAAAGATATCAAGGTATCATCACATCACACTACCTAATTATTAATAGGAACTGTTTGTAAGTTTGTTTGTAAAAAAAAAACATTCATTATAAAATATTAAAGCTATATTATATCTATCTATGCTATCTGAGTCTTTAATTTTATTTATTTACGCGCATATTGTCCTGATTGTGTCATGAATGTGTATATTTATTTTATCAATGTTTAGTTTATTTTTAATTTATTTTTTTATCCTTTATCTTTAGTGTTTACTGCACCCATTTTTGTCATGTATATTTCCTTCCATCCAAAGGTTGGCTGGAAGAAATTGCATTTGCGATAAGCCCGCCTTTGCGCTCATTTTTGTAGGTATTTAATTTTGTCTCTTTTTGTATGTTCTTTTTGTAAATGGTGCAATAAAGTGTTGATCTATCTATCTATCTATTATACCTGAGGGACATAATATATGTACCGCATATGTATGATATGATAATAAAATCTGAATCAGTACATCTTCTTCAGCCCTGTATCACCTATTGTTGGGTATAGGCCTTCTCATGGTTCCTCCATTTTGCCTGGTCTCTGCGGATCGCATCCAGGCAAATTTATCAGTACACAGGGTACTTTTTATCAAGAAATTCCCTTAGAAACGGAGCTGCAAGGCGCGGCTAGTCAAAAAGAATATAAATGCGACGTATATGTTATAATTTATCGAGACCTAAACTTCCATCTATCTGTGTCGCCGAACTACAACACAATAAAACTTTGCGGTCTAACCCCCCCCTTCTCTCTCACTTTTCTGGATTGGGTTTGTTATCCGCCTTGCATCATTTTGTTTGCTCCCACTAGTATCACGTGAAAGTATAAATCAGACTATTACGTAAAAGTGTTGGTGTAAGTTTGTTTGTAGGGGTAATCTAAGGAAGTACTGAACCGATTTCAAAAATTCTTTCACTGATTGAAAGCTACATTATACCTAAGTGACATATGCAAATTTTTGCCTACCTATGTCACTTAGGTACAATGTATGGTATATATGTATGAAACTCCCAAGCGAATCCGGGGCGGGGCGCTAGTAAATAAATAAAAATGGAGACAACCTGAATTCTGAAAGTGGCTCGATTTTGAGTATAGTTGCCGTCACGTAAAAAGGCCACTGGCAGTTAAGCTGCGCAGTAGGAGATATATAGGTCTATGCGGTGAGCGGGGTCAAGCGGGTCTCATCCGGCGCGCGCGGTTGGTTCGTCAGTCGTACCCATGCGCAAGTTTCACCCCCTCTTCACCCTACCAGCGGCCTTTTCACGTGATGGGAAGTATAGTCGAGAGTAGTGCACGTCAAAAGCTTCGCGTTCGAGACGTATGTCTAGGCGTGGTCTGGGCGAAATAAAACAAGTCTATCTCAGTATGGCCCATGGTGTGAAGAAGCAAAAGATTTGTGAGAGATACAGGGCGTCGTTTAAGGGAACGTGGCAAGGGTATGAAATTCGCTCTGGATGGTACCTGATTCAAAGGATATCCCTTGCTATTCAGAGAGGAAACGCAGCCTTACAGAATGAGGCGAGTTTGATCTCAAGAAACTGAAGAAAAACATAAGCTACGCTTATCTGCAAAGAAATAACATTATGCTGCTATGCCGTTTAGAACCTGACAATAAACAATGAATGTCTCGGGAAAAAGCTATTAGCGAATAAATCATTTTTCCGCACCAATTTTTTTGCATCATTATACGTCAGGATATAGGTAATATCGCCAACAATACAGTCATTTCACTGTAATATACCAATTTGTAGATTAGTGCTTAAAAATATAAAATAGGCCATAACTCGTAATGGCTTAGTGCCGTCAAAACATTTTAGTGCCTCACTGACCAAGGTCCGAAGTGGGATTTACAGTCATGAGAGCGCTTGTGGTGTTCACGATTCTGTATTGCTGTATTACTGGACAGAGGGTAAGTATTTTACAACATTTTATGTGTTGTTTATACCTACGTGGTGGGTAGCATCTTTCTTATCCATAAAGAAGGCCAGTGCCCCAGCAGTGGGGTATTCAAACGGCTGATAGTGTTATGTTTGTATGCTAAAAACGAAACGCAATTTTGACTTTGACAGCTGTCTCGAATAAAACGCGATTAAGATACAACGTGGTTTCATTATATCTCCAAAATAATACCAAATATACATTACTGGCGACGAGCCAAAGCAATAATAATTGCGTGCAAGCTAACCTCAAGACCGTGAAAAATCAATCAACAAAGGAAAATGCCGATCGGGAAGATTTCCGAATTTGATTTACAAGAAGGGAACTGGTTGACATACTGCGACCGGGTCAAGATGTACTTTTTGGTAAACGAAATAAAACCAGCACTACAATTGCCGACCTTAATTGCTACAGTGGGTGACAAAACGTACGAGCTTATTATTAATTTAACGAGTCCAAAAGAACCATCAAAATTTTCTTTTGATGAGATTGTAAAAATCGTCGGCGACCATTTGCAGCCCAAGCCGTCAGAAATGGCGGAAAGATATAAATTTCGTCAACGGCGTCAACGAATAGGTGAAAGTGTGGCGAGCTATGTGGCAGAATTGAAACGATTATCAAGATTTTGTGGATTTGGGGCAACTTTAAAGGAAAATATGCGAGACCAACTGGTTTGTGGGTTAGCCAACGATATAATTCGACAGAGGCTGTTTGCAGAAACCGATCTAACGTATACTAGGGCGATTACGTTAGCCACGGCGTTAGAAACTGCGGAGAAGGATGCGGCAGCAGTGGAGAAACCTACAGAAATAAAAAGTGAGGAGCTAAATAGCTTATCGGTGAACAGTAGAAGTGAAGGTAAAGGGAGCGGCGGCTCCGACCGATGCTCTGCATGTGGGTCAGTTTTTCACAGGATGATGGATTGCCGATTCCGTGCATATGTATGCAATAATTGCAAGCGGCCTGGGCATCTACAACGTATGTGTCCAAGCAAGAAAAACAGTACTAAGGTTACCAGAAATCCTATAGTAAATAAAGGGAAGCGTCAGTTTTTGAATCGTGAAAGTCACACAGGTCAACACTATGCAGAGCCAGAGGGTGCCAGCAATAGTGAGGAAAACTCGTCGGACGAAGAGGCAATATATCAGTTATCAGCATTAAGAAACTATCCAGCGGTAAGCTTGCCTTTATTGATAGAAAATAGAGAGTTACTGATGGAAGTAGATACAGGAAGCGCCTTATCTTGTATAAGCAATACAACATTTCTTAAATATTTTAAATCTTTATCTTTAGAGCCATGTACAGTAACTTTGAGATTTTATGATGGTAGCAAAGTCCGACCATTAGGTATTATTAAGCCTGTAGTCAAATATGGAAATTGTAAAAAAATACTAGATTTATATGTGATTGATGGTGGTACAACATGTTTATTGGGCCGGCAATGGTTGTCAGAATTATGTATAAAACTCCCCACATTTCAAAATAATAATAATATAAGCATGTCAAGTGAGGCTAATGAAATATTTTGTTTAATCAATAGGTTTAAGGGATTATTCGACAACCAGCTGGGCAGGTACACTACACAGGCGGACGGGCAACGCTGCATGTGCAAGAAGGAGTGAAACCGGTTTACTGTCGAGCACGCCCTTTGCCATATGCGCTTAAGGATAAAGTAGACCAAGAGCTAGACAGCATGTTGCAGAATGGTACGATTGAACCTGTTGAATTTTCTGAGTGGGCAACTCCTTTAGTTCCGGTGAGTAAACCAAATGGCAAATTACGTATCTGTGCAGATTTCAAAGTAACATTGAACCCCTTTTTGTTGGTCGATAAGTACCCTTTGCCTCGAGTAGAAGAGTTATTCGCAGACCTAAATGGTGGCACTCAGTTTTCCAAAATTGATTTGTCTGCAGCGTATAACCAAATTGAATTAGATGAATCAAAAAAATACACTGTCATTAATACGCACCGGGGTTTGTTTAGGTATAATCGCTTAGTTTATGGATTAGCATCCAGCCCAGCAATATTTCAGCGAATAATGACAAATGTAATGAGAGGTATTTCAGGTGTAGCAATATTTATGGACGATTTACTGATAACAGCTAAGGATAGAACTACTCATTTAACAATTCTTGAAAAGGTATTCGAAAGATTACAGAAAAATGGGTTAAAGTTAAATAAAAATAAGTGTGTTTTTTTTGAAGATTCAGTTTCTTACCTAGGTTATGTCATTGATAAAAATGGTATTCATACTGACCCAGAGAAGGTGAAGGCTATAGTCGAGCTGCCTAAACCTAGTAATGTAACCGAGCTTAGATCCTTTTTAGGTATGGTTAACTTTTATGCAAAGTTTATAAAAAACTTGAGTACCCATCTAGCTCCCTTATATCAGTTGCTTAAGAAAACGACACAGTGGAATTGGAATACTCAGTGTGATACTGCATTTAAACTGGTTAAAAAGTTATTGACTAGTGCAGATGTGCTCTTGCACTATAATCCAGATAAGCAGTTGATAGTGACGTGCGATGCAAGCGGGCAGGGCGTAGGCGCGGTATTATCTCAGTACGCGGCCGACGCCGACGGGGAGGAACGACCCGTTAGCTATGCATCACGGGCCCTGACCCCGGCAGAGCGTCAATATAGCCAGATTCAACGTGAGGCACTCGCCATTATATTTGCTGTAAAAAAATATCATCACTATGTGTATGGTAGAAATTTCTTGTTAAGAACAGACCACAAGCCACTTGTCACGATTTTAGGCCCAAAAGCAGGAATTCCAAATATGGTTGCTAATCGCCTTCAGCGATGGGCAATAATTTTATCGGCCTATACCTTCGATATAGAATATGTAAGGACTGATAAAAATAATGCAGATGCACTATCGCGATTGCCATTACCATACAAAGCGAAAAGTAATAAGTTAGTGGAACCGGAACAAACCTATTTACATTTTGCTCGGGATGCATTGCTCATGGATTACCAAGAATTAATAAGAGAGACAAAAAAAGATCCAATTTTAGGAAGAATAATAAGCTATGTTCAGGATGGCTGGCCTGTGGAAGTAGTCAGTAGTGAATTCCAGCCTTATCATAATCGTAAAAAGGAATTATATTTAGAAATGGGTTGTCTAATGTGGGGACATAGGGTTGTCATACCGGAAAAGTGCCGTAGTCGAGTGCTTAAAGAACTACACGAGACTCATTTGGGAATCGTAAAGATGAAAGGACTGGCTAGGAGTTATGTTTGGTGGGCCGGGTTAGATGAAGAGATAGAAGCGGTTTGTCGCGGCTGCGACACATGCGTAGCTCTGGCAGCCGCGCCACCCGCGCACACGCCGCAGCCTTGGCCCTGGTGTGGAAAGCCATGGCGGCGGCTGCACATCGATTTCTTAGGGCCCATAAATGATTATAAATTTTTGATTGTCGTAGATTCTACATCAAAATGGATAGAAGCATTTAAAATGAGTAGTACCAATGCACTAGAGGTTATTAAAAAACTACGTTCTTTATTTTCCCAATTTGGCTTACCAAAAATTATCGTCTCTGATAACGGCCCCCCCTTTTCAAGTAACAGTTTTAAAACATTTTTAGAAGGTAATAAAATTGAGCAATCTTTTTCGGCCCCGTACCATCCGTCTTCTAACGGAGCCGCAGAAAATGCAGTAAAATTATGTAAGTCAGTTATTAAAAAAGCTATTAGAGACCATATAGATGTTGAAATTGCATTACATAGGTACTTGTTGTTATATAGAAATACGGAGCATGCCACGACTGGTGACAGCCCTGCTCATATACTACAAGGTAGAAACTTAAGAACACGGCTAGATGCTTTAAAACCTGACAGAGATATGAGAGTTCAAAAGGTTCAACAACATCAGACAATTAAAAAAAAGGATCACATCGTGAACTACAAGTGGGTGAAACGGTATATTTGAGAAATTTTAATAGTAAACAAAAATGGACGCCGGGAAAAATTTTAGAAAAATTAGGTTCGACTGATTATAGGGTAAAGGACTCTGTAGGTAGGGAAACTCATCGACATATCGACCAGCTAAAAAGGAGGTACTTAGCTGTAGATTCAATGTTGCCAAAAGAAAATCAGAGTTGTCAGGAAGGGAGTACATCAGGTTCAACCGTCACTCAACAAGTATTTGAAACGTTGCCTAACACAGAAGGTGGTGAGGAAGCGGGTATTTCCGGAGTACCTCAGTCACTCGCTCTCGCCACTCCACCTGCAGCGATGCCCGTACGCGTCGAAACCGAGGCGGCCAAACTTGAAAGTGGTTCACAGATGCCACCCGCACAGCCGGAAGTCGTGCGTAGTAAACGTGTAAGATGTCCAGTAAAAAAATATGGCTTTGATATAGATTAAAAAAAAAAAAAATAAAAAAAAAACCGGCAGCTAGTGTAGTTATCATTAGTATTAATTCTAAGGTAAAAATATAGTAAGTCTGGTTTAGTATAGTTGATATTTTGTTTGTTTTTTTTGTTTAACCAAATGTGAAGTCTTCTACTCACATACATATCGTTTGTAACCTACAATATGTTAATGTTATTTCAACTTACTGAAGTTATTTTTTTTTTGTTTGATACATACTAATGTTACATATATTGTTTATTTAGTGGTGAGGTGTTATGTTTGTATGCTAAAAACGACACGCAATTTTGACTTTGACAGCTGTCTCGAATAAAACGCGATTAAGATACAACGTGGTTTCATTATATCTCCAAAATAATACCAAATATACATTAGATAGATGACCTTAACGTCAGCAGAATCAACGCCGTAGTGTTTCTGTGCAGATCCGATACATAAGCACAGAACATCCCGCTGTGACGTATTTCAACCCGAAATATTTGAACTACGTCAAACTAACAAGCCAGCGGTATGGAAGAGGGAACCCGTTCTACTACGTGGGTCTGCATTTCGACGTGAAGATTTCTATGGACAACAAAATTCAGGTAAGCGTCATCATCATTATTTAAGCCGCAGGATGTCCAGATGCCATGGATTTTCATAATGACCGGTTAGAAGCGGCCTGCATCCGGCATTTACCTGTCACCTTTACCAGGTCATCCGACTATCAGCTTAGCGAAAGTTACATTATATTAATCTTGGTTAAGCCTCCTGGCCCTAGATTCTACAAATTACAAACGTAATCGTGCCTGGCTTTTGAGACACAACTTGTGTCTCAAAAGCCAAAGAAATTGTAATAAAACATAGAAGTCTGGAGCATTGTGCTCCAAATAATAGTATTAACCTCAGGGGAATAGTTGTTTATTAATAAAAGAATAAGACCTAAAACAAATACATATAAAGACTAGCTGTCGCCCGCGGCTTCGCCCGCGTGATTTCGCTTAGATGAAAAATCATTTTGTGTTTCAAACCGTTTCAGATCTTCGATCTTCTTTGTATACGTCTACAGAAAATGCTCATAAGATTAATCAAGTTTTGCTAAGGCGCCATTTCCATATATGATATAGTGTAGCTGGTCTCTTAGAGTTATTCATCAGATGTTCCAGATCTTCAATTTTTATACGTCAGCAGAAAATGCTCATCAGGTTGAACGATTTTTGCTAAGGCGCCATTTGCATATATGTTATAGTGTAGCTGGTCTCTTGGAGCTTTTCATCAGATGTTCCAGATCTTCAATTTTTATACGTCAGTAGCAAATGCTCATCAGGTTGAACACCTCCAGTGACACCTCCTTCTAGTCTTATTTGTCATGATTGTTATGTGGAATGAAACACACAACGACTATCGTGGCAATGGTATTTGAGTGGCATATTAGGACCACGAATTCCACCAAAAAAGAAAACGCCTCGGTCCTGAATGCCCCATGCAGCCCAACGATGATTTCGTTTTAAAAGGGCCTTTTTTACAGACAGAAATGGTTTTCTACGAGTTTCTGACAAACCAGTATAAGCGCAGTTTTGTGGAGATGCATTTCGGATGGTGCGACCTGGTGCTGAAGAACGACTTCTTCGGAAAGCCTATGAGGCAGGGGAAGTTGAACCAGAGCTGTCCGTTTCCTCCTGTAAGTTTTTTAATAGTATCTTTGTTTTATGACGGGTAATTTATAAACTCCTTACTAATGGTGAAAGTACTGATGAATGAGCAACTTTTTGTATGAGACCGACAATTGAGACGTTCAATCCCTGCATTATTACAAGATGGCAAATTAGAATATGTACAGAAAGCTGCAGAGATACCTAACCTATCTCACCAAATTCAATTTCAAGGGGTCAGCTTTCTCTGTAGATTACTGTACCTATCATTAGGATCTAGGTTTTCAGGCATTGGAAGACAATTGTACTTGACATTAGTTTCCATGGACCAACCAGCATTTGCTTTCAATACAAAACATTAGGAGGAGTTGGCTCTCAATTAACAGCGTTTCATTCCAGAAATCTGTACGCTAAAAGACCTGTATGACGCAACAGATAATGCTGTATCTGTGGCGTCATATTGGTCATCACAAATTT
Organism: Ephestia elutella; assembly: GCA_018467065.1. Taxonomy (NCBI): domain Eukaryota; kingdom Metazoa; phylum Arthropoda; class Insecta; order Lepidoptera; family Pyralidae; genus Ephestia; species Ephestia elutella. Next base: position 15,765,149 of record CM031566.1, read on the forward strand.
GACCCGCCGAGTCGACACGCTTTCTTAGCATGTCGACTCGACGGGTCGGCGGCGGCGGAAGAAGATTCCAGAAATCGATAATTGATTTACTATTTTCAGGGTGAATATCATCTATATAATATGTCGATCCCCTTAGAGGAGATACCAAGGACCTTTCCCTTCAAAAAAGGCCGCATCGGGGCTAACTTGACAATAGCTACAGGACCGAAGGAAAGTGACGTTGATCCCTTCGCACGCGGTTACATTGACATGGAAGTCAGGGAGTATAATAAGAAAACCAAGAATTCTATGAAATAATAGACCATTGTTTTATTCAATCACGTTTTTTTTTAACTCTATTATCACACCGATGGGCAAAGATTTCCCCCATCGCCTTTCAATATTCTCTATCTGAAGCAACCTCATCCGAGTTTCTCTTAAATGTTCTCAAATCATCGCTCCATATTTCCCAGTAGGGCAAAGTTCTTTCCAACCGCCTTCCAATCTTCTCTATCTTCAGCAACCTCCGCCCAGTTTCTCCTAAATGTTCTCAAATTATGCATCATAGCGTCCGCGGTCTTCCCCTCTAACCACCGCGATTGAGGATGACACTTGGTGCCTACAAATGTCCAGGGGTCGTGGTGTATTCGGCAGACCTGACCCGTCCAATCCCATTTGAGCTTGGCAGCCTTGTATCCCACATAAGCAATACCGGTCCTAGAGCGTAATGTTCCGTATTATAATAATATACTTAGTTAAGAATAAGAATAATCTTTATTCACCAAATAAATTACAACGGGGCTTATTACCTATGTAAAACTAAATTTAATGTTAAGAACAGTTACAGGGATATTTCCAAAACATCAGCAAGCTTTCTAGTGATGAAAGTACTAATGGATACGAAAAACTTTTTGTATGGAACCGACTCTGAATACTAAAAAAAAAACCAGCTATTCCATATGTTTTGGGAGTAAAGGTGTTGTAAAATAGTATGGACCCTGGGAGTTTGTTGTAGCGCTGGAGGAGACAGAGCTCCGTTCGCGAGGTCTACTGTTCACAGAACCACTTAGTTACTACATATTTGGTACTCTTTCACGCTTTAAAACTACGAGACCGATTTCGATGAAATTTGGTAAACGGGTAGGATAAACACATAAGTAATTAAAAAACGAAATGCACGCGGGCGAAGCTGAGGAAACATGCTAATTATTCAAAAATAAGAAATACGACTGACATTAGTCAGTCACATAGCCTATGACACTCGGAGGGATGCAAGGAATCTAATAATACCTTACATACTATATATTATAATAAATGATTTGATTTGATTTTGATTTGATACCTCTTACATCAAAATCTGTCAAGTCGTTCAGGACTTATGATGGAACTAGCTGGCGCCCGCGGTTTCGCTCGCGTTAATCCTTCCTTAGCGGATGCCTACGTCATAACATCTATCTGCATGCCAAATTTCAGCCCGATCCGTCCAGTGGTTTGGGCTGTGCGTTGATAGATCACTATGTCAGTCAGTCAGTCAGTCACCTTTGAGTTATATATATGTATATATATATATATATAGATAAAGAAACCTACATACATACATACATACATGAACCTTGAAAACATAAAACTCCTTTTTTGGTTAGTCGTGTAATAAGCTAGTCATCAGTCAGGTAGGTACATTTTATCAAATACGAAAGCCTACTACGGCTCAACTCAACATGTAAATGAAAAGATGAAAATGAATAATATACTAATCGCAGACCATAGAGGTAGGAGAGAATTTCCTATGTATTTCGTGCGAGAGTGCGCATACTGTAAATAGTATCAATTTTCTCTAACTTGCATTTAATTTGCATTCATTTAGATTTAAGGTGCATATCCACTTGGCAACAACATCTTTAAAATATAAAAATCCAGTTTGTCAACCAGGATCCCCTAGCCTTAACCCCCAGGGTATCTTAGTGAAATCAGTACTTGAATCATAAAGCTAGATATTTTTTTAATTTACTTAGAGACACAGACAGCTGAGGAAGCCGGATGTCAGATGTGGTTTTTGCATGGTTTTTGCCTATGTTGGTGAAGGACAGGTAATATCTTTTGTGACGCTTTTGTCAAGTTTGACATTTTTGGTGTGTTTTGGTTCCATAGAATTTATGAACAATCTGAAAAAAGAATTAAATTTGGAGCACACTATTATGAACGTTTTTGGGCCAAGTTTAAAAGCCTATAAAAGAAAAATACTTGTTAAACACAACATAGAAAAAAAAAGCCTATAAAAGAATGTTTCTTTTTTCTTTGTTGTGTTTAACAAGTATTTAACTTTAGACATCGTTTTGCTGTAAGACAGGATGTGACTTACAGATATTTACGCATAGCTGAACCTCTGAACGAAGTAACTTGAAATGTAGGTAAAACAGACAATTTTGACGAGTTAGCAATTTTCGGAGACTTGACAGTAAACAATTACTTGAAGAATTATCACTATAGAACTGCTTGACCAATGGACATTTGATGAAATAACTCTCTCTTTACCTTACCTGAATGTAATACACTTAACAATACATTGAAAGTAATCTAAAATTTAAAATGTATTTATTTCCAACAACAATATGCTTAGCTGTTACACTTATATCTACTTAACTAAACTAATTTGGTGAATCTATCCCATTACAAATTGTTGAAGATACTTTTCGGTGCGGGGCGGTGGCGGGAGCCGAATATGACATCTAAATGCTCTATAAGTAATTGTGATTCTGAGGAATTTAGCCCAAATTCCAGAGTACGAATGAGTTAATATTTCATGCAGAGGAAGTGAAGGCGGGATGTGTATTTCATACAAAAGTAAGGGTAGCCCAGTACCTACATATACCGATATATACTTAGTCGTATGGGTTTAGTTTCATTATTTAATTACAATTGATTTGCACCGTGATCCGTAGTTTAAGTGAGCACTAAAAAAATAAATTTTAGAAATTCTTAAAAACGAAATTCACGCGAGCGAAGCCGAGGGCAAGAGCTAGTATTACAATATACATTTTGAAAGCAGTGAATTATTTAAACCATCTACCTATTACAATACTAACGTATTAAACTATTTACCAATTAGTATCACGTACCAATTGCGCTTTATGAATAACATAATAGTTCAATAGTGTACTAGTGGAGTGGCAGTATTAGCCCACCAATCAAATATAATTGGGTACGGCAACATGCTAGGGATCGCCACAATAGTGCGCAAGGGTTTCCTTTGATATAACCTGTCCTGCGTGGACTTTAAATGCGACAAATATGGCGCGATGCGACGCCGTACTTCACGCCGCCTACAAAGGCCATAAGTATATAGTAAGTAGTCTTTTTAAAATGCTAGTAATTATTAGCTTTATGACTTGTAATACACTGATATGATTTTATAATTAATTAGTTATAAATTTGAAAAAATGTCCTCTTTGAATGCTTAGTTTGAATAAAGATTATTTGATTTTGGTTTGATTATTGAGTCTAGTCTATACATTTGACGTCACGCATAGCGTGACGACGCGACGCCCAGCCGCCGAGCTGCTTTGTCGCATTTGAAGCGTTCTGCCGCTAACGTAGGACACCGGGTAAGGGTGAACCGTATGATTTGGCTTTATTAAGAACCCGGTCTATGATTTGCTTATAGTTCAATGGAGTACGCCAAATGTTATTACGAAATTCTTAGGGAAAGGTTACGTATTAAGGACATACCCAATCAGGATTTTCCTAAAACGTACTGTCTTTAAACGTCAAGTGTAAACCATAGGTTAAAAGTACTGAAGCAGGAAAAATATCCCGTAAAGAGAAAAATACTAAACTAGAATTACCTATATCGAATCAAATTACAAATAAAATAAATAAGACTAGATAAAAAAAAATACATAATCCTGTTTTTTATTCCTTTATTGTCGAAAATCACCGTAATTTAAGCGATAACAGTAGAATTTTTTTTAAGAATTAAATAAAGACTACAATTATTAAAAACGATATGTGCTTATTTTTTTAAATATACTTAGTTTTTTATCACAATTAAAAGAAAACCTCTAAATTAATTACCCTAAGAGCCTGACAAAAACTCGCTATCAAAAACACAAATTATATAAAATTCGAAAAGTAACCTTATTATGTCTGCTTTAAGGCGGAGCTTACGTACCGCCCCTCACCCCCTCTGATTAGCCTTGGGTAGCGCCTTAAGATTTAAAAGAATACCACTGAACAACGGTTAGTAAACTATAATTACTATTTGGTAATTATAATTTACTAGCTTTTGCCCGCAGCTTCGCCCGCGTGAATTTCCTACAGGAATAGTACTTTTTCCCGGGATGAAATGTACCCTATGTCCATCTCAGTACTTCTGCATACATACATTTATGTGTATGCAAAATTTCAGGAAGGTTGGTTCAGTAGATAAAGCGTGAAGAGGTAACAAACAAATATACAAACGAACTCACTTTCGTATTTATATGTCCTTAGGCAGCTTAATCTTTTATTTTGTTTTTGTGTATGTTACTAACACTAGTTTATATGATAAAATTGTTACTAACTGTTTATATGGACTCAGGTCTGAAATAAAGTCAAAGTCAAAGTCAATTTAAATATTAGTTGGGACTAGCCGATCAACTTACACTTACGTTTTCGTTTACATATACATATAGTTTACTATAACTAGTAAAATATAGCAACAGTAATGCCGAAATACTTAAATGGCGCCAAAGCTCCTGAGCCTATTAAACTTCACTAATTAATTCAAGTCAATATTAATTTGCTAACTTTGCAGCTTAGAAATTGATACTGATGAGAAATACGCGTTTTACGGTGCCGCTGTAAGCGAAACCCCAGTTACACGACTGCTGATAAAAGGTGGTAATGTCTTCAAGGTTCAGCGACTTTATTCATTTATTCATTCATTGCATTACATTTGGTTTCACTTGTTAGGCATTGCAATGTGAGGGATGTAAAAGTCCATTTATTCATAATTGTCCTATTATGTAAATAATCTTCACAGTACTTTTTGTTGAATTTTATTGAAAATAAATCAAATAATAGTTCAAACGTAAACATTCTAAAGTAAAACATTTATTAACCACGAAAGTAATTTCCTAAAAAGTCTATTTTAATTTATATTGTTGTAAAATCATAAAAAGACATGGTAAGATTGCTTACATAATATGACTATTATGGATAAATGGAACGTTTATTTCGCGTTTAAATATTCAGTAACCGAGTAAAAAGGGTTATCAATGAGGTGATTTTAAAAAAATTCGTTATTCCATCATAAATCTAAAATGCCTCGACCTTTATAATGTACTAGCATTTGCCCGCGGCTTTGCCCGCGTGAATTTCCCTCGAGAACAGTTCCGGGAAAAACCCGGAATGAAGTACCCTATGTCCTTCTTAGTATTTCTAACTATGTGTATGCGAAATTATAGGAAGTTGGTTCAGTAGATAACGCGTGAAGAAGTAACAAACAACCCCAAATTCGCATTTATAATATTAGTTAGGAATTCGCCGATTTTTTTTTGTTTTTATTCAGAAACAATAATCGGTAAATATTAATATTAACAAAGATCACTGATACGGCTTTTTTATTTATCAGTGTAACAAAATACGACAGGATAATTCTCAAAATTACCAAAGTTTGTCGCTTTTAACGTTGTTTGTTTTTAAATCCAATTTTGTCACCATCATTTTTTCCTTATCTCCAAAACTCTGGGAGTGTAACCACAGATTATGTAATAATACTAATGTACAGAAGAGTCAATCTCGATGTAAAAAAAAAATTACTTCACAGGTACACACTTTTATATCCTTACTTCCACATTAATAATATAAATGCGAAAGCCTTTCTGTCTGTCTGTTACGCTGGACCGATTCTGATAAAATTTGGTAAGAAAATAGTTGATGATCCGGGGGTAAACAGAGGCTATTTTTTTCAAAAATCAACCCCCATGAGGTTGATATGAAGGTCAACATTTGTATTAAAAACACATAAGGTATAATTTTTGTAAAAAACAAAGCTACAAACTACTAGCTTTCTTTCTTTCTTATCGTGTGTGTTATTACCAATACTGGTGTCTGATTTTATTTAAGTCGCCTAAAGGCATCTGACATGACTTATACGCCTACCGCCATCTAGTGGCAGTGGTCGCATACACACTAGTAAACTAACCAGTCAGTCAATGTGTGTGCAGGTTTCCTTAGGATGTTTACCTTCACCGGAAGCAAGTGCTGGTCTATGAAAACTACCATACGTGATTCAGATTGGTCTATAAACTTATGTGACACAGGTACAATTTGGACCCCGGTCCTATCCGACCTTAGGCGGGTGTCATTACCACTCGACCGCGACCATACACGTCGACTCCTTTGGCAATACTATATGAGAAATACCCACTAAGGGGGCCAATCGCTGATCGCACCTAAACTTTGGAGTTAACCTTCTGTTATAACACCTGTTTCTCATTGCCGTAAATATTTAAGGACCATAAAGACCAGGAAGGTGTCTATTGTCGAGGGAGTTATGTCGCCAAAACTGCCTGTTATACAAACACAAATGAATCATTAAGAAAGTAATTAAAAGTGAAAATTGTCGCCTTTTAATTTGAAATCTTAAAACCTTAGGGACAATGGAGATAGGGCTACCAGAAGTCGGAATTCTCGGGACTTTTTTAAGGATCTTTTATTCAGTCGTAATAGTTATCAGTTAAGGCTATACCCAATCAGGATTTTCCGAAAATGTACTGTCTTTAAACGTCAAGTGTGAATCATAGGTTATAAGTACTGAAGCAGGAAAAATATCCTGTAAAGTGAAAAATACTAAACTAGAATTATACCGAATCAAATTACAAATAAAATTAAAAAACTAGATAAAAATAATAATACATAATCCTGTTATTTTTTTCCTTTATCGTCAAAAATCACCGTAATTTAAGCGATAACAATAGGTTTTTTTTAAAGAATCAAATAAAGGATACATTTATTTACAACGCTACCGGCTTATTTTTTAAAATATGTTTAGTGTTTGATCAAATTTAAAAGAAAACCTCTAAAATAATTACTCTAAGAGCCTAACGAAAACTCGCTAGCAAAAACACAAATTATAGAAAATTCGAAAAGTAACTTTATTGTGTCTGGTTTAAGGCGGTGCTTACGTACCGCCCCTCACCCCCTCTGATCAGCCTTGGGTATGGCCTTAATCTACATTTTGCATCTTGGTTTAAGAATTCTCAAACCAAACTTATGCTTACTATACATGAATATTAAAATCCATACAGTGGAGAAAGTGAAAAACATATTTTACTGAAGACGAGGTTTTTATTCTTCGTAACTGAATCACGCCTAACGCGATTTTGACGAATTTTGGTATACAGATAGAGTGCCACTTTTTATCCTGAATTTCCCACGGGAACAGTGCTCCAGTTTGCAGCTAGTCTGTAGTATAAAGTTGTGTTAGCTTATAAAATAATCCTAAATATATTTAATGGTTTACTATTATTTAACTGCAACATAAATAATACGTTTAAAATAGATTTAAGAAAATAAAGCTTTGTTTTGATTAAGACGGTCGCGTGTTCGTGGTCCGCCCCACCTCTCACTCTAAAAGAGTAGGGGTAGTGGGGCGAGCCACGTGCCGCGACGGTAATCTGGGATTACTGTGTTGACTGCCAAGAGCAGAGGTCGTCTCCGGATTATAAGACGGAATTATGTGCAAATTTTGGGAATTCAGTGAATATATTGTGAAGTATCCTATTTGGTAAATATTTTATTTGAAACCGAATAAATACCGTGTAAGTACTTACTTTCTTTTATTTTCTATATTAACCCTCAGCGATATAACAAAATAACGTTAAATTTGTACTTTTAACCCTGACATCGATAACATCTCAGAAGTAGGATAATAAAATTCACATTTTGCCTTTGTGGATTGCTAAAGAAGTTTTTTTTAATTTTTTTTTTTCCTTATTTATTATTTCATTAATTGGAGAACATAACAGCTTTGAAATAACTAGAATATTATTATACATGTAATATTGCTAGAAAGACAATTACATTGTTCTCACTAATAAGTAAGAATATAAGAAAGAAGGTATTAAACTACAATTAATAGCAGTACTTTTAACAATGTGCATAACAAGACATATTCATGAAATATTTGGCACTAGACATTAGTTCGCTTCGCTTTTATTTTCCGTTATACACTTTCTTTAGATATCTCCTTACAATACAATTAACAAATCCGTAGCTGATTTGGATTTGGTTATAATCTAGACTTTTACATGTGCAATTTACGCTTGGTTACCTAGACTATTTTAAACTTTTAGTTCAAAGTGAGGGTTTTTATTTGGTAGATTTAGCTAGTTTCTTTTTAGTAAATTTAGCCACTAGTTATTAATTGATGACAATAAGTAATTTTGTACATCTAAAACAATAACATTTTCATTTCATTTCAAAATTCCTGTAAATTATAATTTCCAATGGCTACTACCACTTTTCAAAGGACAATTGAAGCCTCTCGGAAAAATTTAACATGTTTCAGATGACTTAAATCGATGCCGTTGAGTCTGGTAGCGAACATCGCAACGCGCATCGCACCGTGCATCACAACACGCTCAGCAGGGCGTATTGGTGCATTGCAGCGCGCTCAGCAGGGTGCACTGCAGCGCGCTCAGCAAGGTGCACTGCAGCGCACTCAGCAGCGTGCATCACAGCACGCACAGCAGCGTGCATCGCAGCGCGCTCAGCAGCCTGCACTGCAGCGTGCACTGCAGGGCACTTAGCAGCGTGCACTGCAGGGCACTTAGCAGCGTGCACTGCAGCGTACACAGCAGCGTGCATCACAGCGAGCACTGAGCTCTCTCAGCGGCGTGCATCGCTGCTCACTCGGCAGGGTGCTCTGTAGCGCGTTCAACAGCGTGCATCATAGAGCGGACCGCAGCGCGATCAGCAGCAGCGTGCACCGCAGGGCGCTTAGCAGCGTGCACCGCAGGGCGCTTAGCAGCGTGCACTGCAGTGGGCATAGCAGCGTGCGTCGCAGCGCGCAGAGAGCTCGCTCAGCAGCGTGACCAGAGCGGGCACAGCTGCGTGCATCGCAGCGGGCACAACTGCGTGCATCGCAGCGGACACAGCTGCGTAAACCACATGCACCGCACAGCATTGACCACAACACACACAGCAGCGCGCACCGCAGCGTGCACCGCAACGCTCACTACAGCGTACATAGCAGTGTTTACAGCAGCACGCAACACATCGCGCAAGTGTTTATGCGATCAGGTTAGATCAAATCATTTTTCCTTTAAATTTCTACCGCAACGTAGATGATGGCTACACAGGCACTCAGCCCATCCACGCTGAGTGCCATAAGATTCCTAGTGTTGTGGTGTAGTGAATGTTGAGGTCTTGAGAGTACACCATATCTTTCCCTTTATAAAAATAAGTACATATTACACAATAACAAGTTTGAAATTAAACTACAACTGGCTAGTCTGTCTTGTACTGTTAAAAGTATGGTTCATAGTCTTTAGGGCTAGGCCCCAGGTTTTGCCCACAAGTCGCTGACAGTTGTAACAAACCCTCTAGTCAACGTCTCCAAGAATGGTTAAATCCCTGGTTACGTCACCCAGAAGTAACTATTCTAACCTACTCAATATCTACTCTTATTTGATTTATCTTTAACCTAGCTTGAGAATAACCTAAGTGTGTGTTTACATATTAGTTCTCGTAATATTATGAGTTGTGCTGTGATCTCCTAGTGTAGTTCCCTGATTGTATTCCGCAATGAACCTTGGATCTTTTCGAAGTGCTATGTCGGGAGCCTATTATTATAACCTGGATTAAATGTCTTACTACTATGTACTGTCTGTGTCTTAACCAACCTTATATACACTACAGGAATTACAGATAATGCTAAGGACTATCTATAGAAATTAAAACTAAATCTTACTTGGCTAACTTATACTATTGGTTTGTCTTAAATATACACTTAACACTACTAATTATTGAATTATTAATTATAAGGTGAGCTATGAGGTTTTCCAGCTTTTGAAATACCGCAACTTTGAAAGATATCTACTAACATATGTGTGTTCCTAACGCTTAACTTAGATAGGTGAGTATAAGGTATATGACCAATGGTACCGATGATGGTTTTATTTGCTTTAATAGAATCTCTCAGCTTATAGTTGGGTCTAGTATGGACCAGGCCCCGCTAGAAATGTTTATATAAGTAAGTATGTGTTTCTTAAGGTCGGTAAAAATATGTAAGTATGGAAAATGCAAATATTGCTACAAAATTGATAATTCTCAGCTTTATTAGCTAGACCTGGCTTATGGAAACATGCCCCTCCGTCCGCATGTTACAGTAACCTTCGGCTCCAGACTTGGACAGATTCCCTCCAGATGCTCAGCTATTATATTCTTGTTTTCAATATAATTAATGAATAACTAAGGTCTGAACATAGTTTGTCTGTCTGTCCTTGTATAATTAAATAAAACAGAGAGGAGAGACAAACTGTCTCCAAGTGGTTTATCAGTTTCACGATTATGGATTTATTCCATATATTGTGATCAGCTGAGATTTTTTTATTTTTATGTTAAAATCTAAATGATTAACTATATATCATATATGAATTCAACCTTACAATTCATTAATGGGATACTGATAAATCTGATCTCTGAAGGAGAGTAAGTTATTAAAATTAATTAATAATAGGGATAGTGGTGATGTATTCATACTTTAATTATGTTAGAGTTATAATGTAGGTTTACCAACAGGTGGTAATAGGTAAGTTAAGTGTGCAGAAGAGAATTAGCATTACTCAAACTGATGTAACTTGACTTGTCCATTGTTTATATAATTTTCAGGTTAGAATTACATCCTTAAATCTGAGATCCATTGTATTTTAGATTGATTCAGTACTTATCACCATTATTAGTGAATTTGTCTATATCCACTCAATAATAGAAGCTATTTGTACTCAACCAAAGGAATCATCCTTAATAAATCAATTTCTTTATGAATATTTAGAAGTTATTTGCAGATATTCCAGTGAGTGGTAGCAACTACTCAATATCCTTTGATAGTGTACTAAAATATCTTTTGACATAGCACACAGGCGGTAACTGCCTTGTATCTAGATTCGAGCAGACACTGAACACAACTAGAATCAAACTTTTGTAGTTTATTTGTAAGTTTTGTAAATGTATAGACTCCCATCTTTAAGGAATATAGTTTTACCAATAAATTTAACTTTCTCAACAAGGAATTTGACCAATGCCGGTACAAGGATTAGAGTATGATCTCATTCACTAGATTGGAACAATTATTAGGTATTTACTCAAATATATAGACAAGTAAAGTCAACATCCATTAAGTACCTACATGACTAAATTGAGTCAAATAAGTAGGAAAAGGGGCTGGAAACGTTCCATTACCCACAACATTCAGTATTTATAAATAATGATAAAGTTAATTGGAAACTCACCGAATCTATAGTCACTTCAACACATAATTAGCACAACTAAGAACTTTCACTTTCCAATTTTTCCTTAGTTAATTACTTATTTTCCGATATTGGATAGGGTTTATAAATAGCCCTATAATTGTAAGATTCCTGGGAACCTTCTATTCATACCTTTGATACCTCCATTTTGATAAATGATAAACCGACTAATTATTTGTGTTATTTGACCATTTTGTTTTATTTTGTGTTTTAATTCCTAAAAATGGCGCCATTTCCTACCAGCCATTTTTAACACCCCCTACCTATATGTATGTGAATTTAAGGCCTATTCTTGTCCCTATCGGTCCCTAAGTCCCTGACAACTACAGAATTTTAAACCATTTCATAGTGCAATGAGATGGGTCCCTAATTAGGTATCCCCGGTGTAAGGAATACCCTCCTATCAGCTAGCTACGAGACTTCGGGAGAGCTTCTCCCTTCCCTAATAGAAATTTACCTGCCTATCAACCTACAAACGTGTCCTACTCTTGGTTTTTGGGCCAACATTTAGTTAAAACCCCTAGCTTCTAAAACGCCGAGTGGGCAACCCGTTATCCTACTTTCTAACAGCCCAACGTGATAAACCTGATTGGGAGGGAACAGGTCTATGCCCTAACAGAGGTTTAGTTATATGAGGCGGTCTTCCAAATCGTCCAGTGAGATTAGATCTCTGCGCCTTTCGGACCGTCGGCTCTGGGCTCAATGAAAGCGCTTTCATTCAACTAAGCAACTAAACTAGGCATTCTCTTAACAGAAGCCCACTTGACACGTTGCAAAGCCAAGCTCCAGGACCTACCCCGCAAGGTTCTTACAAATAGCCCTTAAAGAAACAAATCAAAATATCTATTTGAACAAGAAACGAATTCTACCCTCTATCCACTTTCGCAGATATCAGGCAAAACCCATATTCTCGTCAAATCGCAGCTAATGCTCAACTACCCTAATATTTAATTAAATTTACTGGGGAAATCTACTTTATTTTGTGAATTCTTCAAATTAAACTATATACGTTAAAACCGAACTTAATTTTACCATTTCAAGCTCGCAATAACGTATTATTCTCAAAAGATTCGCGGGGAAATATGCGTTCCTAAGCCTCATGAAGAAACCTTGCGCCCAAACACTTTTCTTGCAGACTACTTCTATCTTGAGTTAAAATAAACTTCTTCAATGATGCCGGCTTACAGAGGTGAGATTGGCGCCCGGCTGCACAACGTCGTCCCCCGAAGACCGCAGATGAAAAAGCCTCGAATGTCCCTTCCTATCAGTTTTATGCAACTGCCTCTTGTCTATGTGTGTGTAAAAATCTCGAATCTTCCATGAATTCCAAGCTCCCCCTACCTTACTTCCTGTATTGCAACTATAATAATTCTATTCTCCCGAACCCTATATCCACCGAAATAACAATATAAATAGTTAATGTAAAATATACCTTATAATAGCATGATTTTATACATAATTCTTACAAAATAAACTATTTCCACGCAATTACTTGTGCTATAGTCTAGCTTAATTAATAATTATTTTCTACTTTCTTTATAATCGACATAAACCAAACAGTTCAGCTCGTTGCCGATCATATCCTTATCTTCTTTTCCTCTATTATCAAGATTAAATTCATTATTCATCCATTTTCCGTACCCCAAAATGTTACAATCAAACGAACAGAAAAATCAATAATGGCAAAATAATTCCTATACTGGCAATGATTCGTTTCCCTCCAGCTTTGGACAAAATATCACGTGACATCCCTGTGCTACTATTGGGCAGTCAATTCGATCACGCCACTTTTCCGTGTGAATCTACCTCCTAATTTACTAACAGGTGCAAATATCAACGGAACTTCTACCATAGACCAAATTTTCTATCATAGACACTAGATCTATAATTCAAGTGGCCTATACACTTGACAGCGAATAGTTACCTATTAAAATTAAATCCTATATTTACCCTTCGCATGTTTAAAATTATTATAATAAGCTAATGTTTATTCTTTAACTAACGAACTTCACAATTATTTTGTGCCCTCAGTTCTTTGCGTACTAATAATAATATCATTGCAATCGGAACGTTTATTCCTTCGGTGTCATTACTTGACGTTGTCAAAATGACATTATTTTCTTTGTTTACAATTTATAGAGCCAACAATACGCTGCCGTTTTCAATAATTAAATTTACCAAATAACTAGTAATATGCAACAAAACTACAGTTTACAGACTCAGTTCAAAACCTCCTGAAGATGACAAGGTTAGTTCAATTTCTCTCTTTTTATCATGTAAATATTTGAGAAGAAATAACACGTTCATATTTGAACTGTTACACAGTGCCAGAGATTGACATCTTGAGCGAGAACTCTAGTTCAGCTTGCTATCAAGAATGACACCAAAAGAATTCACTTAATTTGATAGTAATTTGGTATCAAATGTTTCGGTAGATTGAAATTTACCTACAGGCAAGGCATGCTGTCAAAAGAGCTGGCAGATGTTCTATAAGCTTTGTCAGTAGTCCTGGGGAGATTCCATCAGGGCCAGGGGATTTGAATACTTGAAAACTAGTTGCTGTCCATTTTTTTCGATTTGGTGTGATTATTTCTTGGCGTTCTGGCTTCAATCCTGCTCCATGGGTTGGTAAGTCCAGATCATGTCCGGCGGGTCTTGATACAGTCTGGCAAGTTTGTGTCAATAAGTGCTTATTTCGTCCTTAGTAGTGGTGTAGCTACGAGTATCGTCTTGTTTTGAGAATCCCAATGGATTTGTTTGAGAAAATTCCGTATTCTCAATGATTCGGGGGTCGATTTGATGTTTATGCAGTATTTGTATCATGATTAGCGGCTGAAGGTCTTAATGTGATTTTTGAATCTGACGTATGCCTTGGTTTATTATCCCAGTCACTGTCCTTGCTGATGTTAAGAGCTCTGGTAAAAGTATGTAAACATGATTTTTCCTTTGCTCTAATTCTGGGCCAGCAGAATTCTCTAAGGGGACATGATTGTTCACAATTGTTATTGAGATAGCGTACTCCTATTCTTCTGAAGTGTCATCAAGTTAATAGCTTTCTTCGGTGGATCCAAGTTGTCCTTAAGCATTCTATTATATGCTATCTTGTTGGTTTTTCTTTGGTCTCTGCAAGCGGTACGTCTGGTTATAGTGAGGTCTATCCGATATCAAATCCACCTATAATCCGCACATGACGTCTCGTCTGATACGTGCCAATCTGAAATGTGATTGAGTATCGTATTTGTATCTGGTGTGAGACCTATGGTATGTCGTGTATAAAGAATAAAAAAAATAAAATATTGTATATGTTGGGCGGTGTGCGCAGGGGTCCCCAACTATTTGAAGCGAAGACGGGCAATATCCCTGCGCAGTGCGATTATACACGAACAATTACTTTAGAGAGAGCCGGATGTAATGCTCAGGATAGAGCCTCGCACTTTTGAAGTACAAGGACCTCTTGTCTAGTAAGCCTTAGGTCCTGGGAGTCATGGGCAGGGTGATATCATTAATACAATATGGTTGGGATAGAATATAGCATTTTATTCCATAAACACACTAGCCGCTGAGGGCGGGCACATGTTATACTAATACCAAAATCTGTTAAGTCTTTGCCGCAATTAAAAGTTAAAATTAACATAAACCAAATATAAGGTACCTGGCCAGGTCCGTACACAAACGTCTGTGCGCACTTAGAACGTTGTCCCGTTCACCGTTTTGTGATCCATTGGGTTCGAGCACTGGTACTGGTCGCGTCCTCAAAGCGACGCGGCGCTCCTGCACGCTCCGTTGTATGCGAGATAGTAGACGCTGGCTGGACCTTCCGAGGTTTGCGCTGAGCCACTACAGGGACCTCGGATCGGAGGCGGCGACGCGGCCTTTGGAAATAAGGTTAGGATCCGTGTGTTGCACCTTGGGTCGCCGACGACGGGGCCTGCGCCGTGGCATGCGGTCCACGGTCCGGGAGAACCGCACCCTCTGGTGATGGGAGGACACTCCAGGAAGCGCCAATTCATACGGCCGTGGATATCAACAGCTCATCCTCCTGACAACTTCGTGGCGGCAAATATCCCCTGTGTCCTTGCGCGTATCGCGGATTTTAAAGCTAAAGGTTAAACTATAGTCCCATAACGGGAGGCCGAGGGCGGCGAAAGTGAAAAAAACCCAAAAAATTAATAATTGCTCAAGCCATGTTACGTGTCGTGGCGGCCTATCTAGGAAGAGAGCGAATCGACTCCACTCGATTTGACATTTCATCTTGTCGCGCTCCTTTTCGCTTAATTCGGACGCACGTCAAACCAACCTTTAATATTCTTTAAAAGAACTAACGTTTAAATAAGGTATCTATTCGTTGAATATTATAATAATCTAAGTCGACGATATTAAAGGAGAATAATTAAAATTCTACAACAATCCTACCATGATTTCTTATTTTTTTATGATAAGAAAGGTTTGTTAGGACCCTGAGACGGAACGTGTGTCACCAGCTGTCAATGTCAGACGTCCAACTCTGCAGATTTTGTTGACAGTCTAATTTAATCATAGAATGTTTTGTTATGAATGTTTAGTTTTTGATATAATTCCGTAAGTACACAAAATCGCGTCGAGTTATTGCTACCAATGGTTTCGGCGTGACTCAAAGAACGTTTTGATGTGCGGGTCTCCCTGTTTTCTTAATAAGTATTGTAAAAACAACATATGAAATTTGTGTACTGGTGTGTCACTTTCCCATTCAATTTGTCTGGAGACTAATGGATTTGAATGCCTGCTATTGTAGTGAGTCGAGAGCCTATCATGCAGGTAATACGCCACAGGAATAGTATCCCAATATATCAACTATTTCACCTAAAATATGACGTGCAAAGATGACCAGTTAGAAGTTCAAAATAATTCTGTAGTTATCACTACAATACCCCCCTTTTCGGCAAAGAGGTTAAGTCGTACTTAGCCGAAACAGCCGGGGTAACCGGAGAAAACATTCACCTATCCTACGGCAATATATTTCTAAATATAAAACTATCAGCTATATATGAAACTAACTCATGCTATTTCATATATTAAACTAAAATGTATGTTCTAGCGTTCTAAAACTAACTCAATTTATGTTGAGTGTCAGGAATACAGCGTCTGGCCAGACCGCTGCAATTCCCCTTCATTAAAAAATCACACTTGGATTTCTAATGAGATAGTCGCAAGTAGCATACTAATAATAAAGAATTATCTAAAGTAATATAGTTCTTACTTATGTATAATAAGAAAAACTATTTGAAGTTTAATTAAAGAATAGTAATCTAGCATTCCTACATAATTTACTAGTTAGTAATTAAATTGTAAACCTAATAAAGTCTTTAAACTAATGGAGAGCTCTCACATAAATTGAAATTTAAAATGTATAGCCGTTGGGCTGACATTGTATAAGGGAAAAAACTTATTTTCCTTTTTTTCTCAAAAATTAAGGAGTATTAATCCATATCCTTATATTTACTCTGGCGCTTAGAGTGTGTAGTTACAAAAGAAATTGGTTTTCATGAAAACGCTTGACAAAAAAATTTCACATGTGAGTCATGTCATATGTGAAAAATGAGGCCTCTGATTGGTTATACCAATCCAAAATAACCAAGTTCAAAATAAGAAAGTTGCTAGCTAGGGGACACACCTTGTGAGACTTTTATTATGTCCAGGACATGATATTTTCCATCTTTACCAGTTTCTATCTCCTGAAGGTTGTAAACAACATCCGAATGCTTCCTGACAACTTTACATCACAAAGCGCGGTGCTAGTTTAGCGGAGAAGAAATGAGCTGAACGACTGGTCATTTGAAGGTATTAACGAATTTGGAATGCCGCCTCTTTTCGGCAACATGCCATCCGTCATTATCTCCCGACCTTTAGCTAACAAAAATGGTGTGTGCCCGGTGGCAACATTAATAATGCTATTCAAAGATAGCTACCACTAAATAAATCAAAAAAACATTTCAGTACTTTATGTTCTGAAGTATTCCAACTACGCCTAAAATCATCAATTCTAAGAAAAAAATCTGTGACGTCTGAGTCACCAGAAAATTTTAAATTCCACGACCTCAAATGGTCCTCCTTTAATATGTGAATAACGTGCTCATCATCTTCCCTAGTCTCCGTAACATAGGTAGTCCTACTCATTGAGTTGGCTTGACGTACTAAACCGGGAGCTCCTAGTTGAGACAATGTGGGTTGTAACGCTTTAAGTGTGGAAGGGCCGGGTGGGTGGGTGTCAATTGCACCTCCCCGCGGTCGTGTATTAACAAATGAGGAAGTAGTAGTGGTAGGTGGTTTGTTTGCCTCCCCACTTACTTCGTGATATTGCTCTTCCCTTTCGCCGTCCGACATGTTGACAAAAATGTGAGGTTATATGTGTCAGGGTATGTAATAGGTTATAATAATTGATAAATTTCTAAATAGATACAGGTTACTCCCTGTCAATAAAAATTAATTAGCTCTCAAATTGAGATGAAATAGGAATTATGGCTGAGCGCTATGCTTTTTTATTCATAGCGAAGCCCAAATAAAATATTAATTATTATATTATTAATTATAATATTATTTAGTAATATTATAATAATTACTATGAATTGTATTAAATGTATGCTTACAACCCTGTCGCATATAAACCTAACAAACACTAAAGTATAATAACTTTACAGTCAATGATATCACCAAATTTCAAAATAACAAGTGAGCGAGTTTAAAAAATTTAAAAACTATTTTTTAGAAAAAACTGCCACTCTCACAGGACTCAAAGGCTCAAAAATATAGTAGTTCGGGCGCCATTGTCGTGTATAAAAAATAAAAAAATAAAAAAAAAGTGTATTGGGCGGTGTGCGCAGGGGTCCCCAACTATTTGAAGCGAAGACGGGCAATATCCCTGCGCAGTGCGATTATACACGAACAATTACTTTAGAGAGAGCCGGATGTAATGCTCAGGATAGAGCCTCGCACTTTTGAAGTACAAGGACCTCTTGTCTAGTAAGCCTTAGGTCCTGGGAGTCATGGGCAGGGTGATATCATTAATACAATATGGTTGGGATAGAATATAGCATTTTATTCCATAAACACACTAGCCGCTGAGGGCGGGCACATGTTATACTAATACCAAAATCTGATAAGTCTTTGCCGCAATTAAAAGTTAAAATTAACATAAACCAAATATAAGGTACCTGGCCAGGTCCGTACACAAACGTCTGTGCGCACTTAGAACGTTGTCCCGTTCACCATTATGATCCGTTGGGTTCGAGCACTGGTGCTGGTCGCGTCATCAAAGCGGCACGGCGCTCCTGCGATGCTCCGTTGCATGCGAGATAGTAGACGCTGGCTGGACCTTCCGAGATTTGCGCTGAGCCACTACAGGGACATCGCATCGGGGGCGGCGATGCGGCCTTTGGAAATAAGGTTAGGATCCGTGTGTTGCGCCTTGGGGTCGCCGACGACGGGGCCTGCGCCGTGGCATGCGGTCCACGGTCCGGGAGAACCGCACCCTCTGGTGATGGGAGGACACTCCAGGAAGCGCCAATTCATACGGCCGGGCGGGCACGTGGATATCAACAGCTCATCCTCCTGACAACTTCGTGGCGGCAAATATCCCCTGTGTCCTTGCGCGTATCGCGGATTTTAAAGCTAAAGGTTAAACTATAGTCCCATAACGGGAGGCCGAGGGCGGCGAAAGTGAAAAAAACCCAAAAAATTAATAATTGCTCAAGCCATGTTACGTGTCGTGGCGGCCTATCTAGGAAGAGAGCGAATCGACTCCACTCGATTTGACATTTCATCTTGTCGCGCTCCTTTTCGCTTAATTCGGACGCACGTCAAACCAACCTTTAATATTCTTTAAAAGAACTAACGTTTAAATAAGGTATCTATTCGTTGAATATTATAATAATCTAAGTCGACGATATTAAAGGAGAATAATTAAAATTCTACAACAATCCTACCATGATTTCTTATTTTTTTATGATAAGAAAGGTTTGTTAGGACCCTGAGACGGAACGTGTGTCACCAGCTGTCAATGTCAGACGTCCAACTCTGCAGATTTTGTTGACAGTCTAATTTAATCATAGAATGTTTTGTTATGAATGTTTAGTTTTTGATATAATTCCGTAAGTACACAAAATCGCGTCGAGTTATTGCTACCAATGGTTTCGGCGTGACTCAAAGAACGTTTTGATGTGCGGGTCTCCCTGTTTTCTTAATAAGTATTGTAAAAACAACATATGAAATTTGTGTACTGGTGTGTCACTTTCCCATTCAATTTGTCTGGAGACTAATGGATTTGAATGCCTGCTATTGTAGTGAGTCGAGAGCCTATCATACAGGTAATACGCCACAGGAATAGTATCCCAATATATCAACTATTTCACCTAAAATATGACGTGCAAAGTTGACCAGTTAGAAGTTCAAAATAATTCTGTAGTTATCACTACAGGTAGTCTAAGCGCTCTTAGTAATAAACCTTGTTACCATTTCCGTTCCCATCTACGGAGATCACAAGATTCGCCATTGATGGACATATCAGGAAGAACATGATGATGATGATCTGGAGGAGGTAGTTGACAAGTTATTTTCCTCGAGGGTTTGGTGCTTCCGAATCCCAGAGAGATCCAACTGAGCGGCCGTCCATTAATTTGGCCTTCTCCTGCGAGGACTGCATCAGGATGCTGTCTTGGTCTAAGGGTACGGCCTCCTACGCGCAAGGCGCAGTGGCGGGTACCTCCTCTGGCTCCGTGGGGTCGACCTTATCAAGCTGGTCCTTGTTACTGCCTCGTTGGATATTTGGTAATACACCGAACCGAGGGAGAATGCCAGCGCAGCGGTCGAGTTCATGGACGGCGCGTTCTTTTGGTACGCCAACCATGAGAAAGAGGCCTGTCTCCTGTTTTGGGAGTTAAAAAGCATCCATTTGTGCACACCAACCCATACCAGAAGCAGCATGGTGTACAGTTGCTCCAGCGTACTACTGCGCGCTGGTAGCAAGATCAACCTCAGATTTTTTGGTGATAATATAATTGATTGGTAAAATCTTTTATTTCCTTACATCAGTAAAGGATTGACAAATTAATTAATTCATTAAAGTAATGGCATCTAATTGCCCCATGTCTGCTGTGCCCTGCAGGGCGTCACTAGTACCTTATTTACATTTATGTGATATCTGTGACTTGCAAATAAAGAATCCGAATTTGCAGATGCAGTACATCTCATGAAATAACGCCTGTGACATTGTATAATTAAAATTCTTTAATAATTCAATCAAATATCCATTTGCCTTTTACTAGGCCATGAAATAATGCCTGTGTTTACCCCAGCAGGTTTATTTAACCAAAGTTTCATTTAATTCGTAGCGATACGATATCTAAATTCGTAATCGTTTTACAGATGACAAAAACAATTTTTTTCCGTCATCAAAGCGAAAGCGAACGTCAAATGTATGGAAGTAAGCCATAAAACAGTTCGCTACTCTATAGTTTCGAATCGTTTCCTCTATGTACTTGCGATGATGATGTCGATCGACCACGTGATTTAGCGCGGCCTTATGTCATCCCATACATTTTAGCGTTTTCGAACTAGGTTTTTGTTTTTAAAATTCTGACTTTGTCTAAGTTCCAGGCCATCAAATAATGCCTGTCTTTACGCCAGGCCATGAAATAAAGCCTGTACTTTTCCCATGCCATGAAATATTGCCTATCTTTACCCCAGGCCATGAAATAATGCCTATTTTTACCCCAGGCCATGAAATAATGCCTGTCTTTACCCCAGGCCATGAAATGATGCCTGTCCTTTCCCCAGGCCATGAAATAATGCCTGCTTTATAATGGGCCATGAAATAATGCCCGCTTAAAATAGAATGGGCCATGAAATAATGCCCTCTTAAAATTGAATGGGCCATAAAATAATGCCCGCTTAAAATAGTTTTGTTAAATTATATTTCTATTTTTTCTGAATGTCATAAAAAATACATAATGTAATAATAGAACCAAATACGAGATTTTTTTAAAGATGGTACCTACCTACAATTTAATTATAGCTTGTATGTAAAATGTTATTAAAATCATTAAGGTGAGGACTGACAAAATCCACATTCGCACAACCAAGGCCGTGTACGCAAAGCTGTAACTTTGTATTTTGCAATATGCTACTATCATTGGCAGAATCGAACAGATTTTGTACCGATTTGGTAACTATTTCTGTTAGTCAAAAAACAAAAGTTTTCAGTTTAAACTGTAATACAGTATTATGTATTTAGAGCTAGATATTACATTTATTTTAATTTATATATGCGATTAATATTTGTCAAGTTGTCAGCTTGTTATTCAAAACCATTCGAAACTAACTAAACTGACTTTGAGTATAGAGCAAAAAAAAAAAAATTTTTTTTTTTGAGAAAATTAGAAATGTTTATAATTTTTTATAAATGTTTATTTACAATTGTCAATTATCAATTATTTTTATTTATATAGGCTTAAAAATAGCACTTATAAATCGTCACATTCTTGTTTTTTAGTTAGGTGACGTCATAAAATTACTTAAAGCTAAGGTTACCACCGCCTCCAAAGCGCAAGTGGAAAATCCACTGCTGCATTTTCTCCAAAGACGTCACTTTACAACATACTCGTATGTCTTACAATTAAATGACTGTGTATGTGGACGAATAAACACAGTATTTTACAGTATTTTATTTTCAATGAATTAAATTGAAAGTTAAATTAAATTCACATATAATTTTACTAAAAACATTGATTCTTTAAATTTCGGTATGTAATTTGGCTAACCAACGCACCAGCGCAGTCAAAGTAGAGTAATTAGAAATTTTTATAAATAAAAAAAAAAGGTTTTTCTTTTGCTTGAATCGTTAGTTTGTTGAAGATAAATTAAAAATTATAATGTTTATTGTAACATTTTTTTTCTGCAAACCGTACATTTGTCAATGAGACCAAGTTAAATTTTAAGCTAAAATTTACTTTAAATTAGAGGTTTTTTTATTTATTGTAGGTATTACCTATGTATTGTATTTTATTCCACGTCTTAATTAAACTCTAATTAAGTAAACGAGGCCAAAAAAAAAATTAAAATTATATCAAATGTACTCATCATAATCTACCATGCTTTAAAGGAAATATAGCTGATGTGGTGAAATGTCTATTGTTATTTTTAAAATATTAGTCTAAGGATAAGTGATAAGTCAGATTCTGTTTTCTGTCCTCTTCACTTAAGTACTTTCTATAATTTTTTCTAGTTACATACAATACTTGTGTTCGGAGTGCGGTTTGCTACAGACTCCGAACTAGTCACATCTGAACTAGTTTTTTACATTTATATAGTCATTTAAAAACAATCATACAAAACAAATGTAATGTTATGTTAATAAAATGTATATAAAAATAAAACCAAATGTAATGTTATAATAATAATATGATAATAAGTCTATGTGCATCTGTAATTTAAGAAATTAATATTAATTAGACTTAGTATTAGGTAAACTATTTTATTATTACAACAAAGTTATGCAACAGCTACAAGTATCAAGAGAAAATGTATTTTAGATCTTCATCTGTATAGATATTAAATATTGTTGCTGTGACATTTACGAGGTCGTAAAATGTTTAAAGGATGGCCGAACTGTTAGCTTATAAAATAATCCTAAATATATTTAATGGTTTACTATTATTTAACTGCAACATAAATAATACGTTTAAAATAGATTTAAGAAAATAAAGCTTTGTTTTGATTAAGACGGTCGCGTGTTCGTGGTCCGCCCCACCTCTCACTCTAAAAGAGTAGGGGTAGTGGGGCGAGCCACGTGCCGCGACGGTAATCTGGGATTACTGTGTTGACTGCCAAGAGCAGAGGTCGTCTCCGGATTATAAGACGGAATTATGTGCAAATTTTGAGAATTCAGTGAATATATTGTGAAGTATCCTATTTGGTAAATATTTTATTTGAAACCGAATAAATACCGTGTAAGTACTTACTTTCTTTTATTTTCTATATTAACCCTCAGCGATATAACAAAATAACGTTAAATTTGTACTTTTAACCCTGACATCGATAACAGTTGCAATATCAATTCGATGTACTCAGTAATGATGGTCACCCTAAAGAGGGCGAAGCAAACAGTATTGCTCAAATAAAAACGTTTCCTTTTTAATTTGTTTCACTTTGTTTCTTTCCGGCCAGAGTTGCGGTTCCTTTATGTTTCAATTTTACGTTTAGAATACGTTATTACATATTTGTTAAATAATTATGTGAATTTTTATGTATGTGTAAGAACATATATGTGGCCGTAGCTCTCGTAAAAATTATGGTAATTTGGATAGTCTAAAGTCTTCACATACGCATAGTCCTAAAATTTATCATTGTATTTAGATTTTTTTAAAAGTAAGAGAGTTTTGAGAAAAAGTAACTAGAGAGATAAGCGCGTTCAAGCAAATGAACCGATTTATGTAATTATGATAAAATTTTATTATTATAAAAATACAGCATAAATCCTTTATTGCGCAATCGTGAAAAAAGCTTTACCGTCATCCCACTGACAGACAGACTGATAACGTAGGCTTATTTAATGTCCTATTCACGCGTCTTCCTTTCGTAAAAATACGCTAAAACAAATAAACAACAAATTCTAAAGGCTTGTCTACATGGCATTCGATAAAAATGCCAGTTAGAATGAGGCGTCTTAAATGAAACTGTAGGCGCGCGGAGAATCCCCGTCTTTGGTCCCAAAACCGAACACCAATAAGTGTTCACTTTGACAAGTGTTAGGTTATGAGAATTTTATGGTAAACTAGCTTTTGCCCGCGGCTTCGCCTGCGTGAATTTCCTAAGGGAACAGTATTTTTTCTCGGCATGAAAGGTACCCTACGACCTTCTCAGTACTTTAAACTATGTGTATATGAAATTTTAGGAAGATTGGTTCAGTAGATAAAGCGTGAAGAGGTAACAAACAAACAAAAAAATAAACAAAATAGTTAAGATTAGGATAAGCCACGCCCCGGACGGAACACCAGTCCCGTGGGACTTGGGAGAAAAATAACCTTCCTTGAGCGTCAACAATTACTTACTTACTCACTTCGATGGCTCGACGACCCAAAGAGGATCTTGGCCTCCGATACTAGAATCTTCCATTCCTTCCTGTTCTGCGCTACTTCCTGCCAGTCGGCTCTTTGGAGGGCCACCAGATCTTTTAGGACCTCATCCCTCCAGCGTCAACAATTATTGAATTATAATTTCGCCTCGGCTGCAATGTGTTACAACAAATTTTATAATGCTACGCTTCGGCTACAAGGTGCTACAACAAATGTTAAAATGCTACGATAGTGCTACAAGGTGCTACAACAAATTTTAAAATGCTACGCTGGAGCTACAAGGTGCTACAACAAATTTTGAAACGCTACGCTAACTAGTGCTACGAGGTGCTACAACAAATGTTAAAATGCTACGCTAACTAGTGCTACGAGGTGCTACGACAAATCTTAAAATGCTACCCCTTAGCTACAAGGTGCTACGATGAATTTCACGTACTACGCTGACTTGCTACGACGAATGATACGTAATCACTGATAGATATCTTCTATTTTTGCCCTCTGATTCTTCGTTGTAAATACTAGAATAACTGAAGAAGTTAGATTATCCACAAAGTCGCGAAAGTCCAATAATAGAATCTGAAATAAAAAATTGGTTGTAAAAGTTCTAAGTACATACTTATTCCATTTTTTATTTCGTCTGTGGGCGTTTATTCAATTATTCAGTGGCTATTTTTAGTGCCTCGGCGGCGACGCGTCAGTCGAAGAGAAATAAAATATTCGTTTGACATTTAATATTTTTTTTCATTCATTTTTATGAATAGCTTGTTATCGGTAGTATATTAGTAATCCATGTGGATATTTCAGTAAGTATAAATTGTTATGTCTCTGTCGTAAAGATCGAGATATTGTGTACGTGCTGTAGTACATAAACAAATATAACTAGGTTAGTACCATTTATGTTCTATTTCACGTTATATTCTACCCGTGTACCAAATTTCAAGTAAATCGGTTTATGTTCTAAATGATATTACTAATTCGACTTTGTTTTTACATACGTTGAAGTTTAATAATTAACAAAAAAAATTGATAAAAATATGCTTCAAATACCGGTAAACAATATTTTCCAATGAAAAACAGCGTGGCAAGTTGCTGACGTAAACAAATTCAGTTAAGTTCTCCCGCGGTGCATCCTAATAAGTGGATTAGCATATTCTACACAAAAAAATGTTTACCCGTAGCAACGGTTACTGACTTAGAAAAATATTACATTTAATGGGTCAGGAAAATTTTGATAGGAAAATGCTACAGGTGTCTTCGAGTCACTAAAAATATACTTAAATCGCGATAAATCCTAAACTCATATATAAATGCGAAAGTGAGTTTGTTTGTTACCTAGTACAAAAGCTAGTGTGTCTATAAAATTTGAAAAGCTCCCATGATTTCTCCAGTATCCATCATCAGACCCTGACCTGGTGACTATGGGACCAAGTTAGAAGAATATCTTTTCAAACAAAAAAAGAATTTTTCATATCGGTACAGGCGTCTTCAAGTAACATACCTATAAATCAAGTATACAATCTTCTTCTTTGTATTCCTCTTCTATCGGAGGTTGTACAGCATCATGGCGATTTTCACTTTGGAGGCCAGCGACACAGCGAGGTGGTGTGGAACAGGAGTGTTAAGTATACAATATCGCGACGAATTGATAACCACCTTTTTTGATGTCGGTAAAAAATGCATCTCCACTGGAACAAGAAACGCCATCGCTCTTCGCCTAATCTGACACCACACTTTATCTCTCTCCATCAAGTAGTAGTTTTAAAACAAGCAACAGCGATTATTAGTCAAGTTGTGGATTTTATTTTAGTTTCTTCTTATGCATTTTTAAATATCATCACAGAATTAATATAAGTACTACGTATATCATCTAAGAACAGGCACAGACCAGCATGTGATAAGAACAAATGCCTGATCATTAGGAGTCTATGTAGGGGGGTTATATTTACGACCAATATAAGGTAAAAGGTTTTTCAAAATGTTTGTCTGTCTGTAATATTCGTACCTGCGCGTCACAGAAAAAACAGTAAACAACAAGCTAATTATTAAAAATAAAAAACACTACTGACAAGATTTTACTCAAAAAGTACATACAAACATATAAGTTATATACATTTTTGAAATCGCCTATTAAAGCCTCACCCAATTTAATACCCCAATCGATAAGATTGATCAAATTTGAATTTTTTGGTCTGCTATTTATCGCATATATAATCCGCCATTTTGTTTTTATGATGACGTCATATAGCCTATGTCACTCGGAGGAATGCGAGAAATCTAAAAATACCTCTCATATCAAAATCTGTTAAGCCGTTCAGGACCTATGGTGGAATAAAGAAACCCTTCAGGACCTATGGTGGAATAAAGAAACTTACATACATACATACATGAACCCTGAAAACATAACACTCCTTTTTTGGCCAGTCGTGTAAAAATTGATGTGATTTTTTTGCTGAAAGTCTAAGTTAAGAATACCAAAGAAAAAACAATACCGAAGAAAAAATACACTACTTTGATTAAAAATAACGTGATAAATAGTCATTATGAAACTCAAACTCGCCTTGAAAATGACTTCCGTATTAAGTCGAAACTAGTCGGTGGTCCCGACTAACAACACGAATGTGTATCCGTACAAGAATCATAATAAAAAATACACAAATAATACTAAATTCCACGCAGACCTTCGAGCAACAAGAACGTCCGCGCGAGAAGTCCGTGTTGCTCTATGACGCGGACAGATATTACGAAAAAATGTTTTCCATTAACTTTATTGTGAATACAATTTTCCATAGTATATCCTGAACTATGTGGGACGTCAAAGAGCTCCGCAAACCACTTCCCAACTCATTCTACATTCATGAATACGATATTATTTGTGTACGTTCGCAGGCGATGTAGCAGTAAGGAATATCAGAGACGCGTGCTTCCTTGGTATTTCCTTACTATACCTATATTATAATCGCTTTTCCTCTCGGCTTTACCTGCATGAATTTCACCCCCTTGGAGTTAAAAATTGCAATATTCTTTCTTACGAATTTCTCTGAAAATTTCAGGTTTCTACGTTCAGCGGTTCGTCTCTGCCTGCGTTGACATAGCAATCAGTCAGCGTGTAAATCTGTAGTTTTATATAATTACTAGCTTTTGCCTGCGGTTTCGCCCGCGTGGATTTCCCACGGGAACTGTGCTTTCCCGGGATGAAAGGTACCCTATGTCCTTCTAAGTACTTCTTACTGTGTATGAGAAATTTCAGGAAGATTGTTTCAGTAGATAAAGCGTGAAAAGGTAACAAACAAACTCACTTTCGCATTTGTAATATTAGTTATGATCAAAGATTTAAATAGTTGGGATACAGAAGACATAAAGTTTTAATATTTGTTTATACGCACTAATATCTGAAACGTTTTGAAAATTCTTTCTGTATATAACAGTCATTAAGAATTGGCGATTTTAAAACTCCATAATGTAAGAAATTACGTAAATAGGCACCACATAATCAATATTATTCGGGACTGCCAAAATGCCAGACTCGATAGGATCACCATAAATTGTGTTGTCAAAACGTGGACACTTACACGGTGACTACGGGACGGGATTTTTAACCTTTCGTTTGGCACAAGTTAATAGCAGGAGATACATTTACATAATATATCTATCTATCATACTATATGTATACTATTTTAAATGCGAAATTTTTGATGTGAGTTTGTGAGGATGTTTGTTACGCAATCACGCAAAATCTACTAGACGGATTTCGATGAAATTTGGTATACGGGTAGAAAAATACCGGGAATAGCACATATGGTACTTTTAATCTCGAAATTCCCACGAGAACAAAGCCCAGAGGCGCGGCTAGTACTTCTGTAAAAGAAAACTGTAACTGGTCTGTGTCAGTACATATTAAGAGATATAAGAAAAAAAATATGAGGGGTTTTATATAGGGCCCATAGAAGCTTAAACGATTTTTTAAATAGTTGTTTGTCTGCCTATCTGTGAGTTGGTAAGCGTATCATGCAAAAACTATTGGATGAAATTTGATGCGGTTTGTATTGTCGAAGGTCTAACTTAAAATCTGGCGTAGGTACTTTTTATCCCAAATATCCCAGGGGAGCAGGGGGAGGGGGAATACATAACCAACTTAAGAAAATCTCTTCTAAATTGGACACAGAGCACGCCACGTTAAGGGTTGACGCCCTTTCGTCATTGTGACACGACCCCGAACAAATGAGAATTGCTATCAGGGATCTTTAGTTTAGGAAACGAAAATGTAAGGGTTGCGACACATCAGCACGAAGACGGTCGTAGAATGTGTAGAAGAAAAATGTCAAAATTAATTTATGATCTCAAACAGTAATAACTTGACGTGACTTGGCAGTAAAATCGACTCGAATGCCTTGTCAACAAATGGCATGACACTGTCGTGACACCATGCTCAGATATATTACATTAGCCGGGCATCTCGTGACGGCCAACCTTTTTTTTTACACGACTGACCAAAAAAGGAGTGTTATGTTTTCAGGGTTCATGTATGTATGTAATTTTCTTTATCCACCATCCAACGGCTTAACAGATTTTGATGTGAGAGGTATTTTTAGATTCCTTGCATTCCGTCGAGTGACCTAGGCTATGTAAGCGGTCAGTCGTGTTTTTTTATTTTTTAATAATTAGCTTTTTAAAACCTATGGCTAAAGGCTTTTCAACCGACTTCCCAAAAAAGGAGGAGGTTATATGTTTCGATGTATGTATGTTTTTTTTTATGTATGTTCGCCGATTTCTCCGCCAATTGTGGACTGTTTTCCAAAATTGATTTTTTATTCGAAAGGGTTTATTCCCAAGTTGGTCCCATTTTAACCACGTCCGAATCTGTTCGGTAATTTTAAAGATACCTAACAAATAATAAAAATATCAACATTGCATTATAGAGTAATAGCCCGCGACAGCATGCCCTTCCTTATTTTATTAAAACTCAAGATTTTCTGTGTATGTCCCCAACATAGGAATAGCGATTAGCGACTATAAAAGTTGGATCATTATTACTTAGGCAGATAATTTGTAGCAATAGCATATAAAGTGGTAGCTCAATTTCCTCAAAGTAAAGTTTTTTAAAGATTATATTCCGTTAAATATTAGAAAACACGCCATCTATTACCAGGCAATTGGTGCAGATATAAACTTCTGCCAGACATTGTTACTTTACTAAATTATAGTTATACTAGCTGCTGCCCGCGGCTTCGCCCGCGTGAATTTCCTTAGATGAAAAATCTTTTTGTGTTCCAAACTGTAGTAACCTAAACTCCAGTACTCAAAATTTCAGCTATTTGGTTATCCCGTGTCCCGCGGGAATATATTAGGTACTCGTAGTACAGTCGCGGTGTTAAAATGAATCAAAAGTGATATTTCATTCAATAAACGATCTTCGTCTGCTCGTTATCTACAATTTCCCGTGTACCACCACTACCACCCAGAGTCCCTCTTTATCCTATCCCGTGTCCTGTCTATTTATACGTCAGTAGAAAATGCTCATCAGGTTGAACGACTTTTGCTAAGGCCCCATTTCCATTTTTTATAGAGTAGCTGGTCTCTTGGAGTTCTTCATCAGATGTTGCATAAACTTAATTTTTTATACGTCAGCAGAAAATGCTCATCAGGTTAAACGACTTTTGCTAAGGCGCCATTTCCATATATGTAATAGTGTAGCTGGTCCCTTGGAATTCTTCATCAGATGATCCTGATCTTCGATTTTTATACGTCAACAGAAAATGCTCGTCAGATTGATAAACTTTTCCAAAGGTACCATTTCCATATTTCTTATAGTTTAGCTGTTATTGGCTGTTTTCTATAAGCTGCTGTTTAAAGAATTGAAGAGTTTTCGCCCTGAAATTTCTGATATGTATTGTAGAACGTATGTTTAAAGGGAGGACTGTTTCCAAAACACGATGGGAAAAATTTTGCTCGATAGAAAAAATCGTGAAGTTACCTCTATTTCATATGAATACAGATAACATCCGTGTTTTATAATAAAAAAATGTTTTAAAATCACCAACACAAAGGTATTTTACCTTTTCGATTTCGTGACTGATTTAAATTTTTGAAAAACTAAACATTTCTATTAACTTTTTGATAAAAAAAAAAATTCGAATGGCGCGCAACCGGGACGTCCCCCCCCCGCTTCAGCCGCTTCATATGAATTTTCGCTGACCGCCTAACCCCCCTTAAGGTTCTTCATCAGGTGTTCCAGTTTTCAAAATCACTTATAGCCTATATGTTGCCCAGGCTTAATAGCTATACAACAAAAAAAGTTCTATCAAATCCGTCCAGCAGATATTGCGTGAAACGCGTACATACATATACAGATGGACGGACAGACAGACAGACAAAAAATTCCAAAAAAATGTTTTTGCTTTCTGTTATTCTTTTTAAGTGTCCCTCTATCCATTTCAGTCAAAAATACTAAATGTACTGTACAGACAAAATATCTTTACTGTTTTATTATTATACCCACGACCCCTAAGCGCGAAGTAGAAATCACCAAAATTGCGCAGCGCCATCTATTGAAAATATTGAGAAATAATTTCAGCTTACATTTCTCATTTTATCAACGCCATCTATTGGATATTATTTTGCTTGGCACAATCAGTAGATGACCGGAAATAAATTTACAAATGAATTTATTCGTTTCTTTTCAAAATTAAAAAAAAAGTGAAATATTTCTTTACTAAAATATTTAAAAAAATATAGAATTCTAAAAAACTAATACAAAACGCAAAAAAAAAATTGGAAAAAAAAGTCACATCCGGCAGGATTCGAACGTGATTCGAACCCTGTACTTAAAAAAATAATCCGCGGCTTCTACCAATAGGCCAACATGCATTGCTTGTAACTGGCGAAATTTCAAATGGGATTTGTCTAAAGGTACGCAAATTCACCCCTTTTTTTGGACTGCAAGGGTTGAAATTGTGAACAACCCTTTCTTATGTGGGCAGTATATTGTATAATGAAGACACTTACCAAATTTCACGTTTATAGCTTTTATAGTTTCGGTTTTGTGATGATAAATTAGTTTACCTCCCCTTTTTTACCCCTTTAGAGGTTGAATTTCAAAAAACGCTGAAACACGCCATTGGTTATTTTTGTTGAGAAGCATTCTTGCCAAGTTTCAAGTAAATCAGTGAAGATTTTAATTTTTTTTTAATACAAATTTTGCCCTCAATTTTAACCCCCTTAGGGGTCTAATTTTGAAAAATCCTTTCTTATCTGAGCACTACGTATTAACATAAAACTTCGGTCCAAATTTCAAGTTTATAGCTTTTATGGTTTAGGCTGGGCGTTGATTTACCAATCACCCTTGTTCTTTTATATATATAGATTTGTTATATTACAAAATCTGAATTTAATGTTACTTTGGGCGGCCCCAAGGGTGCTTTTTATACCTATAAACATCATCCTTGCTAGTCATATTATCTGCATAAACAACTAAGATCCAAAATGCATACCTAGTCGCTAATATTTTTACCCGTATGTACCACGCAGAGAAACATTCCGCATTTCTAAAATAAGGAGGGTTTGGTTGTCGTGGGCTCTCGGTCTATTTATGTGCCAAAAATAATAGACAATTTGACACGTTCTGACATTTCAAATCAGACTGACATAAAAAGTTTCGAATTCTTAATTCTATATTTTCGGCCAGAAGAAAAGTTTAAGGTTTTATTAAAGAAAATAAGTGTAGAAGCACTAAAAATGATAAAATAAAACTTTTTTCGAAAAAAAATGAACCGACTTCCATCATTAAACTTAAAATCATGAAATAACAATAAAGAAAAATGTATTGGCATGCTACCTACTGAATGAGGTGAAGTCGGTGCCGAAAAAATTAAATAATCTAAATTTACATTAGAATCGTGTGTACATATATATCAAATGCCTAGCTAAACAATTACATAACACCCTTACTCCTGCACTTGGCACCGACTTTACCTCATTCAGTAGGTAGCATGCCAATACATTTTTCTTTATTGTTATTTCATGATTTTAAGTTTTATGATGGAAGTCGGTTCATTTTTTTTCGAAAAAAGTTTTATTTTCATAACAATGGCCATTTTTGTGTCCAACTTTGTAGTCTACACCGATTCAACAAGATCTGGTGACAAATATTAAAAATAAATCAGGTTATTCGGTAATAGGCCGGTGCCTTACCCGGATAAGACCGGTTGTCTCAAAGGCGCCCTTATTAAATTCCCCAGCACATGGGACCGGTTTAATAAACTGTACTGCGAACAGCCGATATTGGACGATTTCAGATTTCGCTCGCCATTCCATGAATACGATATTATTTTCAACTGGGGAAAAAACAATAGGGAATAATTACTTCGACGTTACCACACCAGAGGGTAGCACTGGCATATAGAGTAAACCGAGTATTTTGACATTGACAAGTATTTTAAATACATAGAATCACGTCTTTATCCCTTACGGGGTAGACAGAGCCAAGAGTCGTGAGACTCGAAGGCTACGCTTAGCTGAATAGTGGGCTCTCTGATGGAATGGAGATTCAGGTATAGTGACAGCACGAATATGTACTCTGTGAGTGACAGGTTGCTAGCCACGAAGTAGGTAAAGAGTTAATAAAGAGTGGAGGAATCCCCAGTTTAAAGCCCTTTCCCTCGATTGACTTTTACAATCTGCGCGGGAAGAGAAGCAGCTGGCACACTCTTTGTTTTTTCTTCGCTCCCAGAACAGCATGGAAATATTTTAGAGCATGACAATAATGACATTTTATGCAACATGGCATTGGGTGGTTTGTGGCGTCATCTGTGTCGAGCACGGAAATATAAATAAGAGGTGTCGAGCTTTGAGGAATATTATCTTATAGCTTATGCCCACAACTTCGTCCGCGCGTACACCACCGCTTACAGACAGAAAGACAGAGATTTGTGACTTAATTTTATTGTTATGAGAGAGAGAGAGAGAGAAAATGTAGTTATTCTTTACGACCACACTGTATAGTTACCATATTTCGTGCAAATAGGGGACCGGATCACCGGACAACTTTTTTTTTGATGCTTCTTTGAAATACCTCACATTAATAGAATCATCCGTAAAAGAATCACATCCATAACCAAAGTATTTTCCAAGACATAGCCAAAAACAATTCACATTTTCAAGCGATTTTTGGCGTCACGCGTAGAAAATGGACTTTCCCTAAAAGTTTGAACTCGAAAAAATTAGCTCTGGAGAATAAACTCGTGCTGAAAAGTCGCAAAATGGGTTTAATTATATGTATTCTATCATAAAATTACATATTTTTAACAATTCTCATACCTAGGCCGGTCCCCTATTGTATAAGACGTCGCGTCTCGCAATAAGGCTCGCATTTGACGACACAAAGGGGCAAGGTGCGACTCGAGACAAATTAAAATTGCATTATGTACTCGCTGCTACACTTTGCACTAGAGTTCCGGGCTCCGGGACTTGCCCCATTTACAAAGCGGGCTACTTTGAAAACGTTTTAATATAATTGTTGGAATTATAGATCTTAGATATAATTACGCCAACTATAATAAACGTGGTTATTTTGAAAGTACACTCAGCACTGGTTATTTTGAAAGTACCTACACTATAAACGTGGTTATTTTGAAAGTACCACAGGCACTTTTTCTTGTAGTTGTTAATTTATTCATCCAGGAAAATATTACACAGGTATTTAAAAAAATCGACAAACTGTGTATTATGTGTACCTACTAATCTAACAGTTAGTCCGCGCAAAAATATATAAATGGACATTTATAACCCCACCACGTCACGTTTAGGGATTGACAAGTAATTCTCTATGCGTTATTAAGTATTTATTATTGTTTTTTGGCCATTTCTAGTAGGACCGCTTGGTAATGGGGGCTAGAGCTAACAATGTGACTCAAGCTTGTTATTAATTAAAGTGTCTCGGCTCATGTGTTAAGTTTTAAAACATAACTTTTCTTTATCGAGTTTTGGTTTTGATAATATAGACCACCACTTCAACAGTAGAGGTTAAATTTACGGATTTATGGCAGTTTGTCACTCAATCACGCCAAAACAGCTGGATTTTGATGAAATTTGCTATCCATGTTGAGTAGAAAATAGAGGAGGT
Source organism: Ephestia elutella (assembly GCA_018467065.1). NCBI lineage: Eukaryota > Metazoa > Arthropoda > Insecta > Lepidoptera > Pyralidae > Ephestia > Ephestia elutella. The sequence continues at coordinate 15,799,861 of CM031566.1, forward strand.
ATATACTTTTTTTTACCTCAAATTTCCCACAGGAACGGAGCCCGCGGCATATGTAAGTTATTTCATATTTTTGAAAAGACAAAAATGGCGCAAAATTATCGTGGGTGATCTTATAAATTATTATTTTTTTATTTCTTTCTTATTCTTTATCTTATAATGATTTATTATGGAACCGGCTGAGACTGGTGATGATGATGAATGTGATTATATTATCTTTATGAAATGGATACTCTCCTGAAAAAATTGGAAATTATACTACGACGTTGCTTCCTCGATATTTAATCAATTTACTAAGCAGCTCGCTCTGCTATGTACTAGGCATGACACAATTTTTAGAACCTAAGGATAAAATAACATAAAATAAAATTAGTCAAAAATTGACATCCGACCGTCGTCCCACTCCTACAAGTCACCTCCGGCGGCGGCGCCCCGCCCGCTTCATTCGCTTTTTGTGTGCGGGCATGGCAACACACACACTACAACAATATTTTTATTTTTTCTTTTTATTCCAAGTATCTGGAATATCTTAAAATTAATTTATAACTTCAGTGGCAGTGGAAAATAACGTACTTTAAGTTCATTACACTCGTAAACAACGAAAAATGTAAGTATTTTTTCATTACCTGAATATCTGGTTTGAATATTAACTATACTTTGAAAAAGTTATAATGCCTAACAAAATGTTAGTTAACTACATATTTATGATGCATTGGCTACTATTACTCGTACGTGACCGTGATTTTACATCACACCTGTGTAAATCTGCGGGTACTTTGATAACATTTTAATCATAAACTCAACAAACAACGGTCGTTAGACCAATTGATTTTTTTCCTCTGACCCAACTATGCACCTACCTTCCTTTTATCTTGGAATTGTCTGTGCATGATATTACATAATACAATATCGCGAATAGTATCTCGCGTTCCGAGTTGCGATTTTACATGAATCGTAACCTAAATATGCGTCGCATGTTTATGTTTTACATTTGTAAAAACATTTTTTCGTGGCAAAATCACGAATCTACATATGTATGGATAAATTTCTTCTTATTTCTTGATTGTTCTTACTGTCGTCAAAAGTTAAACGCAAGGCCCAATTGGGTTATTTGTTGATGAAGGATTAATCATATTACGCTTTCGACTTTTTTCGATTTTAACGTTACTTCGTTAGTCACTGGATGGGTCTCAACTGTATTCACAGTCTTAAAAACCAATCAAACCCCATTGGGCCCACTTGATGCCCTAATCCTCCTTACCCACCCATGGGGAAGGACAGTGCCCCAATATTGGGGACATTAAAATAGCTATGATGATGGCGGTTGGTCTACGGGTAGTCAACGAGGAGTCTACAGGCGATCTACGGGTACTCTACGGGTGGACTACAGGTGATCTACGGGTGGACTACGGGTGATCTACGGGTGGACTACGAGTGATCTACGTGTGGACTGTGCTATGCACATATAGAACTACAATGCGATTGTAGTCGCGTGTGCACTACCCAATAGATCTACAATGCGATTGTAGACAGGGATATATAATAATAATAATAATAAGATGATTCTATAATGGTTTTCATTATAGAATTGGACCCAGACTTATTGCGAATCTAAATTCTGAACATACTTGTAATATCGTATTGTGGCGCGTAGATAAAGTAATCACCGTCCCAATCATCATCTCATCCACAGGTGTCATCCCCAAAACTCTCCATAAAAGCTTACAAACTTTAAACATTCATCCTCTTACTTATTTACAACTTCAGAAAGCTGCCATTTTAAATACTTGCAGGATAGTACGAAAATTCCTTTCTTTAGATACCTAATTCTTTCAATATTTTTGCTTGGCCAAAAGCCCGTAAAAATATTTAAATCCCCTGAAAAGGGAGAAAACTCAATGTTTAAATATAAATAATAATAATAATAATAAGGCGTCGGGATGTGACGACCCCATCGCCCGCTGGATCTCCAGTGCAATCAGTCACCGCAGGGGCAGCTTGTGGCGAGCTGTTGGTGAGCGGCGTCACCACGGACCCGATCTCCAGGGGGACCACACACACACACGCACCTACACACACACATACACACAGTGACACACCCCCCGCCTCTGGCTTGCCTTAGCCGGCCGGCTCAGAGTGGAGTAGCAAGAGCGGAACACTCGCTCCAGGGTGGAAGTGTATTGCACGTAATGGCGTAATAACGGGGAAACCCGCTCTCGGGGCTCACCCCCGTGAAGGTGAAACCGGAGCCGCACCTCTCGACACCCTTAGCTGCTCACATTGTGTTGCGCCCTGGCCGCCAACTGGTGGCTTAATTAGGGAGGCCCACAGGCTGTACAGCCAAAGAGCAGCAAGTCACCATCTGCCTAACTTAAATTTTTGTGAGAGATTTAAAGGTAGATGTCCGTATCTCACTCCATAACCCAGCAATCCGGTCCACTAGCATCCCATCCACATAGCCCAAACCTTGTTAATCCCTACCTGGCAATAGTTCGGCAGCTGTGGAGGACTGTCCGTTAGTATATCCCTATGGTACACTAAGGGACAGATCTCCGCAGATGCAGCCATCTCACTTTTTGATTAAAAAGGTACAAAAAGGCCTCTTCATGTTGGCTTTAGCCCCATGAACGCCTCAAAGGACCGGGTCCCAATGGACCCGTGGCTCTGAAAAGCGTACCAACATAATAATAATAATAATTCTTTATTTCAGATATAAACATATCCATAATTTACAAAAATTAAATTACACATGTAGGTACAATAAAAATATTGTTATAAATATAAACAAATAAGTTTCAATATCTATGCGGCAATAGCCAGCCAGCGTCTAAAAATGTCAGTGGTTTGCAGTCTTTCTGCCAGAGTCCTCACAATGCTGTTCTCACACGTGGCAACCCTGGACATGAAGTTTGCTATTCGATGTCTATGTATAGCAACAAAGGTATTGACACGCGCCTCTGCAAACATCTCAGAGGCGCTACACCAGGGTTTTAGTCCCATGAGGTGCCTAAAGATGTTGTTATAGGCTACTCTTATGCCTGTGTAAGATGCTTTCGTATACTCTGTCCAGAGTTGGCACGTGTAGAAAGACTGGCAGAAAGACCGAAACAACGTAACCTTCACGTCACGAGAAGCCTTAAAAAACCTCCTAGCTACCATATTACCCACAATACATAATGCTCTGCGTTGTCGTTCGATGTCGTCGTTGTCTGACATAGAGGACGTCACTATGTGGCCAAGGTACTTGAACGATGCTGTGATTTTCACAGGCTGATCATTAAGAGTGAGACAGGGCACATGTTCAGGCCCCTTTCCCGATCTAAATACAACCATCTCTGTTTTTTTAACGTTATACACTAAATTGTGACTTCTAGCATATTCTTCGCAAATAGTTATAAGCTTCTGCAGTCCTTTGATTGTGGGGCTGAGCAGCACCATGTCGTCAGCATAACTCAGGTTATTAATATACCTGTTATCAAGTCTGAGTCCGACAGGAGTGCTGCTCAGCTTCACAATCAAATCATTTACATATATATTAAATAGATCAGGAGAGGTAAGCCCCCCCTGTCTCACTCCACATGACAGCCTGTAACTATCAGACAACTCATTGGCCCATCTTACATTATTAGTCTGCTTGCTATACCAGTGTGCTAAAAGATCAACAATATCTGGATCAATATCTGTGTTACGCATCTTTTCCCAAAGTAAGCCGTGATTTATTGTATCAAAAGCACGACTCAGATCAAGAAAACATGCGTAAACAGTGGTGCCACGGACTTTGTAATATTTGACTACTTCCTTAAGTGAAAAGATTGCGGTATCAGTGGATAAGTGAGGCCGAAACCCAAATTGACCATCATCTATCTTAATTGATGGACTAATTCTACTATGTACCACTCGATCCAGTACCTTGGCCACAATAGTAGCCAATGAAATTGGTCGATAGTTAGCCATGCTCGAGATATCACCAGTTTTATTTTTAATGATCGGAACAACAAGTGTACGCGTGAGCTCACTTGGTAGATAACAATGCCGTACACAGAGGCTATAGAACCGCGCCAGTACTTCACAGACATGTTGGCCCGCATATAGCAGATGTTCTATACTCAGGCCGTCATGGCCGGGAGACTTGCCCCTCTTCATATATCTGAGTATATGAGCGATCTGTTCTGAGGTCACGTGGCAAGTCTCCCTGTCATGACTACCTTCTACTTTTATAACTTTCTTTTTTTCTTGACTCAACTTCTCTTTACTTACATCAAAATGTTTACTAAATAGATTAGCAATACATTTCTTGTCTTCATTTCCTTCAATTTTTACAGGTAAACTACTTTTATAATTTAATTTTTTTACTTGTTTCCAAAACCTTACAAAGTTACGATCAGTACTATGATGTCGGGCCAACATGTCCATTCTAATTTTTTCTTGATTATTCTGGACGTATTTCAGAGCTTTCTTGAAAAAAAAAAAAAAAAAAAAAACTCCTTGCGCGCCGCGTTCATTACTTCATAGTAATATCCCGAGCATGGCTTACCGTATGACATCCATTCCATGAAAGTTTGACGAGCCTTCACGTGTAGGTGCCTGACATGAAAGTTCCATCCCACCACTTTCTTTTGTTCTATACGAGGTTTACAATAAGTTTTCCTTGCCGATGATTGTAAAACTTTTATAATATCTCCATACAGTTTATCTATCTTAATAACATCATTTTTATTTTCTAAATTATATTTGTCAAAATGTTGTAAAATAAATAAAAAATTTTCGTCACATAGTTTAGAATAGGTATCTATTTGTTTAGTACTTCTTTTTCCCCAAACATATTTAAAGTCCTTTGTAACAACGTCAGAAATACTAGTAGTTTTCGGTATTATTGTATCAAAATTGCATTTGATAATTAACGGCATATGATCCGACCAAAAGGTGTCGTACATAATAAAAACATCTTTTACCATTTTCTCCGCGGCGGCAGTCACAACGCAGTGGTCTAGCCAGCTGCATGTGCCGTGCGAACCACTCACGAAGGTGTATGAGTCAGCTGGTAGGCGTTTCGTATCAACGCAACGAAAATATTGTTCATTACAAAAATCGTCCAATTCATTTCCAAAAAGCTTACCCGGGTGAGCGTTAAAGTCGCCAAGAATGAAAACGTTCTCAATCTCTGCACTTTCAATTATAGCATTAATTTCACTAAGACACTGGGTAAATTCGGGCAAATGATCTGGATCATCCCAGGGCATGTATACACAAAAAATTAACAAGTTTCTATCATCTCGCGATAGTCGCACGGCTATTATCCGATCACTCGCGCACTTAATTATTTCACTAGAGGTAAATAAACTAGATCGCCACATCAGCGCGGCACCACCATACGGCCGACCACGGATTACACGAACAGATGGGTCCATCGAAGACTTCGCAGAACAGCCAAACTCCTTATCGATTTCATTTAGAAATCCCAAGTCATGTGGTAACAGCCATGTCTCTTGAAGACACAGTATATCTACATCTTTACATAAGTCACGAACATGTTCAACCGCTCTTTTAACCGACTGACAGTTAAAAGTGGCCATAACAATTTCACTATTGTTTGGGTGTATATCCATGATGGTTGGTAGGCCGTGCGGTGGCGTCCATGGGTGCTGGACGCTGCTGTCGGTATCGCCGGAAGACTAATCCAGCTGGCCAGAAATCATTACGTAAATAAATGCTAATTTTGGTTGAATGAATAGTTATTTTAAATGAATTAAAATGAGTATCTCTATTTTGTTTCAGTAATTCAACTTTTAGGCATTCTTCTTTCATATCTTTTATGTACTCCGTGATATCATTTTCAGTAATATGTTTTTGTGTACGTGATAGGTAAATATATGCTAGTGATTCGGCCGCTTGTAATTTACTAGCATTTTGCAAAGTTCCTCTTGTATTTCTATATCTATACGTCTTATTTTTCTTGTATGTGACTGTGGTAAAGCCATTATTATCCATAGGTGTTTGGGAAACATTTTCACTGCGAATAGCATCCGCATAGGTCGCATTATTTATTACATCATTCGCATCGGTCAGCTGATAATATGATATGGCGTCGGGCGCATGCGTTGAAGCAATTTCTGTCTGAGTCATCATAGGCGCAGGCGCATCGCCACTGGTAGTTAGTTTATGTATCGGTCGGCGCGCATTCCGTCTCCCGTGCGCCCCGCTCGCCTTAGTCGTCTGTTCACACGACTCACTTACGCGAACTCGTTTTGGGCTATTATCGCTCAAGCAGTTGCTCATACCCCCATTTATGTTTATCAAATCCTCAGGATAACGTACATTTCCAGTATCCTTATCATCTCGATAAGGCCTAGGAGATGAGTTACTTTCCGGGAGTTTAACGGATTGCAACTGCGATAACATATGTTTCATTTCGTCAATTTCCTTCTTTAAGTAAACAATATCAGACGACGATACTTCTTCATTTTTATCAGAAATTTTCTCTGATTTCATCACAGCAACGTCCTTTTGAAGTATAGACATTTGTTTTAGAAATGTTGTCACGTCAACATAATCAAATGAGACTGGCGGTAATTTGTTCAAGTTTTTAGCTACAAATACTGGCAAGCTTTTCGCCTCACATTCCTTTATCAATTTGATAATTTCTAACACACTCCTTTGTTCATCTCCTTCCTTCCGTCTCATAACCCTTTTTGTGGGTGCTATCAATTTATATGCCATAATCCTGGCGGCTTCGATCTCTTCCGCGTTATAAGCACTTATGCAAATCTGTACTATGCCAACTTCAGGTAAGGTGTCAACTTTATTACTAACAAAGGCCAGCAACTTATTAATCACCATACGGCAGGTCTTGCATTTTTCTTTAATATCACAACCAGTTGTGTCATCGTCAATAATCACTCGCGGATTCGCGTCAGGAGGAGGCGGGGAGCGTATCATCGCCATAACGTGCAACGCACACGACGCACAGATGCGAACTGTAAGATATATATTTACCCTTAGAATTACAATGCGATTGTAATCAGGGTTTTACACTATAGTCAAGCACATACAGAATTACAATGCGATTGTAGTCACGTGTGCTCCGACCCAATAGATCTACAATGCGATTGTAGACGGGGTTAGAATTACAATGCGATTGTAATCAGAGCGACTATAGTCAAGCACATAAAGTCCGATAGAAGAACAACAACAACGCAGAAGATATGCAGCTGCCCAGTCTCCCTACGCAAAACGGGCCCAATCAAGAGGCTTAACTACAAAATCTTCGCGCTAAGTATTACCTAATATAACTACGATATAATCGTAGTCTAGTTTATATTCTACACCTATATAATAGCACATATAGAACTACAATGCGATTGTAGTCACGTGTGCACATTATTATGAAATTTTAATTAGTCTAATTTTTGCCATTTCGACTCGAGATGATGATGATGATTATTACCTTATGTAACTACAACGCGATTGTAGTCAGGTATACACATTATTACCCATTAGAACTACGACGCGATCGTAGTCTGGTTTATAAAGTATCTTTACTTACTTACTAATTTTATACACACTTATATTAGCACATACAGAACTACAATGCGATTGTGGCCAAATCTACACATTATCAGCCAGATATACGTAATAGAACTCCGTGGACAAGCTACTATCCAAAGTATAACTATGCAAATAGTATTATTATCAGATGATAACCATGTAACGAAAGTGTGTATCTTACTATACATTTCGAACACCCTTTAAGTATCTCTTACTTATCAAAACATTACTAGACTGATACAGTCAAGTATTTTTTTTTCTGGCTGCGTAAGTTCTTCGAACTATAATGATGTTATAACGATGCACTGTCAGTATTAACTCAGCTCTGTTCGTTTCAGCTAAACGCGGACTTCGAATCTCTCAACTCTTGGCAGGGACAGATTATCTGTATGTATCTGTTGTTATAAATGTCTGTACAACAGGACTGATAAAAATCGCCGACCATTGCTGGTCATCATAACAGGTATGTACTCTTACCAAATATCTAAACATTGGGGTATACCGTAAGGATCCCAAGAGGATGTTGGGCAATGGAGTTCGGTAAACTGAGAAAAGGAAATCCACTCATCAATCGAGATGAATATTCGCCAAATATACATTTTAGATAATTTACATTTTTTTTTCGTTCATAGTAAGTAATTATACTAACGAAACACCCTGGATTTACCTTTAATAAATCGACTGATCAATCGATCAATAAGTTATTTGTTTTATATTTCGTATATACATAGCCAAACATGTACTTTATGTCACTATTGTGTATGGCGTTAAATTTGACAGTATCTTAAATAAACTGTTCAGGCGATCAATTTTCTCCTAAAAGTACGTATAATGAAATACTTTTATTTTCAGTCCGGATGACTCCGGAATCACCAATATCGGGTCAATACCCGATAACGTTCTCTTTATTTCTTTATAATTAGCAACTCACTTCACTAACAGTTGCCCATTTATCTTCATATACATAAGATTTATAATATTTAAAGATTCTGCCTCTTGATTGATTTTTTGCAGATCGCATCCAAATTCAATAAATAATAATACCTAATACAAACAACTGAGATTGTGTACTTACTCATTATTACGTACTATATTTCAATACTTATCAAGCTTATCAATGAAATTAACCGGCTTTTACGTTTACTGTAGTTGTACAACAGCAACGCTCTAAAGCACCTTATAAATGAAATAAAAGTGCCTTAAGCCAGTAAGAGTAGTGCTTTCTTTTTTGGACAAATTACAGTAAGATAACAAAGCACTTGTTTCTTAAGAACTAGACATTAGGCCTTAGCTCTAGCTTGAGCAAGCAAGTACTGAACAATATTAGATACTCAGTATGTTGTTTTTAGTTTCTGTTTATGGGGATTTATTCAAATAGCCAATATGGCAATGGTTTTTTTTCTGTTCGTAAATGTGTTGAATACTCTACGTAAACTCGAATCTTTGGTACCAATATCCCCATCATTTTATTATTAATTCAATTTCCTCCGCAAATTTAATTCAACAACTGGATGCATAATTATAGATATCTATTTTAGTGATTTGGATGCGACTTTTTTGATCAAAAAAAAAAAAAAATGTATTTATTACAAATTACTCCTAGCCAAGGTCATCTGCAACGACTTGCGTGAGTAAGTTACCATTTGGAACAAGGAAGTAATTTATTATCGAGAATCTAATCACAATTAAAGACTCTCTTGTCATTACACGTTCTTTGCCTATACGTTACAGAACTTTTAGATTCTTCTTTCGGAAAACTAAGCATCATAACTATTTTTTTTTAATATGTATTTGTTACTGGAAACATAATAAGCTTGTACAGAAAGTACACTTGAATTTCGTTCGTTGAATTCAGTCTTTCGTTAATATTTCTAACTATAGGCTCGTGCATACGAGTACGTACTCATAACAAAAGTTATAGTGAAATCATCGCACTGTGGTACCTAATACTACCTATAGTTTATACTCTGTGACTGTGGCCGATTCACCTATATATTCGGCTAAGTACAGTCTATAAAAACAGTGTAGTTTTACGAGTATATTTCAGCAGAAATGTACCGACCTCAAATTTGCATAATTATGTTTTTCTCTTGCAAATTAATATATATTTGTCAGGTGAAGATATTCCTCGAGTACTTATAGAAAGAATCCTAAATTAGTATAGTGTCCTTTCAACCCGACACATTAACCATCTAGAAGTATATGTTCATAATCAATACAGTAAAGCTTTCTTACATTAGGTAGTAAAAATTCTAGTCTCTATTCGTAAAATTAACTCTGAGCAAGTATCTCTGCCTGCGTTGAGTTTGCTATTGCAAACTAAAAATGTTCATCCATCACATCTCTCTTAGTAAATATTTACGTTTTAAAGTTAACATATCTTATTCCCAATTAAGCCTGTTAAAATATCCTGTCTCACAGGAAATAACTATAGTGTTAATTTGGTTATGTTAATTATTGTCCCATAGAGACTTTTAGTCTGCTTCTTGTTAACTGCTCTTTCTCCCAAAATATCAAGGATAGCAATCAAAGTCTGTACACTACAGACTTAAACATTTTATTTGATAGGCTTTAATATTTTTCACCATTTTGCATTACAAAATGAAAAAACCGTAATGGCATTGCATCACATAGCCTATTCGAAGATTTTTTTTCTCCAATTCGTAATTTTTTGTTTATATCTAATATCTTTGTGTAAGATAATCGTAGATACAACTACATTTGTAGTTTTTCATGTAATTAACCATCCTATATCAAAGTATCTAAGGATCCACTTTTAATAGCTCACATTAAAAATAATTAATATTATTATAATAATATAAAAATAAAAATCTTGCAAATTTCGCAATGGTTCTAAACATCTGCTTAGTGAATTGATTAAATATCGAGGAAGCAACGTCGTAGTATAATTGATGGTTAAACAAACTTACCTTAATGAAGTTTGACCATAATTATACAAGACGTTGCTTCCGAAGATATTTATAACCCGCCCGTCCCAATCAATATGTTAAATACATATTACAATATCCCAAGCGCCATATTTCGAAATTTTGTTCTAAAGGAATGAAGCGGGCGGGGCGCCGCCGCCGGAGGTGACTTGTAGGGGTGGGACGACGGTCGGATGTCAATTTTTGACTAATTTTATTTTATGTTATTTTATCCTTAGGTTCTAAAAATTGTGTCATGCCTAGTACATAGCAGAGCGAGCTGCTTAGTGAATTGATTAAATATCTTCGGAAGCAACGTCTTGTATAATTATGGTCAAACTTCATTAAGGTAAGTTTGTTTAACCATCAAATGTTCTTCAAATGTAAAATAGGTACTTATGCGTTTCTCTTTCATACCATAGGGATAAGAGGACTACGGAGAGGAACTTTTGCCCAGCAGTGGGATCTAAACAGCTGAATAATAAATCTATACATATAATAAAACAGTAAAAATATTTTGTCTGTACATTTAGTATTTTTGACTAAAATGGATAGAGGGACATCTAAAAAGAACAATGGAAAGCAAAAAAAATTTTTTGGAATTTCTTGTCTGTCTGTCTGTCTGTCTGTCTGTCTGTATGTATGTACGCGTTTCACGCAAAAACTACTGGACGGATTTGAATGAAACTTTTTTTGTTGTATAGCTATTAAGCCTGGGCAACATATAGGCTATAATTGATTTTGAAAACTGGAACACCTGATGAAGAACCATAACAGAACAGCTAAACCATAAGAAATATGAAAATGGTGCCTTAACAAAAGTCGTTCAACCTGATGAGCATTTTCTGCTGACGTATAAAAATTGAAGATCTGGAACATCTGATGAATAACTCCAAGAGACCAGCTACACTATAACATATATGGAAATGGCGCTTTAGCAAAACTTGATTAATCTGATGAGCATTTTCTGTAGACGTATAAAAATCGAAGATCCGAAACATCTGAAACTGTTTGGAACACAAAAATACTTTTCATCTAAACGAAACTCACGCGGGCGAAGCCGCGGGCGACAGCTAGGTATGTACTCTTACCAAATATCTAAACATTGGGGTATACCGTAAGGATCCCAAGAGGATGTTGGGCAATGGAGTTCGGTAAACTGAGAAAAGGAAATCCACTCATCAATCGAGATGAATATTCGCCAAATATACATTTTAGATAATTTACATTTTTTTTTCGTTCATAGTAAGTAATTATACTAACGAAACACCCTGGATTTACCTTTAATAAATCGACTGATCAATCGATCAATAAGTTATTTGTTTTATATTTCGTATATACATAGCCAAACATGTACTTTATGTCACTATTGTGTATGGCGTTAAATTTGACAGTATCTTAAATAAACTGTTCAGGCGATCAATTTTCTCCTAAAAGTACGTATAATGAAATACTTTTATTTTCAGTCCGGATGACTCCGGAATCACCAATATCGGGTCAATACCCGATAACGTTCTCTTTATTTCTTTATAATTAGCAACTCACTTCACTAACAGTTGCCCATTTATCTTCATATACATAAGATTTATAATATTTAAAGATTCTGCCTCTTGATTGATTTTTTGCAGATCGCATCCAAATTCAATAAATAATAATACCTAATACAAACAACTGAGATTGTGTACTTACTCATTATTACGTACTATATTTCAATACTTATCAAGCTTATCAATGAAATTAACCGGCTTTTACGTTTACTGTAGTTGTACAACAGCAACGCTCTAAAGCACCTTATAAATGAAATAAAAGTGCCTTAAGCCAGTAAGAGTAGTGCTTTCTTTTTTGGACAAATTACAGTAAGATAACAAAGCACTTGTTTCTTAAGAACTAGACATTAGGCCTTAGCTCTAGCTTGAGCAAGCAAGTACTGAACAATATTAGATACTCAGTATGTTGTTTTTAGTTTCTGTTTATGGGGATTTATTCAAATAGCCAATATGGCAATGGTTTTTTTTCTGTTCGTAAATGTGTTGAATACTCTACGTAAACTCGAATCTTTGGTACCAATATCCCCATCATTTTATTATTAATTCAATTTCCTCCGCAAATTTAATTCAACAACTGGATGCATAATTATAGATATCTATTTTAGTGATTTGGATGCGACTTTTTTGATCAAAAAAAAAAAAAAAATGTATTTATTACAAATTACTCCTAGCCAAGGTCATCTGCAACGACTTGCGTGAGTAAGTTACCATTTGGAACAAGGAAGTAATTTATTATCGAGAATCTAATCACAATTAAAGACTCTCTTGTCATTACACGTTCTTTGCCTATACGTTACAGAACTTTTAGATTCTTCTTTCGGAAAACTAAGCATCATAACTATTTTTTTTTAATATGTATTTGTTACTGGAAACATAATAAGCTTGTACAGAAAGTACACTTGAATTTCGTTCGTTGAATTCAGTCTTTCGTTAATATTTCTAACTATAGGCTCGTGCATACGAGTACGTACTCATAACAAAAGTTATAGTGAAATCATCGCACTGTGGTACCTAATACTATCTATAGTTTATACTCTGTGACTGTGGCCGATTCACCTATATATTCGGCTAAGTACAGTCTATAAAAACAGTGTAGTTTTACGAGTATATTTCAGCAGAAATGTACCGACCTCAAATTTGCATAATTATGTTTTTCTCTTGCAAATTAATATATATTTGTCAGGTGAAGATATTCCTCGAGTACTTATAGAAAGAATCCTAAATTAGTATAGTGTCCTTTCAACCCGACACATTAACCATCTAGAAGTATATGTTCATAATCAATACAGTAAAGCTTTCTTACATTAGGTAGTAAAAATTCTAGTCTCTATTCGTAAAATTAACTCTGAGCAAGTATCTCTGCCTGCGTTGAGTTTGCTATTGCAAACTAAAAATGTTCATCCATCACATCTCTCTTAGTAAATATTTACGTTTTAAAGTTAACATATCTTATTCCCAATTAAGCCTGTTAAAATATCCTGTCTCACAGGAAATAACTATAGTGTTAATTTGGTTATGTTAATTATTGTCCCATAGAGACTTTTAGTCTGCTTCTTGTTAACTGCTCTTTCTCCCAAAATATCAAGGATAGCAATCAAAGTCTGTACACTACAGACTTAAACATTTTATTTGATAGGCTTTAATATTTTTCACCATTTTGCATTACAAAATGAAAAAACCGTAATGGCATTGCATCACATAGCCTATTCGAAGATTTTTTTTCTCCAATTCGTAATTTTTTGTTTATATCTAATATCTTTGTGTAAGATAATCGTAGATACAACTACATTTGTAGTTTTTCATGTAATTAACCATCCTATATCAAAGTATCTAAGGATCCACTTTTAATAGCTCACATTAAAAATAATTAATATTATTATAATAATATAAAAATAAAAATCTTGCAAATTTCGCAATGGTTCTAAACATCTGCTTAGTGAATTGATTAAATATCGAGGAAGCAACGTCGTAGTATAATTGATGGTTAAACAAACTTACCTTAATGAAGTTTGACCATAATTATACAAGACGTTGCTTCCGAAGATATTTATAACCCGCCCGTCCCAATCAATATGTTAAATACATATTACAATATCCCAAGCGCCATATTTCGAAATTTTGTTCTAAAGGAATGAAGCGGGCGGGGCGCCGCCGCCGGAGGTGACTTGTAGGGGTGGGACGACGGTCGGATGTCAATTTTTGACTAATTTTATTTTATGTTATTTTATCCTTAGGTTCTAAAAATTGTGTCATGCCTAGTACATAGCAGAGCGAGCTGCTTAGTGAATTGATTAAATATCTTCGGAAGCAACGTCTTGTATAATTATGGTCAAACTTCATTAAGGTAAGTTTGTTTAACCATCAAATGTTCTTCAAATGTAAAATAGGTACTTATGCGTTTCTCTTTCATACCATAGGGATAAGAGGACTACGGAGAGGAACTTTTGCCCAGCAGTGGGATCTAAACAGCTGAATAATAAAAAAAATGATGCGTTTATTCACTTTAATTTTGTTACGCATTAAGTCCACTATACCTGAATCTCCACTCCATCAGAGAGCCCACTATTCAGCTAAGCGCTTTAGCTTTGTCTACCCCGTAAGGGATAAAGACGTGATTCTATGTATCTAAGTCCACTTTGGTCTACTTATTATTTAACTTACTAACAATACGTGTTTAACAAGTAAATGTGTATGACTAATTAGTTTCCTTCCTTCACATTTCCTATCATTATTCCTATTACCAGGTAGTAATAGCCACTCCAGACCCATTAGGCACTATCCGAGATGGAATATGTCTCGCAAACAAAACAAAGGCACTCCCGAAATGAGTGTCTCGCTAAGTATCCAGGCATTGTCTAGGTTTATCCCGAAAGAGCCATAGAATATATAGCAATACCATACAGAAGGTTCACACTCGAATAATGTACCTAATGCTGGTTGACTGGGAGTTCCCTACACGGGGTTAGTCCGCCATTGTGCATTTACCTTTTTATTTTAAACTAGCTGTCGCCCGCGGCTTCGCCCGCGTGAGTTTCGCTTAGATGAAAAATCTCTCTTGGAGCTTTTCATCAGATGTTCCAGATCTTCAATTTTTATACGTCAGCATAAAATGCTCATCAGGTTGAACGATTTTTGCTAAGTCGCCATTTCCATATATGTTATAGTGTAGCTGGTCTCTTGGAGCTTTTCATCAGATGTTCCAAATCTTCAATTTTTATACGTCAGCAGAAAATGCTCATCAGGTTGAACGATTTTTGTTAAGGCACCATTTCCATATTACTTATAGTTTAGCTGTTCCGTTATGGTTCTTCATCAGGTGTTCCAGTTTTCAAAATGAATTATAGCCTATATGTTGCCCAGGCTTAATAGCTATACAACAAAAAAAGTTTCATTCAAATCCGTCCAGTAGTTTTTGCGTGAAACGCGTACATACATACAGACAGACAGACAGACAGACAGACAGACAGACAGACAGACAGACAGACAGACAGACAGACAGACAAGAAATTCCAAAAAAAATTTTTTGCTTTCTATTGTTCTTTTTAGGTCTCCCTCTATCCATTTCAGTCAAAAATATTAAATGTACAGACAAAATATTTTTACTGTTTTATTATATGTATAGATAATTGTTATGTATTTTTTTTTACTTTATTTAAACAAACTTATCACGGGGCACGAACATTCATTATTCTTTACTCGCTGAGGCCCGGGGCTCCGTTCTCATGCGAATTTTGGGAAACAAAAATCCTATATAATACTCCTGGTTTCCCTCTGCCACTGAACCGAATTTCATGTAGGTAAATCGGTCCAGATGGCGTTACTAATCAGACTATGTTATAATAGGTTGGCGTCGCATTTAACCACAGTCACTACAAAATTATATTCTTTGTCATGCGAAATTGAAATTTATCTCGTGACTCGAATGTTCACATTCCGTTCGATGCGCTGACTTATACTGAATTAGCTAGGTATTGGTTTACTGAGTTGTATCGGAAAGCCTCTCATGGGGTTTGGTAGCGATGGTACCTAACTAGATATAGGGTATATGTACTACGGCAAAGCTACGTCCCTCGTTATTGCTAACCAGCGAAGCGTGAGTCGTACTAGTAGACAGGGGTAACACACATTTTACTTACTTTTGTTTGTTTGTTTGTAGTATCTTTATTGTACTAAGGACACATAATTCATAGTAACATAAATAGGAAGGTAAATATACAATGGCGGACTTATCCCATGAAGGGATCTCTTCCAGTCAACCAGCGATAGATTGAGAAGAATATTTACTCAATAAAGGGGTAGAAGTAAGTATGTACAAACGGAAGAAAAGGGTAAAGAGAAATAAAACATAATACATATATAATAAAATAATACATATATAATACATATATTATACTTTTATTTTTGAATGAAGCAATGGTCTTTCTTAAACTCTCACACACAAATAAAACTATTATTATCGAGCCCTTTAAGCATTTTAAACCAACACACGAGATAGAACTGAGTGCCTGCGACCACGGCGACTGCAACTCGTATGTGTCTATAATGAATTAGCTTTTGCCCGCGGCTTCGCCCGCGTGCAAAACGGAACAGTGATTTTTCCCGGGATGAAAGGTACCCCATGTCCTCCTCAGTACTTCAAACTATGTGTATGCGAAATTATAGGAAAATTGATTTAGTAGATAAAGCATGAAGAGGTAACAAACAAACTCACTTTCGCATTTATTATATTATTAGGATCTATAGATCCTAACAATATAATAATCTTAATATAGCAAGAACGAGGATCTTTAGCGATTTTCACCCATTTTAGGGGTCGAATATCCAACATTCCTTTCTTAGCGCTCACGCTACGTATCTATATCAAGCTATAATAACTTCCCTGCAAAAGTTTAAGTTTTTATGTCCAGCTGTTTCGACTCTGCGTTGATACTGACCAATCAGTTAGCGTCCTATTTATATATGTGAAGAATCGCGTTTGTATAATCAATCAACTACTTACATTAAATATACTAAATTAATACTTACTTCGATGGCTCGACGACCCAAAGAGGATCTTGGCCTCCGATACTAGAAGCTTCCACTCCTTCCTGTTCTGCGCTACTTCCTGCCAGTCGGCTCTTTGGAGCCTCCAGGGGCCCTATTTTTAAAAGTATGACATACCGCTGAAAACGAATAGACTATTATGTCGCATTCGTCCTACTATGTCACTAAAAACATAAAAGCCGTATTTTTGAAATCACTCGTCTAGCAATGTTGCCAGTGATATGAAAATAATGCGAGAAATAATTTCTGTTCCATTCTACGCAACGAAAACCGAATCGGTAACGAATCGTAAAAAAAATGTTCGTAAATTTTCAATCAAAGAGAACGTAAGCGTTAAACGGAACGCAAAATTGAAAATTCTAATAGACTCCATCTATATCCGTATCCGGTTGTCTACCTATGTCATTCATGATTTTGACGTAAAAAACGTTCGACCACCAAATCATACGAAAACGAGTGGTCTAGACCACTCGTTGCGAATTATTCGACATAGTCAATTCAAAAATACGGAACAATGGATATCGAATGAAAAATCATTCGGCTCACGCTTTTTTGGTGAGTCACACTTTCAAAAATAGGGCCCCTGATCTTTTAGGACCTCATCCCTCCAGCGGTATCTGGGCCGGCCGACAAGTCGTTTCCCGCTTGGTCGTCCCTTATACGCTCTTTTAGCTACGCGATCCTCTCCCATCCTCTCCACGTGACCGAGCCATCGAAGCCTTGCTGCGTTCGTTTCGCCCATACTAGCGGGCTCCGCCACTAGTTCTTCTACCTCTTTGTTCTTTCTCAGCCTCCAGCCTATATTAATACAATATCATTCACCTCTATACTACTTAAAGCTATGTAAAAAAGCACGACATTATTCTGTCTACCGTTAAGGTTGAGCACCACTGCTTATAAGAAAATCATTGACCAGTTACAAGATGCTGCAGCTTTACCTTTTCGACATATAAATAATGATGAATGGGAAGCTGACACGTCGCGTACATTAAGATTTAAATCTCACTATTAAATGCCCAGCAGTGGGTTAATAGGGGTAAAAAAAAGATGATAGAATAAAATGATGATTTATTATAACAGAATATTCTTAGTCTTCTTATTATACTCCTTGAGTTCCATGTCAATGTGGCCGTTGCCTAGGATTTCAACGTCTTTTTCCTTGGGCCCTGTGACCATAGTAATGTTGGCACAGATACGACCTTTTTTGAAGGGAAATGACCTGGGTATCTGCTCAAAGGGGATCGTCATATTGTATAGATGGTACTCACCCTGGAAAAAGGAAATCAATAACAACACTACGACTGGCTTGCATTGTAAATGGTGTGGTTCCCCCCTTTCTCCTATACGTGTCGCTCTCATATACTTTAGTACTGGAATACGTAGTACTAGGATAATTTAGAACTAACGTATGATGTATCATACTTGTATACTGTAGAACAGTTAAGAGACAAAAGTGCAGTCAGAATCTACAAGACAATATGACCTTTAAGGCTAGGCAATAAGGTCTTCGAAGTATGACTGCACTTATGACCCCTGACTGTACATCAGCATTTCATATGTATTTAGCTTACGCTCTTCCACGCGCGAGCTAGTTGCTCCTTGGTCGCCGTCCAGTCGCGGTTACTCATAATCGAACTTAGTAGTATAAATAACTTACAGCAGGAAATGGACAGCTCTGGTTCAACTTTCCCTGCCTCAAAGGCGCTCCGAAGAACTTATCCTTCAGCACCAGGTCGCACAATCCGAAATGCATCTCCAAAAAGCTGCGCCGGTATTGGTTTAACTGGAACTGGTAGAAATAGAAATCCACCTGTGAAAAAAGCAGTCAAATTGCATGTCAAACTCGCCGTGGATTCCTGTCACGATTATTGAATACTAGCACCCCGTCCCGACTTTACACAGGAGGTACATACATAAAGTGGCGAAGTCCCCCTGCAAACAAACTCACAAACAAACTTTATAATATTAGATTCATACTAATCAGCTATGAAAAATTAACGAATGCTAAGCTTCACAGTCAGCTCATCGACGTAAAGTTGCCATTTTGTCGGTTTTCTACCGATTGTACTTCGGGGAGTGTGCTCATGAGTCGCATGAGCTCATTACATGTGCCCCTTTTTTCAATCGGACAACCAGACGCACTGCGGGCTACCATCCCTTCTTGGTTGATATTCCCCCTCAACAGCACCAAGGGCTTTACGTCATCATTCTTAATGCGCACAGCGTAGCAATGGAACTCCCTGCGTCTGTGTTCGCGAGCATATACGACCTGACTCTCTTCAAAACCAGAGTGAATAGGCTGCTTCTGGGTAAGCTCGCTACATCGTAGACCTCATCTCTGTCCTCGGGCAAGAATACTTACCAGAATGTTATTGTCCATCTTTACCAATATGTCGAAATGTAAGCCTACGTAGTAGAACGGACTACCTCTACCATACCTCTGGCTTGTTAGGTTTACGTAGGTAAAATATTTAGGGTTCAAATACGTTACAGCCGGCCGTTCTGTGCTTATGTATCGGATCTGAAAATAAACACTATGTTATCGATTAATTGTGTCTCATTCAATATAATATTGTTTTTGATAGTTCTTGATACTATAAAAACACTACGATTAAAATCCACAAGCAAATAATAGAAATTTAATTGGACGAGTAAATGTCAATTATTCAAAATTAAATTAAAAATATGGCTTTTGGAACATGTTTTCCACGATTTAGACGAATATTTTGATTGTGATACCAGTAGGAATAAGAAAGCATATTAATCTGATGTTAGCCTGAATATTGTATTTGTACCTACAATACATGTACTTTGAACTAATATGTTCGCTCCGCCATATTAAAATATGTCCTACCAATTGCATGCCTGGAAGGTGTGTCTGTACCTAGCGATTGACATTGTTCTATGTATTAATAAATAAGTTAGAATGTTAGTTCTGTGTTAGTTCTATAGAAATAAATGTAACTCGTCATTTGTTCCGCTTTTTTTTTAAAGATTTTCGCCCCGAACTGTCATCGTCAGCCAGCGATGTACTTTTTTATTACGCGTTGTAGATATATAAAACTGGTGTCAGCCGTTAGTTCTATGAAAAGTCTCACTGTTTATGTACTTTTATTCAATAAAATCTATAATATTACAAGAATAAAAGTTCGAAAAAAAATGTTGTGCTCAGCGATGTATTTCTAAAATTCGTAAAAAATATAACCAAATTAGACTTTATACCATAGTTCTTTATCAGATCAGTCTAAATAATTTAGTTTTGCGTAGTTATATACATAAAATAGATAAATAAACCACTGCGAAACATATTCCTAACTCATTTGTTAACAAAACGTAAGAAAGTTCACTTAAATTTAGCTTTTATTGAGTATATACATAGGGGCGAAAATAGACTGGCAATGATACTTGCTTTGACCGATCAAAGTTTTGCCTAGGACACTTTTTGAAAGGGACAGGCCGTCTATTTGTTTATGATAGGTACGTCAAAAATTACGGCGGTGGTGTTGTGAATATCTGGTTTATTCCATGTTAAAGTATATATAATCAAGCAAGTATCATTCTATTTTCGGCTCTATGTATATGCTCAATAAGAGCTCAATTTAAGTGAACTTTCTTACGTTTTGTTAACAAATGAGTAAGGAATATGTTTCGCAGTGGTTTATTTATTTATTTTATATATATAACTACGCAAAACTAAATTATTTAGACTGATCTGATAAAGAACTATGGTATAAAGTCTAATTTGGTTATATTTTTTACGAATTTTAGAAATACATCGCTGAGCACAACATTTCTTTTCGAACTTTTATTCTTGTAATGTTATAGATTTTATTGAATAAAAGTACATAAACAGTGAGACTTTTCATAGAACTAACGGCTGACACCAGTTTTATATTTCTACAACGCGTAATAAAAAAGTACATCGCTGGCTGACGACGACAGTTCGGGGCTAAAATCTTTAAAAAAAAAGCGGAACAAATGACGAGTTACATTTATTTCTATAGAACTAACACAGAACTAACATTCTAACTTATTTATTAATACATAGAACAATGTCAATCGCTAGGTACAGTCACACGCCTGGAAGGGCAATCTGTTGAACCTGTATCTAACATTAAGACCAACTAATGTATGTACACAGATATTGCAATAAATATTTTTGATTTTGATTTTGAATGATGTAGCTATACCTTGACATGACTCTTCCTGCAGGGGTTTTCAGGACAACAAACATAAAACTAAATAAAATCTTGTAAAAATACTCACAATCTGTCCAGAAATACAGCAATACAGAATCGTGAACACCACAAGCGCTCTCATGACTGTAAATCCCACTTCGGACCTTGGTCAGTCAGGCACTAAATTGTTTTGACAACACTAAACCATTACGAGTTATGGCTGATTTTATCTTTTATAGCACTAATCTAGAAATTGGTAATATAGTAAAATTACTGTATTGTTGACTATATTACCTTATATCCTGATTACCATAAAGCAAAAAATTGATGTGGGAAAATTGTTGTGGGAAAATGAGTGCTCTTAATGACACCTGCTTTAAAATATATCACGCTAATAGATTTTGGCCACGACTTCGATCGCGCGGAATTACTATTGATAATATCTCAGGTTCTATGCAGTAGGTATACTATCATTGTAGGCCTGTTATGTAATATGAATCAGAATGATCAGCAATGAAAGTGACGGAAGAAAGGAAACTGCATGCAACAGAGATTTGAATGTTATGATGGATGTGTGGGTTGGAGTAATAAGAATAGATAAAATACTGAATGAAGATGTAAATAAAACTGTACTGAGGAAGCATTAAATTGAACCAGTGAATGAAAAGTCTAGGTTAAGCTGGTATGGAAATTACAAGAAGGGCCCTAAAAGAAATAGAAGGCGAAGAAATAAAGGAAGTCCCAAAAAGAGATCCAATAGATGGATTATGTAAAGGATGGCATTAGTAGGAAAGAGATCATCAAAATGGATGGAACCGATAGACAACCAACATACTGTGCCAACCCAACATAAAGTGTAGTGCGTGTAGGGAGAAAAGGTGAAAGAGAATAAGAAGAAGTTAATAAGATGCAACCTGCGTCAGATTTTAAGATATACCTTCAGCAACTTCGTAGATTTAGCGTGCAAGAGTGCTTAGGCCATACTACAAGGAGCCTTGCTTAGTTCTAAGAACCAAGGCACTCGCTTAAAGTGACTGATCCTAGGGAACAGACGTATGGCCAACTATTGCAGCGGCCACACTGCGAGCTAACTTCTTTCTAGGCTAGGGTCATGTCTGCCGAATGCAACAAAACCACTGGGCCTTTGTAGCAAGTGGCATCCACAAGGTGGCTACCGAAAGAGAGACCGCGGACGCGATGAAGCGATGATTTGAGATTTAGGAGAAACTGGGCGGAGGTTGGTTTAGATGGAGAAGATTGGAAGGCGATAAGCATGACACCTTTCCAGCAGTTGGATAAGAAAAGGTTAAAAAACATGACAGAACGAAATAATGATTTATTATTACAGAATATTCTTAGTTTTCTTATTATACTCCCTGAGTTCCATGTCAATGTAGCCGTTGCCTAGGACTTCAACGTCCTTTTCCTTGGGCCCTGTGGCCGTCGTAATGTTGGCCCAGATACGCCCTTTTTTGAAGGGAAATGATCTTGGTATCTGCTCAAACGGGATCGTCATATTGTATAGATGATATTCGCCCTGGAAAATGTAAATTAATTATAACAAACAATGATTGTTTGCTGGTTTGGGAATTACATAATGTTTTCCTTCGTTGATGCGTGTTAAGACTTCAGGTTTATTAGTATAACTAGGTGTGGCTAATTGACCGAGCGAGCGAAGCGAGCGAAGGTCTCTAAATCGAGTTGGGGGCGAAACACATTGTTTGTATGTATGTATGTATGTATGTATGTATGTATGTATGTATGTATGTATGTATGTATGTATGTATGTATGTATGTTTGTACCGCGATAACTGCCGAACCGATGGTCCAATTTTGATGAAATTTGGTAGGCATGTAGGAAATATCAATAGAATTTTCAAGTTCGTTGGGCATCAAAATCGGTTCAGTAGTTTTTGAAATATTAATAAAAATGTCCGCGATTATGTAGCAAACGAAACCATAGCGTGTTCTAACTTTGGATAACGCCATCTAGATTTTATTTAGGGAACTGAATTATGTTAGAAAAGTCGAAATCAGAGTAACTATATCAATAAAAACGCGAGTAATAATCGCGAGGTCTAAGTTCGCGGCGAACTACTAGTACTCAACCGATAAAAGCTCAGCTATTAAATAAGAAGAAGACATTCTGACAGTTTCTGCTATAGTTTCTCTAGAGGCTACAATATGGATTTATTAAAAAAGGGCGTGAAAAGATTTATTCAGAGATAGTGCACGCGTCTGTTAGCTGCGGTGGCCGCTTACCATCACCTGTTTGCCTAATTAGTAGTATAACTTACAGGAAGATACGGACAGCTCTGGTTCAACTTTCCCTGCCTCATAGGCTTTCCGAAGAAGTCGTTCTTCAATATCAGATCACAAAACCCGAAATGCATCTGAACGAAACTACGCTTGTACTGGTTTGTCAGGAATTCGTAGAAAACGAAATCTACCTGTAAAAGAACCGGCCAAGTGAGAGTCAAACTCGCGTACCGCGGGTTCCGTAGGCGATTTTATAATAATTTACGTTAAAAAATGACTGTCTAAAAATGAAAGTGATATGTTTTTACGGCCCATGCATGTATACATGTATGTAGATAAAAAGCCTATTCAGTGCTGTTCCCGGTATTTTTATATCCGTCATCAAGCAAACATTCAAACTTTAACAAGAATTTAAATTACTAGTAAGAGTCAGTTCAGAATTCTTCATCATCATCACGTTCTGGTCTACCCAAAGGTTGCGGTGGTCAGAAGGCAGTCGTTCAGTGACCAGGCCCTTGATTCGACTACTTACAAACGTACTATATCGTGCCTCAGTTATGTTTCAAAAGCCAAAGAAATCGTAATAAAGCATAGATATCTTACAGAGATCATGTCGCTTTAGTTCAACTTCTTTGGCTCTTGGGATACAATTGAGACACAACATCTTCGTTTGTAATTTGTAGAAGAGGCCTCCAGTAACTCGGCAAATCACACTGAAAAATTGCTTAGTAACTAGTTACTGAATATTCAGTAAATATCATGGAATGGAATGAAATGAAATTAAATAGGCTATAAATAGAACGTTTTAATTGTCATATTCTTGTTTTTTACTTAGTTGACGTCATAAAATTACTTAAAGCTAACGTTACCACAGCCTCGAAAGCGCAAGTAGAGAAGAGGCGGCGCAGCAAACTTCACTGCTGTATTTTCTCCAAAGACGTCACTTTACAATATGACTACTGCTATGCAGCTACTACAAAGGATGCAACTGGAAATGATGACTTACTAGAATATTATTATCCAACGTAACCAAAACTTCGAAGTGAAAGCCCACGTAGTAGAAAGGGTTTCCTCTACCATACCTTTGGCTTGTCAGGTTTGCGAACTTGAAATATTTAGGGTTGAAATACGCCACAGAGGGATGTTCTGTGCTTATGTATCGGATCTGCAAAATAACACAGTGTTGATTCTGCTGATTTGAATGTCTGCACTGCTAGGACTCTGTCCGTCCATGGATTTATAGGGTCATGACTTTGGAGGTATTGTCAGGGGATTGGATGGATGATGGATTTCTATTAATAAAATATCTTATGTGCTTTCTATCCAGTGGTTTGTATTTAAACACCTATCACGCGGGCTTTTCATTTTTCACCTATTTCAACTTTCTCATCGGTGGAATTTCCAAAATTCCTTTCCTAGTGGTCACTTATACCAACGAACTTACCTACCTAGATAGAACATACCTATTTGTAGATTCTACTTTCAAGTTTCTTCTTTCATCAGCAGCTTCGATGTATGTATATCACCGGTTTGCCCTCTCAGCGTCTAATTTAATATAATTTAATTTATAGATACATTCGGTCAAGTGTGAGTCGAACTCACACTAACACATAGTAGGTTTCCGTACCATCGAACACTCGTGACCATTGATGACCTCCATGGCCTAGCGGTCAATACGCCGATTGCTACACCGGAGGTCCCGGGTTCGATCCCCAGTCGGGTCAAGATGGAAAATGATCTTTTCCAGATTATACTCTGGCGATATACGAGTATGATTGAATAATTTTACGAGTTTTACCTACACTGATAGTACCTACTATTTTACGAAAAGCTGTGTACAGGATAATATAAAATAATGATGTTATAATGTTACGGTTTTCGAAAAACATAAACGTTAATTTTTCTCCAAAACTAGCGTGAATTTAAAAAGTCACTGATGCTTTCTAAATAATATCAGTAATTAGCCCTGAAAATATTTGTAGTTAATTTGCGTCCACCTTGTATACAAAGTGTCATGTTTGTATGTAATACCGTTTTTCCGATAGAGCGACAATAAATCGACACTAAAAATACATTTAAAAGGGGCCCAAGCCAAATAAAACCATGTAAAAGTACTCACCCTCTGACCAGAAATATAGCAACACAGAATCATTAACATGACAAGCGCTCTCATGACAATAATAAATACCACTTCGGGGCTTGATCGATGCAGAACTAAATTATGTTGACAGCACTGAGCCATCAAAGAGAAAAAATAACTACCTGCGTTAATGTGAACCATTACGAGTTATGGCAGATTTTATCTTTTAACACTTTATAGTACGGCCTTTGCAAATTGGCCAGTGGTATTCAGTGAAATGAGTATTGTTGTTGTTTAGTATTGTTAATTATCCTCGATATAAGTATAACCTAAGCGGTATGAGGCGGTAGTGGTCGAGTGGTAATGACACCCGCCTGAGGTCGGAAAGGACCCAGGTTCAAATCTTACCTGTGCGGCTGTGCCACATGAGTTTGCATACCAATCTGACTCATGTATGGTAGTTTTCATAGGCCACCACTTGCTTCCGGTGGAGGAAAACATCTTAGGGAAACCTGCGCTGCATACTGGTTGATTGTGTGTACACGGCTACTGCCACTAGATCTCGGTAGTCGTAAATGTCATTTCGGAATAATAACACTGTCGATGTCAAGGGTTCCGTACAATACTAATTCTTTTAGGTTTTCCTGTAATCTACAGGCAATGAATAATATTGTGTATTTTTTTTAAATTTTAGGCTTAGTAGTTTCGGAGATCAGGGTAAATGGTCAATTTTATTCATTTATTTAACCTTTATTGCACCAATACAATGTCTTTTTATTTCTCATAAGGTTAATAATCATAATATGGTTTGTCATAAGG
Source organism: Ephestia elutella (assembly GCA_018467065.1). Taxonomy (NCBI): domain Eukaryota; kingdom Metazoa; phylum Arthropoda; class Insecta; order Lepidoptera; family Pyralidae; genus Ephestia; species Ephestia elutella. The sequence goes on from CM031566.1 coordinate 15,826,256, forward strand.
CCTTTCTCATAATTTTTTTATCATAATATTTTATTCAAATAATGTTTATTGTAATAATATTTGTGTAGGCATAATCATAGATTGTCATACTGAATTTTCTTATAAAATGGTTTAACATTATGGATTTGTCATAATTAATTGCTGTGGTCATAAACATAGTTTATTTTTTATTTTGTTCAACTTTTATTTTGTTGATGGTTTCCTGAATCTGAAAATGTGATATTTGATTATACCTATTTCACATTAAGTTGACAAAAACAGTAGTATAGGTTAGGGTGCGGCGGGGGTGGCTCTTGGGCCACCCCTAAGCCGCGAACATAAACAACAAAAAAACAAAAACTTAACAAATCTTACCTTTTCTCTTAGTGCAACCGTACATTATGAGTTCTCTTTTCTCTGTACTTTATGAGTATATTACTATTATGATTAAATTATATTATGATTATTTATGGACTCGTCTTACGAATCGTCTTACGTCGTACGAATCGTCTCGCTCGCAGGTTTGACGACTTCCAGCCTCCCGAACAAGCCGGTTTCCAAAAAGGCTTTAGTACCGTGGACCACTTACATACGCTGCGGCAGATTATACAGAAGACTGAGGAGTATAATCAGCCATTATGCTTGGCGTTTGTGGACTACGAGAAAGCCTTCGATTCGATCGAGACCTGGGCTGTGCTACAGTCTCTCCAACGGTGCCAAATTGACTATCGATATATCGAAGCGCTGAAGTGTTTGTACGAAAACGCCACCATGTCGGTCCGTCTCCAGGATCAAGGCTCGAAACCTATCCAGTTGAAGCGAGGGGTGAGACAGGGAGACGTTATATCTCCAAAACTGTTCACCGCCGCCCTGGAAGATGTTTTCAAGCTTCTGGACTGGAGCGGACTCGGCATCAATATCAACGGCGAGTACCTCACTCACCTTCGATTCGCTGACGATATCGTAGTCATGGCTGAGACCTTGGAAGACCTAGGCACAATGCTCGATGGCCTCTGTAGAGCCTCTCAACAAGTGGGTCTAAAAATGAACATGGACCAGACGAAAATCATGTCTAATATCCGTGTCGCACCCACTCCTCTAAAGGTTGGAGACTCTACACTCGAAGTTGTTGACAATTATGTATACCTGGGACAAACAGTTCAGTTAGGTAAGTCCAACTTCGAGAAAGAGGTCAACCGTCGAATCCAACTCGGCTGGGCAGCGTTCGGGAAGCTTCGCGATATCTTCTCGTCCAAAATACCGCAGTGTCTCAAGACTAAGGTCTTTGACCAGTGTGTGTTGCCAGTAATGACATACGGAACAGAGACGTGGTCGTTTACTATGGGCCTCATAAGAAGGCTCAAGGTCACCCAAAGGGCGATGGAGCGCGCTATGCTCGGAGTTTCCCTGCGTGATCGAATCAGAAATGAGGAGATCCGTAGGAGAACTAAAGTAACCGACATAGCCCGTAGAATTGCCAAACTTAAGTGGCAGTGGGCGGGGTACATAGCTCGCAGAACAGATAGCCGTTGGGGCAGAAAAGTTCTCGAGTGGCGACCACGAACCGGAAAACGTAGTGTTGGCAGGCCTTCCACTCGGTGGACCGACGACCTGGTGAAGGTCGCGGGTTGCGCATGGATGCGGGCAGCGCAGGACCGGTCGTTGTGGAAATCCTTGGGGGAGGCCTTTGTCCAGCAGTGGACGTCTTTCGGCTGAGAGAGAGAGAGAGAGTGCTATTCCTGGTACTTTTCTACCCGTGTACCAAATTTCATTGAAATCCGTCTAGTAGATTTTGCGTGATTGAGTACCAAACATCCTCACAAACTCACATCCAAACTTTTGCATTTATAATATTATTAGGATTAGGATGATGAACTGCGATGTTGCGATGATTTGTGAATATTTGGGAGACACTGAGTGGAGGTTGCCGGTGGAGACCCACAAGAAAAAAAAATATACTCGTAGAATAAAATTATGATTTATTATATCAGAATATTCTTAGTCTTCTTATTATACTCCCTGAGTTCCATGTCAATGTGGCCGATGGCGAGGATTTCAACGTCCTTTCCCTTAGGACCTGTGGCCGTCGTAATGTTGCTCAAGATGCGCCCTTTTTTGAAGGGAAAAGACCTTGGTATCTGCTCAAACGGGATCGACATATTGTATAGATGATATTCACCCTGGAAATAGTAAATCAATATCAACACTTCGACTGGCTTGAATTGTAAATGGTGTGGTTTGCCACTTACTCCTATATTAACAAATGCGTCCCCGCGCGAGTTAATTGCTCCTTGCTCACCGTCGTGGTAACGAGTAACTGTCTATTCGGACATAACCCAACGATAGTTTAAAAGACTAAAGTGTTTAGGCGCGATTGGTCCAATTCGCGATTGGTCCGAAGATGCAAAAAATGTCCCATTCGCGGTTGGTCCAATTTGCGGTTAGTCCAATTCTCGGTTGGTCCAATTCGCGTTTGGTCCAATTCGCAGTTGGTCCAATTCGCGATAGGTCCAATTCGCGATTGGTCCAAAATATTATTTTTATTTTATTCTTAAGTAAGAGTATAAACATTTTTTTCCCTTATATATTTGAAGAAATATGTGATGAATCATAATGTTAAGTTGGTACGATCATAGTGTATTTTTGATTTTTATTGAACTTGGTTCATTTTTTACGAAGAACATAATTATAATTTATAAGAAGCTTGTAACACATATGTGATTGGTAATATGATTATTATAAATAAACAATACATGTACATAAAAATGTGTAATTGTATTAATCTATACATCTATCTATACCTACTAATATTACAAAGAGGAAAAATTTATATTTTTGTTTGTATGTATGTTTGATATGAATAAACTCATAAACTACTGTTCTCATATTAAAAAAGTATTTCATCGTTGGAAAGATGTTTCACGGGCGACGCTGGGGCGGACAGCGTGTTCATTGTTATGATTGGACCAATCGCGAATTGGACTAACCGAGAATTGGACCAACCGCGAATTGGACCAACCGCGAATTGGACCAACCGCGAATTGGACCAGTCGCGAATTGGACCAACCGCGAATTGGACCAATCGTGAATTGGACAATTGGACCAATCGCGAATTGGACCAATCGCGCCTAAACGGACAAAAGCTGTAAATAACAGTTTTTAACCAGATATTTATTTGGTCATCATGAATGCTAACTGAAAGAGAAAACAGGCGTCGTGTCGTATCAATACCTTAAATGTAAAGCCGAAAATAGAGAGGCGTGGCGGATACTCCACTGACAAGAGCACAGCTCTTAAATAAGAAGAACAAGAAGTGTTTTTTTTTTTTTATTTATAACGCATGGTGATCGAATTAATATCAGTTACTCGCGGTAACTCATAATCGCATGCCTGGTTGCCTACGTGGTATAAAAGAAACTTACAGCAGGAAACGGACAGCTTTGGTTTAACTTCCCCTGCCTCATAGCCGTTCCGAAGAACTTGTCCTTTAGCACCAGGTCACACCATCCAAAATGCATCTCCAAAAAGCTGCGCCGGTATTGGTTTAACTGGAACTGGTAGAAATAAAAATCCACCTGTGAAGGAAAAGTTAATTGTCTGGTCAAACTCTTAAATTCTTTGAAATATAAGGTACATATCAGATGCAGATAAACCTGACCCCTATCCCACAGAATCTTTACTCAGGGGGGTCAGGATTATGTAAACGTTTGTCCAAAATAAATATGATAGAAAGTAATTTAGGGTTCATGTATGTATGTATTTATTTATGTCTGCACAGTCAATAACGTAATTAAGTATACACTATACAGGGATGAGTAACTACTCATCTGTGTTCTCCATCGGGATCTGTCCTCGGGATCTGTCCAACTGCCTTCAACTCCACTGCAACGGCACGCGGCCAGGTCTGCTTGGGTCTTCCAACTTTCCTCTCGCCTTGCGGTCTACTACATAGCTTGCCTGAGCCTAATCACCTACTTGTTCGAAAACAATCGATTCAAGAAAAAAGAGTGCAGTTGAATACTTCTCTCTCAGCCTAAAGACGTCCACTGCTGGACAAAGGCCTCCCCCAAGGATTTTATCCATGGGGGGTTTTGCCGTAATCGCCACGCTTGGCAGGCGGGTTGGCGATCGCAGTGTGATGGCATAGTACGCGGAAAGATGCTGCTGCCCATCCTCCGGTGTTTTAAATCCCTTAGTCGCCTCTTACGACACCCACGGGAAGAGATGGGTTGGTGCTATTCTAGGGCCACACCACAGGCCGTTGAATACTTACCAGAATATTATTGTCCATCTTAACCAGTACGTCGTAATGTAAACTTACGTAGTAGAACGGGCTACTTCTACCATACCTCTGGCTTGTTAGGTTTATGTAGGTAAAATATTTTGGGTTCCGATACGTTACAGCGGGCCGTTCTGTGCTTATGTATCGGATCTGCAAATAAACACTATGTTATCGATGAATCGTGTCTCTATGGTGTTTCAATAGTACATCAATAGTAGTGCTTTTGATAGTTCTTGATTCTATAAAAACACTACGATTAAAAATCCACAACCTAATAGAAATTTAATTAGATGAGTAAAAAATGATGTAGCTTGAAATGAAGATATCAAGTTAATCCTGAAGGGATTTTCAGGATAACACACATAAAACTAAATATAATCTTGTTAAAATACTCACAATCTGCCCAGAAATACAGCAATACAGAATCGTGAACACCACAAGCGCTCTCATGACTGTAAATCCCACTTCGGTTCTTGGTCAGTTAACCACTAAATTGTTTTGACAGCACTAAGCCATTACGAGTTATGGCCGATTTTATCTTTTAAAGCACTAATCAAGAAATTGGTAATACAGTAAAATTACTGTATTTTTGACTATATTACCTTATATCCTGATTACCATGAAGCAAAGAATTGATGTGGAAAATTGTTGTGGGAAAATGAGGGCCCTTAATGACACCTGCTTTACTATAAACCACGCTAATACATTTTGTCCACGACTTCGATTTTTGTTAATATCTCAGGTTCTAAGCAGTATACTATCATTGCAGGCCTGTCATGTAGTATGAATCAGAATGATAAAGGAAACTGCATGCAACAGAGATTTGAATGTTGTGATGGATGTGTGAAGTGGAGTAACAAGAATAGATAAAATACTGAATGAAGATGTACTTAAATAAAACTGTACTGAGGAAGCATGAAAATAGAACCAGTGAGTGAAAAGTTATACCCTTAATTTGGCAGTGTTCACAAAAATACTTGTCCATTATATAACAATTATCTGTGTTATAATTCATTTTAATTTACGGCAACACTAATAATAATTATTATTAGTGTTGCCGTAAATTATTTTATTTTTTCGACAATAAATTATTTATTGTCGAAAAAATAAAATACACCTTTGCCAACACCAATTTTGACATTATTTTAAGAAAATGACTGCCCGGCGGAACTTAGCTGCACCCCAATTCTGCTATTTTATTTTAAGCCGAAACGGATCTGAAACGCAACAACTTTTGGTATTCCACTAACAATTTGTCAAAACGAAGCCGTAACGCATTGGTTACGCAGCCGAAACGGTTTGGTTGACGTATTCTGGTAAAGGACACTGTTTGTAATAAAAGTGTTGATGCTTATAAAATCTATGCACTGTCGCATGGTAGCTGCGCCGTGTATAGCTGGCTTTAGTATATCCATTGCGTTTGCCTCCTGGCAACATTGCGCAGACGGCTTCCGCCCGTCGACATTCAGTCGTCCTTTGAACGCGCGCGCACGAAGCCGTGTCGCGCGATATATTGCGGTGCTATAGCCACCATCTTGTGTTGTTGCATTTTGAAGCCGCGCGGCGTGGCGTTAATTTTGTTTGTAATAACTGATTTGTGTTTGTGGTTATATTTCCCTTTTGTTAAATAACTATTGAACGTTTGTGTTTGTGAGGAAACCTGTTATTGTGACTTTTCCTGTGAGATGCGAAACGTGGCTGCCTGGGGACGCCGAATCCCGTCGCCGAGTGGAACTGCTGGAAGAAACCTACGTATTTGTTCTGGGGAAGAGATCTCGGGGTAGTTTGGGTGATTAGGGACCAACCACCTCCTCCTCCGAAGACACCCACCCCCACTTGGATCAAAAGAAAAGTCAACCTGGTGAGTTGAAGATTAAATTTATAGCTTTTAGTTTAGTTAATTTATAGATGTATATTTATAGACGCAGAAAATGTGCAGAGCAACTACGCTCTGCTACCAGAAAATGTGCAGAGCAACTACGCTCTGCTGCCAGAAAATGTGCGCAGAGCGAATCCGGACAAACGAAGCGGCGGGAAGAATTCTGTACCGGAACTTCACCGGGAAAAAACCACCGGTAAAAAATAAGTACCGGGAAGAAATCTCCACGCGGCACCACGTTTGCCCGACTAAAACCTAAATAACTTAACGCAGTCTGCTACCACCGTAGCTTATGAAGGGAGCTACAGGGCCCTATATGACAACCTAACCTATAAATTAATTACACTTAAAAAACACTTACCAAGCCAAATCTTCTTTCTCTTCGGATCCAAACTTGAGTATCTTCGGGAAGGGGGAATTCCTAATCACCCTACCTAACCCTTGAGATCTCAATTCCCCAGGACAAATAAATAGATTTCTTCCCGTAGTTTCACTCGGGAACAGCCAGATGTGAACCGCCAGCCACGTTTCACCTCTCACAAGAAAAAGTCACCATGACGGGTACACAAACACAAAGTTCAATAGTTATTTAACAAACAGGAAATTCACAAACACAACTCAAGCTAATTAGCAATCAAAGAACGCGGAACCTCTCGCGTATTAAAAAATCAAACCGATATCGCATAGGGCAATGCAATGGCGACCGTCCGCGAGCCATTCGCACGAGCAGTGTGAAAACCCCGAACGCCCTCTGGCGGCAGCAATGCGAAACGCCTGCGTTTAGTTTTACCCAATATATTACAAACATCCCCCCGTCCCGGTCTGAGAAGCAGACCGCTAGCTTACTCTACGGGAAGGCGGGCGAGAGAGGTCACACCTCTCCTTAAAATCGAACCGTCGACCAACACCTCAGCCACACGCGGAGTGCCATCTCCGCCAAGAATCAAACGTAATATGCGAGCTCGTCGCCAAAGCAATGAGGGCAAATTTGCCTCTTTTAACAATACTAAATCACCCTCCCTGGGAGGCTCAGTCCTGTCTGTCCACTTCACTCTTTGCTGCAGCAAATGCAAATATTCAAGCGACCAGCGACGCCAAAAGTCCTGGCTCATTTGCTGCAACATTTGAAAACGCGACAACCGATATACGCGTTCATCCTTCCACGGGTATTCAGGCAGGGCATTCAACGGCCCTCCCACCAAAAAATGACCAGGGGTGAGAGCTTCCAAGTCATTTGGATCTGGAGATAGCGGACAGAGAGGACGAGAGTTGAGGACCGCCTCAACTTTACAAAACACTGTGGCCAGCTCTTCAAAAAGTTAGAGCCGTTTCTCCGATAATGCGGCGGAGGTGGGTCTTTGCGGATTTCACAGCCGCTTCAAAAATCCCTCCCCAATGGGGGCAACTTGGGGGACTAAATTTCCAGGTTATTCCCCTTTGGGCAGCAATTTGACTTAAACTAGTACAATTTTTATCAATAAACACGGAAACATCCTTAAGATAATTTACAGTTCCCTTATAGTTTGTGCCATTATCAGACCTAATAAGGGAAGGTAGACCTCGACGCGAAACAAAGCGATCCAACGCGGCGACGAAGGCCTCCGTAGTCAGAGCCGATACCACCTCCAAATGGACAGCCTTGGTGGCCAAACAAACAAATACACACAAATAGCCCTTCACAATACGGGCATTACGAAAGGGAGAAGCCTTGATCGAAAAGGGACCGGCAAAATCGGTTCCAACGCCGTCAAACGGTCTCGAAGGTCGGATTCGATCAGCGGGCAAATCACCCATCTGTGGTTGCATCGTGGATGCCTTCAACCTATAACATGCAATACATCGAAACAGAACACTACGGATTGCTCTTCGGGCAGACAATATCCAAAATTCGCGTTGCAAAATAGCCAACAAAGCATTGCACCCAGCATGGGCGTTACGAATGTGTCGATCAGACACCAAAAGCTGCACCAAGGGTCCGCCCTTGGGCAACAACAGAGGATGGCGAGTCTCATATGGAAGATCCGCCTTCCGGAGCCTGCCTCCAACCCGAAGAAGCCCATCCGAGTCGATGTACGGGTTCAAACGAGCGACCGCGCCCTTCAACTTAGCGCGTCCGTCGCGCAAAATACGAAGCTCTGACTCAAACCGTCCGGTCTGCACGACACGGACCCAATGCAACAATGCGCTCCGGCGCTCTTCTGCACCTGCAATCGGCTCCAACCGCTTTGCCTGTGGGTTTCTACAATTATGTATGAAACGCTTAATCCAACTGGTAACACCCAGAAGCTTATCCAAACTGCTATACCGAGCAAGTAGCCAATCCGGCTCCGACGTCGTCTCAGCGACTACAGCATGTACACGAAGCCCAGTCAAACTCAAAGAAGTAACATCTGTCTGACAGACAGGCCAAGAAGTTTCTGATCCCATCAGCCACTCTGGACCCCACCAGAGCGGGTGTGACACCAATTCTGGTGCCGTACAACCTCGGGAAGCACAGTCCGCTGGGTTAAGCTCTCCCGGCACATGTCTCCATGTTATATCAATTCCGATATTCTGGATTTGGGAAACCCGATTTCCCACAAAAACCTCCAAGGTATGTGGGGCCGCGCGCAACCATGCAAGCGCGACCTGGCTATCCGACCAGGCGAAGATGTCCCGTATCTCGACCGTGGCCGCCAGCTCACATGCAACGTGATGCAACAATTTAGAGAGAAGGTGAGCTCCACTCAACTCAAGCTTGGGAATAGTCAGCCTAGTCCTGATGGGGGCGACCTTGCTCTTCCCTAACAAAAGCGAGACATTGACCCGGCCATCGGCGTCAACTGTCCGCATATAGACTGACGCGGCGTAGCCTCGCTCCGACGCGTCACAAAAGCCATGCAGGCTGGCTCGATATTTCCCGGGTGGCAATATTCGACGAGGCAAGGCAATCCGATTGACTTCCTTAATCGATGAAAACAACTCGAGCCAATCATCCAATGGAGAGCCAAACAGCGGCTCGTCCCACGAAACGCCCAAAGTCCAAAGTCTCTGAAGAAGACACTTCGCAGAGAATATTACTGGACTGATCCAACCGCTTGGATCAAACATACGAGCTATTACGGACAACACCGTTCTCTTAGTCCAGACTTTTGGTATTTCCAAGTCCACTTGGAATGTGAAAATATCGGTTAGCGGCTGGTACTGCATGCCCAGCACCGCTATCCTGTTGGGATCATCCACATCCTCAAACAGGTGAGGGTTCTGTTGGTGATCCTCCGGGATCCCTTCTAGAACTCTAGGCTCATTGGACAACCACTTACGTAGCTCGTAGCCACCTGTCTTCAATATTTCGATCAATTCATCCCGCAGTAGGAGGGCCTCCTCAATACTTTGGGCTCCGGTGCACACGTCATCAACATACAAGTCACGTGACAGCACGGAAGCCCCACGGGGAAAGCGGATCCGTTCCCGCTCTGCCAATTCAAGCAATGATCTGATGGCGATATAGGGACTAGATTTCAAACCATACGTGTTTGTATTGAGTTCATACACCGTCACAGGATCCTCAGGGCGCTCACGCCAGAGTATCAACTGGAATCGCCTGTCCTCAGGATGTATGACTGTCTGGCGGAACATCATCCGGATGTCCGCACCAAAAACCACTTGATGTCTTCTAAAGTTCAAGATGATGTCAATTATGTCCCTATGCAGTTTGGGACCTGAATGCAAACATAGATTCAACGAAACTCCGTTCGAAGTGGGTGCGGACCCATCAAAGACAGTCCTCAATTTGCCTGTTGAGGCCTTCACCACCGCGTGGTGGGGCAAAAAATAATGCTCAGTTGAGCTCCAATCAACTCGAGCCGGAGACATGTGACCCAAATCCTCGTACTCGCGCATAAATTCTATATATTTATCGCGAAGTACGTGGTCACGCTGCATGCGTCGCTCCATGGACAGCAGTCGTTTCTCCGCAAGCGCCCTACTTTGCCCTAGGCTAGGACGAGAGGCAACAAAGGGTAACCTAGTTACAAACCGACCGGAGGGCAACCTCTCCGTGGTCGATCGAAAAAGGGCTTCGCACTCAGCGTGTTCCGGATCCACCCTGGAACTCATAGGTGGCTCCTCCACCTCCCAAAACCTTTGCATGGTCTTGGCCAAGGACGCAGATGCGACAACCGGTGGCTCCTCCGCGGTGCCATTATCAAACACAGGGCCCATCAGGGCAAAACCAAAAATCGTAGACACTGCCATCAGTGAAGACGAACCCAGAGCCTTCTGGGTACCCAACAAAATCCAACCCAATACGTCCGAGCCCAGGAGCAAGTCCACTGGGCCGGGATGAAAAACAAAGGGGTCGGCCAAATCCAGACCCGAAACCAAAGACAACACACCCGGCGGTATGTCTGTCGAGGGCTGCCAACCCGCAATGGTATCCATTACCATAGCCGAGGTCGTGATCCTCATTGTGGAGGACTTCAGCGAAGAAAAGGTGACAAGTGTCTGGCCCGTCAGACACTTCACTTGTATGCCACCAACTCCAAGAAGTGGCACAGGCGAGTCTTCCACGACTAAACCTAACTGGCGTGCCACTCGAGTGGTAACCAAACTGCTTTGAGCCCCTGAGTCCAACAGAGCTCTCAAATTAATGGCTTCCCCACGACCCCATACGCGGACCACCGCGGTAGGGAGCAGAACCGTCCGCGGCTCTGTCCCAGCAAGGGAGCAAGCTAGTTACGGGCTCCCCACTCTCCAAACCAGGGGGCGCCACTGACCCGGATAATATGGCGGGCGAGTGCACATCCCCATCTGAGGGGGCAGAACCCGCGGCCCGGCCATACATATGGTACGGCGGGTGGTACTCCAGCCGTGGGTACTCGTGCAGCGGCGGAGAAAACCGCTGCGGCTGCATGTGTTGGGTATTGGTAACCCGCGTGGAGGGGGTGTCCCCACTCTCACGTCCGATCTAGGGCCCCCGCCCATGGGGGCCCTATCCGGGCCTGGCCAGCTACATACTGGCCATGACCTTGGGGCGCGTGGTCCCGGTCCGCCAAGACCCGCGCAGGTACGCGACCCCCTCCCGAGGGGGTGCGACGAGCGAAAGCCGCGTCCTCCGTCCGGTGGTGGAGGGCTTCGCGCAGGAGCGCCCCCGCCCATAGGGGACCCCTGCCTCAACATCCGGGTGCCATCCCCGTTGCGGTTCATGCAAAGCATCGCGTGGTGCCGCCCACGGCATGCACTGCATGGTATGGCACTGGGACAGTCACGTGCATAGTGACCGCCCAAACAATAAAAGCAAAGTTCATGCCGCTTTGCCATGCGGCGCCTATCTTGTACTGGCAGTCTCTGCCAGTCCCTGCATTGTAGCAGGCTGTGGCCCATCCGGCCACATTGCAGGCAGTCCGCGTCCCCCGCGACTGCTGCCGTGTGTGCAACCCGCACACCAGCTCCACGCGGTGGCGGTTGCCGTCCCTGTTGGGGCTTCCCTCGCCATGAGGGTTCCAAGGGCCTACGTTCAGGCGCTCTGGATGGCGCTGAGTCCGTCATGGTATTCTCAGCAGCCCGTGCCTCAAACTCCAAAAACTTCACCAAGTCAGTGAATGTTGGTAGGGTGGTGCTATCCCGTTCCGCATTCTCGCGCTCAAATCGCGAGCGGATGTCATTGGGTAATTTGCCCAATACAATGTGCACCAGCAAAAAGGACCATTGGTCCACCGGCAGCCCCAGTGTGCGGAGCGCGTTACAGGCCACTGTAACGGGCGTGAGCAACTGCAGGCGCAACTGTGCCCTGTTGGCCACCTTGGGCAGGGCCATCAACTGTGCGGCGTGCGCATCCGCTAACAAACGTAAGTTTTGGTAGCGGGAGTTCAATAACTCCCAAGCCGTATCGTACTGGTCGTCCTCCACCCGGAGGTGCTGGATGAGCGACCGCGCTTCATCCTCAAGAGTGGAGAGGAGGTAGGCCATCTTCTGGGCCTTCGACAAATCCTGTCGTGCTACGACCAGGGACTCAAACATATTTTTATATGCTACCCACTCCTCCATCCTACCCCCAAAGTGGGACAGCTGAAGGGTGGGGAGCCGACCAGTAACCGCTGGTCCTTCCTGTCTAACAGGTGTGCGAGGGGCTGGTCCGCCAGCCTGTCTCGCCCTTATTGCGGTCACCGCCTCCGCGATATCATCGTGCAGACTCAGGATCTGGTCCATGTCCGCCATGTGACCTGCGTAGGCCTCCGGGGTAAGATCGGCTTCGGTAAGCGCCGCCATGGCCGCTTCCGCGCTAACCAATCGTGAGTGGAGGTGATCCGCTCTTAGCAGTATGGCGCCCTCCCTGTCCTTCCGGGACAGGAGTCCTCCGGCCGTCACAAACCATCTCAATTCGTTGGCGAGTGTCGCCCTAGCATTGGAGGCCTTCGCCATCGCGTCAAGTCACAAACAAAAAATAACAAAAGGTAAATAAAAAACAACAAAATCAAGCAACTACACGAAGAACCGCGGTAGGTATGAGAATGGCACAAACCCGGAACGCACGGTACAAACCGCAAACAAATACAAAAAAGGTTACAAATATTCTTATACAAACAAACTAAGAAAAATCTAATAATTTTTACAAACAATTAATTATTTTTTACAAACGAACAAATAGAGGGTAGATAAACTACGCTCTGCTACCAGAAAATGTGCAGAGCAACTACGCTCTGCTACCAGAAAATGTGCAGAGCAACTACGCTCTGCTACCAGAAAATGTGCAGAGCAACTACGCTCTGCTGCCAGAAAATGTGCGCAGAGCGAATCCGGACAAACGAAGCGGCGGGAAGAATTCTGTACCGGAACTTCACCGGGAAAAAACCACCGGTAAAAAATAAGTACCGGGAAGAAATCTCCACGCGGCACCACGTTTGCCCGACTAAAACCTAAATAACTTAACGCAGTCTGCTACCACCGTAGCTTATGAAGGGAGCTACAGGGCCCTATATGACAACCTAACCTATAAATTAATTACACTTAAAAAACACTTACCAAGCCAAATCTTCTTTCTCTTCGGATCCAAACTTGAGTATCTTCGGGAAGGGGGAATTCCTAATCACCCTACCTAACCCTTGAGATCTCAATTCCCCAGGACAAATAAATAGATTTCTTCCCGTAGTTTCACTCGGGAACAGCCAGATGTGAACCGCCAGCCACGTTTCACCTCTCACAAGAAAAAGTCACCATGACGGGTACACAAACACAAAGTTCAATAGTTATTTAACAAACAGGAAATTCACAAACACAACTCAAGCTAATTAGCAATCAAAGAACGCGGAACCTCTCGCGTATTAAAAAATCAAACCGATATCGCATAGGGCAATGCAATGGCGACCGTCCGCGAGCCATTCGCACGAGCAGTGTGAAAACCCCGAACGCCCTCTGGCGGCAGCAATGCGAAACGCCTGCGTTTAGTTTTACCCAATATATTACAAACAGTTAGGTTTAGTGATTTAGGGTTCTATAGCTCCCTTTATAAGCTATAGTGGTAGCAGGCTGCGTATAGGTTAGGTTTTAGGCTCTAGTCGGACAGACGTAGTGCCGTGTCAGGTTCTTACCGTTATTTCGATTTACCGCCATTTTAAGATCCGGTCTGTTTTTAAGACCCGGTCTTTTCCGGTACAGAATCTTCCCGCCACTTCGTTTGTCCCGGATTCTCTGCGCACATTTTCTGGTAGCAGAGCGTAGTTTATCTACCCTCTATTTGTTCGTTTGTAAAAAATAATTAATTGTTTGTAAAAATTATTAGATTTTTCTTAGTTTGTTTGTATAAGAATATTTGTAACCTTTTTTGTATTTGTTTGCGGTTTGTACCGTGCGTTCCGGGTTTGTGCCATTCTCATACCTACCGCGGTTCTTCGTGTAGTTGTTTGATTTTGTTGTTTTTTATTTACCTTTTGTTATTTTTTGTTTGTGACTTGACGCGATGGCGAAGGTCTCCAATGCTAGGGCGACACTCGCCAACGAATTGAGATGGTTTGTGACGGCCGGAGGACTCCTGTCCCGGAAGGACAGGGAGGGCGCCATACTGCTAAGAGCGGATCACCTCCACTCACGATTGATTAGCGCGGAAGCGGCCATGGTGGTGCTTACCGAAGCCGAACTTGCCCCGGAGGTCTACGCAGGTCACATGGCGGACATGGACCAGATCCTGAGTCTGCACGATGATATCGCGGAGGCGGCGACCGCAATAAGGGCGAGACAGGCTGGCGGACCAGCCCCTCGCACACCTGTTAGACAGGAAGGACCAGCGGTTACTGGTCGGCTCCCCACCCTTCAGCTGTCCCACTTTCGGGGTAGGATGGAGGAGTGGGTAGCATATAAAAATATGTTTGAGTCCCTGGTCGTAGCACGACAGGATTTGTCGAAGGCCCAGAAGATGGCCTACCTCCTCTCCACTCTTGAGGATGAAGCGCGGTCGCTCATCCAGCACCTCCGGGTGGAGGACGACCAGTACGATACGGCTTGGGAGTTATTGAACTCCCGCTACCAAAACTTACGTTTGTTAGCGGATGCGCACGCCGCACAGTTGATGGCCCTGCCCAAGGTGGCCAACAGGGCACAGTTGCGCCTGCAGTTGCTCACGCCCGTTACAGTGGCCTGTAACGCGCTCCGCACACTGGGGCTGCCGGTGGACCAATGGTCTTTTTTGTTGGTGCACATTGTATTGGGCAAATTGCCCAATGACATCCGCTCGCGGTTTGAGCGCGAAAATGCGGAGCGGGATAGCACCACCCTACCAACATTCACTGACTTGGTGAAGTTTTTGGAGTTTGAGGCACGGGCTGCTGAGAATACCATGACGGACTCAGCGCCATCCAGAGCGCCTGAACGTAGGCCCTTGGAACCCTCATGGCGAGGGAAGCCCCAACAGGGACGGCAACCGCCACCGCGTGGAGCTGGTGTGCGGGTTGCACACACGGCAGCAGTCGCGGGGGACGCGGACTGCCTGCAATGTGGCCGGATGGGCCACAGCCTGCTGCAATGCAGGGACTGGCAGAGACTGCCAGTACAAGATAGGCGCCGCATGGCAAAGCGGCATGAACTTTGCTTTTATTGTTTGGGCGGTCACTATGCACGTGACTGTCCCAGTGCCATACCATGCAGTGCATGCCGTGGGCTGCACCACGCGATGCTCTGCATGAACCGGAACGGGGATGGCCCCCGGATGTTGAGGCAGGGGTCCCCTATGGGCGGGGGCGCTCCTGCGCGAAGCCCTCCACCACCGGACGAAGGACGCGGCTTCGCTCGTCGCACCCCCCCTCGGGAGGGGGGTCGCGTACCTGCGCGGGTCTTGGCGGACCGGGACCACGCGCCTCAAGGTCATGGCCAGTATGTGGCTGGCCAGGCCCCGGATAGGGCCCCCATGGGCGGGGGCCTTAGATCGGACGTGAGAGTGGGGACCCCCCCCTCCACGCGGGTTACCAATACCCAACACATGCAGCCGCAGCGGTTTTCTCCGCCGCTGCACGAGTACCCACGGCTGGAGTACCACCCGCCGTACCATATGTATGGCCGGGCCGCGGGTTATGCCCCCTCAGATGGGGATGTGCACTCGCCCGCCATATTATCCGGGTCAGTGGCGCGCCCCTGGTTTGGAGAGAGTGGGGAGCCCGTAACTAGCTTGCTCCCTTGCTGGGACAGAGCCGCGGACGGTTCTGCTCCCTACCGCGGTGGTCCGCGTATGGGGTCGTGGGGAGGAAGCCATTAATTTGAGAGCTCTGTTGGACTCAGGGGCTCAAAGCAGTTTGGTTACCACCCGAGTGGCACACCAGTTAGGTTTAGTCGTGGAAGACTCGCCTGTGCCACTTCTTGGAGTTGGTGGCATACAAGTGAAGTGTCTGACGGGCCAGACACTTGTCACCTTTTCTTCGCTGAAGTCCTCCACAATGAGGATCACGACTTCGGCTATGGTAATGGATACCATTGCGGGTTGGCACCCGTCGACAGACATACCGCCGGGTGTGTTGTCTTTGGTTTCGGGTCTGGATTTGGCCGACCCCTTTGTCTTTCATCCCGGCCCAGTGGACTTGCTCCTGGGCTCGGACGTATTGGGTTGGATTTTGTTGGGTACTCAGAAAGCTCTGGGTTCGTCTTCACTGATGGCAGTGTCTACTATCTTTGGTTTCGCCCTGATGGGCCCTGTGTTTGATAATAGCACCGTGGAGGAGCCACCGGTCGTCGCATCTGCGTCCTTGGCCAAGACCATGCAAAGGTTTTGGGAGGTGGAGGAGCCACCTATGAGTTCCAGGATGGATCCGGAACACGCTGAGTGCGAAGCCCTTTTTCGATCGACCACGGAGAGGTTGCCCTCCGGTCGGTTTGTAACTAGGTTACCCTTTGTTGCCTCTCGTCCTAGCCTAGGGCAAAGTAGGGCGCTTGCGGAGAAACGACTGCTGTCCATGGAGCGACGCATGCAGCGTGACCACGTACTTCGCGATAAATATATTGAATTTATGCGCGAGTACGAGGATTTGGGTCACATGTCTCCGGCTCGAGTTGATTGGAGCTCAACTGAGCATTATTTTTTGCCCCACCACGCGGTGGTGAAGGCCTCAACAGGCAAATTGAGGACCGTCTTCGATGGGTCCGCACCCACTTCGAACGGGGTTTCGTTGAATCTGTGTTTGCATTCGGGTCCCAAATTGCATAGGGACATAATTGACATCATCTTGAACTTTAGAAGACATCAAGTGGTTTTTGGTGCGGACATCCGGATGATGTTCCGCCAGACAGTCATACATCATCACTCACAGAACCCTCACCTGTTTGAGGATGTGGATGATCCCAACAGGATAGCGGTGCTGGGCATGCAGTACCAGCCGCTAACCGATATTTTTACATTCCAAGTGGACTTGGAAATACCAAAGGTCTGGACTAAGAGAACGGTGTTGTCCGTAATAGCCCGTTTGTTTGATCCAAGCGGTTGGATCAGTCCAGTGATATTCTCTGCAAAGTGTCTTCTTCAGAGACTTTGGACTTTGGGCGTCTCGTGGGACGAGCCGCTGTTTGGTTCTCCATTGGATGATTGGCTCGAGTTGTTTTCATCGATTAAGGAAGTCAATCGGATTGCCTTGCCTCGTCGAATATTGCCACCCGGGAAATATCGAGCCAGCCTGCATGGCTTTTGTGACGCGTCGGAGCGAGGCTACGCCGCGTCAGTCTATATGCGGACAGTTGACGCCGATGGCCGGGTCAATGTCTCGCTTTTGTTAGGGAAGAGCAAGGTCGCCCCCATCAGGACTAGGCTGACTATTCCCAAGCTTGAGTTGAGTGGAGCTCACCTTCTCTCTAAATTGTTGCATCACGTTGCATGTGAGCTGGCGGCCACGGTCGAGATACGAGACATCTTCGCCTGGTCGGATAGCCAGGTCGCGCTTGCATGGTTGCGCGTGGCCCCACATACCTTGGAGGTTTTTGTGGGAAATCGGGTTTCCCAAATCCAGAATATCGGAATTGATATAACATGGAGACATGTGCCGGGAGAGCTTAACCCAGCGGACTGTGCTTCCCGAGGTTGTACGGCACCAGAATTGGTGTCACACCCGCTCTGGTGGGGCCCAGAGTGGCTGATGGGATCAGAAACTTCTTGGCCTGTCTGTCAGACAGATGTTACTTCTTTGAGTTTGACTGGGCTCCGTGTACATGCTGTAGTCGCTGAGACGACGTCGGAGCCGGATTGGCTACTTGCTCGGTATAGCAGTTTGGATAAGCTTCTGGGTGTTACCAGTTGGATTAAGCGTTTCATACATAATTGTAGAAACCCACAGGCAAAGCGGTTGGAGCCGATTGCAGGTGCAGAAGAGCGCCGGAGCGCATTGTTGCATTGGGTCCGTGTCGTGCAGACCGGACGGTTTGAGTCAGAGCTTCGTATTTTGCGCGACGGACGCGCTAAGTTGAAGGGCGCGGTCGCTCGTTTGAACCCGTACATCGACTCGGATGGGCTTCTTCGGAGTTGGAGGCAGGCTCCGGAAGGCGGATCTTCCATATGAGACTCGCCATCCTCTGTTGTTGCCCAAGGGCGGACCCTTGGTGCAGCTTTTGGTGTCTGATCGACACATTCGTAACGCCCATGCTGGGTGCAATGCTTTGTTGGCTATTTTGCAACGCGAGTTTTGGATTTTGTCTGCCCGAAGAGCAATCCGTAGTGTCCTGTTTCGATGTATTGCATGTTATAGGTTGAAGGCATCCACGATGCAACCACAGATGGGTGATTTGCCCGCTGATCGAATCCGACCTTCGAGGCCGTTTGACGGCGTTGGAACCGATTTTGCCGGCCCCTTTTCGATCAAGGCTTCTCCCTTTCGTAATGCCCGTATTGTGAAGGGCTATTTGTGTGTATTTGTTTGTTTGGCCACCAAGGCTGTCCATTTAGAGGTGGTATCGGCTCTGACTACGGAGGCCTTCGTCGCCGCGTTGGATCGCTTTGTTTCGCGTCGAGGTCTACCTTCCCTTATTAGGTCGGATAATGGCACAAACTATAAAGGAACTGTAAATTATCTTAAGGATGTTTCTGTGTTTATTGATAAAAATTGTACTAGTTTAAGTCAAATTGCTGCCCAAAGGGGAATAACTTGGAAGTTTAGTCCCCCAAGTTGCCCCCATTGGGGAGGGATTTTTGAAGCGGCTGTGAAATCCGCAAAGACCCACCTCCGCCGCATTATCGGAGAAACGGCTCTAACTTTTGAAGAGCTGGCCACAGTGTTTTGTAAAGTTGAGGCGGTCCTCAACTCTCGTCCTCTCTGTCCGCTATCTCCAGATCCAAATGACTTGGAAGCTCTCACCCCTGTTCATTTTTTATTGTCGAAAAAATAAAATACACCTTTGCCAACACCAATTTTGACATTATTTTAAGAAAATGACTGCCCGGCGGAACTTAGCTGCACCCCAATTCTGCTATTTTATTTTAAGCCGAAACGGATCTGAAACGCAACAACTTTTGGTATTCCACTAACAATTTGTCAAAACGAAGCCGTAACGCATTGGTTACGCAGCCGAAACGGTTTGGTTGACGTATTCTGGTAAAGGACACTGTTTGTAATAAAAGTGTTGATGCTTATAAAATCTATGCACTGTCGCATGGTAGCTGCGCCGTGTATAGCTGGCTTTAGTATATCCATTGCGTTTGCCTCCTGGCAACATTGCGCAGACGGCTTCCGCCCGTCGACATTCAGTCGCCCTTTGAACGCGCGCGCACGAAGCCGTGTCGCGTGATATATTGCGGTGCTATAGCCACCATCTTGTGTTGTTGCATTTTGAAGCCGCGCGGCGTGGCGTTAATTTTGTTTGTAATAACTGATTTGTGTTTGTGGTTATATTTCCCTTTTGTTAAATAACTATTGAACGTTTGTGTTTGTGAGGAAACCTGTTATTGTGACTTTTCCTGTGAGATGCGAAACGTGGCTGCCTGGGGACGCCGAATCCCGTCGCCGAGTGGAACTGCTGGAAGAAACCTACGTATTTGTTCTGGGGAAGAGATCTCGGGGTAGTTTGGGTGATTAGGGACCAACCACCTCCTCCTCCGAAGACACCCCCACTTGGATCAAAAGAAAAGTCAACCTGGTGAGTTGAAGATTAAATTTATAGCTTTTAGTTTAGTTAATTTATAGGTTAGGTTTAGTGATTTAGGGTTCTATAGCTCCCTTTATAAGCTATAGTGGTAGCAGGCTGCGTATAGGTTAGGTTTTAGGCTCTAGTCAGACAGACGTAGTGCTGTGTCAGGTTCTTACCGTTATTTCGATTTACCGCCATTTTAAGATCCGGTCTGTTTTTAAGACCCGGTCTTTTCCGGTACAGAATCTTCCCGCCACTTCGTTTGTCCCGGATTCTCTGCGCACAGACACGTAACGTTTCGTTACCGGATCAGCTATTATTTCGTATTCTGATAAATTTTTGACAGTTGGTTCTGCGTTGGTTGAAATGTCAAGATATGCGGTTTTGCATC
>CM031566.1:15846449-15881922 GCA_018467065.1 Ephestia elutella
CAGTTGACGTTACGAATACCGGAAACAGAAAAAAATATTTAGCTATTAGATTCTTTTAATACGGTTCCATCATTGAAATAATGATAAAAAAAATCTTTATTATAAAAAATTATAAAAAAAAAATATTCTTTAACTTCATGTTATTTCAATTTTACATAATATGTTGAACGGCTGTATAGGAAGTTGGAATATGGTTCAATAGAATAACGGGAAAATAAAACTAGTTATTTTTTTAAATTATTTGACAGCTGTCAGTTGAAAACGATTCTCCCTAGGGCTGAAAAGTATTACTTTCTCCACGCTCCTCATGCAACTTCAGACTTACTTTCGGAGTATGAGTAATGAAAAAACTATTTATTGTACAATAATAACAAAAATATATTTGAGATCCCCATAACGAGACCTTTCATCATTTGATATTAACACAGTAAGGTTTGCAAAACTTTTTTTTTAAACTCCTAATTTGTTCCCCGATAATTACCCTTATTAAAAAAAAAATATTAACTTTGCACAACTGTGATTGGATCACAGAATTACGCCATCTAACCAAATTTCATCCAGTAGATTTGGAGATATCTGTGACAGACGGACGGACAGAAGGTTGTAACGCGGCGACGCGTTCATCCTCTTTGGATCCATTTATGCGTGCGCTGGCACATACATACTTATTTCACCTGTCATAAATTTTAAACTGTATTCATACACATTCGATTCTGCATTTTGATATCATTCTTGACTTAGTTTATGTAAATCACTTATCGTCTAATATTGTAAAGATAAATAATATATCTAAAATATATTTAATATATATAAAACAACATAGACCCGTCCAGGGTAAGTTTTGTTGGTTCTTTCGGAAGTGATTCTAAATTTATAGTGAAGTGTGTTATCTTTTCTAACCGTTATTTATATTTGTTTTAGGTCTTATGTTTACCAATAAATTATATACTTTATCAACGACCCTGAAGATTATTATTATTTGGAGCTCACGCTCCAAGGTATTGAGCCAATTATGCGCTATTCCCGGTACTTTTCTACCCGTGTACCAAATTTCATTGAAATCCGTCTAGGGACAGAGGGCATCCATCCATAGTGCTTCTCCATTGGGATCTGTCCTGGGTAATGTGCTACGCCTCCGATCGGGTGAGCCGGGAGACCGACTGCCTTCAGTTCCGCCGCTACAGTAAGCCACCAGGTTTGCTTAGGTCGACCAACTTTCTTCTTGCCCTGTAGTGTCCACTGGAGAGCTTGTTTCTCTAAACATACTACCTATATCTCTATATAGGTGGAGTCTCTTCGAAGAATGTGGCCGATCCATGACCATTTGCGGCGCTTGATCTGATTGTCGTTCGGCGTTTCCTTGCACGTTTCTCACGGTTAGAGATGATCTCTAGCCAGATAATGCCAAGTGTTTACCGGAGGCATAGGTTGACGAACACCTGCAGTGGATGTGTGATATTCTTGGTGAATCTACTTTTTAATACGCAAAAAAATCATAAAAATCGGTCTAACCATTTTCGAGATTCTTGAAGGGAATTTAGTGCATAATTGCTGATAGGGTAGATGACAACAAGTCAAATTAGATACTTTTCACTAAATGTCAAAAACAATAATTTATATGGGACTTGTATGACGGTACTCAACGGTGACGTCACTTTTATTGGAGTCAAAAAGCATTCCCAATATACTTTAATTAGAACTAATAAATAGTAAACCATGTTTTAAATAAATTTGATCAATTAAAGTGACATTCAATTATTACGTTTCATTATTTAAATAGCAACATATATTTTATTTTTTACCCAGTCATCATCCCTATTATTTTACCGGAAGATTAATAAAAATCTGTTTTATGTATTGTGAAAATAACATTAAATTTACAAAGTATGTAAATCAGACAATATAAACCAATAGTATATATTACAAAAATCTCATTATTGCAATAGATATTTTTGGATTTACTTACCTTGATTTTGCAGACCCTCCATTGTCACGTTTTTGAATAAAAGTATGGCGGCTTACTTCCGCTTCTTGAACTTAAACGTCAAAGATGATTAACCATAGAGTAGCAATAAAACGTTTCCTGCCAGATAGTTGCCAGAAATTAAATAATATTGCAGCAAAATGAATTAGTTCTATTTATAGACCGCTGGATCATAGTGACATCTTACAGTTCGCTATAGGTACTCAGGACTCAATGGCATGTACCAGTTTGTTCTTTGAGAAAGACGTTCGGTTATAAAGACAACTTTTCAAAAAAATGTCTGGGTCTTAGGAGGAATCATTATGATATTAGGATGATGAACTAGAAGCTGAGACATCGCGTACATTAAGATTTAAATCTCACTATTTGGGAACTGAAAAATTTGGGTACTAAAATGGTCTAGGCGGTCATCATACCAAGCTATCACTTGGGTTCTTTGTTCGATTCCCGGTCAGGTCAATATAGAAAATGTTGCGATGTTGCGATGATTTGCGAATATTTGGGAGACACTAGGTGGAGGTTGCCGGTGGAAACCCACAAGAAAAAACATATACTCGTTAGCTTTCGCCCGCGGATTCGCCGAAGTGCGTGAAATTCCCACGGTACCCTATGTCCTTCTCCGTACTTCTATCTATGTGTATGCGAAATTTCAGAAAGATTGGTTCAGTAGATAAATCGTGAAGAGGTAACAAACAAACCAACAAACTCACTTTCACTTTTATAATATTAGTTAGGATAGGATTAGGATGTTGCCCCCCCGAACGGGTTCCCATCTTGTAGCGATGGGGGGGCTCAGTACCAGCGGTTTGCCTCGGCCGCAGGGAAGCTAAGAGGAACCCATGGACCGGGAGTGACGACCCCGGGCCGGGAGGAGGCCGCTTTGAGTGGCCTGGCTGCGAGAGTAGGAGGCACACACTCCCTACTCTCACAGCCGTGGTAGGGGTCGCGGGGGAAGAGGACTCCCTATCCTCCGCGACCGAGCGTAGCCGTGGCGCTGGGCACGGTGTCGGTGGGGCCGCAGGGGAGGAGGCGTGTCGGTATTGCGGTGCGCCGCTCTCCCTGTCCTCTGCGGCCGACGCGTGGTGGGCCTGTCTCGGTCGCAGGGGATAGGGACAACCTATCCTCTGCGGCTGAGATGTGGTAGGGCCTGACTTGGTCAGGTCCCAAAAAGTTGAGGGCTGGTTGGGTGGCGGAAACGGGATTCCGTCGCTCGGCTTAACGGCCCTCGGGTGGAAAGGCGCAGCCGTGTCAAGTGTGCCTTTACCCTAGCGGGAAATTTTGGAGCTTATCCCGCTGGCCGACCCTCTCGCTGGAGAGGTGCTTCGAGAGCGAGCCGTGCTAAGGCCGCCGTGGTAGCTGCCGCCGCGCCAGGGCTGTGGAGCGAGAGAAGCACACGGTCCTGGCATATATGCGGTAGGGGTTGACACTTGACACCTAGTAGTTTTAGTGGGTTCAAGTCCCACATACCCGTCCGGCTTCCCGTGGCTTGATGGACGAGACAAAGGTCTTTTCTCACGTTAAAAAAAGGATTAGGATGTTGCGATGATTAGTGAATATTTGGGAGACACTGGATGGAGGGAGGTTGCCGGTAGAGACCCACAAGAAAAAAAATATACTCTTAGAATAAAATTATGATTTACTAGCTGTTACCCGCGGCTTCGCTCGCGGCAAAAAAGGATTAATCATTATCCCGCCCCTGTGAAACTGTTGCTTAAGCGTGAGTTAGCACTTTATTCACGATGGAGCGAGTTGAAAAATAGGTAAAATAGCAAATAGGCAAAATTACAAATTCATAGACAAATACAGTTTATACACTCGCATATATATATGCATGAAATTTAGTAAGGCTGCTTGCGTGCGTGTCGTGATTTCCAATCAAAATGGCGCGAAAATTTTATCGTTACCGACCGCGCATAGATAGATATATTGATAAAGATATAAAATAATAAAAAAGTACCAAGAGGTCATAAAAAGTAACCTGAACCTAATTTATTTTCTATTGCGGTGCGCCGCTCTCCCTGTCCTCTGCGGCCGACGTATGGTGGGCCTGTCTCGGTCACAGTGGATAGGTACAACCTATCCCCTGTGGCTGAGATGAGGTAGGGCCTGACCTTGTCAGGTCCCAAAAATTGAGGGCTGGTTGGGTGGCGGAAACGGGATTCCGTCGCCTGGCTTAACGGCCCTCGGGTGGAAAGGCGCATCTGTGTCAAGTGCGCCTTTACCCTAGCGGGAAATTTTGGCAGCTATCCCGTTGGCCGCTCCGACCCTCTCGCTGGAGAGGTGGTTCGAGAGCGAGCCGCGCTGGGGCCGCCGTGGTAGCGGCCACCGCGCCAGGGCTGTGGAGCGTGAGAAGCACACGGTCCTGGCATTTATGCGGTAGGGGTTGACACCGTGTGGTTTTAGTGGGTTCGAGTCCCACATACCTGTCCGGCTTCCCGTGGCTGGATGGATGAGACGAGGGTCTTTCCACACGAAAAAAAAAAAAAAAAAAAAATGGTTCAATCAAGGAAGTAATAAGTACTTTGTACAAAGTACTTATTACTTCCATGGGTTCAATAGAATAACGGGAAAATAAAACTAGTAATTTTTAAAATTATTTGACAGCTGTCAGTTGAAAACGATTCTCCATAGGGCTGAAAAGTATTACTTTCTCTACGCTCCTCAGGCAACTTCAGACCACAGAAATATTTTTTTTTTTACTTCAGACTTACTTTCGGAGTATGAGTAATGAAAAAACTATTTATTGTACAATAATAACAAAAATATATTTGAGATCCTCATAACGAGACCTTTCATCATTTGATATATAACACAGTGGGGTTTGCAAAACTTTTTTTTTAAACTCCTAATTTGTTCCCCGATAATTACTCTTATTAAAAAAAAAAAATATTATCTTTGCACATCTGTGATTGGATCACAGAATTACGCCATCTTACCAAATTTCATCCAGTAGATTTGGAGATATCTGTGACAGACGGACGGACAGAAGGTATTGAGCCAACTATGTGCTATTCCCGGTACTTTTCTACCCGTGTACCAAATTTCATTGAAATCCGTCTAGGGACAGAGGGCATCCATCCATAGTGCTTCTCCATCG
Organism: Ephestia elutella; assembly: GCA_018467065.1. Classification (NCBI taxonomy): domain Eukaryota; kingdom Metazoa; phylum Arthropoda; class Insecta; order Lepidoptera; family Pyralidae; genus Ephestia; species Ephestia elutella. Next base: position 15,851,531 of record CM031566.1, read on the forward strand.
GTATCTGTCCTGGGTAATGTGCTACGCCTCCGATCGGGTGAGCCGGGAGACCGACTGCCTTCAGTTCCGCCGCTACAGTAAGCCACCAGGTTTGCTTAGGTCGACCAACTTTCCTCTTGCCCTGTAGTGTCCACTGGAGAGCTTGTTTAGAGATATGGGTGGAGTCTCTTCGAAGAATGTGGCCGATCCATGACCATTTGCGGCGCTTGATCTGATTGTCGTTCGGCCTTTCCTTGCAAGTTTCTCACGGTTAAAGATGATCTCTAGCCAGATAATGCCAAGTGTTTGCCGGAGGCATAGAATCTACTTTTTAATACGCAAAAAAATCATAAAAATCGGTCTAACCATTCTCGAGATTCTTGAAGGGAATTTAGTGCATAAATGCCGAACGCACTTTACAAAGAGCTAATAGGGTAGATGACAACAAGTTAGATACTTTTCACTAAATGTCAAAAACAATAATTTATATGGGACTTGTATGACGGTACTTAACAGTGACGTCACTTTTATTGGAGTCAAAAAGCATTCCCAATATAGGTACTTTAATTAGAACTAATAAATAGTAAACCATGTTTTAAATAAATTTGATCAATTAAAGTGACATTCAGTTATCATCCCTATTATTTTACCGGAAGATTAATAAAAATCTGTTTTATGTATTGTGAAAATAACATTAAATTTACAAAGTATGTAAATCAGACAATATAAACCAATAGTATATATTACAAAAATGTCATTATTGCAATAGATATTTTTGGATTTAATTACCTTGATTTTGCAGACCCTCCATTGTTCCGTTTTTGAATAAAAATATGGCGGCTTATTTCCGCTTCTTGAACTTAAACGTCAAAGATGATTAACCATAGAGTAGCAATAAAACGTTTCCTGCCAGATAGTTGACAGAAATTAAATAATATTGCAGAAAAATGAATTAGTTCTATTTATAGACCGCTGGGTCATAGTGACATCTTACAGTTCGCTATACTCAGGACTCAATGACATGTACCAGTTTGTTCTTTGAGAAAGACGTTCGGTTATAAAGACAACTTTTCAAAAAAATGTCTGGGTCTTCGGAGGAATTATTATGATATTAGGATGATGAACTAGAAGCTGAGACATCACGTACATTAAGATTTAAATCTCACTATTTGGGTACTAAAATGGTCTAGGCTGTCATCATACCAAACTATCACTTGGGTTCTTTGTTCGATTCCCGGTCAATATAGAAAATGTTGCGATGTTGCGATGATTTGGGAATATTTGGGAGACACTGGGTGGAGGTTGCCGGTGGAAACCCACAAGAAAAAACATATACTCGCTAGCTGTCGCCCGCGGATTCGCCCGCGTGAAATTCCCACGGTACCCTATGTCCTTCTCCGTACTTCTAACTATGTGTATGCGAAATTTCAGAAAGATTGGTTCAGTAGATAAAGCGTGAAGAGGTAACAAACAAACCAACAAACTCACTTTCACTTTTATAATATTAGTTAGGATAGGATTAGGATGTTGCGATGTTGCGATGATTAGTGAATATTTGGGAGACACTGGATGGAGGGAGGTTGCCGGTAGAGACCCACAAGAAAAAAAATATACTCTTAGAATAAAATTATGATTTACTAGCTGTTACCCGCGGCTTCGCTCGCGGCAAAAAAGGATTAATCATTATCCCGCCCCTGTGAAACTGTTGCTTAAGGGCCCGTACTAGGTCAGATTGCTTCACATGATCGTCTGCAATATCTACATTAATGTAAAACTGAATGTAAAATTAAGATATAGCAAACTTCAGGACTAGCACGAGGGATTATGTTACTCAAAAACACGATTGCATAAAATTTTCTCGATAGAAAAAAATTGCGAAGTTGCCTCCAAATCACCTATAATTAACACTTTAAACTGCTATTATTCAAGCAATACATTAAAATAAAGATTGAAAATTTTTGTATAAAGTACTCTATAGATAAGGCAGGGATTATGTTACTTACTTTTTTAAATATCTTTTTATAAAGCTTTTAAAAAATAATACGTATAATTGCCCGCATGCTTTAACCATCCGCCTCTGAGCCGCCGCGCCGCCCGCGCCCCGCCAGCATTTTATTTAGAACGCGGATTGGATGCGTGCGGGCGAACTGGGTAGCGGGTAGCGGGGGAAAATCTTAGTTGTCATTGGCCTAGTGCGGGCTCTTAAGCGTGAGTTAGCACTTTATTCACGATGGAGCGAGTTGAAAAAAGGTAAAATAGCAAATAGGCAAAATTACAAATTCATAGACAAATACCGTTTATACACTCGCATATACAGGATGTTTTTTAAATGATTGGCATCCTTTCTACTGGTGAAAGTACTCATGAACATGGAGCAACTTTTTGTATGGGACCGACTCAATCCGATGGAAAAAAACAGCTGTTCCATACTATTTTCCAATACCTACTCACCCGAAACGTATGGAATAATATTGATAAAGATATAAAATAATAAAAAAAGTACCAAGAGGTCATAAAAAGTAACCTGAACCTAATTTATTTTCTGCCTTCAAGTCTTTCCGGGCGGTAATAAAAAAAAAATAACCTGAACCTAACTTCTTTACCGCCCTCAAAGTCTTTCCGGGTGGTCATAAAGAGTAACCTGAACCTAATTTATTTTCTGCCTTCAAGTCTTTCCTGGCAGTTATAAAAAAATAACCTGAACCTAAAGTCGTTTCCGTCCTCAAAGTCTTTCCGGGTGGTCATAAAGAGTAACCTGAACCTAATTTATTTTTTGCCTTCAAGTCTTTCCGGGCAGTAATAAAAAAAATAACCTGAACCTAACTTCGTTTCCGCCCTCAAAGTCTTTCCGGGCGGTCTAAAAAAATAACCTAAACCTAACTACTACTATATGATCTTAGCTTCTCAATATACAATGTTTAAAACTCAAAAAAATTACAATTACGGAAACATTGTTTATTTTTAGACCAACCGCGAATTGGACCAACTGCGAATTAAACCAACCGCGAATTTGACCAACAGCGAATTGGACCTTTTTTGGAACAATCGCGCCTAAACCGTGTCAGTGATGTCTACAGCGAAGTGCTGGGCGGGGTGGGGTGCGGTATTTGAAATGAGTGCGGGGCGATGAGTGACCGATATGTACGTTAGTACTACTTACTAATTTGTGGCGCTACTGTTTTCGCTACACTATATGGTATACATAAACATTTATAAAAATATTACTCGAAAGAACATTCTTCGCGAAAAAATATTGAAAGAACTTGTCCGCGGTTAAGTGCCATCTCGTGGCAGGCCGTAAGAACTAATGGCAAGTATTTAATTAAAGCGCCATCTAATGACAAATTAGATGTAATGGAAAAAATGTAGTCGGCTATGTTGCGCGCCCCGCCTCTGCACGCAATGTACATCACAACCAACTCACTGATGTTCCCTCAAACACATAATATATACAAGTTTGAGCAGAGTGCCATTAGAGAGTGCACTCAGCAGCGGTCCACACACCTCGACGTATCCAGGCATACTGCCGGCCGGTGCAACGTCCCGTTTTATATAGTGGAACTAGTGGGGAGGCTGTCGTAACGTCACTTTGACGTAATGTCACTTTGACGTAACGTTACTTTGACGTAACGTCATTTTGACAAGACGTCTATTTTGTCAAATAATAGATGGCGTTACTATAATTGGTATCCCATGCCCACGGGAACCATTTTTTAGCCTATGTTCTATTCCAGGTCATTATCTACCTCTGTACCAAGTTTCATCGAAATCCGTCCAGTAGATTTTGCGTGATTGAGTAACAAACATCCTCACAAACTCACATCCAAACTTCCACATTTATAATATTAGTATGGATTATATCAGAATATTCTTAGTTTTCTTATTATACTCCCTGAGTTCCATGTCAATGTGACCGATGGCGAGGATTTCAACGTCCTTTCCCTTAGAACCTGTGGCCGTCGTAATGTTGTTCAAGTTGCGCCCTTTTTTGAAGGGAAAAGACCTTGGTATCTGCTCAAACGGGATCGACATATTGTATAGATGATATTCACCCTGGAAATAGTAAATCAATATCAACACTTCGACTGGCTTGAATTGTAAATGGTGTGGTTTGCCATTTACTCCTATAAACTCATAATCATGCAATTATGAGTTCTCGCGTGGACGCATTTGTGGTTGCCTACGTGGTATAAAATATCTTACAGCAGAAATGAACAGATCTGGTTCAACTTCCCCTGCCTCATAGCCGTTCCGAAGAACTTGTCCTTGAGCACCAGGTCACACCATCCAAAATGCATCTACAAAAAGCTGCGCCGGTATTGGTTCAACTGGAACTGGTAGAAATAGAAATCCACCTGTAAAGAAAAACAGTCAATTGTCTGGTCAAACTCTTAAACTCTTTTAAATATAAGGTACATATCAGATGCAGAGAAACCTGACCCCCCTATCTCACAGAATCATATCACAAGGGGGTCAGGATTATAAAAAAGACTGTCCAAAATAAATATGATAGAAAAGAATTCAGGGTTCATGTATGTATGTATTTATTTACATCTGTACAGTCAATAACGTTATTAAATATGCAGGGCCGTTACTCATCTGTGTTTTCCATCGGGATCTGTCCTGGGCATTGCACTTCGCCTCCGACCAGGTGAGTCCAACTGCCTTCAACTCCACAGCAATGGTACGCGGCCAGGTCTGCTTGGATCATCCAACTTTCCTCTGGCTTTGCGGTGTCAACTGCAGAGCTTGCCTGAGCCTAATCACCTACTTGTTCGAAAACAATCGATTCAAGAAAAAAGAGTGCAGTTGAATACTTACCAGAATATTATTGTCCATCTTAACCAGTACGTCGTAATGTAAATTTACGTAGTAGAACGGGCTACCTCTACCATACCTCTGGCTTGTTAGGTTTATGTAGGTAAAATATTTTGGGTTCTGATACGTTATAGCGGGCCGTTCTGTACTTATGTATCGGATCTGCAAATAAACACTATCGATTAATCGTCTCTCTATGGTGTTTCAATAGTATATAAATAGTAGTGCTTTTGATAGTTCTTGATACTATAAAAACACTACGATAAAAATCCACAACCAGATACCTAATAGAAATTTAATTAAATGAGTAAAAATGATGTAGCTACACCCTGGAATGAAGATAATAAAGTGCTCCAGGAGGGATTTTCAGGAACACATAAAACAAAATAAAATCTTGTAAAAATACTTACCCTCTGTCCAGAAATATAGCAATACAGAATCGTGAACACCACAAGCGCTCTCATGACTGTAAATCCCACTTCGGGCCTTGGTCAGTCAAGCACTTAATTGTTTTAACAGCACCAAGCCATTACGAGTTATGGTCGATTTTATCTTTTAAAGCACTAACACGCACTAATCAAGAAATTAGTAATACAGTAAAATTACTGTATTTTTGACTATATTACCTTATATCCTGATTACCATAAAGCAAAAAATTGATGTGGGAAAATTGTTGTGGGAAAATGAGGGCCCTTAATGACACCTGCTTTAAAATATACCACATTACATTTCGTCTACTACATTTACTACACATTTCGTCCATGACTTCGATCGCGCGGAATTTACTTTTGTAAATACCTCAAGTTCTAAGCAGTATTCTATCATTGCAGGCCTGTCATGCAGTATGAATCAGAATGATGAAAGGAAACTGCATGCAACAAAGATTTGAATGTTGTGTGGAGTGGAGTAACAAGAATAAATAAAATACTGAATGAAGATGTACTTAAATAAAACTGTACTGAGGAAGCATGAAAATAGGACCAGTGAATGAAAAGTTATAGGTTAAGCTGGTATGGACATAAAATGAAGGGCCCTAAAGTAAGAGAAGACGAAGAAATAGAGAAAGACCCAAAAGAGATCCTATAGATGGATTTGTGTAAAGGATGGCATGAGTAGGAAGCATAGACATAGAATTAAAAAAAAATCCCAGCTTTATGGATGGAAGGAAATTATCTAATGAGATAGCAAGTGATAGAGAACTAACATACTGTGCCGACCGCACACAAAATGTAGTGTGTGTAGTGGGAAAAAGTAAAAAGGAATATGAAGAAGGTCAGAACAACCTGCGTCACATTTTAAGATAGTCATTCAGAGCAACTTCGTATTTTTAGCGTGAAGGCTAAGGCCACACTACAAGGAGCCTCGCTTAGTTCTTAGAGCCAAGGCACTCGCTTAAAGTGACTGTTTCTAGCGAACAGACGTATGGCCTACTATTGCAGTGGCCACAATGCGAGCTAACTTCTTTCTAGGCTAGGGTCAGGTCTGCAATTCAATTCAATTCAATTCTTTATTGCATCCTTAATGTAAGTAACAGGTAGTATTCTTATATTTAATTGTAACAATTAAGGACCCTTTCGGGCGCAGCAATCGAAGAGGGGCTGACTTGTCCATATTAATATGTACTTAAGGTATTAAAATTTATTTTATATAGAAGCTCAAAATTCTATACATATTCAATTACACTCAAACAAACACATTCAATTCAATTCCTATAATATATTATTCTATTAATAAATTAAATTTAATTTTTATTGTATTACTCTATATATCTATTTTATATCTTTATATCAATCTATACTCGTATATCATTTTATGTCTATTTTGCATGTTAGGTATAATTTAATCTATTTTATCTTCCAGGTACTCTGTGACAGTGTAATAGCATTTATTAATTAGAAATTCTTTAACACGTAGCACGAAATTTTTATATTCTTTTATATCTTTAAAGGTTTGTGGTAGTTTATTAAATATCTTAACGGCCATTGCTAGAGGGCTATTAGAGTGCAAGCGAAGGCGAGAATTTGGCAATTGTAGTTTGTTAGGATACCTTAATGTATGTTTTCCTGTTGTATCCCCTCGTTTCTGAAAAAAGTTTGGATAGCGTCGGGCGAATTTACACGTTTCCAAAATGTATATGCAAGGTAAAGTTAGGATCTTATGTTTTTTGAAATGTGGTCTACAGCTGTCTATTTGTCTAATATTGACCATTATTCGAATCAGGCGTTTTTGAAGAGTAAAGGCTCTATGCCAGTCGGTTCCGTTACCCCACAGATTGGTACCGTAACTGCCAAATGCAACACGACCACTGGGCCTTTGTAGCAAATGGCATCCTCAAGGTGGCTACCGAAAGACATTTAGGAGAAACTGGGCAGAGGTTGAATGTTATATGAATGTTAGATGGAGAAGATTGGAAGGTGATTGGGGAGACCTTTTCAGCCGTTGGGCAAAAGAGGTTAAAAAACATGACAGAATGAAATAATGATTTATTATTACAGAATATTCTTAGTTTTCTTATTATACTCCCTAAGTTCCATGTCAATGTAGCCATTGCCTAGGACTTCAACGTCCTTTTCCTTGGGCCCTGTGGCCGTCGTAATGTTGGCCCAGATACGCCCTTTTTTGAAGGGAAATGACCTCGGTATCTGCTCAAACGGGATCGTCATATTGTATAGATGATATTCGCCCTGGAAAATGTAAATTAATAATAACACACAATGATTGTTTGCTGGTTTGGGAATTACCAATGTTTTCCTTCGTTGATGCGGTGGTGGTTAAGTGTTAAGACTTTAGGTTTATTAGTCTAACTAGGTATGGCAAATACTCCACCGATAAGAGCTCAGCTATTAAAGAAAAAGAAGACATTCTGACAGTTTCTGCGATAGTTTATCTAGAGGCTTCAACATATAGTTTTTAAAAAAGGTCGTGAAAAGATTTATGGGGGCCCTTAAAAACCTCCTTTAAAATATACCACATTATATTTCGTATACTACATTTACTAATACATTTCGTCCATGACTTTTTCATATTTATTTATTTAAGTCGGCATCGCCCTCGTGACCTATAGTGCACGTGTCCGTTGGCTGCGGTGACCGCTTTCTGGCGATTGTTTGCTTAATCCTCCTTCCTAGTAATATTATTAACGCGAAAGTCTGTTTGTCTGTTACCTCTTCACGCTTTATCTAATCTTCCTGAAATTTCGCATACACATAGTTAGAAGTACCAAGAAGGACCTTTCATCCCGGAAAATAGCAGTTCTCGTGGGAAATTCACGCGGGCGGAGCCGCGGGTAATTAACAGTAGAAATATAAAAAAAACTTACAGGAAGATATGGACAGCTCTGGTTCAACTTTCCCTGCCTCATAGGCTTTCCGAAGAAGTCGTTCTTCAATATCAGATCGCAAAATCCAAAATGCATCTGCACGAAACTGCGCTTGTACTGGTTTGACAGGAATTCGTAGAAAACGAAATCTACCTGTGAAAGAACCGGCCAACTGAACGCCAAAACTCGCGCACCACGGGTTCCGTGGGCGATTTTTAAATATAAAATAAGGACATTAAGTACCTTAATAATAATTACATACATTAAGAAAACAACTATCTAAAAAAGATAGTAATATTTATTTTAAGGGGCCCATGCATGTATGTATGTAGATAAAAAGCCTATTTTGTGCTGCTCCCGGTATTTTTATATCCGTCATCAAACAAACATTCAAACTATCAAGAATCTAAATTGCTTAGTAGGAGTCAGTCCAGAATTCTTCTTCATCATCACGATTAGTGGGATAGGTACTTGTATCTTGATCGGTTTTGGTCTACCCTTTGGGTTGTGGTAGTCAGAAGGCAGTCGCTCTATGACCAGGCTCTTGATCCTACTAATTACAAATGTACTATATAGTGCATCAGTTATATCTCAAAAGCCAAATAAATCCTAACAAAACATAGAAATCTTACAGAGATCTTGTCGCTTTAGTTCAATTTCTTTGGCTATTGGGATACAATTGAAACACAATGTCTTCGTTTCTAATCAAAAGAATAGGCCCCCAGTAACCTCGTCAAATCACATAGATAGGTTAGGTAGCCGACCCCGGGCTCTGAAGCTACTGCTAAAGATGTAACCAGAAATGATGACATACCAGGATATTATTGTCCAGCGTAACCAAAACTTCGAAGTGAAATCCCACGTAGTAGAAAGGGCTTCCTCTACCATACCTCTGGCTTGTTAGGTTTGCGAACTTGAAATATTTAGGGTTGTAATACGCCACAGAGGGATGTTCTGTGCTTATGTATCGGATCTGCAAAACAACACGGTGTTGATTCTGCTGATCTGAAAGTCCGCACTGCTAGGAATCTCTCCGTCCAAGGATTTTTAAGGGTCATGACTTTGACCTATCACGCGGGCCTTTCATTTTTCACCCGTTTCAACTTCCTCGTCGATGGAATTTCCCAAATTACTTTCTTAGTGGTCACTTATACCTACTCTTCGATCAAGAAGCTTATACCACAGATGCCATGTAAAACATACCTATTTGTAGTTTCTACTTTCAAGTTTCTTCTTTCGTCAGCAGCTTCGATTTATAATTTATAGATAAACTAGCTGTTAGCCCGCAGCTTCGCCCGCGTGACTTTGGCTTAGATGAAAAGTCTTTTTGTGTTCCAAACTGTTTCCTGTATTCAAATCTTCGATTTTTATACGTCTACAGAAAATGCTCATCAGATTAACCAAGTTTTGCTAAGGCGCCATTTCCGTATATAGTATAGTGTAGCTGGTCTCTTGAAGTTATTCATCAGATGTTCCAGATCTTCAATTTTTATACGTCAGCAGAAAATGCTCATCAGGTCAAACGGTTTTTGCTAAGGCGCCATTTCCATATATGTTATAGTGTAGCTGGTCTCTTGGAGCTTTTCATCAGATGTTCCAGATCTTCAATTTTTATACGTCAGCAGAAAATGCTCATCAGGTTGAACGACTTTTGGTATGGCACCATTTCCATATTTCTTATAGTTTAGCTGTTCTGTTATGGTTCTTCATCAGGTGTTCCAGTTTTCAAATGAATTACAGCCTATGTGTTGCCCAGGCTTAATAGCTATACAACAAAAAAAGTTTCATTCAAATCCATTCAGTAGTTTTTGCGTGAAACGCGTACATACATACAGACAGACAGACAAGAAATTCCAAAAAATTTTTTTTGCTTTCTATTGTTCTTTTTAAGTGTCCGTCTAACCATTTTAGTCAAAAATGCTAAATGTACAGACAAAATATTTTTACTGTTTTATTATATGTATAGATTCGGTTAAGTGTGAGTCGAACTCACTACTACATAGTAGGGTTACGTATCATCGAACACTCGTGACCATTGATACCCTCCATGGCCTAGCGGTCAACACGCCCCGATTGCTACACCGGAGGTCCTGTGATCGATCTCCGGTCAGGTCAAGATGGAAAGTGATCTTTTTTGGATTGTACTCTGGCGATATATGAATAAATAATTTTACGTGTTTAAGCTACACTGATAGTACTATTTTACGAAAAACATAAACGTAAAATTTTCTCGAAAATTAGCGTGTAGAAAATTAAAAAAACTACTGATATCTTTTCTAAATAATATCAGTAATTAGCCCTGAAAATATTTGTAGTTAATTTGCGTCCACCTTGTATACAAAGTGTCATGTACCATTTTTCCGATAAAGCGACAATAAAACAACACTATAAAAATACATTTAAGGGGGGCCCACCCCTCTTAATTTTTAACTTTATTGAAAGTTTAGTATTCGTTTGTTTGTTTGTAATAACTTTTATGGCACAATAACATAAATAAATCACTAATTACATAAATCCAGAAAATGGCAACGGCGAACTTATCCCATGAAGGGGTCTCTTTCAGTCAACCGGTACGAAAAATATATATAATAAAACAAAGGGCAGAGGCTGTGCAAACAATCTGACAATAAATTTTATAGAAATTAATATATATACTACTACTAAACTAAGGTAGAAAAAGTAATGAAAGTAAAGCTCAACAATACACAGATAGAAAAGAGGAAAAGGGGAAAAACAAAAAAGAAACAAATAGAAAGTCAGGATAAGGAAAAGGATTTTAGAACACGATTTTTAAAGGAGTCAAGGGAAGGTGCTATTTTGGTGTCTAAAGGAAGAGAGTTCCAAAGACGAGGTGCTTTGACAGAGAAGGAATTCGAAAAAGAATGCGAAGAGAACTCGGGTGTGGAGAGATGAAGCTTATTACAGGAGCGCAAGCGAGAATCAGTGTGATTCGTTGTTATAGAAGCTATCTTAATATACATTTTGTGTGAATTAAAAGTTTCTATCCATTATAGTTCCAAAGATATCAAAATCCGAAGCGTCGACAGACGGACAACGGAGGCCATAAACCAAAGAATTATATTATAAGTCTATGACAGAGGCATATTACGTCTATATTTTATGAGTTCATAATATTATCGCGTTGCGCTTTATGGCACTTCTCCTCACGCAAAAAGGGCCCAAACTGGAGGACTAATTGCGGAAAAATGTCCTCGTTAGAAGTAAGAAGTAAGCACTTTATGGCAACACCTACTACTGTCTACGTCTGTTTGGTCTAATAGTTGACTGGTAGCGAATGCTAAATTGAGTTAAGTCCAACATTTTTTAATTTTGTGCAATAAAGTATTAAATAAAAAATAAATAAAAAAATACTCACCCTCTGTCCTGAAATATAGCAACACAGAATCATTAACATCACAAGTGCTCTCATGACAATAATAAATACCACTTCGGTTCTTGATCGATGAGCAACTAAATTATGTTGACAGCACTGAGCCGTCATAGAGAAAAAAATCAGTACCTACGTTAATGTGAACCATTACGAGTTAGGGCAGATTTTATCATTTAAGCTTTTAAACGACGGCCCTTACAAATTGGCCAGTGGTATTACAGTGAAATGATTGTATTGTTTACTATAAATTACCTTACCGGTATGAAGCGGTGGTGGTTGAGTGGTAATTACACCCTCCTGAGGTCGGAAAGGACCCAGATCCCAGAATTAATATTAGTACTACGTACAGAAAGGAAACTCCCTGCCCCTCCCGCAATATGGCACCCCCCGCTCCTTCCGCACTTCTCCCCCGTTCTTGTGTAACTGTGGGACGTTCGACTATGAAAACGCACACATTGACGTGTTACTGACGTGTTCACGGATATACAGTTTCATTTGTAGTAGGCATATTTGACGCGCCGTTTCTATGAAGCGCCCGCCCTGTGCCCAGGTTCAAATCCCACCTGTGCCACATGAGTTTGCATACCAATCTGACTCATGTATAGTAGTTTTCATAGACCACTACTTGCTTCCGGTGAAGGAAAACATCGTGAGGAAACCGGCACTGCACACTGGTTGACTGTGTGTACACGGCTACAGCCACTAGATGGCGGTAGTCGTAAATGTCATGTGGGAATAATAACACAGTCGATGTCGAGGGTTCTGTACAATACCAATTTATTATAGGTTTTCCTGTAATCTACAGGCAATGAACTATTTTTTGTATTTTTTTTTAATTTTAGGCTCAGTAGTTTCGGAGATCAGGGGTATGGTCAATTTTCGTCTTCTTTCATAAATAAAATCAAACCTACTTATTTTACAATAATGACAAAAATATATTTGAGATCCTCATAACGAGACCTATTATTTGATATATAACACAGTAAGGTTTGCAAAACTTTTTTTTTAAACTCCTAATTTGTCTCCCGAATTGCGCATCTATGATTGGGTTACAGAATTACGCCATCTTACCAAATTTCATCAGATTTGGTTTAGTAGATTTGGAGAAAATTGGCTGTGACAGACGGACGGCCAGAAGGACAACATTTTACAGTTATAGTCCTTGTATGGAGAAATTATCATTACTTTCAAAAAAGTTTTTTGGGGAAAAGAATAATTGTAATATTTAAAATTAAATTGCTGTGTAACATTGAACAATATTATAATATTTACAGCTACAAACCATGTCAAAAATTATAGAACTACTAATTACAATACTATCCCAAACTAGTAGCGAAACACAGAATTTTGAATTTTTGACACAATTTTTTTCTGAAATCTGTGCTGATGGAGGAAATTCATAATTGGACCTATATTCCAGACATATAGGTCTACCAAAAAAACCAAGTAGCTTTTGAGCACCCAAAATGCTGTTGCCTTGTGTAATATTAGTAGGATGATCTAGAATGCTGAACAAGAAAGCTGAGACGATCTCACTATTAATTTGGATACTAAAATGGTCTAGGTGATCTATACGATACCCGGATTCGATTCCCGGTCAGGTCAATATGGAAAATGTTGCGATGTTGCGATGATTTAGGAGAAACTGGTTGGAGTTGGAGGTTGCCGGTGGAGACCCACCAGAAAAATATACTCGTAGAATAAAATGTTGTTTTATTATAACAGAATATTCTTAGTCTTCTTATTATACTCCTTGAGTTCCATGTCAATGTGGCAGATGACGAGGATTTCAACGTCCTTTCCCTTAGGACCTGTGGCCGTCGTAATGTTGCTCAAGATACCCCCTTTTTTGAAGGGAAAAGACCTTGGTATCTGCTCAAACGGGATCGACATATTGTATAGATGATATTCACCCTGGAAATAGTAAATCAATATCAACACTTCGACTGGCTTGAATTGTAAATGTTGCGTAGTTTGCCATTTACTTCTTTGGCGTGAGGAGTGACGTATACTCCACCGACAAGAGCACAGCTCTTAAATAAGGAGAACAAGAAGAGTTTTTTTAATAGATTTAATATCGTATCCGAATCGTTAGTTATTCGCAGTAACTCATAATCGCATGCCTGGTTGCCTACGTGGTATAAAAGAAACTTACAGCAGGAAATGGACAGCTCTGGTTCAACTTCCCCTGCCTCATAGCCGCTCCGAAGAACTTGTCCTTCAGCACCAGGTCGCACCATCCGAAATGCATCTCCAAAAAGCTACGCCTGTATTGGTTTAACTGGAACTGGTAGAAATAGAAATCCGCCTGTGAAAAAAAATAATCTGTGAAATAAATGATTTTTTGAATACGGTTCAGTAGTTCCAAGGTTGCCCCCTACAAACAAACTTCCTCTTTATAATATTAGTCTGAAGTTATTATAAGGTGCATTGTAAAATACGAAGAAACCTGACGAGTCTAGAAACAGAAATAGTGCAGTTGGATACATACCTTAATATTATTGTCCATCTTAACCAGTATGTCGAAATGTAAGCCTACGTAGTAGAACGGACTACCTCTACCATACCTCTGGCTTGTTAGGTTTACGTAGGTAAAATATTTAGGGTTCCAATACGTTACAGCAGGCCGTTCTGTGCTTATGTATCGGATCTGCAAATAAACACTATGTTATCGATTAATTGTGTCTCTTTCAATATAATATTGTTTTTGATAGTTCTTGATACTATAAAACACTACAATTAAAAATCCACTAACAGACAATAGAAATTTAATTTAATGAGTAAAAAATGATGTAGCTATACCTTGATATGACTCCTCCTGAAGGGATTTTCCGGATAACAAATATAAAACTAAATTAAATCGTGTAAAAATACTCACAATCTGTCCAGAAATACAGCAATATAGAATGGTGAATACCACAAGCGCTCTCATGACTAAATCCCACTTCGGGCCTTGGTCAATGGTCAGTTAGGCACGAAATTGTTTTGACAGCACACCAGTACGAGTTATTAGTTACGCAGCAAACCATTACGAGTTATAGCAGATTTTATCTTTTAAAGTACTAATATACAAATTGGTATTACAGTCAAATGACTGTATTGTTGACTAAACCTTATATCCTGATTATCATGAAGCAAAAAATTGGTGTGGGAAAATGAGGGCGCTTAACGACAACTGATTAGACTTTGATCGTGCGGAATTTACTATTGTTAATATCTTACATTCTAAGCGTTATACTATCATCAGGCCTGTCATGTTGTATGGATCAAAATGATGGGAAACGAAAGTGACGGATGAAAGGAAACTACATGCAACAGAGATGTGAATGTTAAGATGGATGTGTGTAGTAATAAGAATAGATAAAATACTGAATGAAGATGTAAGAGGAAGCATGAAAATAGAACCAGCGAATGAAAAATTATAAGTTAAGCTGGTATGGACATTACAAGAAGGGTCCTAAAAGAAATAGAAGGCGAAGAAATAGAGGAAGACCTAGAAAGAAATCAAATAGATGGACTGTATAAAGGATGGCATGAGAAGGAAGGGAGTATCAAATGAGATGGCAATCGATAGAGTTAAATGGAAGAAACCAACATACTATGCTGATCCCACACAAAGTGTATGTGTAGTGGGAAAAGATAAAGGAGAAGAAGATAAAGGTATTAAGATGCAACCTGCGGCGGATTTTAAGATAAACCTTAAGCAAAAAAATAATGAGAAAATCGTCGTAGTTGCGTGAAAGAGGGCTAAGAACAAGGAGTCTTGATTACTGCTCAGAGCCAGGGGACTCGTTTAGGTTAAGGTCACACACAAGGAGCTTCGCTTAGGGTCTGTTCACTAGGATCAATAGGTACTATCGCAGCTGGCCACTTTGCGAGCGACGCGCCTAGCTAGGAGTCTGGATAGTTACTAAGCAAGTCACGTGGTGAACAGCCGTGTAGGTCAATTTTGGATAGTCGCCAAGTGACTTCACAATTTTGTTCTGTTCTGACAACGACACGGCGCGAAAGTGAATGGTGTCAATAAGCTATTCCCTGTATAGTGTATGTAGCCACTGTGGGTGCATCTTGTACACGAGCATAACTCCTAGCTTATCACTAAGCTTGGCACCTATAGTGTGGCCTTAGCCTAACAAATAGTTACTAGGATGGTATTGGTACTAGTTAGATATTACGACAATTTACTTGTGAAACGAATGCATGCAATGTTTTTTATTACAAATAAAAAAATGAATATGAAAGGAACCCAATAAGTAGGTACAGTCGGGGGAGATAAAACTGACTCCCTTGCCTAACCGAATTCTAACTCAGGGGGTCACGTTTATCAGACTGTACTTCATTCTAGGCTCGGTATTGGTAAGCTTAAATGAGATTGGGCGGGTCATGTCTGCCAAATGCACCTAGATCCACGACCGTGCTACCGGTGGGCCTTTTTAGAAAGTGGCATCCTCAAGGTGGCTACCGAAAGAGAGACCGTGGACGCGATGGAGCGATGATTTGAGAACATTTAGGAGAAACTGGGTGGAGGTTACTTTAGATAGAGAAGATTGAAAGGCGATTGGGGAAACCTTTCCAGCAGTGGGACAAATCAGGTTAAAAAAACATTACAGGATGGAATAATGATTTATTAATAAATAATATTCTTAGTCTTCTTATTATACACCCTGATTTCCATATCAATGTAGGCGTTACCGATGATTTCAACGTCATTTTCCTTGGGCCCTATGGCGGTCGTAATGTTGGCCCAGATACGCCCTTTTTTGAAGGGAAATGACCTTGGTATCTGCTCAAACGGGATCGTCATATTGTATAGATGATACTCACCCTGCGAAACGTAAATTAATAATAACAATACACAATGATGGTTTGGCAGAATTACCCAATACTTTCTTTTGTCGATACGGTGGTGCTCGAGTGTTAAGACTTAAGGTTCCTGACCAAAAAAGTAGTGCTATGTTTTCAGGGTTCATGTATGTATGTAAGTTTCTTTATCCACTATAAGTCCTGAACGACTTTCATGCGAGAGGTATTTTTAGATTCCTTGCATTCCTCCGAGTGACATAGGCTTTGTGAGTTGTCAGTTGTGTTTGTTATTTTTTTAATAATTAGCTTATTAGTCTAAATAGGTGTGGTGAGTAGTCCATCGACAAGAGTACACTCTCTCTTAGACTCTCTTAAATAAGAAGAAGACTTTCTGACAGTTTCCCTGAGGCTACAATATGGACTTTTTCAAAAAGGGCGTGAGAATATTTATTCAGAGTCGGCAACGCGCTCGTGACACCTCTGGTGCAGGTCTCCTTCCTCCTAATATTATTTTAGATATAACTTTGTGTATGTAGTTCATGTTATATGTTATGTATTTACGTGTTATTCTGTTCTTTTTCTGATACTATATTTTTGCCTTACGCTACCCTTCTTATTTCATTCAAATATTTCTTTGGTTGACTGGAAGAAATCCCTTTTTGGGATAAGTCCGCCATTGTACGCCTCTCTTTTTGTTACACTATCTTTTGTATTTTTCTTATATGTGTATGTGCAGTAAAGAGTTTATAAACAAAAAAACATTATAAATGCAAAAGTGAGTTTGTTTGTTTATTACATCTTCAAGCTTTATCTACTAAACTATTCTTCCTGAAATTTCGCATTCACATAGTTAGAAGTACTGAGAAGGACATAGGGTACCTTTCATCTCGGCAAAAAGCACTGCTCCGTGGGAAATTCACGCGGGCGGAGCCGCGGGTAAAAGCTAGTTAGAAGTATTAAAAAACTTACAGGAAGAAATGGACAGCTCTGGTTCGTCAACTTTCCCTGCCTCAGAGGCTTTCCGAAGAAGTCGTTCTTCGTCACCAGGTCGCACAATCCAAAATGCATCTGCACGAAACTGCGCTTGTACTGGTTGGACAGGAATTCGTAGAAAACGAAATCTGCCTGTGAAAGAACCGGCCAAGTGCAAGAGTAAAACTCGCCTACTGAAGAGTGTTAGCAATAACACACTCGATAAGAAGACTGAAGAGTGCGCCCAACGCGAAAATTTGGAAAAACGGTCTATTTTTTGACCCTTGGTTTAGCGGGAAAGAACATAATAATTCAGATTTAACATATACTGTAAAGTCCATTTATTCATAATTGTCCTATTATGTAAACAATCTTACCATGTCTTTGATTTTACAACAATATAAATTAAAATAGATTTTTTAGGAAATTACTTTCGTGGTTAATAAATTTTTTACTTTAGAATGTTTAGGTTTGAACTAATATTTGATTTGTTTTCAACAAAATTCAACAAAAAGTACTGTGAAGATTGTTTACATAATAGGACAATTATGAATAAATGGACTTTAGGTAGGCAAAAAACCTGTAGAAGCCGAGTATTCGACTAGAATTTTGGAAAATAATCTGGTTTTATTTTTAAATACAAAAACTATGGGATGAAAAATAGACCGTTTTTCCAAATTTTCGCGTAGGGCGCTCCTCTCCGCTCCTCTTTGAGGCCATGTCGTAGCACACATTCGAAAAAATTGTAATTTTTCATGAAGAAATTTTCCTAATTAGATTTTAATTACGAAATGGAAAAATAATACAGGATATATATAGATTATGATGTTGATTAAGGTTTCAATCGTGTACTTTTTAATAAAAATACATATTTTCGGCTTAATTAATTCATAAAGGCACCGAAAATTTAGAAAAAATTTCAGCTTTCAAGTCATGGAACTTACAATTTTCAGCGATAACATATATATATATATTTATATATATATATATATATATATATATATATATATATATATATATATATATATATATATATAAACACTACTTTGGGCCCTTTGTTGATCCAGCAGTGCGCTGAGAACATTATCGGCTCCACCTTTAACCCGCAATAACTTGGCTCCTCTTGTTGCTATCTCGCTCGGAATCGAATATATCTCATCTACGGATTGTGACGGACCGATATATTCGTAAATATACCTTTCTACTCCATAAAAAATTTTGCTCGAATTTCGAAAAAAATTTACTCCGTAACGGTCAATTTTCTCAAACTCAAAATCACTTTGTGACTCCAAGATTTTTTAAAACTTGAAATTTATTGACTCCGATATATATTCACTGATATATATTTACCTAAATTTCGGAACATTATTAGATCCGTAACGAACGCTTTTTTTTAATTCGTTGGCACATTCTGGCTCCGCGCTTTAATCAGAACTTTGTACTTTGATGACTCCTTTTTATATTCAATGATATATTGAATTAGTATGGGATTACTCTTAAAATGCCAACATTTGTTAATCCGGCTGGTTTTATATTCGTAAAGATGGTAACTTATAAGATCCACTTCGTACGCGGGGTGAGGGCGGGGGCTGGTGCGCGGGAGCGGAGAGGGCTATTTCATTCCGCGCTACCACAGATTACTTAAAACTATATTAACAACTTTGTGGCGTTACTGTCGGTCGACCGATACAGACCGCTCGGCAGTGTTGCCAACTTAGGAACTTTATAGCTAGATCCAGCAATTTTTTGATATTGGTCAGCAACAATTTCATGAAACTTGTAGCAATTTTTTTGGCTACTTTTTCTAGCAACTTTTCATTTCATTAACTTTTTTTTTAAATACTTACTCAACCAAAGAAAATACTGAACGACCCCAGCCATGGACATCTTCCTCTTAAACTAAGATAGATATTTCTAATACCTACTCTCTGTTTTAAAAATATGTTTATTTTTCAACGATACTTACTTATTTTCTTAAAAAAATAAAAATATACTGTTGACTGTTAGAATTTGTCATTTCATTGTATTCTACTACTGTATCACATATTACTGTACATATTTATTAATATGATTTAGTGTACCTATGTATGTAATAATAGTTTATGAACATTATATTTTTGCACCCTCATAGCATTCTCTGTCTCTGTATGAGCAAAAGGTAGACTGTTAGATCAAAGCTGTTAAATAATGCTTTTGGCATGAAGTTCGTCTATTCTTTTACTTTTTTTTCAAATAAAGATAAAAAAATCATTTAGCTAATTCTAGTAGTACAGCTCCTTGTCCTAACAAAAATCGATTTTATGGTCCCATCCGGAAGAAAGCACGAAACTTGGCATGAATGTAGCTTTCATATATGTACTTTTATATTGATATAGAAACACTTCGAGAAATGAATGTTTCCCCCCCTTTCCCTCCCTTTTATGTCCCAAATCGTGTTTTTCCCATTTTTTATGAAAACGGTAAGAGCTACACAAAAACTGTCAAAAAAACCAATATGTTCTTTATTAAATTATCTATAACAATGACACCATAATAACACCATTGGATGTATGTTGATGGGACTTATAGTTTACAAAATATGCCCATGTTACTAGGACGGTCATGGTAGAATTTCGTATTTGGTATCATGGATGGCTTTCGACTTCAGAAATACATTGTAGTGGTCCCACACTTCGTGTAGACATGTTACCATCAACAACAAAGTACCTCTTCCTATTGGGGGGAGGGGGAGGAGTGCATCCCGCGCGCTACAAGCGAAGAATTAGGTACTGCCTATTCTGTTTAAACATTATATCGTGTCTGGTATCGTTTTCGTATAAAACAAGCACCAGGCATTCATTTTTGATAATAACTTGGCAGCATTTCATAGAAAAATATCGATACTTTTCCTAAAAAATGAACAAAAAATTCTTAATTTAATTGTCTGTTCAGAGCACGTTCGAATTGCTTTAAGATATAATAACAAGGGTAAATCTGAGTAAAATAAATTCTGATGGTAAGTACGGATATTCTAGTTTATAAAAATATATATTTTAAATAACATTTTAGTTTAACTCCCATTCGAAAAAAATGTGAAAATATAAAAGCCCGTGCGTGAAAACGTGCTTCTAGCTAAGTCTATGAGTTTTTCCTATATCGTCCTTAGAAACAGTTCCAATTTGGATGATAAATTTCTTTAAATATTTGTTTTAAACAAGTAAAAACAAATTATTTATTTATTGAAACTGTTTCTAAGGACTTTCTAGGCAAAACAAATTGACGAGATTTAAGTACGTTCTGAATTTTAAGCCGCACAGGCTTTAAAATTTTTTTTGGAATGTAAGTTCAACTAGAATGTTATCTAAAATGTATATTATTATGAACTAGAATATACATGCTTACTATTTTACTCAGATTTAGCCATGCTATAAAATCTTGAAGCGCTTTGAATGTGCTCTGAACAAAAAATTAAATTAAGAATTATTTTTTGACTTTTTAGCAAAAATATCGATATTTTTGTATGAAATGATGCCAAGTTATTATCAAAAATGAATTCATGATGCTTGATTTATATGATAACGATACCAGACACTATATAATGTTTTAACAGAATAGGCAGGAGTTCTTCGCTTATAGCGCGCGGGGTGCACTCCTCCTAGGAAGAGGTACTTTGTTGATGATGGTAACATGTCTACACGAAGCGTGGGACCACTACAATGTATTTCTGAAGTCGAAAGCTATTCATGATATTAAATACGAAATTCTACCATGACCGTCCTAGTAACATGGGCATATTTTGTAAACTATAAGTTCTATCAACATACAGCCAATGGCGTTATTATAGAGAATTTAATGAAAAACATATTTGTCTTTGACAGTTTTTGCGTAGCTTTTACCGTTTTCATAAAAAATGAGAAAAACCACGATTTGGGACATAAAAGGGGGGGAAACATTTTTATTACTCAAAGTGTTTCTATATCAATATTAAAATAGATATATGAAAGCTACAAATCTACAGATCTAAAATAGTAAAATTATGATTTTACAAAGAATTACATGAATATAGTCATGTAATTGGGAGGAATAATAATAATAAGCCGAAGGGAGGACGGAAGATGGGGCCGAAAATTACTGGACTGGCGGCCGTGGATGGGGCGAAGAAAGCAGGGCAAACCAGCTGCCCGCTGGAGCGATGACATCGCCAAAATTGGAGGCCCATTGTGGAGAAGGATTGCGAAAGATCGCGAAGCTTGGCGTGCATTGGAGGAGGCTTATGTCCTGCAGTGGACGAAATGAGCCGCAGAAGAAGAAGAATTGGGAGGAAGGCCTTTGTCCAGCAGTGGACGTCTTTCGGCTGAGAGAAGAGAAGAAGAGAAGTCATGTAAATTGCTTCGTAAAATCATAATTTTATCTGATTAGGTACATGAGTACCTAGAGTATGAACTCTATGGGAATACAGAGTTTATTTTAGTAACAGTGCTACACACCGGTAATTCAGAGTGCCGATTAGTAACAGACACGTTAGGAAAACCTCAGTTGCAATGTTTAACACTGTTATACATTGATACATTTTATCCCGTTGTGTCTCAGTGTGACAAATCTTGGTATGACTCATCGGGAATAATTATCATCCATTTCCGAGGCCTGGATACCATGTAGCACAATAGTGCTTGCCAACAAGACAAAACAAATGAGCCTAAAATTGACGAGGCAAAACTTGCGCGCGCGCGCCTAATATTGTGTATCTACTTGCCGTAAGTAGCAATCAGAAGCCAATCACAGTTTGCGACAGGAATGATGTGCTCTGATTGGCTCATTTGAATCGGATCAACATGTGGGTGAAAGCGAAAAAGGTGGAATTGTATAAAACAGGCGTAATTATTATTATTAGTCGCCCTGACACTTATGGCTCCGACCGGAGCCACTGTTGCAAAGGAAAACAGCAATGGAATCAGAAAATCAAGCCGGATCAACAAATGAAAAAGGATCAACAAAGTGCTGCTCGTACGGCACGATTGAGCCACTAAGTGCCCGTGGGGATATCTATATATATATATATATATATATATATATATATATATAAATAATTCTTTTAGCTCAGAATTTAATTATAAATTACCTTCCCCTTCTACTTCTAATGCTAAACAATTCTTCAACAAAAATAATTTTCAGTCTCAGTTTCAAAAACATACTTACTTTAATAAAAATAACTCTCAGCCTCAATCGAAGCAATCTGTAAATATATATATATATAAACACTACTTTGGGCCCTTTGTTGATCCAGCAGTGCGCTGAGAACATTATCGACTACTAACATTACTACCCATATTAACATATAACATTACTATTAATAATAACTACTATGTTATTATTTACGAAGTGGATCTTATAAGTTACCATCTTTATGAATATAAAATCGGCCGGATTAACAAATGTTGGCATTTAAAGAGCAATCCCATACTAATTCAATATATCATTGAATATAAAAAGGAGTCATCAAAGTTCAAAGTTCTGATTAAAGCGCGGAGCCAGAATGTGCTTACGAATTTAAAAAAAAAGCGTTAGTTACGGATCTAATAATGTTCCGAAATTTAGGTAAATATATGTCAGTGAATATATATCGGAGCCAATAAATTTCAAGTTTTAAAAAATCTTGGAGTCACATAGTGATTTTGAGTTTGAGAAAATTGACCGTTACGGAGCAAATTTTTTTCGAAATTCGAGCAAAATTTTTTATGGAGTAGAAAGGTATATTAACGAATATATCGGTCCGTCACAATCCGTAGATGAGATATATTCGATTCCGAGCGAGATAGCAACAAGAGGAGCCAAGTTATTGCGGGTTAAAGGTGGAGTCGATAATGTTCTCAGCGCACTGCTGGATCAACAAAGGGCCCAAAGTAGTGTTTATATATATATATATATTATATATCAAGGGCCCAAAGTAGTGTTTATATATATATATATTATATATATATATATATATATATATATATATATATATATTTATATTTATATAATTAGTTAATATATATACTATATTAAAGTTTTAAACGAGCACTTTTGTTTTTAGACTAATATTTTAAAGATATTTGAGAAATAATTGCTAAATCGGTACAAAAAAACTATCTTATTGCAACGCGCACACGGCGCGGTTAAGCGCATATGAATTTTGTTTTTTGCAGCTCAGGTTGGACCTCGTCTTAAGGATATATACCATGTATGTATGAAGATACTATCTGCTAGATAAGTTCCCGGTATAATAAACCACTGTGGAGGCTGATCTGCGTGAGCTGGGAGCGGTCAACTGGCAAGCCACCGCGCAGAATAGGAGTCAATGGCGCTCTCTCGTATCGGAGGCCAAGATCCACTTTGGGGTCACTGAGCCAGCGGAGTAAGTAAGTAAGTATAATAAACCAGTAACTTCGTCAAATCACAAGTTACGTAGCGGATGCAACCAGGAATGATGCCATACTTACCACAATATTATTGTCCATTGGAACCAGAATATCGAAGTGGAAGCCCACGTAGTAGTAAGGGCTTCCTCTACCATACCTCTGGCTTGTAAGGTTTGCGAACTTAACATATTTATGATTGACATACACTACAGCGGGATGTTCCGTGCTTATGTATCGGATCTGCAAAAAAACACGGTGTTGATTCTGCTGATTTAATGTCCCCACTGCTTCCTGCTACTGGATACTGGCCTTCCTTATCAATACATACAGGGTGTTTTTTAAATCATTGGCATCCTTTCTACTGGTGAAAGTACTCATGAACATGAGCAACTTTTTGTATGGGACCGACTCAATCCGATGGAAAAAAGAATCTGCTGTTCCATACTATTTTCCAATACCTACTCCCCCGAAATGTATGGAACAGCTGATTTTTTTTTCCATCGGATTGAGTCGGTCCCATACAAAAAGTTGCTTATGTTCATGAGTACTTTCACCAGTAGAAAGGATGCCAATGATTTAAAAAACATCCTGTATAATAAAATAGTAAAAATATTTTGTTTGTACATTTAGTATTTTTGACTAAATTTGGAATTTCAATTCAATTCTTTATTGCATCCATATTTCCTTCCATCCATTTCTTGTCTGTCTGTATGTATGTACGCGTTTCACCCAAAAACTACTGGACGGATTTGAATGAAACTTTTTTTGTTGTATAGCTATTAAGCCTGGGCAACATATAGGCTATAATTTATTTTGAAAACTGGAACACCTGATGAAGAACCTTCACAGAACAGCTAAATTATAAAAAAATATGGAAATGTTACCTATGCAAAAGTTTATCAATTTGACGAGCATTTTCTCTTGACGTAAGTATAAAAATTTAAGATTATGGAACATCTGATGAAGAACTCCAAGAGACCAGCTACTCTATAAAATAAATGGAAATGGGGCCTTAGAAAAAGTCGTTCAACCTGACGAGCATTTTCTACTGACGTATAAATAGACAGAACACGGGATAGGACAAAGAGGGACTCGGGTTGGGTTGGGGGTGGTGGTACACGGGAAATTGTCGATAACGAGCAGATGAAGATCGTTTATTGAATGAAATATCACGAGTACCTAATATATTCCCGCGGGACACGGGATAACCAAATGGCTGAAATTTTGTGAACTGGAATTTAGGTTACTACAGTTTGGAACACAAAAAGATTTTTCATCTAAGCGAAACTCACGCGGGCGAAGCCGCGGGCAACATCTAGTGGATTTATAAGGGTCAGGACTATGTCAACCTAAGGCCTTAATTTTCTCCCTGCCTGCGTCTGTGTTCCTGAGCACATAGCACCTATTTACTCTGGTTTCGAAGAGAGTCAGGTTGACTCTCTTCAAAACCAGAATGAATAGGCTGCTTCTGGGTAAGCTCGCTACATCGTAGACCTCATCTCTGTCCTCGGACAAGATTGTGATCAAGAGCAAACCCATCTTTAACAAAAAAAAAAAAAAGTTTCTACTTTCAAGTTTCTTCTTTTGTCTGCAAACGTGCTGTCATACCCCATATACCTTATTGTCTTGCCTTAAAGATTATATTGCCTTGTAGACTCTGACTGCACTTTTGCAGCTGACTGTACATCACTGGTTATGTCTCTCAGCGTCCAATACAAAAAAAATGCGATTTGTCTGGTACAAAAGATCCAACATATATTTTCCCTGGACACATGAAACCACATAAAATCATGTAAAAGTACTCACCCTCTGTCCAGAAATATAGCAACACAGAATCATTAACATGACAAGCGCTCTCATGACAATAATAAATACCAGTTCGGGCCTTAGTCGATGAAGAACTAAATTATTTAGACAGCACTGAGCCATCAAGAGAAAAAATGTGAACCATAACGAGTTATGGGTTGTGGTTATGGCAGATTTTATCTTTTAACCCTTTATAGGACGGACCTTACAAATTGGCCAGTGGTATTCAGTGAAACGATTGTATTGTTAACTATAATTACCTTATATCCTAAACGGTAGTGGTCGAGTGGAAATGACGCTCGCCTGAGGTCGGAAAAGTCCGGCCGGTATTAATAAACCAAGCTCAAGACAGCTGTCAAGTGCGAACTCAGCCGATACGCACTCAAGTTATGTTCACGCACTTAAGATCGTCGCTAATTAATAAACCTATATCAACGGCGTATCAATTGAGATCTCAGAACACACACAACTTCAAACTGACAAGCTGAGAATTTTGACATGGCGTATGGTGTCAAACCATAGACTTAGTAAAAAATAATAGACCCGGCTTAACAATCTTTCTCCAAACAGTATTTATGCGGCCGGTTTCCATGTTTTGAAAAGTACTTTGTGCCGTGCGTACTTAAACCCGGCGCCGGCAAAGGATTTGGCACAAAGTACTAAAAATAGTGACAAAACATGGAAACCGGCCACATAACTACTGTTTGGATATAGATTGTTAAGCCGGGTCTATTATTTTTTTACTGAGTCTGGTCTAACTACTGTCACAAGTCACTCTCATGTCATGGTTGTACTGTCATCAGCAAATACGCTCTTGAGTAGCATCTTGAGTGCTGATATTTGTTTATTAATACGACTTCACTCGGCTGATACGCGGAACTCAAGTAAGATTTATAAATTAGCACCGCGACTCAAGTGCGCTTTCAAGATCGAACTAAGACTTGAGTGTCATTTATTAATACGGGCCAGATTCAAATCATACCTGTGTCACATGAGTTTGAACCAATTTGACTCAATTTATGGTCATGAGTTTGCACCAATTTGACTCAATTTATGGTGGTTTTCTTAGGCCGGTATTAATAAACCAAGCTCAAGACAACTGTCAAGTGCGAACTCAGCCGATACGCACTCAAGTTATGTTCACGCACTTAAGATCGTCGCTAATTAATAAACCTATATCAACGGCGTATCACTTGAGATCTCAGAACACACACAACTTCAAACTGACAAGCTGAGAATTTTGACATGGCGTGGTGTCAAACCATAAACTTAGTAAAAAATAATAGACCCGGCTTAACAATCTTTCTCCAAACAGTATTTATGCGGCCGGTTTCCATGTTTTGAAAAGTACTTTGTGCCGTGCATACCTAAACCCGGCGTCGGCAAAGGATTTGGCACAAAGTACTAAAAATAGTGACAAAACATGGAAACCGGCCACATAACTACTGTTTGGATATAGATTATTAAGCCGGGTCTATTATTTTTTACTGAGTCTGGTCTAACTACTGTCACAAGTCACTCTCATGTCATGGTTGTAAGTACTGTCATCAGCAAATACGCTCTTGAGTGTTGATATTTGTTTATTAATACGTCTTCATTCGGCTGAAACGCGGAACTCAAGAGAGAACTCAAGTAAGATTAAATTAGCACCTCGACTCAAGTGCGCTTTCAAGATCAAGCTAAGACTTGAGTGTCATTTATTAATACGGGCCTTAGACCACTTGCTCCCGGTAAAGGAAAACATTGTATGGAAACCTGCACACTGGCTGACTGTTTAGTGTTTATTTACTGAGTTTACTAGTGTGTACACGGCTACTGTCACCAGATGGCGGTAGTCGTAAATGTCAGTTTGGAATAATAACACACTCGATAAGAAAAAGGAGAGAACTTATTATCCTGATTGTCATGAGACAAAAAATGAATGTAGGAAAATGAGCTGCTAGCTTTTGCTCGCGCGCGAAGAGGTCAATTAAGACCAGGTCCTAGCTCAACTTCAAAACGATTAACGAGCACACAACCAAAGACACCTTAGACACACATAGACATAGTGGGCGGATCCCGCGGAACTCATTAACCAATTAGAATAGTCCGCGCGTACACTTGCACCGGCACACCGGCACAGTGTATGCATAACGCAGAGATGAGATCGTTGATGGCTCCAGTTAACTACTTTGTGGCTCCAGTATACTTGCATTTGGGGTGCAATGGGTGAAAATCATATCTATTTTGCCATACACAACTAATAAATTTTTAAAATCCCATCCGAACTAATTTTTTAAAATATTTTACCAATAGGACATAAGCTACAATTTATGTAAGTACCTCTCGAGCGAAGACAGGGCGGAGCGCTAGTAAGAAAAAAAATGGAAATTGAAAAAATAACACAAACATGTCAGCTAAACCACGATTTTAGCGCCACCTAGTGTGCGCTGACGTCAACGCTTGCCACACTCTGTAGCGGTGGCGAGGCGTGGTGAGGAGCGGAACGCGACGGTCGCAAGGAATGTGCTTGCTTATGCGTAGCCCCAGATAGCTAATATCAAATTAATTGGGTAATTAAATTCAGATAAATATTTAAATAATAATATTATTTATTTATTTCACCTGTAGTTTACAAACATGTCACGACTATAAATCAAGACATAATAATCTAAATAAAAATAAACACTTTCAGAGTTTTTGGTTTTATTTCCCTGCATTTTATGCTATGAATTTTTATAAAGTACATATTGTATTGGATTTCATAAAGTGCCTATTGGGCTAAGTCGCAAAGGGTCTCCAAGGTCTCTTACACAAAATTTCCCCCGTAAAAATCATATTTTGTGGAATGTCACTTATGCAAAATATATATATGAAGTAAATTTAAGTACCAACCAACATTATCACATTTAGGGTTATTGTTTAATGTATGTAAATAAGTTACTTAAAAAAAATATGTTGTTCTTATAAAAATCTAAAGTCCCTAATGCGACATTTTGCAAAAGAGACCATTTGCGTTTTTTAGCCGCTATTCGGCGATATCGTAAGGGTTAAAAAAACAATTCGTTTAAGATGGTTCATTTATTTTTATTATTTATAAAATATACACAACAATTTTTATGGCTAGACTATGCTAGGCTAGACTAGACAGTGCCTATACATATAAGCCATTGCTACACTATAGCTGGGGGGCGTTTAGGCGCATAATGTTAAAAACGCAAAATGATTACCGGTCGCAAAATAGTAAAAGAGCAAAATTTACTATTTTGCTCTTTTAAGCGTACAATGTTTGAAGAGCAAAACAGTAAGAGCGTAGAATGGTAAATATTTCAGTGCTTTAGCTTTCGGCTGCAAGGACTATATAAATATCATATTGGTGAATTGTGACTCCCTAACAAATAAAAGTAAGTAAATAGAAAAAAACGTGATAAATTTTTGAAAAAAAAAATTTTTCAAAATTTAATAATCAACATTTTATGATAACATCATTCATAAAAATAACATAAAAATACTTTGAATGGCCCTAATGACACAGTTAAAAAAATTATTATATACTTTCAAATCACACAGATTCTAGTCCCAAAGTAAGTTCTAAATATTTATTTTAAGGGATACTGAACCAACGCAAAGATACTATATTTCATAAAAAATACACACACTCAAATATATAAACTAGCTTTTTTAAAAATAAAAAAAATTCAAAACTGTTTACGGTTTACTTATATTTTCCTTTGAGGTGTCGAGCCTCTGATGTTATTATAACTGTTGGTTCCAATGTCTGTAACTCGGTCAGTTTAGGATTAACGGTGCAATGCCTGAAATAAATATACTATCTTAAAATCGTGTACATGGAGATTCTGATCTTAAATTTTTGTGTAATATAATAATTTTGCAATCTAAAACATCATACTTTTTAACTAGTCACCACTTTTAAAAGTATGAGAAAGCAATTCTATAATAATAATAAAAAGGTACTTACTCAACAGATTCACGAGCCTTCGTTTTGTCGCTTGACGAATCATAATGATTCAATTTGTCACCACCAAAATCTTGGCATCTCTTCTTTGAGCTGAAAAATAAAATATACAACACATTGATTTACATAAACAATATGAAAATGCATGTAAGTTGCACTTTATTCAGGCTATATGCATGCAGGCTCTGTGTACTTTCCATTACTCTACGCTTACGTAGCTGCTACAAGCAAGCTGGGTGAGACAAATTCTATAGCCTTTCCAGATAAACGCCATTTTTGAAATTGGAATGGAATATGATACTCAAACTCACCCAAACATTCCGTCGTGGTGATTTATTTTTCTTTTTTTGTCATTTCTTTCGCTATTTTCATAGATTTCTTATTTCCCATTTTCACAGCACTGCACAAAAATGCTGATCCCTCAATTTTTCTTTCACAAAAGTACGAAAAAAATTTGTTTAATTCAGAAGAAAGAGCGTCCGGAGACGACGTTACATGTACGCGGGCGGCGGCCGACTGATACGCAAGAACGAAGCGAGAGCCAAGCGTGGACGCATAGTAATAAGATTGTTTTTTGCATAGCACAATTTTGCTGTTATTTTCAGGAGATTGAAGAGGTTATAATTTTTATGGTATTTCTTAAATATCTTTTGAAATATTAGACAAGAAAAAAAAGTGTTCGATTCAGACTTTATTACAATAGATATATTTGCTATAAATTAAAAAAAATATATATGTTGTCGCTGAAAATTTTAAGAATTCTGACTTGAAAGATTTTTCATAGAGGGGACTTTATGATTTTTTTTAACCAAATATATATATATATATTTAAAAAAGTATACGTTTCAGACTCTTTCACATATTGTGTATTATATGCTGTATTAATTTCAAGTTCGTAATTAAACTCTAAGTAGGTAAATTTCGTCATGAAAAATGACAATCATTAACACATTTGGACTACCATCTCGCCTT
>CM031566.1:15882022-15956208 GCA_018467065.1 Ephestia elutella
GTGTTTGCTTATGCAATAAATATAGTATCAGTTACGAGTTGTTTAATTCAAAGTGTTCAGGTAGCAGGAAGACTGCTACAGGGTACTGTCCGTAAGTACTCATGAGAGTTAACACGGTGGTTCCCCTAAATAAAAGAAAATGTCGAAACATAACACAACACATTTGCTATTCTAATTGTAGCAGGCGTTATCACCCAAACCAACCCAAACCCAAGTGAGCGCCAAACTTTGCTAAGAAATATAATATTCAAGTATAAATCAAAGAACATGAAATAC
This sequence comes from Ephestia elutella, assembly GCA_018467065.1. Lineage (NCBI taxonomy): Eukaryota > Metazoa > Arthropoda > Insecta > Lepidoptera > Pyralidae > Ephestia > Ephestia elutella. Next base: position 15,882,299 of record CM031566.1, read on the forward strand.
AAACAAAAGGATCGGGAAAGTTTAATTTATTAAGTGTACAGCAGTAAGTAGGTACTTAAGCAATTTGAGCACTGTCGATCAACATTTCGCCAAAAACAGGGTGGAAACTTCATAGAAACGGGGCGTCATATATACCTACAAATGAAGTTGTACATCCGTGAACACGTCAATGTGTGCGTTTTCATAGTCATATCGTCCCAATCCGCAAAATGACGGGGGAGAAGTGCGGGGTAACTTTAGTGGTAACCTTAGCTTTAAGTAATTTTATGACGTCAACTAACAAAAAAACAAGAATGTGACGATTTATAAGTGCTATTTTTAAGCATAAATAAATAAAAATAATTGACTTTGACGCAGGGAGTACGCTATATTGAGGGATTGGCAGGGAACTTCCTTTCTGTACGTAGTACTTATATTAATTCTATGCCAAAAGGTAGAAAAATATTAATTCAAGAGACTCTGACCTAATAATCATAGAGACACAATGAAACTAAATTAAACATTTATAAATGCGAAAGTTTGGATGTGACTTTGTGAGTATTTTTGTTATTCAAGCAAGCAAAATCTATTGGACGGATTTTAATGTTTTTTTCTACGCTTCTAAAAAAACAGTGGGAATAAAATATAGGGTATTTTTGTCCCGAAATTCATATGGGAACAAAGCCTTGAGTTCTACTCAAGAAAAATCCTACCTATGTCTAGTCTATAATGAGGTTTTTAATACTAAAATGTAATAAGTACGTTCATTGTGTATTTTTACAATAAAGACGAACGACGCGCGACGCCTCGCGGCGTTTGGATATTTTCTTGTAGCTACAGCATGTCTCAGAATACGAATTTCTGGATGGAGCAAATTATATATTAGTTCCACTACAGCAGGAATTTTTTTTTGTTTTTTTTTTTTCTCCTTCTTGACAGCATTCCACAGAATTAGGGATTCCAAATATGCAATTCGTAGTATGGGTTTCTATTCTATTTTACTTTTTTAGGTCGAGCATTGACGACTTATGGAGTACCTAGCCAAGAATTACATAAAAACAGAAAATGGTACTTTTAGGAATAAGCAATATTTTTTTTATGCAACAGCATTATAAATAATATTTATAATACAAATATTAATATAAATAATTAATAGGTAATAATATTTATAATATAAATATTTTTTTTAATTTAACTAATTTTTATTAATAAGTTATATTAATTTAATAAAATTATTTATAATATTTTTATAAAATATTATTGTAATAATTTATATGGCAATCATCTAGTAAATCTATAACAATGTTTGTTCTTTTACGCCTAATGCCAGGGGCATAAATCCGGGATCAAATATTCGGATATGAGATAAAAATGACAAATAAAAAGGGCAGGAACATTGTGGCAACACAGAAAATGTTGCCATTAAAATAAAATTATTTGAACGTGTCGCAGCTTAGTACGACTGGCAGAACACGTGATGTAAATAAATATTTCTTGGTATTTTATTATCTTTTTTTACACGTGGTGGATTTTCTTCCAGAAGTGGGTAAATCCCTCTCTTTAGACGTATCCCTCATGACTGAGGGTCTTGGTCATTATATGGAATGAAACACATACAACAATCTTGGCAATTTTAATGGAGTGTGTATTTTAATGGAGTGGATTTAAATCCACCATTACCTAACCATTAAACCTTTGCCTTCTCTATTTCACACACTAGCTGATATCGTCAACCTCTCTCTCTTCAGCTCTTTTCAACCCTATGGGTGTAGGGGTGTAGGCCTCCTTTATCGAATGCCACTTCTCCCCCGGTCTTGGGCTCTCTATCCATTTCACGCCTGATGTTTTTTTAACATCATCCGCCCAGCGCATTTGCGGCCTTCCTTGTTTCGCCCCACGGTCTCCACTCTACCAGAGCTTTGCACCATGAACCTTCATTCCTGGCGACATGGCCAGCCCATTGCCACTTGAGCTTCGCAATACGATTGATGACATCCGTGACTTTACTGTGACTTCTGAGTCACTCATTTGCCTTGCGGTCTTTAAGCATGACGCCTACCAGTTTTCTCTCAATTGCCCTTTGAGCGACTCTGAGTTTGTGTAGGATCTCCTTCGTAAAAACCCAGGTTTCGGAACCATAAGTGAGAACCGGCAGAATGCATTGGTCATATATGCGAGCTTTTGTTCGGGTGTCAAGTTCATCTTGAATACATAGTCAATTTTGGAATAGGCTGCCCAAGTCTTAATCTTAAGATTAATCTTAATCGGCAACCAGGGTGCCGGTTTCCTCACGATATTTTTCGTTCACAGGAAGCAAGTGGTGGTCTATGAAAACTAACATAGGTACATGAGTCAGATTGGTGTACAAACTCATGTAGCACGGGAAGGATTCGAGCCTGGGACCTTTGCAGCCACAGGTGGGCGCTCTACCACTCGGCCACCAACGCTTCAGTGGGTACATAAACATGGTGAATTCAAAGACTGATTAAAATACAAATACTTTTTATCCCGGAATTCTCACGGGAATTAGGCCTCAGGGCGTTGCTAGTTCAATAGCTTTTCAGACGTTAATATGCCACAGACATATAATAATTAAAAAAATTCTGTGTAGTATGCACCTATTTCTTATGCAGTCGGGTCAACGAACACCGCAGTGGTGAAAATCGATGGTGACGGAAGAAATTATTACGGGTTGCCATGGCAACCGACCTGTAAACAAAGGCAACTCTTGCGGTCTGAAAATAGGTCAGAAAAAGGGGTGGTTATTATAGTTAATCTCGTTTAGTTTTATATTTGTTGGAAATATTTTTCGGTTTTCATTATATTTACATACTTACATACTACCACACTATTTTCCCATGAAGTTATGCACTGTAATAGATTTGCAATTTCCACTTGCTACGATTCTTACAGATCTCTATCGCTTTTTCTATACTCATTTATTTATTTAAAACTTTAAGCACAAAGTTTCAGAAATTATGTACAAATAGTGGACTTAACGTAAACTTAGCTTTAAGTAATTTTATGACGTCAACTAACTAAAAACAAGAATGTGACGATTTATAAGTGCTATTTTTAAGCCTATATAAATAAAAAATAATTGACTTTTACTTAACGCTATATGGCATTCTCTATCAGTCAACCATTAGACCAAACAGAGAGAAGTAAGGACTCTCCTCTCTGGTTCTATCAATCCTTTCTATAAATTCAATTGCAGTTACGGAGACATGCCAGGCCTTCGAGTCCTGGACTCTTGCCTCTGTCCACCTCGTAAGGGATAAAGACGTGACATTGCATCTGTACACTGTATTAAAAATGTATACAATTGCATGCATCTCTGTTTTATCAATTAAAACTAATATAAATCGGATTAGAATTGAATCTCCGGTCCATAAGATTTGTTTTAGCATAACTGAGTCTTAAATGAGCTTATAAGATTTCCACTTTGACCTAAAATTGTATGTTAATTATTTTAATTTGGCATAAACATTCCTATTGAGTACATGCGAATTATGAATTGGCATGTTATGCCTTCGTCGGACATAATTACGGAATTTTGAATTATGACTAAGGCCATTTGATTTAAGACGACGCATTGGAAATTAATATATCACTTATCACTGTATGCGTACAGTTGTTTTTCGAGTGTTAATGTTTTCATATAAATAAAAGGCCCCAGATGGCACTTCTATAGTCATTTTATTTTAAATTCTGTGGTCTAGTCACAACAAACACACAAACTTACACAAAATTTGATGCGGACTGACTGATTGGTATATTCAACTTTAAGGACAACTTAAAAAAAAAGAAAAAAATAAAAAAAACATTTGACTTTAAAACTCGAAAATTTATAAAGGTAGGTAAGTACCACAAGCACTAAAAAGGCATCCTGGAAAAACCAACCCGTAAGGGACTGGGCGGGCAGGTCACAAAAGGAAAGATGGACAAAAAAAGTCTTGGGTCCCGACTTTTTTTTTTCTTGCCTGATGGGAATCAAAGATGAGACTGATGGCAAAAGAGCGAAAGATAAGCCGAAAATGATGAAAACAACTTTGGAGCGATAGAAGTAGTTGGGGAAAAAAGAGAAGGCAAAAGCCCAACAGTGGGAACTATTAGCTAAATAAAAATTTGGGGTGAAAATTAAATCCACGCGGGTGAAGCCGAAAGCAAAGGCTAGTCCTATTTATTATTCAGAGAAGGACAGTTGTAATTTTTTATTGAATTTTTACCAGCTTAAAAATTGTTAAACCAAATAATTGTAAACGACAGGTGAAATAAATAAATAATATTATTATTTAAATATTTTTCTGAATTCAATTACCCAATTAATTTGATATAGTTATGCAACCACAAAAATATCTGAGGCTGCGCATGAGCAAGCACATTCCTTGCGACCGTCGCGTTCCGCTGCTCGTAACAAAGTGCCGTCTTTCGAGGCCCTTGATTCTACAAATTACAAACGTAGATATCGAGCCTCAGTTGTGTCTCAAAGGCCAAAGAAATCGTAATAAAACATAGAAGTATTACAGAGATCTTGTCACATTATTTCAATTTCCTTGGATCTTGAGACACAATTGAAACACGACATTTACGTTTGTAATTAGTGTAATCGGCTCCCTGGTTCGTTTCGTTCACCACGCCTCGCCGCCGCTGCCGAGTGGGGCAAGCGTTGACTTCAGCGCACACTAGGTGGCGCTAAAATCGTGGTGTAGCTGACATAATGGGGTTGGGTATATTGCACAAAGTTAGATCAACAAATAGTCTGCTGTGATTCAGTTTATCTTATGCTATCGTCCACTTAATGTGAGTATAATGGTTCTATTATTATATACTAAATTAATATTCCATTAATTTTATTGACGTCTCAAAAGATCATTAAGAAAACCATTGAGATAATGTCAGAGAGATCAATATTTACAGTTAACTTTACAATAAAATTCAGAATATTTAGAATATAAACCTAAACATACTATAATAAAACTGTAACTGTACATAAATAGAAGTACTGAGAAGGACATTTCATCCCTGGAAAATCACTGTTCCCGTGGAAAATTTACGCGGGTGTAGCCGCGAGCAAAAGCTTGTATTATTTATCGAGACCTTTTAAGTGACCCCTGGGTGGTGCTTAAGAATGACACCCTTTCCGGTGGTAGGATTATGCCGTGGCTGGTCACCAGTCACCACCCTCGTCTGGGTCCAGTTCGGAGAGTGCGCACAGGAATTACCCTAATTAATTCCCTCTGCACCTGTTTCCCGACAAATATAATTTTAAGTTTAAGGCAAGAGTGAATTGGCATATTTTGAGTATGCGTGTACCACCCTAGACCTTATCTCTGCATCAGGCAAGATTGAGGTCAAACGCACTCAATTTCTAATAAAAAAAAAACTCCGGTTTTATATTTACTATAAGGCGTGTCAAAAACTGTTTTTTAAAGTAACTGGTCTATGATCGAAAGTAAAGTGTAGCCTGTTGTGCATTGTTCGGGCGTGGTTCTAAGTCATCCATAAGAAATGTGGGCCCAAATGTCAACTGATAGCCGTGACACTTGACATTCATACATTTTGAGGTTACAATGCTACATCTTAACGTACAGACAGTTATATACATTTAGATATTAACAAATAGTAAATTGCATGCGGACGAAGTTGCGAGTCGTCATCATCAATTCATATCAATAGATATAAAAAAAACTTTGTCTGTACATAGGATATTTAACTGTGAGGGGTCTGTATAGGGCCAATAGAAGTCAAAACCATTTTTTAAAATTTTTGTCTGTCTGTATGTTTCTAGCGCATCACGCAAGAACTACTGGAACAAATTTGATGCGGATTTCATTGTTGTATTGCTGAAGATCTTATTTAAAATCTGACATAAGTTTTATCTTAATACACCGCTTAAAAACTGTATTAACTATAGTAATTCACCCGGAGCGAAAGCTAGTAATAAATAATATATTTTTAACATTTTTATTTACTAACATAGTTTGTACGAAAATTGTTACTAACAAAATTATCTCAAATTAATGATATTATTATTATTATAATCCTGAAATTCTCACAGAAGCAGAGCCATGGGGCAAATCAAGTTTATTATGTAAATATTTATGAGGTGCCGTTTGAAAAACTGTTATTCATTAACCATTTGGTTTTTCCGTAACAGTCCAATTGACTTAATTATATTTATAACAGCATCCATTTGTAACAGCTAATTACTATTTGATTGTATAGTTAAATCACTTCAGTAGTAAAGAAATATAACGGTTTAGCTTCAAAATAAATTATATTACCTGCCATTAAGCATTTTTTTTTTACTTTTATTTAGGCTGTGGCCGCTTGGTATCCGAGAGACGGAAAGCGAAGCGTAGGACATTCGGCTGCTAGGTGGGTCGACGATGTAAGGAGTATTGCTGGCAAGAACTGGATTGCTGATGGCCCAGAATAGAGAAGCTTGGCGTAGACAGAGGGAGGCTTATACCCAGAAGTGTAGCAGAAAGCTGACAATGATGATGATTAAAATTTAACGACAATAGAGGACCTAGGTTTGATCCTTGCAAGGATCTTCAAGGAGATCAGTACTTTTAACTAAGATTAGTTAAAAGTACTGAGAAGGGTGAAGATTTTCGATGTGCAGGATTGAAATGCGATAGCTCAGTTGGAAGAGCAAGGTCGTATAAAGACCTGGTCGCGGGTTCAAGTCCTGCTCGCATGGAATTTTTTCACCATATCTATAATTTCTATATGAGAGTACTTTAGTACTGAGAAGGATCCCTGGAGAAACCGCTGTTCCCGTAGGAAAATTCACGCGGGTGAAGCCGAAAAGCAATGAATGATGAATACTCATCTAGGGAAACTGTAGTGCCCCCGCCAAAAGGAGCCAAGCTAAGCGGCTAGCCACATATTTTGACTAAGGTGTAGACTTTGTGAAGTTAGGTTTCGTAGAGTTATGGAGTTAGAAACTTGGCTCTACCTCTACATGAGTACAATTAAGTAAGTAAGTAAGTAAAAATGCTTTATTGCACCAAAAACATGTAAAGGACATATATGTAACATGTAAATTGAGACTAATATAGGTAAAATATGTACAATAGGCGGCCTTATCGCAATTAATCGGGGGACTCTACATGAGTACCTCTGATTAATTGTTGACTTTTTAACAAAACCTCTCTGGCATTTTAGGCGACCAAGACTGTGTCATGAGATTCTTTCGGCATTTCTTGTAGCACTTAGTATGTATAGTATCGTTTAATTAGTATCCCATAACACAAGTCTCGAACTTCTCTGGGGCTAACTTAATCCGTGTGATTTTGATTTGTCCGTATATATTTAATTATTTTATTTAAAGAAACATAAATTTAAAACTAAAATACAAGCTATAGCTAATTTAAAATTAAAAACTAAGGAATACAAAAATAAAAATAATAATTACAAGTTGTAAAGCCCCTCAAGAGCGTAGCCCCGCGACAACGTGCCTAAAAGGCTGGCTGCATTGCCAAGTTGTATGGCAATAGCCTTTGGCCAAAGAAGCTGCCAGCCCGTTGGTCGCGGGATACTTCGAGCAGCCTTTTCAAAATAAAAATAAAAATCTGTTTTTTTTATTTATGTATGTTTACATGTGCTACTGCTCCGATTAAAGTCCAAAGACCTTAAACCATTGTTCCCGACCTCAGAAGTATCAATTAAAAACTATTATTATTATTACCACGCATTGGATCAATTGTATAATCACAACTATTATAGCAGCTCTCATAATCTTGAAAGATCCACAAAAACATTCAATTTTGAACGTTAAATTTATTATAACAAAGTCTAAATTACATTTGAAGTTAAAGTCTTTTGTTTATAAGGTTACATCTCAGACGTAATTTTCGATTTTGGACTCTATTTCTAACAATATAAGGTTGAAAATGATGATGAGATAGTGTTGGAGGTTATGTCGTTATTCTAGTAGATTAGAGAGCATCGTGATTGTGCTGCATACTTCAGAATGACCTTCAGAGCGCTCACGCTTAGCCGGTACAGGTCATCACAAAACTGTTTAAGCCACTAATTTTATCAATGCGAATGTTTGGATGTTCAAAACCAGAGTGAATAGGCTGCTTCTGGGTAAGCTCGTTACACCGTAGACCTCATCTCTGTCCTCGGGCAAGATTGTGGTCAAGAGCTGTTTGATGAGAATGATGAACGACCACTGCTGAGAAGAAATGCCGAAAGAATTCGGCATTTCTTCTCAGCAGTGGTCGTTCCGAAATGCTAGTAGTTTGTAGCTTTGAGACATAATATATTATGATTTAATAATTAGTTATCGACGTGAAAAAGAGCCTTCTTCGAAGGCCAAGTTTCAATAAAAAATTTTGACTTTGACTTTGAGCAAACCCATCATTAATCTTAACTAATATTATAAAAGCGAAAGTGAGTTTATTTGTTGGTTTGTTTGTTTGTTACCTCTTCACGCTTTATGTACTGAACCAATCTTCCTGAAATTTTGCATACACATAGTTAGAAGTACGGAGAAGGACATAGGGTAACTTTCATCCCGGGAAAGCTAGTAAAAAATGAAAAAATGTTTGTAAATCAATCACGCAAAATCTACGGGGGTCTAAAAAGCCCACTTTGAAGTATCGGATCATGATCCCTTTTTTATTTCATAAATATTTGAAAACTAGCTGCGTCCCGAGGCTTCGCTCTCGGAATTTCGGGATAAAAAGTACCCTATGTACTAATCCCGGTATTTTTCTATCCGTGTACCAGGGGTTTGGGTAAAGTTGGCGTCATTTTCAATTTTCGCGGCCACTCACTAAACTTGGTTATTTTGAAAGAACATATCAAGGAGATCAAACTTTATTATGGAGTACATATAGCTAAACTATATCGGAGCTGAGATATAAGGCATTTTATTTTTCATATTTTTGACAACAATTCAATTCGATTTTAACAATAATGCTAATAAAATGTAAAAACTGGCTTTGTTTAAGCTGGTTTTAAACATGCGGCACGATTAGAATGAAATAAGTCTAGTTTCGAACGATATTTAGATGTTTTTACACCTGCCGGGTGTGCCATAACGGCATACAGTTTTGTTTGTTATGAATCTACAATTCTTCAATTCGTTACACTTATTACGTTATAGCCATGATTCATACAGAGACCTGTGCCCAAAATGAGACGTATAGAGACCTTCAAGGGTGGATCCAGCATTCGCGTCGGGGGAGGGTCACATGGTAGAGTGATTGTTATTAGCTCGGCACAGTTTCCAAGGTTTATTTTTAGTATAGAAAAAAATATGTATATATCCAATTGGAATTTGTGGGGGGCATGCCCCCCCCTCTAAATCGGAATGCAATAATAAATCACAAAATTGAATTAAATGAGACCAGTTTGTGGCCACGGCTGGATTCCGCTCCAACCGCTCTTGCGTAGACCAAATACATTCACTCCGAATCATACTCGAAGGAGGAACCGAAAGGAAGCGTGAAATCAATTTACGTTTGTCGTCTTTGAGAAAGCTTTCGATATATTGCATTGGCCTAGTATTTGGTACCGGCTTGATGAAATCGGAGTCTCGCCCAAGATTAGAGACCTGCTAAAAGCCCTATATTTAAATAACTCATGCAAATTGCTCACAAAGGACTGATCTCTCAAGATATTGCAGTTCACGCCGGAGTCAGACAAGGGTGTCTTTTCTTGCCTCTTTTATTTCTTATCGCCCTGGGTGCATAATGCTCATAGTAAACGACGGCAAGCGACGCAGTATAGTGGGGGTTATCCGATCAACTGGATGACCTAGACTATGCTGATGACTTGTGTCTGCTCAGTCACAAGCTTGTCGACATGCAAGCTAAACTGGACGAGCTACAGCGAGAGGCCGCAAAAGCTGGGCTTAAAATCAACGCGAATAAGATGCAGTATGTTCTCATATCTCGGAAGTGTAGTCTCGAAGTCTGCGGAGCGGAAAAGGATGTTGCTGCTAGAATATATAAAGCTTGGGCCGCCTTTGAACAACTCCGGCCCGTGTGGCGTTCCAAAAGGTAAAGACCTCAGAGTAAAACTCAAAATGTTTCGGTCAAACGTCAGTCAGTCAATCAACTGTCCTGTTAAATGGATGTAAAACCTGGTCGCTAAAAAGATCACGCCACCGACCAGCGTCTTTGTGAACCGCTGCCTGCATCAAATACTTGGCAGTTTCTGGCCGGAAAGGATTTTCAATGAACAGCTGTGGGAACGATGCCGGGAAATGGCATTTGACCTCCAAATTAGGAGCCTGAAGTGGTCATGGATTGGTTATACACTGAGAAGGGGATCCCACATATCCCGAAGCAAGCTCTAGAGTGGAACCCCCAGGGCAAGCGCAAAGTTGGCCGTTCCAAGCAGCCCTGGCGATGCACTATTACAGCGGAGCTCAAGACAATCGGGCTGACCTGGCCCGAAGTGGAGAGCGTAGCCCAAGACCGAGGAAACTGGCGAAACACTGTCAACGCCCTCTGTGACCACGGTAATTGCATTGCCGTTGGCTTCGTTAAGGTCCTCCATAGTGCAGGAAGTGGGGCAGAGTTGGGACATGCCAGAAGGTGGTCCATTGACTGAATCGCACCACAGTTTCACGGGTTATGATTAGAAAAGCTTCTCTTTTCACGGTTTTCCACCAGCCCGGAGTCTGTTTAAGAACTTCCAAACTGTCCAGGGGAAATCGCCACCCGGTGGGAACTTTTCATAAGGTAGGATATTGGGGTAGGAAAAAGGATATTTTTTGTTTTCATAGTTCTTTGCCTTCTGGTCTTGGACGACAAGGAGGGGGTATCTGCCAATACAGGATATGCCGTTGGTCCTCGAACTGATTTCAAGGCGCAAGCCAAAACTGAAAAACGTCAAACAGGGGACATTCACTAACAATATGTGCAACGTCCTGTACTGCAGCTCCACCTTCGCACGCCGATGACTCTCGGCAACCACACTTAGCCATGAAATCGTTGCTCGGTCCGCATCCAGTTCGTGCTCTATTAAGTTGACCCCATGGTTTTCGGAATATTAGCATTTTACTCCTACATACTAGCTGTGTTCAGCTCGGTATTGAGGAGTTCGCTTACGGTTTGATGGGATATTTATAGCTTACAAGCACTTAGCAAACACTGCTGTGTTTGTTCTCATCATCTGATTTAGCTGAGTGTCTACAGCCAGTTTGTGCAAGATATTCTTCCTCATTAGGAGCTTATCACACAGTTTGTTTATGTGTGTCGGGCGTAAATGTGACTGCGGCCAAAGATAACTCCTAGATATTTTGGTGCTGGGTTATACGGAAGTTTCTAGCAAACTCGACTGTGGGTTCGTATTTCGTAATTTGGTTGGACAGGCGTAACTTCCGTTTTGGTCCACTAGTGTCCACTTATAACAGTTTAATGCAGAAGACAAAATATGCAAGCCATCTTAGTGTTATGATCGGGAAGTTAACGTGCAAGCTACTGCAGATCAACCTGTAGAAGTTCTTACAGATTTATTTTATTTTATTTATTTTATTTATTAGGAAAACTGTATTGGTTGTCTATAGTCGAAAAACTAAATTAATTACAAAGGCAAAACAAAGTAATTTCCTAAAAAGAGAAAAAAATATACAGATGTTCTCAAAAAAAAAAAGAATAGTATGAATTCAAAAACAGTGATTAAAGTTGAAGTTGAAGATGCAATCATTGTTCGTTAATAATAGTAATAGTTATGTAGATTATATCAACATAATAATAAAATAGAAGAAAAGTAACAATGTTGTGTAAAAATTACTAACTGAAAAATTTACCAGTGAGCCGACCCTTTATCACACTGACACTGTCCGCAAAAATATCAAACTCCACAGATCGTGATAACTTATTAACTTTTCACTTCTCATGCTCTGAAAGTGCTTATTTGTGCAGGATATAGGCTGCACAAAATCGAATTTTGTGCACAAGGGCATTAACGTATCTACTCATAAATGTATCTATATTAAGGCAAAGAAAATGAGCCATACAGCCAAACATGATAAAAAGTTCATAGATAGAATTTGTTATTTTATAATATTTACTCTTAATTTATTTGTCTTATGTGTTTTTAAATACATAAAAGATATTAAAATTTACATTCAAGTATGTTAGGTTATTTAATTAATTTAAGAAAAATATTTTTACAAAATTAATTTAATAGTAGGCTGTATAGGTCTGCAGCCCAAGCCTATCAATGTCGTAAGATTTAAAAAATAAAGAGGCGGGAAACAGCTCTTGTTTTTTCGTGCGTTTATTAATTTCTTCAATTTGATTTATTTCCTCGCAATCGAAGTGAAAAGCAGAGTTTATAACTCGTCCACAAAACGATTTTTATCCTCGACATTACTATCAGCCCTCGCCTTCGGCTCGTGCTGCTAAAAGTCTCGGATAAAAATGATTCGTTTTGTGCACTTGTTGTAAAATCTACTATTGTCACTTGCTCGCAATAAAAAGGAATTTTGTCTATAAATGGTAGAAACTCCAGTAACATAAATTATTGGGTTGTTTCTTAGGTTAATCGCAGGAGTGTGGAAAAATAACTTGCTTAATAGTTCAGGGCAATCAATCATACCAGTGGTCAACTTTATATAGAAAGTAACGTCAGCTATATCTCTGCGACTGGGTAGTATATGATGCTTCATACATAAAACCTCGTAGTTCTCTGAGTCATAATAATCATGTAGACGATAGGCCAGAAAACGAATAAACTTTTTTTGAATGTTTTCTATTCGGGATATATAAGTTTGATACCTTTGATACCTTTGGTATCAAAGATACCAGATCCAGCTGTAGAAGTTTCCGTTAATCATGATAATTACGAATACCTTTGTGACCAATCACGGGAGCACTACGACGTGGTGACACGAAGAACTTGTGAACTTAGCCGCTAGCCACAGCGCGAATGGTCGCGCGCTGCCTCGACGACTAATGAGCGGGGAGATTCTTACATGATGTATTGCTAGATCGTCAATAGCCTAGATGTAGAAAAAAGTATCCAATAGGTTTACTTTAATATACACAAGGTAGGTGCATCACAAGGGCTGATGTGAGGGGGGAGGGTTGGGGGAGTGTCGACCTCCAGGCCCTCCTTAGAACAGAGGCCCGCGAATATTCTCAGGATTATTTTGAGTATCGACCACTCATTCGACCCCCCCTGACGCGAAAGCTGGATCCGTCCTTGATTAAAGAAAGGTTTTCTTACCTTCTGCTCCTATTTCTGCGTTTTTCTACAGCTGTTAGGTAAGATTAGCGCCATAGTGTAACGTTTAATGTGTATTATTCTTGTGAAATTCAGGCAACAAATAATTATTTAAAAAAAATGATACCTCAGCTCCGATATTACTTAGAACAATAATTACCACTACGATATGTTTCTCTATGAGGGTGCTATCAAATAGTAATAAAATTATCCCTGGCCGCGAAAAATAAAAATGACGCCACTGGTCCATACAAAATTACCCAAACCCCTTTCATGGAAATCTGTCCAGTAGATTTTGCGTGATTGAGTAACAAACATCCTCACAAATTCACAAACTCACATCCAAATCCATCTAATCCATTTATAATTATAGTAGGAAGTAGGATATAGGTATATACTTATATTTGGTAAAATAAGGTTCAGTTCTTCGAAATGTGATTCACGGATAGAATCCTAGTATAGCACATAGGGTATTTTTGTCACGAAATGTTTATAGGAGCCCTAGGACGTAGCTAGATTTACAAAATAATATTTTTTTGTAAGATATTTTTTTTTATTGTTTCTTTTTAACAAACCAAAGCGCGTTGATGTCTTTTTAATCAAAATCGATTTATATGCATTTTTTTTTTTGTTTGTTTTATTATAATTTTTGGATAATGCAGTGCAGCTACATGGATTTTTTAGTTTATACACGTTGTCATGGCATAGTACAGAAATGGAGCATTATCTAAAATATTTTTTTTTTATTTTTTTGTATACTTTTGCTATACTTTTAAAAACGTCATAAATTCTTTTATACATTGACATTTCTAAAAGAGTCATTAATTTGAATCGATTACTATTCTTGTTTAAAAGTGTATCTTGAATATTAATTATTACCATTTCTTAAAAATAATCCTAACTAATATTATAAATGCGAAAGTGAGTTTGTTTGTTTGTTTGTTACCTCTTCATGCTTTATCTACTGAACCAATCTTCCTGAAATTTCGAATACACATAGCTGAAAGTACGGAGAAGGACATAAGGTACCTTTCATCCCGGGAAAAAGCACTGTTCCCGTGGGACATTCATGCTAGCGAAGCCGCGGGCTAGTAACGAATAAATCCCGAAAAATGTTACTTTAGCTTATAGAATTTTTTAATGAAAGGCTTAGTTGATTATTTTTTCTTATTTTTTATGGGATGATAGATATTTAATTTTGCATACACATAGCTTGTAAGATATATAAGATTAAGTTTTCCTTAACAAAACTGTATGCTCATGTTTTTTGCAAATTAATTCGTCTTTATAAGTTCAACTCCCAGTTTTATTTGGAAACTAGTTTTGGTAAAAGGAATATTATTCGTTATTCGAAACTGGTTTGGACATTTTGGTTTAGAAAATGGCCGAAGGGGTTCAAATTTTTTTGTAGGTAAACTGAGTCAACACTATAAGTTGCGATTGTACTTGTTAATCAGGTAAGTTACAAGTCAAGTACAGTCACGGGCTTATGTAATACTTAACAAACTAAATTCTACACTTACATAAGCTTTATATCATACACCATAAAACACATATTCTATTAACTCATCAACAAAAACAAAATTGTAAGCATTCGGATGAATAGTAATTAAAAATATAAAGTTTCATTTTCAAAATGCACTTTATTATTTTGAATCGCAAAGTTGAAAATCAATCAAAATAATCGGAACCAGTAACCACTCAACTGTCATGAGGAAAAATAAATGCTCTCAGCAAAAAAAGAGGCTCTTACCTTTGTGATAGAGTTGAATTTTCTTTAATAGATGACGTTGTTATTGTTGATAAAGAAAAAAGGGTGACGTCACGCAGATTTTCCTAAGACGTACCTGGCACTGCCATCGTCATTACAAATGAGAATTTTACATTTAAGACCGTAGAAAATATTAGTACTGTTTCTCATATGATTTTTGATTTTTTTTTTAATTGATCAACAATATAACACAAACATTCACATTTATCATATTAAAAACTTTATCTACAACATTGTATTTTTATAAATTTTTAAAATTTAAAATAAAAATTAACTTTGAAAATAGATATCACAAGCACAAAATTTTTTTTTTGCTTACATTGACTTTTACAATTTTTTCCTTAACATTTTAGGACTATCATTATCTTGATGTAAAAGTTTATCGATTTTATACATCCAATAAGACTTCGTATCTTTATATACACATTACCGGATAGGATACTCAACCAGAGACAATAGAATTTATTGTTACGGTTACAATATTATTATTCGAACAGAAATAATTTTCCAAATCGGATCGGTTGTTATAGAGATAAGCGCTTTAAATAAACACTTCAGCTTTTTTTATTTATTAGGAAGATTTTCGACTAACAATGACAATAGCGTAAGCCTAGCAATATACTCGTAAAGTCATTTATATTGCTAGGCTATTTATATTTTAGTGATTACATTACTCTACGTAATAATAACATACTGGCACAGAGATCTAATAACCTACTCGTAAAAAAATAATTATAAAAAAAAACACAAAAATTAGGTATTTTCAAAACATGTCGTATTACAAGGAAATAAGGTCCAAAATTTAATATATGACATGGTGTCAGTGACCTATACAAAAATAGAGTAAAAAAAACGCGTGCTGATTCAATACATTATAATTTGGATAGACTTCTCGTCTCTAGGTTATCGTGTTGTAGTTAGTTGTCAGCATGAGTAATTACAGGAATGAGGGATTTTCCGAGACCCAAATAAAAAAAAAAATAGAAAAATATTTCCAGATAAATTCATAGGTGGCGCTTAGTAAAAGGCGAGACCATTCAAAAAGCAAAAATGCACGGGTTTAGCATAAAAAAAAAATCTAAAAAAAAAAACATCTAAAAAGTATCAATATTGTGATTTGTGCAACTGTCAAACTGTTATGTGATTTTTTTTCTGCCTCTGGCTGACAATAAAAAGCGCACAAATATAGGTACAGCCATTATTACAACTCTGTTTTCAATAAAACTCCATCTGTTGAGATTTTTTTATACTGATTTTTTTTTCTTAATTAGCTGTCAGAAAAATCGCTCATTAATATAAAAAAAAAAAATATTTAAATTCTTTAATTGACCGAGCGAGCGAAGCGAGCGAGGGCTATAATTCAAGTTGGAGCGAAAAACACATTGTTTGTATGTATGTATGTATGTATGTATGTATGTATGTATGTATGTATGTTTGTTCCGCGATAACTCTCGAACCGTTGTTCCGATTTTGATGAAAGTTGGAATATATGTAGGGATGGTTAATAGAATTTTCAAGTTCGTTGGGCATCAAAATCGGTCCAGCCGTTTTTGAGATATTTAATTTTTTGTGAAAATAAATATTGTATTTTAATAGTCGCGAGGTCTACGTTCGCAGCGAACGACTAGTGTAGTAAGTATCGTTTTCTTTGATAAATAAAACATTAAAAAATATAGCCATAACCGGAGTTACGAAAATATCCAATTTTTAAAAATGGGATCTCTAACCCTCATCATTTTCCTGATGTATGTCAAGAATTGACATCATGCACACAAAAATGTGACCTCAAATTTAGGGGAATATTGAGAGGTAGGTATTTTATGACCTTTTGGAGTGAATAAAAAATGAACTACGAGTATTTTTTGTGGAACCTTTGTTTAATATTTTACAAAAAGAAAATAAGAAAAAGGCTAGAAAGTAAGCCACTTTCTAGCCTTTTTCTTATTTTCTATATCTAGCCACTCATATTTATATGCACTTCTAAATATTCTTTAACATGTTCTTTACGTTTCGTCTATTTCAAATGCAGAAAAAAATTGAATTGGATCGACATTCAATTTTTTTTCAATTCTATTTTTTGTACATATACAGTTAAAACACCTGTTTTAAGTATAAAGCATACAACAACTGTTTTATTTAAGTAAAAATATGACAGCCATTCGGTAGAGAGAAAAAAAAATTGTCTTTTTTTTAAACATAATTATTCAGACTGAAAAACATAATTACCCAACCTGTGCTACGTAATAAAAAACAGTTGAAACAGCGCCCAACTGATCTTGAAAAACTGAAAATAGTAACTTTACGTTCTGCCCCAATTACCTGTTTAACTGTAACGCTGATACCGTCAGCAAAAAACGGCCTCGACTGGTGCAAAACTGATTTTTTGTTTATTAATATTGGCGATTGAATATTTTATAATACATTTAATACTGGCTTTTGTCTTAAGATTTGCTTGAGTGAAAATTGCTGCTCTGAAAACCATGTCGGTACTTCAGCAAGCATTTATTTGTGTAAGTGTCACATTTAAGGTAAAATTAAGAATCTATGTAAGACATTAAATAATTTAGTTTAATATCGTAATGATGTCCACATTTTTATATAGAAGCTTTTACCGCAACTTCGTCCGCGTGAACTTCAAATACCTAAAATCCCTACGGAACCTCTCCTGCTTGAAACGTATTCCTCATACACAATAAATATCTTAGCAATGTTAATGGAGGTACGGAAGCTCTGGATGGGATTAAATTAAAAAAAAAAAAATATTTAATATATGGATTAAACGATCTTATTTTTGGATTTTTGTGCATTTCAGATGCAATTAGAGATTATTAGATTATTATTATTAGATTAATAAAAAAAATAGATTATAAATTATTATTTCTATATGAGAGTAGGTACTTGATTAAACGATCTCTTAGAGTCTAAGGATTTAATATATTTTTTTTTAATAAAAATATTTAATTAAAAAAATTGCAATAAATATTGCACTATCTAAACCTTGTAGTAACTAATATTAGCTGTTCATATGGTCGCCATTGCTCAACGATCATCCTATTAGCACACACATTCTATTGGGATTTGCGTAACTCTGCAACTAAACGATAGCGGACTTAATTTTATTGATTGTATGTCCTTTGTCTTATTTAGTCTATGATTTGCAGTTTATCTCATACTTAGAGACGACGTCAGTCAGAAGACGTTACTTTACAACATAAGTGTTGTAAAGTGACGTCTTTGGAGAAAATGCAGCAGTGGAGTTTGTTGCGCCGCCTCTTCTCCACGCTTTAGAGGCGGTGGTAACCTTAGCTTTAAGTAATTTTTTGACATCAACTAACTAAGTACCTATATGACTATGAAAGTGCTATTTTCAAGCAAATTTAAATAATAATAATTTCATTTCATTTCATGTATATGTATAAATCAGACCTGCATATATACATATAAAGACAAATTATATTTTTAAAGATTTAATCCGATATAAATTTGACGAATCCGAAAATTATTTAAAACCTTTTAGTCCTTTATGACAATTTGAATAATGTCCAGGGATTGTTAACTTGATCTAGTAAATCGAATCAGGCATTGACTCCATCCATATTTTTACTTTTCCAATAACTCAATAACCGTTAACCGTGACGTGCCCGATTTCACTACGAACTATTGAATCGTCAATGAAAAATTAATGAAAATCGATTCATTTGACAAACCTGTATGTTCCTCTGTATCTCTGTCTCCCAAAAAGTGTCCTACCATAGCCCGATAACTGCCCCGATACCCACTCAGTACATTTAAACCTAAGCTGGCTACATTGTGAACCTGTAAATTAAAAATAACTTTACAGGATCACTTTTTTACACGACTGACCAAAAAAGGAGTGTTATGTTTTAAGGGTTCATGTATGTATGTATGTATGTAATTTCTTTATTCCACCATAAGTCCTGAACGGCTTAACAGATTTTGATGTGAGAGGTATTGTTAGATTCCTTGCATTAGCCCGAATGACATAGGCTATGTAAGATGTCAGTCGTGTTTTTTATTTTTTAATAATTAGCTTGTTTAATATATTGATACTGGCTTTTTCCAGTTTATTAAAACAGCGCCTAATTCAATCAACTGCATATCAAATGTCTCTGTATGGATCATTACTTTATGCTCGCCTGGGGGAATTTTGGGATTAAAAGTACTATATGTGCTATTCCCGGTATTTTTTACCGGTATACCAAATTTCATCGAAATCCGTCCAGTAGATTTTGCGTGATTGTGTGACATCCTCACCTCACAAACTCGCATCCAAACTTTTGCATTTTTAATGTTAGTTTAAGAGTCGAGGGAGAATGATCGTCCACTTGATACGACATGATGACCTATTTAAAAATATAATTGAAGGAAAGGTAAATGGAAGAAGAGGTCCAGGGAGACCGAGAAAGAGTTATGTAAGCCAACTTAAAGAGAAGGCAGGCGTCGTGTCGTATCAAGACCTTAAACGTAAAGCCGAGAACAGAGAAGTATGGCGTATACTCCACCGACAAGAGCGCGGCTCTTGAAGAAGAAGAAGATTCGAATTTGCTATAAAAAGTTAGGTTGATTTGCTGTTCACTGTACGTGTAGAGCACTAAATTAATTCTATTTAATTAATACATTCGTGATATCAAGGGAATTACTGGAGGGATAACGAAAAATGTTATTCGGATGGGATGCTGGGATAACTCGCTTTGGATTTATACGGTAATTCGGGCAATGTGGAGGAAAACTAATGAGTTAGCCAACAACACGTAATTGTGTTTATCTTTAACTAGGTTTTGCTTCGGAAAAGGTTTTTGTGTTACCCATTATTAGCCTGCGCCCGCGACTTCATTTGAGCGGAATTTACGCTAATGACTCAGGTTCTAAGAGTCAAATGAGACCTTCTACAATAGGTGAATGCAAATGGCTTTAATGAGGGATTTTCCGTGACACAAATAAAAAAAAAAATAGTTCCAGATGATTTCATAGATGGCGCTTAGTAAAAGGCGAGTGAAAAAGTTCCATACAAAAAGCAGAAAATTCACGGGATTGGCATTTAAAAAAATAAAACTTGGTAAAAAAAAAACAACTAAAAAGTATCAATGTTGTGATTTGTACAACTGTCAAACTGTTATGTGATTTTTTTTCTGCCTCTGGTTGACAAGAAAAAGCGCACCATATAGATTCAGCCATTATTACGACTCGGCTTTCATAAAACGCTATTTGTTTTGACTTTTGTTTGACTTTTTTATACTGATTTTTTTTTCTTAATTTAGCTGTCAGAAAATCGCTCATTGTCTTTATTTTTACGCGACTGACCAAAAATGAGTGTTATATTTTCAGGGTTCATGTATGTATATTTGTATGTATTTAAGTATCTTTATTCCACCATAAGTCCTGAACGGCTTAACTTGATGTGAGAGGTATTTTTTAGATTCCTTGCATTCCTCCGAGTTATTTTTTTTGTTTTATTTTATTATAGTTTATTCATTCGGATGACCAACAGCTCTCTCTCTCTCTCTCTCTCAGCCAAAAGACGTCCACTGCCGGACAAAGGCCTCTCCCAAGGATTTCCATAACGACCGGTCCTAACAGCTAAATTAAAATAATTGTAACAAAATACTTTCTTCACAAATAATAACACAGAAGAAATTTAGAATTTTCGGGAACGCCAACAACATATTTAGAGTCTGTGATGTGAGTTGTCAGTCGTGTTTTTATTTTTTTAATAATTAGCTTGTTATATCAATATTTGTATACTTTACAGCTGAGGATCGTCGTCATTACGTGGAATGAAACACACAATTACTTTCTTGGAAATGTTAAAGAGATTTGCCATTACCTTCTCCATTAGCACACTAGCCGTTAAAACATCAACTAACGCACTTTTTTTCATGATGTTTTCCTTCATCGGAAGCAAGTGGTCTATGAAAACTATCATAATTATATGAGTCAAAACACAGTCTCACAGTCATTTAATTGTAAGACATTATGTTGTAAAGTGACGTCTTTGGAGAAAATGCAGCAGTGGAGTTTGTTGCGCCGCCTCTTCTCCACTTGCGCTTGGACCAGAGTGCAGGTTTCCTCACGATTGCTTACCATCAGGCAACCCGCATGCTCGTTTGCCTACTATTCTATAAAAAAAAAAGATGTTTTCCTTCACCGAAAGCAAGTGGTGGTCGATGAAAACTAACATGAGTCAGATTGGTATACAAACTCATGTAGCCCGGGCAGGATGCGAACCTGGGATTTTGCATCCACAGGCGGGCGCACTACCACTCGGCCACCACCGCTTCTTCAATCACAATCCTATCCTAACTAATATTATAAATGCGAAAGTTAGTTAATTTGTTTGTTACCTCTTCACGCTTTATCGTCTGAATCAATCTTCTTGATATTTAAAAGTACTGAGAAGTATCTAAAATGCCTTTCATCCCCGGAAAAAACACTGTTCCCGTGGGAAATTCACGCGGGTGAAACCGCGGGAAAAAGCTAGTAACACAAGTAGGATTCGAACCCTACCGCAGGCGGGCGTCTTAACCACTTCGCCACAACCGCTTCTAAGTAACATTTCATTTTCGTTTGACGGCAAAAGCCTGTGTTAGTTTGACTGACAGATCTAATTTGTCAACGTTTATTTCCTTGAACGTATTCAAATGGTTGGTTTATTCAGACGACGTACTTTTCCTTTAATAAATTTTTCCCGAATTTTTTTATGGAGTTTTGTTAAAGGCTGAAAAGATATTATGAGAAGATTACTAACTCAATATTATTTATTTAATACAAATAATTTGTGTGACTTTTAATCTTTTAATTAAATTATTTTTAAATGCATCACGCCATAACGAATACAGCGATTTAATTAAAAGTTACAGTATATAAATAATAATTAAAAAATGTTTTATGCACACTCAAATACTTATTTATTACTTTCGAAGGATAATTCTTATAAGTAAATTAACATTTTCTCAAAAATGCTCGGAAATGTAGACATTATTGTAGTAAAAAGTTGACAGGAAGTTTGTGATTCTTGGCTCATACATTACTTCCGGGCCTAGGCCGGGAAATTTGTATGGAAATTCATTCCTGGCCGCTGCTCAAAACTTTTCAATTCATCTGTCAATGTCATATTAATTATGTAACTTGTCGTACAGCCAACTTTGCTACCTTCATAAAAAAAAATGCATTCTTCGAGCATATTAATCACAGATTTTTTTTTTATATTAAGAGTATTTAAGTCTGCTTTTTCGTTGTGAGAGATAAAAACAAAATCTATGCTACATTTTTTGCGTAAAATATGACAGGGCTGTATGGGCTATGTTTCCTTGTAACTAAATGACAATTAAATATTTAAAAATGTCCGAATATAACAAATATTACCGACATTATTTATTATTTTTTTATTCATTTATTTATTTGCATCTCTTTTTGTAAGTTTTTGAATTTATAGTATTTCAAAAAATAAAATGTATGCTACATTTTTTGCGTAAAATATGACAGGGCTGTATGGGCTATGTTTCCTTGTAACTAAATGACAATTAAATATTTAAAAATGTCCGAATATAACAAATATTACCGACATTATTTATTATTTTTTTATTCATTTATTTATTTGCATCTCTTTTTGTAAGTTTTTGAATTTATAGTATTTCAAAAAATAAAAGACATAAAAAAGTAATCCATCGGCAGCGGGCTCCGTCGATCAAAAGAAAGAAAGATCATCGAAAGAAATCTCCTCACAATGCGGGCCGTGTCCAGGAATACCGTCCGAGTTATTCATATTATTTTTATATTCATTTTTTTATTTCTTTATTTCCTCACATTTATTGAGAAAAGCACTATACATGCCTCGGCGGGAACTAGAATTTGCTGGACTCGTAATTATTCCTACTCGTCCAGCAAATTCTAACTTTCCGGCCTCTGCAGTAATGTACTATACCGTTTCAACCTTAGGTTAGTTACACGTCACGAACCAAAGCTTCGGACTTCGAACAATGCGATAAAAATATTTCATCCGAATTGGATCTACGATACCTTGGCAGAATATTTGTAATACTTATTACCTATTGAAAATGATGTCAAGTTTAGCGTTGTCACCTCTCGACCTTGCCACGCGCGGATGAAGATTGCAAGCAAACAAACAAACATGGCCGCCATTAATCGATTTTACACCTTAACCCCTCCTAATAAAGAGTTCTACGATCGATATTCGGTAACGTTACCCTTGTATTAATTACTAGGTATATACAAACGATTCATTGTTTTCAGGTTGCATGTTGAAATGGAAACTCGTCGGTAAAATTCGGTTCCTTCGCTCAGTCGTGCGACGTCTGCGAAGCGGCGCGGACTGCGTGTTTCCCGCCAACTATTACGGTACGACGCGAGTGCTCGGAAAAAATAAGTGCATATTTTTTATTTTTCATTTTTCTTGTGCCAGTGTCAAGGATTTTAAACGTTCGGATACAAAAAGGTTTGATATTCTTTTTTTTTTATTCTTTTTTAAATCGTTCTATTCTGATTAGATAACAATTGAATTGAAGAAAAAGTGAGGTAAAATTCTGGTTGGGTCCAATTAGTTTAAAAGCAATAGTCGTCAATAAAAGTCGTTACGCTTTCGTAACATACAAGTCTATTGTTATTGTTATTGAATCTTTATTTAAAGCAATTGTTTTTGCTGTACTTTTGACGATGATTGATCGTTTTTATTGAGAAATTGCTTCCTATATGTCTAAATCAACAAGGAAGTACCGCGTAGCTAGAATAATTTGTAAATATTGCTTGTTGTGGTTTCTTTCATACTTTTTGTCTGTATCGTGATTTTTTAAATTAGAATTTTTAAAATAGGAAGTTACTCATTTTAACTGTGGACTGATAGACTATTTTAGTCTCATATAATAACAATTATATAATAAATATTCAACTGATATGTACGTTTATTAGGAAAATCACAAAAATAAAACGTGAAGTTTAAAGTTGACATTTTCTTGTTTTTGTAAAAAATAATAACAAATGTTACAGGATCTACCACTTTTTTTAATAACGAATTCATGTTTAATAATACATAATTATTTGCATAAGAAGCAAAAATGTAAATTTTTTTACCGTCCGTATATTTTTTAGGTAGGTACTTACTTTTTATGTAAGTATATAAATTTATCAAAGTTCGGCGACTTTTTTGTCACTTCTTCGACGAAAATCATAAATAAAACAATGAATTACGTAAAACAAAAAAGAGAGACATATATACTAAGAGAGTGGTGTTTGTCTGTACATAGGAGATAATAAAATATAGAGCCAATAAAGCCGTTTTTTAGAATTTTAGTCTGTCTGTCTGTAAACTCATCATGCAAAAACAACTTGTTTCGTCTTAATACGCTTTAAACCTGAGATATTAAATTAATAGTAAATGACGGACGAACTCGCTAGCAAAAGCTTTGTAAGACTAGCTACATCTACTCGATTAAATAATAATGTTGAATAACTTTTACAATAACTCGTTTTATAACAACAAATAGCGAATACTCGAATACATTATTTACTTCCCGATTGACGTCTACAGAAAAATTTAACGATTACAGTAACTTGTTACAACAGGTAATTTTTTTATAATTAAGTAGTATTTTTTTCAACTTAACGTTAACAAAAATCAACGTTTAGCTGAAAGATTTAAGCCTTAAAATTAAAAATAAAAACATATGTACTCGAAACGAATAAAACTCTTAGATTTTTTTAAATGTTTTTATTTATGTAAACTTTATTGCACAAAATACATGTATAAAAGTAGAATGGGCATTATCTACCAGTCTTTTGTTTTTCGTTCCAATGCCTGTAAATTCCGTTTTTTTCTACTTGTCCTATTATGTAAACAACCTTACCATGTCTTTTTATGATTTTACAACAATATAAATTAAAATAGACTTTTAAGAAAATTACTTTCGTGGTTAATAAATGTTTTACTTTAGAATGTTTAGGGTTGAACTAATATTTTATTTATTTTTAACAAAATTCAAAAAAAAGTACTGTGAAGATTGTTTACATAATAGGACAAGTAAGAAAAAACGGACTTTACAGATTCAGACCAGCAGCTATATTAATGTAGAGATGACACTACGTAATAATTCTGGCAGTTTATCGAAATGTACATAATCGGTTTTTTGTTTTTTAATGTAGAGATGACTCTACGTAATAATTTTGATTCTGAATTGGACACAGTCGGCTATTCCCAATTAGGATGATAGAATGGCGTAATATCTTATCAATTATTTCTCACGGAAGTAAATATTTACATTTGGATAATAACATTCAATCGGTATTGTTTTCGGCCTCTATGGCGCAGTGGTACAAGACCTTCCCTTTGAACCTGGGTTCATCATCATCACCCCACAGCTGGGGCACTGGCCTTCCTTATGGATGGGCCTGACCCAAAACCTCGCGGGCCCTATGCGGATCGATCATCATTTTAAATATTATTGTAGTACCTACTATTGGTTGGGTTTTAACGACTGCGAATACGGAGGAGCTTGACATAATAAACATTGTTGGTCACCCATCCCATGACCGACCATTATGCAAGTTACTTAACCGCTATTATCGCAGGCTGAGCGTGCGAACCACTGTGCTATCGAGCTCTCGGGTTAACACATTCAAAATAAGAATATATTGCGTTTACACATTCAAAATTAGAAAAATGGCAACCCTTGCGCACACTAAATGATTACACCAATACAAGGACACAAAACCAGCGCGTATTAATTCTATGAATTTTTCTATATCTCGTGATTATACAGGAAAAATACGGATTTTCCCACGCCATTGAAATCTCTAGTGATAACTTGCATCAGATGTTACATCGCGGAAGTTCAATTGAAACAATGAAGGATCAGCTTGTTTTTTTTCTACGATCAAGGCGCCCATTATGTTCGGTCTAAGGACTTGCATTCATTTGATTAATTCGTTTTTACTCACGCGTGTTTTAAAAATTATTACCATTTCATTTTTATTTATCTGTTTAGAAAATATACCTTATCATTCTTTGCCTTATCCACGGGGAAATGTCGCCTTTTGGTCACCCTACAAACGGTGACAACGATCTAGGCTCGTTCTTTTATTAAAAACCAACTTTTCCCTACGGCTTCGCCCGCGTATTTTTTTCCCGGGTGCTATTTTCGGGATGAAAGTCCTCAGTACTTCTGATATGTATGCAACATTTCAGAAATATTGGTTCAATAGATATAGCGTGAAGAGGTAACAAACAAATAGTAATTAAACAAACTAATGAACTTCCTTTAGCATTTATAATATTTTGTTTTTTTACCTAATTCACACTCTTAGGACTTACATAAAGAGCCATTCTGCAAAATTTCGTATTTCTATGTTCAGCGGTCTCGTCCAAAATTCCACTCCTAAGGACTGTGAAAAGATCACCTCCTTGGGAGTGGAATTTTTAAAATTTCTTTCTTAGCTAACCTTTCGTGAGTCCTACATAATATAAAGAACCTGCAAAATCAAGTTTCCACATTCAGCGGTTTCGTCTTTGCGTTGATATAAGCAATCAGACTGTCTAGTCAGCCAACATTGACAAGAAATATGAATTTTTAATCATACTAATATTAAGAGGAAGTGATCATAAGTTTGTGACTTTGTAGGGGTAACCTTCGGAACTACTGAACCGATTTCAAAAATTCTTTCACCAATAGATAGCTACATTATTCCCAAGTGACATTAGGCTACAATTTACGTATGTAGCTCCCGAGCGAAGCCGGGGCGGGGCGCTAGTCTATACAGGGTGTTTGGGTAAACACTCTTATCCTTTCTGGGGGTGAAAGTACTCATGAATATGAGCAACTTTTTGTATGGGACCGACTCTGAAGTGGAAAAAACTCAAAGGTGACTGACATAGTGATCTATCAACGCACAGCCCAAACCACTGGACGGATGGGGCTGAAATTTGGCATGCAGGTAGATGTTATTACGTAGGCATCCGCTAAGAAAGGATTAACGCGAGCGAAGCCGCGGGCAGCAGCTAGTTAAAAATAAATTAATTAGCTCGCGATGGCGTGGGAGTTAAGAAACAGTCGTAACCAGGAGAAACGTCATTGTTTACACACAAAAACAAACAGATTGATTAGGTTTGCGATCTTTGTTTGTATCAATAGACCTATTGTGTTGCAGTGAAATTGGTAGTTACGTCAGGAGTTTATGTATGATTGGTTTGTTGGTATCATCTTAAAATTAGTAACAATAACTATTAGAGATGGGCCACGTAACACGCATGGATGATAAACCTACTGTGAAGAGAAAATTCCATAACACTGCATATGAAATTAAGAAAGAACAGATTTTTTTCTGCCCATCTGGTTTATGGTTTATGTCTTGATTTTTTTGCCCCCCCAACATGCATAGTCCGCCACGGTCGTTGTGCCCCTCCCCCCCCTCCCCCAGAAAAAAATCATGGATCCGCCATTGGCATAATCAAATAACTACACCTGATTTGGTCCAGTAGATTCGGAGCAAATTGGCTGTGTGTGAAAGATGGACGGACAGACAGACATACGCACGAGTGATCCTATAAGGGTTCCGTTTTTTTTTGTACGGAACCCTAAAAACTAATTAATTTGGGTTATTTATACTTCTCATTATAATGTAGCTGGAAAGATAGTTTGTGGGAACGATTTGAAATAGTAGATTGTTGGCCGAGGGAGCAAACAACTATTTTTGAAACGAGCGAGTGTTTTGAATCCAGAGTAGA
The DNA here is from genome assembly GCA_018467065.1 of Ephestia elutella. Lineage (NCBI taxonomy): Eukaryota > Metazoa > Arthropoda > Insecta > Lepidoptera > Pyralidae > Ephestia > Ephestia elutella. The sequence continues at coordinate 15,910,003 of CM031566.1, forward strand.
GAGAGTGATTCTAGAGTAGAACGAACAAACTCAATATCCATCACAATCCAAATTCTAATCACTTTTAAACCCTACGGGTTAGCGACTGTAAAGCTAATGTACCATTTTCCCTTAGGGGGAGCCCTTTCCCGTAACTAAAAATTAAACATAAATAAAACGAGACTTTGATAACAATTAACAATTTAATTCACAAAAATTACAAATAAGGAAAACCTCAGGTCGTGAGTTCGTATATGTTAGCACCGTAACATAACCAGTAATTAAATAAAATTAAAACCACACTGTCCTCGGAGTGATAGCCCACAGTGCAGAGGAACGGTGGTGGCGTAGGAGTTCCAACGCAGCTAAAGATGGCGGCTAATCGTCGCAGGTCTCTCCGGATAGTAGGTAGTCTGCGAGGACCGCAGCCAGATGAAGGAATTTATTCCCTATTGACAGGACACAAACGAGTGCATTCCATGTAATGGTGGTAGAAAAAATAGAGACAATTTAATTTCCGATATGTAGTGGCTCGATTTTGACTAGTCGAGCCGAGCTTTTAATAATAAAATATACATAAAAATACAATACATAATTAACCTTTGCCTGTTACTAAAAGAAATACAAGTGATCATTAAGCACAAAAAACCGAACACAAAAAGTACTTACTAACTTAATGGCAAAATTAAAGAATCTTTTGTGACACGGACCCAAAAAATCGCCAAGAGTCAAAACATATAAAACAAATGAAGATTAATTGAGATTAGGAACATAATGGTACAAAAGATTTTTTTTATATCTAACAAAAGAAGACTTTGCCCATGTAGGTAGGTGTAAAACTCCGTTGTCCTAAGTTAAAAATCTTACCATGTCTTTTTATGATTTTAGAACAATATAAATTAAAATAGACTTTTGAGGAAATTACTTTCGTGGTTAATAAATGTATTACTTTAGAATGTCATTAATATTTTATTTATTTTCAACACAATTCAATGAGAAGTACTGTGAAGATTGTTTACATAATAGCACAAGTAAATAAAAACGGAGTGGAGTTTACGAGTATCTATGCAAATAAATAATTCTATTCACTCGTGGCTGGACCCCGTTGCATGGACCTATACCATATACTTATAAACATGAACCTACTCTTTTTTGGGCGGTCGTGTGAAAATATACGAATGTGTGTTTCATGAATTCTTTTAAAAACTTGTTTTGTTCATCTATATTTTTTATCTATATACAATTGGATGTTGACTGTTATGTATTGTTAGCCATGAAGTTGGTGTGTGTGCGCGACTCAGATACTTAAGGGGCTCTATACCATGAGCTATGGACTTCAGTCGTCAAATATGACCACCGTAGTGTGCGATACGTTGTTAGGTACTGCCTACCGTTGATTAATACAGTTTGAAGACATGATTTTTCCATTTTCATTATTGCTTTTAGTATGTAACGCAGCGCAGAGCCGAAATCGCTGAACATAGAAATTTGAAATTTTTCAGAGAGATTCTTTATATACGTAAGTGAGCTCTAAGGAAGGAATTTTGTAGATTCCACCCCTAAGGGGGTGAAATTGTAGAAAAACGAAAAACACGCTAGTTATTAACACAAGTTTAGATTGCAGTTCTAAATAGATGTAATATAACAAAATTTCGAATCTAATCTGGGTTTTACGTAATTAACCATTATGATAAAACAACAACGGAATGTTCTTGCATGTTTTTTGCCCTTATTAACCTCAGCCTCTAAGCACTGACCTTCGTAACATAGGCAAAAAGTATCTTTTTCTGTCTGTACGTATGACATTGAGGGCGAGAAGTCTTGTTTACACTGGTCAAGTTAATTCAGTTACAATGTTTTATTGTTGATTTGTACTTTTTCTGTAAGGAACTCAGTGATGTAGTGATTTGCGTGTTTGGCCTGCGATAGTGTACGTTAAGCAACTTTTGTAATAGTCAGTCACGGGATGGGTGACCAAAAATGTATTATTTCGAGCTCTTCCGTGGTTCAGAAAGCACGTTAAGCCGTAGGTACCGACTGTTTTCCTAATCATTTAAACCCACTAATCCGCATAGTGCCAATTTTGTGTAAAATACATGCCGCAATAACTCAGACATTTCGATTAATTCGTGTAAATTCGATTTAGATGATAAAGTTTAAAATCCATTTATTCTTACCAGTCCTATCATGTAAACAATCTTCACAGTACTTTTAGTTGAATTTTGTTGAAAATAAATCAAATATTAGTTCAAACCTAAACATTCTAAAGTAAAACATTTATTAACCACGAAAGTAATTTTCCTAAAAAGTCTATTTTAATTTATATTGTTGTAAAATCATAAAAAGACATGGTAAGATTGTTTACATGATAGGACTGGTAAGAATAAATGGAGTTTAGATAGACTCACCACTTACCTCGTCCACTGTCCCATCAACTCGACCAATATAAACCCTGTAAAATGACATAAAATGAATACATTTTGCGATAATATCAATTCGTGATCAGCGGCGTCGCCCGATGGAATTTGAATCAATAAATATTGGGTGTTGTTATTGTGTTATTTCAATGACATTTATGTTTTCAAAATAGGTCCTTTTTATTTTTACACGACTGTGCAAAAAGGAGTGTTTTGCTTTTCGGGTTCATGTATGCATGTGAGTTTCTTTATACTACCATAATTTCTAAACTTCTTGACAGATAGAGATGTATGTAGTATCTTTATATTTCGATTTTAATACGCCTACAGAAAATGCTCATCAGATTAATCAAGTTTTGCTAAGGCGCCATTTCCATATATGTTATAGTGTAGCTGGTCTCTTGAAGCTTTCCATCAGATGTTCCAGATCTTCAATTTTTAAACGTTAGCAGAAAATGCTCATTAAGTCGAACGATTTTTACTAAGACGCCATTTCCATATATGTTATAGTGTAGCTGGTCTCTTGCAGTTCTTCATTAGATGTTCCAGATCTTCAATTTAAATACGTCAGCAGAAAATGCTCATCTGGTTGAATGACTTTTGTTAAGGCACCATTTCCATATTTCTTATAGTTTAGCTGTTCTGTTATGGTTCTTCATCAGGTGTTCCAGTTTTCAAAATCAATTATAGCCTATATGTTGCCCAGGCTTAATAGCTATACAATAAAAAAAGTTTCATTCAAATCCGTCCAGTAGTTTTTGCGTGAAACGCGTACATACATACAGACAGACAGACAGACAAGAAATTCCAAAAAAATTTTTTGGCTTTCTATTGTTCTTTTTAAGTGATTCTCTATCCATTTTAGTCAAAAATACTAAATGTACAGACAAAATATTTTTACTGTTTTATTATATGTATAGACTAGCTGTCGCCCGCGGCTTCGCCCGCGTGAGTTTCGCTTAGATAAAAAATCTCTCTTGGAGCTTTTCATCAGATGTTCCAGATCTTCAATTTTTATACGTCAGCAGAAAATGCTCATCAGGTTGAACGACTTTTAATAAGGCGCCATTTCCATATATGTTATAGTGTAGCTGATCTCTTGCAGTTCTTCATCAGATGTTCCAGATCTTCAATTTTTGTACGTCATCAGAAAATGCTCATCAGGTTGAACGACTTTTGTTAAGGCACCATTTCCATATTTCTTATAGTTTAGCTGTTCTGTTAAGGTTCTTCATCAGGTGTTCCAGTTTTCAAAATAAATTATAGCCTATATGTTGCCCAGGCTTAATAGCTATACAACAAAAAAAGTTTCATTCAAATCCGTCCGGTAGTTTTTGCGTGAAACGCGTACATACATACAGACAGACAGACAGACAGACAGACAGACGGACAGACAGACAAGAAATTCCAAAAAAATATTTTTGCTTTCTATTATTCTTTTTAGGTGTCTCTCTATCCATTTCAGTCAAAAATATTAAATGTACAGACAAAATATTTTTACTGTTTTATTATATGTATAGATGTAATGACATAGACTATGTGACGTCTAAAAATGAAGTCGTGTTTTTTTGTAAACTTTGTTATTGGAACTTATATGCTCCCAGAGAGCGAAGAAAAACTTAGGCGATGGGCTAGCAACCTGTCACTATATTTGAATCTCTATTCCATGAATAAGCCAACTACCCAGCTAAACGTTGCCTTCGAGTCTCTCGATTCTTGGTTCTGTCTACCCCGTTAGGGATATAGACGTGATACTGAAGGTACTGTATTGTTAACATTTTTGTAATGTATGGTAATTTGAAAACGTTATTTAACCAAAAGTTATCTCGCGACAAGTTAATTATGAACCGCGCGTTAACCACAAAGCTGAGTTTAATTGTTTTTGACGTTAGGTTAATGCGGCTGTTATCAGTAACGTTATGTTTGTATGATAACGCGTTTTAACGGTATATTCAAGTTACTTGGATACCTAAGGTGTTGTTTATATGCAATACAAGCTGCACTCTGCGGCTGCGCTTCGCTCCCGTGGGAATTTCGAGAAAAATTACCTTATTTATTTATTTTATTTATTTGGAAAACTAGGACTTTACAATCAAAAACAATGTAACAACAATATTAGCAACAGTAAGCCACTTAAAAGTTTTCACATCTAGAACCATATTGCTTATGTGTTGTTCCCGGTATTTTTCTATCCGTGTACCAAATTTCATCAAAATCCATCCAGTAGATTTTTCGTGATTGAGTAACAAACATCCACACTCCCATACTATCTCACAAACATCGAAACTTTCGAATTTATATATTAGGTCACAGCACGCTGGTTTTGATTTAGTCATTTTATTTAAGGAAACACGCCATGCGTGTCACGCCGCACTCTGGGTTAGTAAAACACGCTGCGCGTATTTTCAATGAGGATTATGTATGCATGAGGTACTGTAGCTTATTTGAACATACACACACATAACGTGCGAATCCTATGTAACAAGGACAACACACATTTGCAAAGCAAATCGGACATAATGTAATAAGTAATTATTAAAAGATGTACGCTAGGCTGTGGTCATATTGGCATAAACTTCTTATCGAGTGTGATATTACCAACACTGGTGTCAGATTTTTATTTTTTTATGGCATAAACTGAAAAAGAGATAAATGATTTGATGACTATAGTAAAGCCCACTGAGAACAAAAACAATAAAAAAAATATATATACCTACATTTTTTAATACTTTTATTTTTTTTACTTAAGACCAGGTCCAACCTGAGCTCCAAAAAACAAAATTCATATGCGCTTAACCGCGGCGTGTGTGCGTTGCAATAAGATAGTTTTTTGCACAACACAATGTTCTACTTTCGTTAGCAGGATCGAACAGATTTTGTACCGATTTAGCAACTATTTCTCAAATATAATTAAAAATATTAGTTTTAAAACAAAAGTGCTTGATTAAAAATTTAATATAGCATATATATAAAATAATTATATAAAAATATATATATGTTAATTATATTATGAAATATATATATATATTATGAAATTTATTTATTTTTTCCTAAAAATAACTTTTAATTTTATTTTGTACTTTGTATTCAAATTCATACTTACCATTCCGGAATAAAGAGGCTTTTTTATTTTTTATTTTTATTTTATTTATTTTATTTATTTTATTTATTTTATTTATATATATGTTATCGCTGAAAATTTTAAGTTTTATGACTTGAAAGCTAAAATATTTTCTAAATTTTCGGAGCCTTTATGAATTAATTAAGCCGAAAATATGTATTTTAATTAAAAAGTACACGATTGAAACCTTAAATCTATATCCTGTATTATTTTTCCACTTCGTAATTAAACTCTAATTAGGTAAATTTCTTCATGAAAAATTACAATTATTTCGAATGTGGGGTTGGACCTGGCCCTAATAAATCTTGGCAAAGGCTATCTAGTGGAGCCGGTGCACTGTCTCTACCAACGCTTTTCCCCAGGCTGTGTTATTTCTTTGCCCCTGGTGGGTAAAAATGATTTTTTTTCACCTATCTCTACTGGAAGAGATGCATAGTCCATAGTTTTATTTTAAGATACGGGGTCGAGAAATGACTTAATTTTATACTAGGCACCTAAAAGTTGCATATTTTGTTTAGTTATAATTAAAAACTTAAATTAAAGTTACTACCTAATTAAAATAGAATAGTGAAGACTCGAGTCGGTCATTTCAAAATAATTGAACTAATATAAAATGACAACGCTAGAATGTAAAGGAAGACCAGCGTTGCTGATGTCTTACAAAGTAAACAACTTATGCTGAGTTTGTTTTGATTTTAAAAAAATCTGACAGCACAGCACACACACATTATGCTCACACACACAAACACGCGTTCTCTCATCTATACACAAACATAAAACAGGTAGTTCAAATAGACTAATGCAATAGTTTTAGTTATATAAGTACCTTCATATGAACATACTGTTGTTATTGAGGAGCGGGATCTCCTAACACAGGTAATTATTTACTTTAATGGAGATCCCGATCACAAGTAAGTTAATGTAAATGGTACAAATATAAAGAATTTTTAATTTTATTTTTATTTTTAAAATCGCTTTTTTCCTACTGTGTGCTCAACCTATGTTTGTCCCAGTGTGGCCGTAGCCTTATCGCTACTGGGAGCCATTTGCACTAATGAGACTCGCTTCTTTCAACCGACAATTCATCTCTTTGATTATATTTTCGGTTACATAACGATTTTTTATAGTTCAATGTCAGTTTTGTTTACAAAATACACAGTTGTTTTTTATCTTATCGATAGTATTTTTAATAAATTAGGTATATATTTATTCTTAGTTTTATATATGTACTGTTAGATAGAAAGTCCTTAGAGATGAGAAGACTATATTAATGATCTTATAAACGTATGTAGTTCACGGGAACTCCCGACAGACTGCCAAACCATAAACAAATAGAGTAGGGACTCGTGTGTGTCGATTCCCGCCGAGTAGTATTGGACCCTTTACGATGCTTGCTATTAGTATCTAGATATAATATTAAGAATAAATATACATACATACATAGAATCACGTCTTTATCCCTTACGGGGTAGACAGAGCCAAGAGTCGTGAGTCTCGAAGGCCACGGTTAGCTGAATAGTGGGCTCTTTGATGGAATGGAGATTCAGGTATAGTGACAGGTTGCTAGCCCATCGCCTATGAGTGGAGGAATCCCCAGTTTAAAGCCCTTTCCCTCGATTGACTTTTACAAGCAGCTGGCACATTCTATGTTTTTTCTTCGCTCCCAGACCAGCTTGGAAGCATGGACCAGAATAAATAAATATTTTTTTAAAAATACTATCGACTATCGACTCATACTAAAACCAATAAACATATTAAGATTGGTTTTAGTATTTGGCAAAATCTAATGTTTAAAAATTATTTTTGAAAAGATAGAACTATTGTTTCAATTTGCTCTTTATGTTTTATTTTAGTTTAAGTTTAATTGAAGTTGGTTTCTATTTTTACACGACTGACCAAAAAAATGAGTGTTATGTTTTTTATTAGGGTTCATGTATGTAAGTACGTGTATACGTATGTAAGTTTCTTTATTCCAGAGATATTGTTAGATTCCTTGCATTCCTCCGATTGACATAGGCTATGTAAGTTGTCAGTCGTGTTTTTTATTTTTAAACAATTAGCTTGTTTACAACGTTACTCTCATACTCATAATAAATATTCGGTTTCCCATACATGAATTGTTTGTATTTAATATTAATTTAAGAAAGATAAAGGTAATGGTTGACATATCGTAGATGCATTGGTACTCACATGTAAATATATCCTTTGTATACCCTCAATACCTCCCGGCCACAACGAAGCTATTCTATCATTGAAATCGAATCGGCCACAATTCGACAAGCGAAATCGATAAATCAAATCGGAACAGGATTAAGCATAGACAAGGAAAAAAAATCATTCTTTAATCGACATACAAACTTGATTGTCAAATGAAGCCCAAAAACGTTCATAAAAGTGTGCTCCAAATTCAAATTTTTTTACAGATTGCCTACAAGTTCTATGGAACCAAAACACACCAAAAATGTCAAACTGGACAAAAAATTTGCTTCACAGACCTGTCCTTCACCAACATAGGCAAAAACCATATCTGACATCCCGCTTCCTCAGCTGTCTGTGCCTCTAAGTAATCTTTTTTTCTAGCTCTTTGGGATTGAGTAGATTGTAAATAGATGTACCTAAGTACATTTACTTCAGAACTTGAACAAAGGACGCTTTAATTTTGATAAGCTTTTGCCCGCTTTGCGTAAGAGTTTAAATTTTCTCGGAAAAACCCGAAATATTTCCGGGATAAAACCCTGTGTTTGTGTAAATCTGTAACTTTCTTAACCTTCCAGTAAATATCCTTTTTCCATCGAATGAGCCAGTGATTTGTCCGTGAACATTTTCGCCCCATGGAACCCCTCAGGCTAAGAACGACAATTTCCTAAAATGAAAACTACTTACAACCTGACTCTCTTCCAAACCGAGTGAATAGGTTGCTTCTGGGTAAACTCGCTACATCGTAGACCTCATTTCTGTCCTCGTCAAGATTGTGGTCAAGAGCAAACCCATCTTTTATTTAAAAAAACTTCCCAACATGACAACTTCCTTAAATCCTTGTCGGCGATTCCAGAATCTCTGATCGTTTGGACTCCTTGGCATACGCAGAGATGTCGCGTCCCTCTGCATCTTTTATCGCATTTACAATGGGGAGTGTTCGCAGGAGCTGTTCGACCTTGTACCAGCCGCTCTATTCCACCACCGTACCACCCGCCTTACTCAGAAGTACCACCCCCACCACCTTGATGGCTGGTGTTCAACCACCGCTCGTTTTTCGCGCAGCTATTTACTGCGATGTACTAAAATGTGGAATAAACTTCTCTCAGCGGTATTCCTAATGGGTTCGACATGGAGCCTTCAAGAAAAGAGCCTATCACTGTCTCAAAAAGTCGGCAACGCATCAGTGACCTCCTTAAAGTCGTTGGTGTCTATGGACTGCGGTGATTGCTTACCATCAGGCAACCCGCATGCTCGTTTGCCTACTATTCTATGTAAAAAAAAAAAAATGAAAATTACTGAATTTGAAAAAACAAATTCTGCGATTCGTCCAGATACTTTCTCAATATTATAGGGCCTTTTATACACCCTGCTTATAACATAATAATCTCCGCAATATTAAGGAGAATTAGTCTACCTTATCCTAATAAAGTAAATGCTAAAGTGAGTTTGTTTATTTGTTTGTTTACGCTTTATCTACTGAACCAATCTTCCTGAAATTTCACGAACCTACACATAGTTATAAGTACAGAAATGGACATTAAGGTACCTTACATCCCGGGAAAAAGCACTTATCCCGTGGGAAATTTACACGGGTGAAACCGCGGGCAAAAGCTAGTGGTCATATAAAATTTGGAAATGTTTTCCGTGTATTTATGAGAAAAGATTATGCAAGAGTCAGCATATCCCATCTAACTCGCGACCTAAATTCTGTTAATACGTTGATATATAGATGGGACGGCTCTCAAATGAAAATTCTTTGGGCTTAGTTCCCGCGTCTTTTCCTCGTACGAGGAAATTACTGGGACTTTTATTAAAGACTGTTTTTGCGAAATTAAAAGCTGGAATTCAAACGCCTTTGGATTGAAGTCATCAAATTCTTAGAGCTCAAATCTCCTAATTATCTAATTAATATAATAACGCTAAGTGAACGCTAAATAACGCTATTGTTTGAACGCGCTGATCTCGGAACTATCAGTCCGATTTTACACACAGCGAAGCCACGAGATACAACTAATACATTTAGTATATTTTTACACTATATTCCAAAGAAATAAGGCAAATGCAACACAAACTTTTTATAAAAAAATAGTGCCAAAGAAAATGTAACAAGTCAATCCGTTTTGACCATAACAATAGGAATTCTATTCTAAATTAAAAAAAATCTGTCTTTATGGTTTTGACTGAAACAGGGTGATTTTAATCTATGATAATTTTGGTTTCAAAGGTTTCAAGCCTTCACACCCCATTCGGGTAAACAAAAAATTATATTGTTAAATCAGTTCTTAATTTTGCTAATACCCAACAGGGTTCATATTGTACCTACTATTTAAAACAGTTAAAACTGTATTTAGTGAATACGACCATAGACATAGAAAAAAAATCAAAAATGATAAAAAAAAAGAAATAAATTTAATTAAATTTATGGAAAAAACGATAATATGAAACTCAATAAATTTGAATTAAATTGGATTTTGGGACCGAGGTCCAACCTTGGAGCTGATCCAAAACTCATGCATCTTTTTCGTTCAATTGTAAATGCAATTAGCAATAAGCGGATGCAATGTAGTAATTACTTATTATCAAAAGTACATCCGCTCACAAAAAGCCTTCAAGTGCACGGTTCATGGCTGGATCATCACGATCTTAATAAAGGAAACATTAGTGATGATTCAATTAGTGGTCAGACGTTGAAAAGACGCGCCAAGTTAATTATTTTTATTTTCAAACTTTAAATAAAATAAAATAAAAAACAAAAGTATTTTGCGTGTTTCTCATACATTTGTCAATATTTGACGGGTCTTGAACTATCTTCAAGCAGAATCAATCATTAAAATCGGTTAAGCGGTTTAGCCGGACAGACTATTACATTTTAATACAGTTTATCTTACTAATATTATAAATGTGAAAGTTTGGATGTGAGTTTGTGAGGATGTTTGTTACTGAATCACGCAAAATATACTGGACGGATTTGGATTGTGGTATGGGGGTAGAATAATAAAATGAAATAAAAATTAATTTATTTAAATAGGCTAAAAAAATAGCACGTTTAAATCGTCATATTCTTGTTTTTTTAGTTAGTTGACGTCATAATTAAGTACCCCAAAACTACTACTATAATTATAATTAGTGTAGTAGTTTTGGGGTAAAAAGCTAACAAATAAACAAGCTTCTATGGAACAACGTAAAGATAAAACTACTCTACTCGTCTAATATTTCCAAACTTGGCGGTTAGTTGCCGAGCGTAATATCATACAAAAAAGTGAGAAAAGGATGTGTTAAATCAAGGCATTCTAAAGCAAAGTCGTCACGATCGGCCATGTCGATATTTGGGATATTACGTCACTAATTGGTTTCAAAATAGACAGTATTTATTTGAGAATGATTGCTGAATATACTATTGAGATAACTATGGGTAACTATTAGATATATGTTTCTATTAGTGAGTTAGATACATAGGTATATAGAGAGATTTCTAGAGATATAGATCTCTAGAAAATAAAATATATAGAACTAGCTTTCGCCCGCGGCTTCGCCTGCGTGAATTTCCCACGAGAACAGTGCTTTTTCCCGAGATAAAAGGTACCCTATGTCCTTCTCCGTACTTCTAACTATGTGTATGCAAATTTCAGGAAGATTGGTACAGTAGATAAAGTGTGAAGAGGTAACAAACAAACAGACTCAATTTCTCATTTATAATATTAGTTAGGATAGGCTACTAGATATTGGCATAGACTTGCCGCATACATACATACATAAATACATTATAAACATGTAATGTATTTCTGAAGTTCGTTCGCTACTTACACAATCGAATTTTCCGTTCGAATATGAATTTACAATTTATTAACAGTCTCGATCATTAATAGATAAACACATCCAAACTTAAGACAATGTGGTAAGATCTAAAATTGATTACCAATGCATATTTGTTTTTGGTGAGCGTCTGAGCGACATTTAACTGTCATAAAATACAGCAGATGGGTTTTCTATTTGTTTTGTGGGAAATAATATCTTTCAAGTACTATTGAAAAATAAATATCACAAAACATAAATAACATACATACATAGAATCACGTCTTTATCCCTTACGAGGTAGACAGAGCCAAGGGTCGTGAGACTCGAAGGTCACGCTTAGCTGAATAGTGAACATAAATAACTGTAGGATTTTAAGTCACAATCAACGCATTTTACTTTTACACCAGTTCTAAGAGTCCTAACTATTTGGGTGACCTAAAAAGGTTCCTTTTACGGCAGTCGGTCAAAACATATGTAGCACAAAAGATACTAGGCCCTGACTCAAGATTGGCTATTGTATATTTCAAAGACCGCTGTCCTAATGGCAAGAGAAAGCATCGGTCTTAGAGTTAGTATAGCTTTCTTTCTTATAGTAGAGCGTCCGCAAAGAATAGAGCAAAGAAAAGGGAAAATATTTTAAACAATTAATAGTGGTACTTTACAGAGATGTGAAAGGTCCAAGCGACTCATAACATAGAGACCTTGAGTCAGGTTTAGGAGAATATGCCTGTCTCTATGGCGACGTGACTATGGTTATACATCTTATTTATTAATTTTGTCGCCTAATATCCGAGTATTATTATCTCCAGTTTGATCTACATTCTTGTTTATCCGAACTTTTATTTCAAAATGTAACTAAATACAAATGAAATAAATAAATTTAAATATAAATATTTCTAAATGTAAATGTGTTATGTAATGAACTGTTTAATGTAATCTTTAAATTTATTATTATACTATTTAGCTAAGCGTGGCCGTAGAGTCTCACGACTCTTGGATCTGTCTACCCCGTAAGGGATAAAGACGTGATTCTATGTATGTATGTATTAAATTTATTATAAAAAAAATCAACCATAAAATATATAAATAAAACATTTTTGTTTAATTTTACATTATTCTGTATTATAAGCTCTATACGCGCTCTATAAGTTCTTATAGTTGCTCTAAACACGGCGACATTTCCAACATATCATTATTTTTCACAATGGCTACCTATTGATGCCTTTTGGAGCTCTTTTGTGGTTCGTTTTTATGAAGCTATAGTATGTTGGTGCTTGTGACATTTTGTTTTGTCCTACGTGTCGGAGGTGAACATAAAAAAATACAAGAACACGGGCTTCAAGCGAAAGGGGCTTATAATAGGAATTGTTATTTTTTCAATTCAGATTTTATATGTAACTAGCTTTTTTAGCCCGCGGCTTCGCCCGCGTGAATCTCCCACGGGAACTGTGCTTTTTCCCGGGATTAAAGGTACCCTATGTCCTTCTCCGTACTTCCAGCTATGTGTATGCGAAATTTCAGGATGATTGGTTTAGTAGATAAAGCGTGAAGAGGTAACAAACAAACAAATAAACAAACCACCAAATAAAACTCACTTTCGCCTTTATAATATTAGTTAGGACTAGCCCCGCCCCGAAAAAAGTATCCTATATGCTATTCCCGTAATTTTTCTACTGTTATACTAAATTTCATCAAAATCCGTCCAGTATATTTTGCGTGATTGAGTAACAAACATCCTCACAAACTCACAAACTGACATCCTTCGCATTTATAATATTAGTAGAATATGATGAAATGAAAATGATTTTTATTTTAATAGGCTTAAAAATAGCACTTTTATTTTATTTAACCTTTATTGTACAAACACAATGTATGGCACAATAGGTGGACTTAATGCAGAAGCATTATCTAACAGTCGACCTTTGGGGTAAACAAAGAACTAATAATTAATTAGTCATATACTTATAATTTAGTTAGTTGACGTTAGAAGCTAAGGCTACTACCGCGCTAGTGGAGAAGAGGCGGCGCAACAAACTCCACTGCTGCATTTTCTCCAAAGACGTCACTTCACAACTAATGTCTTATATAATTTTTTTTGAAGTATAGTCCTACTCCTCATCTAATCGTATTTCTTGATGGATGGGAGTCGTGCTGCTTTTTAACACATCGAAAACTATCATCTCCGTAAATTTCGTAAGTGAGAATATAACTTAGGTCTGGCTATAACGGGATCTCGATCTTTAAAAAAAAAAATTGCACATACAGTAAATTACCGAACTGCGAAAACCTCGTAGGGTTTATCTGTGTTCGGTGAGTCGCTATTACATTTAGGAAGAAAGTTTGAAATTCTAAATAGTTTGAAATTCAAGGCTATAAATGTCAAAAGACGACGTTTCGTTAACTTTGTCACTAACTTTTACAATAACTTAAATTTTGGTGCAATCCAATCTTAGACGTTAGCTCAATCATAATTTGGTTTACGACACTTTAGCATTTCAATAGATTACTATACCAGATAAATGCTTTTTCTATGGGACTGCTCATTTCAACACAGAAAAAAATAAACAGATATTTTTTTATCGCTGACTATCGTACAGCTTTGGCTGATTTCTATGTTTAAATAATAATTGCGAATAGATTTATATCTTTTGTGTTAACACATGGAATCCGCATGATTATTGTATTTACGTTTCTTGGACCAGAAAATAGTCAGCTGACTTTCTCGCTAAGACTACTTGGTTGAGTAAACATACAATATAAATGATAAAAACCGACCAAGTGCGAATTACGCTCGCGTGGAGAGGGTTCTGTAAAATGCAATTTCTTAAAGATTTTCCTGTAATCTACAGGCAATGAACAGTATTTTTTATATTTTTCAAAATTTTAGGCTTAGTAGTTTCGGAGATCAGGGGTGATGGTCAATTTTCGTCCACTTTCATGAATAAAATAAAAATATATTTGAGATCCTCATAATGAGCCCTTTCATTTGATATATAATTATAACACAGTAAGGTTTTCAAAACTTTTTTTCAATTCCTAATTTGTCCCCGGGAAATATATAAATATAAAAAAATATATATTTACTTTGCATATCTATGTTTGGGTACTAGGATAACGCCATCCTACTTAATTTCATCTGATTTGGTTAAGTAAATTCGGAGAAAATTGGCTGTGACAGACTGACGGACAGACAGACGCACGAGTGATCCTATAAGGGTTCCGTTTTTTCATTTTTGTACGGAACTTTAAAAATGTAATTAAATCCTTAAGATAAGTACAAATTACACAACTAAACTTAATTTAAAAAATCACTTACCTTATTTTCAAAATCAAATCTAAATCAAACTCTAATCTTTTTGATCTATTTTGATTTTGAGAACAGCCAGTTGGCTGATTTTGAGTGTAAATTCCACTATGACTAACTTCTTTTAAATCAAATCTAATATTGTCTTCAATATAAGATTTGATTTAAAAGAAGTACACACTATTACATTAAATTCTTGATCTGTTCCACGGTTACACACCATTAGGGATGTTGGTTGTTACACCTTGCAATATTTTGCGAAATGTTGCGAATCCGGCTAAATATAGAGTAGACTCGCAATGCATGTAAATTGCTTTGACCTTGCGGATATATTTCGCGGTCGGGTAATAACGATAATGACCCCTTCGGTTTTTTGATTAGGATATTTTTGCCTCATAGATCATAAAGTTTATATTTTATAACTAACTAGCCTGTGCCCGCGACTTCGTCCGCGCATATCTCAGGTTCTAAGCGGCGTATCAAGATGAAACTTACGCCAGATTTTAAGTAAGACCTTCTATGATAAAACGAACTGCATCAAATTTGATCCAGTAGTTTTTGCGTGATGCGCGCACAACCATACAGACAGATAAAAATTCGAAAAAAAAAAAGAAATTCCGAAAATTCTCAGAAATTTCTCTTTCTTCTTTTTTTAGGAAAATTTTCTGTTTTCGAGAATGTTTCCGAAAGGTTTTCAAGAAATTTTCCGCTGTTTCTTGGAAAATTTCGGGAACGGCACATCACTACTTAAAATATAAGACTTATACATATTTTACTCTGTTCTATTTGTTGTTATTATGTTATGTTGTTTGTTATTAGAGATTAAATCCAAAAGGCTGACTCTGATGATTTATGAAAAGATGCAGGATGTTATTTTTTTCAATTTAGCCAGTTCAATTCTAAAGTGTGGCAATTTTCAAAAATCTTTGAATTGCAGTTTTGTCTCCTTGAAAAATTTAAGGGATGTTTTCTTTGGTCAATTTTTTTTTCTTAATGGACTATTAATGGTATCTCTGGAGTCGAGGTAAACAAAATCCAGCCTGTATATAAATTTGTCATGAAATTCATTTGACAAAATGAAAACACATTTAAATAGAAGCATTCCTTCTCACTCTAAGGTACTTTTCAGTTTTCGATGTTATCTAAAAATCCTAAATACGACGCCTTAAAAACCTAAATGTTATTCTGAGCCCACCATTATGTCAATGTCAGGAAATTTCCCCTCATCAATCAAGGACCTTCGTTTCAGACCTAAATCTTTTCTAGAATATTCTATAGCATTATTTATTTCATATATCTTTCGCGGGTCTACTGGAAGAAATTTCTATTGAAAAGTAGTACATTTAATGGTCACAAAGTCAAATACAATTTAAAAGTAGTACATTTGTACTTAGTTTTACTATATTTAATGTTTCCTATCTATGTATTGTGTACAAAAATTAATAAATAAATAAATAAAACACAAACTCTTTTTTGGACAGTAAACGAGATACAAAAGAAGTTTTTGTACTTATTATAGCACGTTACTATCCACTATCTCTCTCTTTAGTCGTATTTCCTCATGACTGAGGGTCGTGGTCATTATATGGAATGAAACACAACGACTCTCATGGCAATTTTTAATGGAGTGGTTTGCCATTGCCTTCTCCATTTCACACACTAGCTGATAATCATCAACCAGAGTGCAGGTTTCCTCACGATGTTTTCCTTCACCGGAAACAAGTGGTGGTCGATGAAAACTAACATGAGTCAGATTGGTATACAAACTCATGTAGCCCGGGCAGGATTCGAACCTAGGATTTTGTATCCACAGGCGGGCGACCTACCACTCGGCCTCCACCGCTTCGGTCCACAACTAGTAACAAAATAATTTTATCACAATTTATCCAATTACTAGCTTTTGCCCGCGGCTTCGCCCGCGTGAATTTCCCACGGGAACAGTGCTTTTTCCCGGGATAAAAAGTAGCCTATGTGCTATTCCAGGTCATTATCTACCTCTGTACCAAATTTCATCAAAATCCGTCCAGTAGATTTTGCGTGATTGAGTAACAAAAAATGAGATTGACTTCATCTTGTCGACGAAGAGGCACATATTCAATGATGTCTCTGTGATCAATGCCGTAAAAACAGGAAGCGATCACCGATTGGTAAGAGGCATATTGAATCTTAGAATAAAACTCGAAAGGTGTCGACTGATGAAGTCTACGCTCCGACCAGCGCCTATCCAGCTCCAAAACCCCGAGAGCTTTCAGCTCGAGTTGCAGAATCGCTTCGAATGCCTGGGAGACTGCGAAAATCTGGACGATTATAATGACAGGTTTGTGCAAATTGTCCAAACAGCTGGGTCTAAGGCCTTCAAAACCCGCTGTTCAAAAGGAACCAAAAAGATCTCGGACCTCACCAACAAACTCATGGAAGAAAGACGAAACTTGGTTCTGCAGTCCTCTGACGATGCTGCTCAATATCGACGTCTAAACAGACAGATCTCCAAGTCCCTAACGCGCGATTTACGCCAATCCAATACTGACCGTATTGAAGAGGCGATTAAGCGAAATAAGGGCTCAAAAGTGTTTGCAAGGGATCTGTCTGTTGGTCAAAGCCAACTGACCAAGCTGAAGACTGAGGATGGCAGAATCATTTCGTCGAAGCCAGAGCTGTTGGAAGAGGTTGAGAAGTTCTACGGACAATTATACACCAGCGTACGCGCACCTGTCAGTAATCTGGCCAAAGATCCAAGAGCCAGACTGACCCGACACTACACCGAAGATATCCCGGACGTCAGCCTATACGAGATTAGAATGGCTCTCAAACAGTTAAAAAACAATAAGGCACCGGGTGATGATGGAATCACGGCTGAGCTTCTGAAAGCAGGTGGAACACCGGTATTAAAAGCTCTTCAGAAGCTATTCGATTCCGTCATACTCGAGGGACAAACGCCTACGGCATGACACAGAAGTGTGGTGGTACTTTTCTTCAAAAAAGGCGACAAAACCTTATTGAAGAAATATAGGCCTATCTCACTTCTGAGCCATGTCTACAAACTGTTTTCGAGAGTCATTACGAATCGTCTCGCTCGCAGGTTCGACGACTTCCAGCCTCCCGAACAAGCCGGTTTCCGAAAAGGCTTTAGTACCGTAGACCACTTACATACGCTGCGGCAGATTATACAGAAGACTGAGGAGTATAATCAGCCCTTATGCTTGGCGTTTGTGGACTACGAGAAAGCCTTCGATTCGATCGAGACCTGGGCTGTGCTACAGTCTCTCCAACGGTGCCAAATTGACTATCGATATATCGAAGCGCTGAAGTGTTTGTACGAAAACGCCACCATGTCGGTCCGTCTCCAGGATCAAGGCTCGAAACCTATCCAGTTGAAGCGAGGGGTGAGACAGGGAGACGTTATATCTCCGAAACTGTTCACCGCCGCCCTGGAAGATGTCTTCAAGCTTCTGGACTGGAGCGGACTCGGTATCAATATCAACGGCGAGTACCTCACTCACCTTCGATTCGCTGACGATATCGTAGTCATGGCTGAGACCTTGGAAGACCTAGGCACAATGCTCGATGGCCTCTGTAGAGCCTCTCAACAAGTGGGTCTAAAAATGAACATGGATAAGACGAAAATCATGTCTAATATCCGTGTCGCACCCACTCCTCTAAAGGTTGGAGACTCTACACTCGAAGTTGTTGACAATTACGTATACCTGGGACAAACAGTTCAGTTAGGTAAGTCCAACTTTGAGAAAGAGGTCAACCGTCGAATCCAACTCGGCTGGGCAGCGTTCGGGAAGCTTCGCGATATCTTCTCGTCCAAAATACCGCAGTGTCTCAAGACTAAGGTCTTTGACCAGTGTGTGTTGCCAGTGATGACATACGGAACAGAGACGTGGTCGCTTACTATGGGCCTCATAAGAAGGCTCAAGGTCACCCAAAGGACGATGGAGCGCGCTATGCTCGGAGTTTCCCTGCGTGATCGAATCAGAAATGAGGAGATCCGTAGGAGAACTAAAGTAACCGATATAGCCCGCAGAATCGCCAAACTTAAGTGGCAGTGGGCGGGGCACATAGCTCGCAGAACAGATAGCCGTTGGGGCAGAAAAGTTCTCGAGTGGCGACCACGAACCGGAAAACGTAGTGTTGGCAGGCCTCCCACTCGGTGGACCGACGACCTGGTGAAGGTCGCGGGTTGCGCATGGATGCGGGCAGCGCAGGACCGGTCGTTGTGGAAATCCTTGGGGGAGGCCTTTGTCCAGCAGTGGACGTCTTTCGGCTGAGAGAAGAAGAGAGAAGAAGATTGAGTAACAAACATCCTCACAAACTCACAAATTCACAAACTCACAAACTCACATCCAAACATTCGCATTTATAATATTAGTATGGATATTTTAAACCCAGAAATCACGCAAACCAATCTGCGGGATGGAAACTAGTAACATATTAATGAAGATTGGTTGGACTGCATCAATTATGGACACACACCAGTGAGGTTTATTAATCATCATTTAATATTTAAGTAAAGGGTACAGTTTAAATCAATTACGATTTGTATTATACATAATACACTATTCTATGATTTCCGCTTTCATTGTTCCTAATACATACATACATACATACATATTATCACGCCTTTTTCCCGTGGGGGTAGGCAGAGACTAGCGATTTCCACTTGCTACGATCATTGCAGATCTTTCTTGCTTCCTCTACACTAATCACTCTCTTCATACATGCTCTCCGGTTCCTAATAATATTATATATTCTGAAACCTACAAAAACGTCTAACTAAATTGGCGCATGTTTCATCTGGATGAAAATTATCGAGAATATTTAAATTATTACGAACTAGCTTTCGCCCGCGGCGTCGCCCGCGTGAGTTTCCCACGGGAACCGTGCCTTTTCCCGGGATGTAAGGTACCCTATGTCCTTCTCCGTACTTCTAACTATGTGTATGCGAAATTTCAGAAAGATTGGTTCAGTAGATAAAGCGTGAAGAGGTAACAAACAAACAAACTCACTTTCACTTTTATAATATTATTTAGGATTAGGATTAATTACAATACAACAAGTTGATAAATAAATAAATAAATTAATTCTTTTTTTTTAAATTTAACCCCATTAAATAACATTTTTTTTCACTCAAGTTATTGTTTGCAAACCCTTATCTCTAAACTAGGCAGGTGCCTGATCTTCCTGAAATTTCGCATGCACATAGAAGTACTGAGAAGGACATAGGGTACCTTTCATCCCGGGAAAAAGCTCTGTTCCCGTGGGAAATTCACTCGGGCGAAGCTGCGAGCAAAAACTAGTACTCTTATAATTCTATCTTATCACACACCAGGTTTGTAACTCACGAAAATAATGATATCCTGGCCCAAGTACAAAAACACTTTACAGCGATCAATTGCTTTTGAACACTCCAAATCCTGTCAAGAGGCCCTAACCTCGAAGAAAGAAACTGGCAATAAATCAAACCTAAATACTCACTCGGAAGGACCAAAATCCCGACGACAAATTAAAATGAATAGGTACGTTTTTCCTAAGGACCATTGTGGTGCAAGTGCTGAGGCGATAGCGGTTTGTTTATTTCTTAACGAAATGTATTTTTATAAAGCAGAGGTGAATGGAAGAGTTGGTCAGGGTCGACCTCGGAGAAAGCACTGCGGCCAGAATGCGAAATTCCATAAATAGGGAGATATTAGGAGCACCCATAACCGGAGAGCTTGTATGAAGAGAGCCTTACACTACACTTACCCTAGTGTAGAGAAAGCAAGAGAGATCTGTAAGGATCTTAGCAAGTGGAAATCGCTAGTCTCTGCCTACCCCCACGGGAAAAGGCGTGATCATATTTATCTACGTTTGTATTATTTCTGAAATTTGCGGCTTTGTATAAAAATGTAGTTTGCAAAATAAAAGGAAATGTTTTGATAGCTGTTGATGGATTACAATATCCATCTCTTGTATCCATCATCAGATCAGATCTTTAAAAAAAAAACAGTTTAATTTATCAATCATGGAATTAGTTATCATCATAACAACAATTTAAAATGTTTGTTAATATTTATAGAATGTTTTATAGGACGTGCGTGGCTCAACAATGTTAGATTTACGAATACCGCTAAAATTTAATGATACTTACACATTTTAGGTTCATGTTTATAAAAAAATAAAATAAAAAGTAGAAAATTATTTATTAGGTAACAACTTGGTTGTCGGAACCTTCTTTTAAGCAAAAATATATGCCTGTGCCAGAAAGCTTCGCTCTTACATTGTAGTGAAAATATTTTCTTGACAAGACCATATAAATGAGTCCACGTTCTGACTCTATCATAATGTTGCATTTTCATCCGATTTACTTACTTATGCAAAAATTGTAATCAAAAACTAACATTATAAATGCGAAAGTGAGTTTGTTTGTTTGTTACCTCTTCACGCACTATCTACTGAACCAATCTTCCTAAAATTTCGCATCCACATAGTCAGAAGTACTGAGAAGGATATAGGGTACCGTTCATCCCGGGAAAAGTACAATTCCCGTGGGAAATTCACGCGAGCAAAGCCGCGGGCAAAAGCTAGTTTCATATAGAAATCAGATGTTACAGATTGTTATCGCCGCGCATTCTCTCAACTTGTACCACACATCAAAGTATTACTAGTCTAACCCACAGCGCATTTTTAACAATAATACCTAAGGAATGAAATATGTCCCTTCCACACGATTCCTAAAGAAAAAGCAAGAAAATTGTTTTCAAAAATTCATAACCTTTTCGTCACTTTTCCGTGATCTTTCGAGGCCTTCCTATTGTGACGTGTAGGTTTGTTTGGGATCAAGTCTACCCAAAACAGGACCTTTCCAACGAATAATGTATGTTATTGTTCAGTTTTCACATAAAAGAACCCTTGTTTGTTTTTTTGGCTCCTTCAATATCTTGTTTTGATACGTCAGTGTTGTATCAAAAAATATTGTAGGTAAGTATACAAAATTAATTAATTTCATAGTATTATATCATGGAACAGTACCTAAAATAAATTTACATTTTATTTTATCGATATAGATAATTAGAATAATCTTGAAAGGACTGAACAGATTTTGTTTTTGATATAGACCGAAAAAAAATAAAGTGCATATAACTTGGTTTTAACGAACGATGGGTTTGCTCTTGACCACAATCTTGTCCAAGGGCAGAGATGAGGTCTACGATGAAGCGAGCTTACCCAGAAGCAGCCTATTCACTCTGGTTTTGAAGAGAGTCAGGTTGTTTGTGCTCGGGAACATAGACGCAGGCAGGGAGTTCCAAACTCAAGTAGGTTCGTTTGTGAGTTACGATGATTCACATATACATATTAATCTTAAAGCCCCCGTCTTCTTATATTGGGAGATTGGGCTTAAATAATTGAGCCGACTAAATAGATATACAGTAGATGTACTACTACTTTAATCGGAGGGTACTTATTTGATGATGTAGTTTATTTATATGGACAGACGGACACACGGACAGACCTTTTGTTCTTGCTACAAAAGGACCGATGTTACGACGATAGCGTAAGATGAATTAAATTAATGCTTTGTGTCGATCATAGAATACAATAAACAATAAAATTGTAGGTACCTACGTGATCTAAAACATGTGTTATTTTCATTATATTCATCTAAGCGATGGTGGTTGCGTGGTTAAGAGGATTGTGAACCTGTAAATTTTCATACAAAAGCTATAGCCGATATCACCCCAAAAACATGGTTCAATTTTTATAATTTTTGGAAATTTTGTAGATATTATCAAAAAATATGTTTTTAAGTTAAGTTTTGATTTTTAAGAAATATTGATGTCAATAATAGTTATTAGCGTCTAAAAATCTAAATTTTTGACGAAATAATTTCCTCGAACGTTTTATATATTTTCAATTAAACTTAAACTCTCTTTAGTCGTATTTCCTCATGACTGAGGGTCGTGGTCATTATATGGAATGAAACACATACAATGACTCTCTTGGCAATTTTAATGGAGTGGTTTGCCATTGCCTTCTCCATTTCACACACTAGCTGATAATCATCAACCATAGTGCAGGTTTCCTCACGATGTTTTCCTTCACCGGAAGCAAGTGGTGGTCGATGAAAAACTACAATGAGTCAGATTGGTATACAAACTCATAGCCCGGGCAGGATTCGAACCTGAGATTTTGCATCCACAGGCGGGTGCCCTACCACTCGGCCACCACCGCTTCAAACTTAAACTAAATTACTAAAAAAAAACAAAAAATACAGGGGCATGTCCCAAGATATTTCATTTATCAAATATCTTTCTCCAATTTTAATGTCAAATATTTGATCAAATTCCTTTGACGTATTTATTCCACGATACATCGTTTAATGTCCATTATTAGAAAATTATATTTTCTTTTTTTTTCAGGTACTACGCCAATTACTTAGCATCCAGGATAACTTGGTGAATAAATTTAATGAAAGGTGAGTTAAGAATATACATTTTGTACAAAAACATAAAAAAGCTCCACTTAAAAACCTTAGTTTTGTATTTTAGCAAAGATAGAGACTATAAAAATATACCTATAGAAAAGTTGTGTTAGAAAATTAATTAAATTCAATTGCTAATAAATTGATCGGTGGATAAGGATCCACGCAGTCATATCATAGACTGCTTGCATCCTTAGGCAGCTGCTAAATCTTTTATTTCGCTTTTGTGTAAGATACTTACACTAGTTTATAAGTTCAAATTGTTACTAACTTTTTATATGGACTCAGTCTGAAATAAAATCGATTTATTATTGATAAGACCAAAAGCATTTAGTCCAACGGCAACTATGGTCTCTTTTGTTACAGTATTTAAAAGAAAATATCATATTCACCATTCTGAATCTAGCACACACAACTTAACCCAATTTAGCAATACGGCATGGCCATTAGCAATGGATATCAAAGTGGCTAATTCGGTATTTGATTAGTCATAACACAACTGATTAGATTGATTGATTTAGTTAAGTGTAGGTCTAGTAAACAATTACCGCGTAAATGTTATTAGGCATGGCTATGAAATTAACATAATGTAATATAAAATTTACTTGTTTAAGGTTTATTGTAAATTGTTATTGAATAAAGTATTTTGGTTTTTGTACAAAAAAAAACAAATCTAATAATAACACAAAAAAAGGAAGTGTTGGATTGTATTAAATGCAAACATCTGTTTGTCTATCTGTCACAGACAAACCGCTGAATCAATTTTGATAAAATTTTGATAGGTAACTTTTTAGGGTTCCGTACCTCAAAAGGCAAAAACGGAACCCTTATAAGATCACTTTGTTGTCCGTCTGTCTGTCAAACTTTTTTTTCTTATGAACGATTAAAGGTATCAAGGCACATAATGCAATCTCACACAATACAATATTATCAGAACCTTTAGACGAAGTCAGATTTTAATATCGAAATCGAAGTTGGCAAACGCTAAAATGTATGGGATGACATAAGGTAACGCTAAATCACGTGGTCGATCGCCATCGTCATCGCAAGTTCATAGAGAAAACGATTCGAAACCATAGAGTAACGAACTGTTTTATCGCTAACTTCCATACATTTGACGTTCGCTTTCGCTTTGATGACGGAAGAAAATTGTTTTTGTCATCTGTCGAAACGATTACGAACTTAGATAACGTATCGCTACGAATCAAATGAAACTTTGGCTAAACCTGCTGAGCAATATCAGCAATATGACAGTTAGTGTACCTAGCTATAAGTATGTCTATGTAATAAACACTAGATAGGTATTCACCATTACCCTATCCCCTTTATTAGAGGTCGTATATCAGGCGCCGCGTCACATGTACCATTAGGATGCAATATGGCCGCCATTTTGTTACCCTGTACTGAACTGAGGGTATTTTTATAGTCGTTAGGTTCGGTTGCTTGTCATCATCAAAATGTGTGCTTAGGACTGGTGAATGGGTATAGATTTTGGTTTGAGGTTATTTAGGGTCGTTATTAAACCAAATTTATTATTGCTTTTGACTGTGTTTGGAGGTGAAATGGATTTTTTGTATCTAATTCAATTCATTATTAATTTATTTATTTAAATGTTATTGCATAAAATTACAAAAATAATATACAAATAGCATTCTCTACCAGTCAACCATTAGACCCAAATTCAATATATCATTTTAGGACTGTAGATTAATATTGTTGACTCAACCTTACCTTAAAATTTGTAGTTATACTTAATTCAAATTAGTTTCAAACAATGAAAATAACGATAGGCTTAATATTTTGCTAATACTTAACAGATAGTTTCAAACAATGTTAAATACCTTACTTAGGTCGGACCCGTAAAAATAACTTTGGAGATAGAAGATTATTTTAGCGTAGGCAAAATTTAAGTCCAATAGCCCCAATGCCCCCTTGGGGGAGGCCTTTGTCCAGCAGTGGACGTCTTTCGGCTGAGAGAGAGAGAGAGCCCCAATAGTCTGTAATAGCTAAGCTCCGGTTACACAAATACATAGACATACATAGAATCACGTCTTTATCCCTTACGGGGTAGACAGAGCCAAGAGTCGTGAGATTCGAAGACCACGCTTAGCTGAATAGTGGGCTATCTGATGAAATGGAGATTCAGTAGTGACAGGTTGCTAGCCCATCGCCTACAAAAATCGCAGGTTACAGGTTACACAAAACTTGAAATAAATACCTACCTACCTATAAGAGTTTATTATAGGTATTTGCTAATATTGGGAACAAGCTAATTATTTAAAATAAATAAAAAACACGACTGACATATCACTATGTCATTCGGGCTAAAGCAAGGAATCTAATAATACCTATCCCATCAAAATGTGTTAAGCCGTTTAGGACTTATGGTGGAATAAAAAAATTACATACATACATGAACCCTGAAAACATAACACTCCTTTTTTGGTCAGTCGTGTAAAAAGACTGTGGTGATTTTTGTAGCGCCGCTTCTTCTATTATGCCTTGGAGACAGTGGTACGTAGTACTTATATTAATTCTCTGACAGTGGTAAGCTTTGTCGCAGACTTTGTTACAAGTACATCATTGACGTCAAGCGACGTATTACATCCGATTTTGAAAAATAAATAATTTTTATTTTGAATTTGAATAAACACGGGAAACTAACATGGACCTTTATCGGCTGTGACAACTAGAATAAGTCTAAATTTGCTAGAATTATGCGATCGATTACACATACGCGATTCTTCCTATTCGTGATTCCCATACAACAACCGGTAAGTGGCGGTGGTAACCTTAGCTTTAAGTAATTTTATGACGTCAACTAACTAAAAAACAAGAATATGACGATATAAACAATTGACATTGACTTTGACATGGATTCAGCACAACTGCTGTTTACTACATTCGTGATTCTACACAGTCGTTAATTTAACTTATAAATTTGATTTACTTTACTTTAAATTTATAAATTTGACATTTAATATATATATATATTCAATGTATATTCGTCCATATATACAGTTATTTAATTGTAAGACATATGTTGTAAAGTGACGTCTTTGGAGAAAATGCAGCAGTGGAGTTTGTTGCGCCGCCTCTTCTCCACTTGCGCTTTGGAGGCGGTGGTAAACTTAGCTTTAAGTAATTTTTTGACGTCAACTAACTAAAAAACAAGAAAGTGACGATTTATAAGTGCTATTTTTAAGCCAACATGAATAAAAATATTTGACTTTGACTTTAACGCAATCTGGATTCTTCCTATTTATGATTCTACGCAATATGGGTACGTCGCAATTGCAGTTTAATACATTCGTAATTTTATACCATGCTGGTCTGGGAGTGAAGAAAATACAAAATGTGCCAGCTGTTCCTTTTTCCGAGGAGATTGTAAAAGGCTGGTGATTCCTCTCAAAGGCTTCAACCTGTCACTATATTTTTTATTTACAGTCACACCAATAAAGCCAAAATATTTTATTAAAACTAGGCTTTCAAGAAGGCCCTAATAAGCCCACTATTCAGCTAAATGTGACCTTCGAACCTCAAGATTCTTGGCTCTGCCATTCTTTAATAAAATAAAATAGAAGAGGATAAAGATGGGAAGAGGGGAAGATGTTTTTTTAAATAATAGATGGGTTTTGCTCTTAACCACAATTTTCGAGGACAGAGATGTGGTCTACTGTGTAGCGAGCTTACTCAGAAGCAAATCTATTCACTCTGGTTTTCAGAAGAGTTTGGATTACGATAATGTTTTCTGAATGAATGAATAAAAATCGCTTTATTTAAGTAGGCTTAAAATAGCACTTACTTTTAAATCGTCATATACTTAGTTACATCAGAAAATTACTTTAACTAAGGTTACTACCGCCTCTAAAGTGCAAGTGGAGAGAGGCGGCGCAACATACTCCACTGCTGCATTTGCTTCAAAAACATCACTTTCTCTGTCCGCTATCTCCTGTGACATAAATTATTTACGAGTATTTAAGTATTTGCACCCACTTAATGTTCTCTGAATGACCCTAAGGTAGACTGGTAGAAAATGCTGTTGCATTAACTCCGCCCATTGTACTTTAACATATGTTTCTGTGCAATAAAGTTTAAATAAATAAATAAAACATCCACTGCTGCATGTTCTTCAAAACCATTACTTTTTCTGTGTATAATAGAATACCTAAGGAAATTAGAGAACTGCCTGATAAATTATTTATTAAAACGCTGAGGAAATGGCTTCTAGAACATTGTTACTATGATCTGAAAGAATTCTTTGGTTGCAACTGATAGCTATTTGTTATTTATTCATCATTATAATTACTATATTAGATATTGATTTAAAGATTTTGCATGCCCGGATAGGTTAAAAGTGAGATTCACACATATTATTTAACAACTTTATTTTCTTGTACCACTTTTACTGCAAATAAACATTCATTCATTCATTCATTTATTCTGTCCGCTATCTCCTGTGACATAAAACAAAGATTACGACATGCCGTGGGCATCAGATCTCGCAGGATGTGTCCAATACTCCTCATTTGTTCCCTTATGATCGACAATATGACGACTATTGTTAGGGTCCATTGTGGTTCTCTCGCTCTGATTTACGACGTCTCTTATGAGATGGAGTAGGACGGCTTTATTGTTATTAGGTTGGATATTTATCTCAAGAGGAATGACTCTAATTTATTTAGTACTAGCTTTTGCCCGCGACTTTGCTCGCGTGAATTTCACACGGGAACAGTGCTTTTTCCTGGGATGAAGGTACCCTATGTCCTTCTCAGTACTTCTAACTATGTGTTTGCGAAATTTCGGAAAGATTGGTACAGTAGATAAAGCGTGAAGAGGTAACAAACAAATAAATAAATAAACAAACAAAAAAATTCACTTTCACACTAGTTAGGACTAGCCGCGCCCCGGGGTTTCGCTCCCGTGGGAATTTCAGGATAAATAGTACCCTATGTGCTATTCCCGGTATTTTTCTACCCGTATAGCAAATTTTATCGAAATCCGTCCAGTAAATTTTGCGTAATTGATTAAAAAACATCCTCACAAACTCGTATCATAATAGTAGAGCATTCATACAAACTTTCACCCAACATTGCAGCCCCTTGGTGGTTGATTTTTTTTCGAAAGTAGCTGCGTTTGACCCCGGGTCTTCACCTATATCCAAACCAAATTTCATTAAATTCGGTCCAGCAGTTTAGCGGTGGAAGTGCACAACAGGCAGACAGATAATATTAGTATGGAGTATGGATGTAAAAGTAACTGGTGTCCTCAATAGCGGATTCAGGGGGGGAGGGCAGTGGCACGTGAAAATCCTGGATCCGCCCTTGTCATTTCCGTTCATTCCCTAAAATTGTAAATGAAACAAATGAGAAAATTTCATTTAACGTCGATCAAAGAGACTTACAAACAACTTATTTCAAAATTTATGCCCATGTTGTTTACAAACTTTGCACTTAACGTCTGAAATCGTAAAGTTTGATACAGCCTTTGAAGGGTCGTTATACAAACTAATACAAAGTATTTTGTAGGCCTTTGTTTGTCTCGTGAATGGATGATGGAGCGTCATCTGATGAAACTCCAAAATTTAGGATTTATTGATACCTTTTGGCAGTGAACTCTTAACGCAGCCATTTATTAATATTTCAACATGCGTTTTTGCATAATGTTGGAAGAAATAATAAATTAATCATATTTTAGTAATTTTGTACCGACTTATGTGTTTTCTATGTCATTTTTTGTGGATCTATTCTATATCCTAAAGACACAGAGCAACACGGACTCGCGCGCGGAAGTCCTTGTTGCTCGAAGCCTAAAGACAAGTAGTATAAAAATTCTTTGGATTTACGGAGATTCATTTCACATGGAATCTATTACTTCCATGATATTTCATCCCTATGTGATGATATAGAGAAAAAAAATACATATTTTATTTCTTTTGGGTAGACTGGTGAGACCATTGAAGTAGTAAGTACTTTGTACAACAAAGGTACTTATTACTTCCATGGGTGAGACATAGATTTAGAATAAACTGACGTAACGTATACACAGAAATATTTTTTTTAAAGAGTATTTAAGTCTGTGAACGTATATACACAGGATGTACCTAGCTCTATGGCACCTATGTACCAAATTTATGGGCTAAACCCACATTATTGCTAAAAGTCTGAGGAAGTTTTGTATCGTGAGAAAAATGGGAAATTCCCACAGGTGCGGCAACCCGGTCAACTACTAGTTTACTAGTTCAGTTATATTCTTATTTATAAAATAGTTTTAGTGTAGTTAGTATAAATAAAGCTTCAGCTGGATTACTCTGTCAACATTAAATAAGTTTAGCACTTTCGGCTCAGTATTCATGGGAATTTAAGGAGATTAGGCATCTATTTAATTAAATTTCAGATGGGGATTAAGCGACGCCTTTTGGACTTTTAAATAAATGTCAAAGTTTAAGAAGACGAATACCTTAACCGTCGTAAGTAATTAAAATTACTTGATGGTCGCTTTTATTTTTATAAAAGTTAAAATAGTATTTATCATCTCAGAGTCCATGCATGTAATGTGATTCTATGACTTACCTATCTATTCTTTAAAATCCTAGCTTGTTATTTTATTCAAATATCGCTATCACCGATATTTTATTTAGGTAGGTACTTATTCTTCGTAGTTAAATATTTTCTTATTTAGTAATTACACTCCTTAAAATATAACTTGATTAGAATGACAGATGTCAAATAATAAATAAAATAAATATATACGGACAAATCACACAGATTGAGCTAGCCCCAAAGTAAGTTCGAGACTTGTGTTATGGGATACTAACTCAACGATACTATATTTTATAACAAATACATATATAGATAAACATCCAAGACCCAGGTCAACCTGAAAAAGTATCATTTTCCATCTTGACCTGACCGGGTATCGAGCCCGGGACCCCCTGTTTCAGAGGCAAGGTCTTTACAACTGCGCCACGGAGGTCGTCAATAATGTTATAATACTTTATACATTTGTCGCTCTCATTACGAATGTATCAGGGGGTCTAAAACGGCCATTTTGATGAATCGGAATATGATCCGTTTCTCAGTTCATCAATATTTAAAAATGAAACTTATTTAACCACTAATAAGGTTCATTCTTAAACATTTAAGAAATGAGAAATGAATCATATTCTGATTCGTTAAAGTGGCCTTTTTATACCCCCTGGTCATCCTGCTGTAACTCATCCTAAGTATATTTAATAAAGTGTAGATACAAAACAAACTGTATATTACTTAAACTCCAAATTTCTAGACACAATAAAATAATTTTGTTTTTGTTAAATAATTACCTATTTAAAAATAATGACATCAAAGGTTTCTATTTCATAAATTCCATAATTTTTGCATTGTCATTTAAAAAAAAATGGCTTTTCCTATCCCTTGGTGTCAGTAGCGAGTCTTCAACACTCATCAAAGCAAGTCACCCTAATCTTTAAAAAGGCATTAGTTCCCTAACGACCACCTCGACATACAATTTTGCCCCTAAATACCGCAACATAAAGCTCACATTCCTACTCGAAGTAATTTTTAATCCTATCAACGTCAAAATTTAGCCAGCGATGGAATCTGTTATCAAAATGCTCATAACCACGCTCATATATAAGGGACTTGCCACAATACAAGTAGTACAGAAAGCCAACTGTAGGTATATACAATGCGCATGGAAGTAATAAGTACTACAAAGTACTTACTACTTCCATGACTATGCGTTTCAAATAAGAATAGGACTGTCAAAGACGCCATATTACAAACTAGCTGTCGCCCGCGGCTTCGCCCGCGTGAGTTTCGCTTAGATGAAAAATCTCTCTTGGAGCTTTTCATCAGATGTTCCAGATCTTCAAATTTTATACGTCAGCAGAAAATGCTCATCAGGTTGAACGATTTTTGCTAAGGCGCCATTTCCATATATGTTATAGTGTGGCTGGTCTCTTGGAGCTTTTCATCAGATGTTCCAGATCTTCAATTTTTATACGTCGGCAGAAAATGCTCATCAGGTTGAACGATATTTGTTAAGGCACCATTTCCATATTACTTATAGTTTAGCTGTTCCGTTATGGTTCTTCATCAGGTGTTCCAGTTTTCAAAATGAATTATAGCCTATATGTTGCCCAGGCTTAATAGCTATACAACAAAAAAAGTTTCATTCAAATCCGTCCAGTAGTTTTTGCGTGAAACGCGTACATACATACAGACAGACAGACAGACAAGAAATTCCAAAAAAATTTTTTTGCTTTCTATTGTTCTTTTTAGGTCTCCCTCTATCCATTTCAGTCAAAAATATTAAATGTACAGACAAAATATTTTTACTGTTTTATTATATGTATAGATAAGCAGCAACTTTATCGTGAATGTGTACCATGTATGCGAAAGTAAGTTTGTTTGTTACCTCTTCACGCTTTATCTACTGAACCAATCTTCCTGAAATTTCGCATACACATAGTTAGAAGCACTGAGAAGGACATAGTGTACCAAAAGCTAATCTATTATTATATCTTCCTGAAATTTAGAATATCGCTTAAAGACTTTTATTTTATTGATTTTATTATTTCTTATAACACTGGTGTGTAGAGTTCGCAACGACAACCATACATTTTTGCGATATGAGAACTTTTTAATTATATTTGATAGAAAGAGGATAGTATTGTCAACTTTATGTAGTTACATAATGTCAATGTCACTGTCACGTCACCCTGATATCTAACTATAATTTTTCTCGAATATTTCCAAACTAAATAATGAACAACATAAAACGGCTTACTTTTCTGCCAAAAACGACAAGAAATATACCAATTTTTACCCGAAAATTGTCAAGCAAAAACGAAGATATTGTTACACATACGGGCCAAAAGTGGGAACTTGATGATTACAGGCTAATTAGATTTCTTCACGCCAAGAAAAATGTTAATCCCAACTGGGCTGTGAAATTGATTGCTGAGGTGCCTCCAACGCAAACCACTGATAAGATAGTGTGGTGCGACGGAGGCAGCGGTCCGGAAGGTCATCCAAAAATATATATTAATTTAGAAAAACCTGGCATTCACTCATGTGGATACTGTGGCCTGCGATATGAGAAAAAAGAGAAAGATCATTAATTTTTGCTCGATGATTCTCATTTTTTTGGGGAACTTTCCGTTTGGAAAATAGTATATTTAAATTCAGTACAATAATGTGGAATTGATAAATCGCTTATTAACTATTGTTTAAACATACTTATCTCTGTTTATCATATTTTGTCATTTTCACAGTAGGTACTTCTACATAAGTAAGTCCTCAATGCCTCTTATGCCACGTTAAGTAGAGTGAACCTTCTGTATTTCTTTTACAGCGCCTTCGTAATAACGTCTTCGAAAACTCCAATGTAATTAAAATGCTTTTGCTGTTAGGAATTTTTATTGTTGAACATGATTAATTTGTACATTTTATATTGACGAGTAACTTTGATAGTTTTCAACAACTTTGCCATCCTTTTTTTACACGTTTTTATTAGATCGACCTGTAACTAACAAAATATGTATGTATCCTAACTAATATTATAACAGTGAAAATGAGTTTGTTTATTGGTTTATTTGTTTGTTTGTTACCTCTTCAAGCTTAATCTACTGAACCAATCTTTCTGAAATTTCGCATACACATAGAAGTACGGAGAAGGATATAGGGTACCTTTTATCCCGGGAAAAGGCACGGTTCCCGTAAAAAATTTGCGCGGGCGAAGCCGCGGGCAAAATCTAGTTATCAATATATTTAAAAAAACCGTCACTGACTGAGTGACTGACAGACAACGCACACCCAAAACTACTGGGCGTGGAAAACTGACATTTCAGTGTCTTAGTTTTGATTTTTTTACTTTTAATTTATCTTCTTCTTCTAAAGGTGCTTCTCCAACTAGTGAAGGTTAGCGATTAACATGCTCAAGTCCTTCTTGTCCTTAGCTCTGCCACAGATTAATAAAATAAAAAATAATAATAAAATATTTCATTCATTCATTCATTTATTCATTCATTCATTCCTTCATTCCTTCATTCCTTCATTCCTTCATTCCTTCATTCCTTCATTCCTTCATTCCTTCATTCCTTCATTCCTTCATTCCTTCATTCCTTCATTCCTTCATTCCTTCATTCCTTCATTCCTTCATTCCTTCATTCCTTCATTCCTTCATTCCTTCATTCCTTCATTCCTTCATTCCTTCATTCCTTCATTCCTTCATTCCTTCATTCCTTCATTCCTTCATTCCTTCATTCCTTCATTCCTTCATTCCTTCATTCCTTCATTCCTTCATTCCTTCATTCCTTCATTCCTTCATTCCTTCATTCCTTCATTCCTTCATTCCTTCATTCCTTCATTCCTTCATTCCTTCATTCCTTCATTCCTTCATTCCTTCATTCCTTCATTCCTTCATTCCTTCATTCCTTCATTCCTTCATTCCTTCATTCCTTCATTCCTTCATTCCTTCATTCCTTCATTCCTTCATTCCTTCATTCCTTCATTCCTTCATTCCTTCATTCCTTCATTCCTTCATTCCTTTCATTCCTTCATTCCTTCATTCCTTCATTCCTTCATTCCTTCATTCCTTCATTCCTTCATTCCTTCATTCCTTCATTCCTTCATTCCTTCATTCCTTCATTCCTTCATTCCTTCATTCCTTCATTCCTTCATTCCTTCATTCCTTCATTCCTTCATTCCTTCATTCCTTCATTCCTTCATTCCTTCATTCCTTCATTCCTTCATTCCTTCATTCCTTCATTCCTTCATTCCTTCATTCCTTCATTCCTTCATTCCTTCATTCCTTCATTCCTTCATTCCTTCATTCCTTCATTCCTTCATTCCTTCATTCCTTCATTCCTTCATTCCTTCATTCCTTCATTCCTTCATTCCTTCATTCCTTCATTCCTTCATTCCTTCATTCCTTCATTCCTTCATTCCTTCATTCCTTCATTCCTTCATTCCTTCATTCCTTCATTCCTTCATTCCTTCATTCCTTCATTCCTTCATTCCTTCATTCCTTCATTCCTTCATTCCTTCATTCCTTCATTCCTTCATTCCTTCATTCCTTCATTCCTTCATTCCTTCATTCCTTCATTCCTTCATTCCTTCATTCCTTCATTCCTTCATTCCTTCATTCCTTCATTCCTTCATTCCTTCATTCCTTCATTCCTTCATTCCTTCATTCCTTCATTCCTTCATTCCTTCATTCCTTCATTCCTTCATTCCTTCATTCCTTCATTCCTTCATTCCTTCATTCCTTCATTCCTTCATTCCTTCATTCCTTCATTCCTTCATTCCTTCATTCCTTCATTCCTTCATTCCTTCATTCCTTCATTCCTTCATTCCTTCATTCCTTCATTCCTTCATTCCTTCATTCCTTCATTCCTTCATTCCTTCATTCCTTCATTCCTTCATTCCTTCATTCCTTCATTCCTTCATTCCTTCATTCCTTCATTCCTTCATTCCTTCATTCCTTCATTCCTTCATTCCTTCATTCCTTCATTCCTTCATTCCTTCATTCCTTCATTCCTTCATTCCTTCATTCCTTCATTCCTTCATTCCTTCATTCCTTCATTCCTTCATTCCTTCATTCCTTCATTCCTTCATTCCTTCATTCCTTCATTCCTTCATTCCTTCATTCCTTCATTCCTTCATTCATTCATAAATACCCTTTAACTACTCATGCCGCTCTGCGGAACAGCTCAGTAGAATTCGCTATTCCACTTTATCTTCACAAAGTAATTTATATATCAGGCCGCTTGGTCCATGTAAAATTAAGTAACTATGGAAGGACGTTGCTAATTTTATGACCCAAGCTTTTGTGTGAACATTGTAGTAGACGGTAACTTGAGTAGCCACTAACCGAAACGTTGACAAAACAGCAATAAACATCGACTTTGTAAGTTATTACACACAGACCTACAAAATATGGTACTTTAAGGTCAACTTTAATTTAAGTAAATATATTTAGCAGAGCATTTATGTATATACTATAGTGGTCAGATAATTAGGGACACCAGTCGATTTTCATACAAACGAGATTACTTTGAAGCCTTGGTTCAACGCCAGGATTATTCTGAGCTGAGATCTGATGATGGCCATCCAGAGATAGAATGGAGGACATCCAGAATTCCAGATCGCTATACACACCTAACTGATCAGATCAGCATTTTAAGAGCTGTTTGGATATGTTTAAAAAAACCGCGAAAATAGCATTAAATAAAATGAAACTCAGAAAGCTGAGCTGAGTAGCTCTTAGAATGCTGATCTGAGTTAGTTGTGTATAGCGATCTAGATGTCCTCCATTCTATCCCTGGATGGCCATCATCAGATCACAGCTCAGATCAGTCCTGTATGAAAATTGCTGGTGTCCCTATTTATCTGACCACCTATGTATGTATGGATCGAGGATGTTGAGAATATTCTTAACTTATCGTACATAAATGCTCTGCTAAATAAACCAATTTACTTAAATTTAAAGCAATATTGCTTGCAACAACTGGAGTAGGATGGCCCAGAATATCCTATACCTAGCAGTGGGTCACTGAAGGCTTTTAATGATGATCTACAGCCAATAGAAAATATTAAAAAAAAAAAAAACATTTTATGCTTGAAAACAAGTCGCTCCTCCTTCTAGGCTATCCTCCGTTCACCGAAAACAAATATTAAACAAATTCTCGTAGTCACTTCAAATACAGCTATCAGAATTCTGGTCCGTTCATCCCCTGATGTATCGCTGGGAAGTCCCTTCATTTCCCTATTGTGGATAATAAGGGTGAATGTGGTGGAGGATACCCTTAGCGGGGCTATGAAAATAGTGGTTAGATCTAAAATGTTGACAAGATTGTCGGTAACCACGAAAGCAAAAAATATTTGATTTAGGGCGGTGCACCGTAGTTTGTTTTTCAAAGTCAAAGTAAAATTTTTTTATTGAAACTTGGCCTTCAAAGAAGGCTCTTTTTCACGTCGATAACTAATTATTTAATGATAATATTTTATGTCTCAAAGCTACAAACTACTAGCATTTCGGAACGACCACTGCTGAGAAGAAATGCCGAAAGAAACTCATGAAACAGTCTTGGTCGCCTAGCATGCCAGAGGGGCTATTCATTAACTTTATACATTTGAGTTGTAAAGTATGTCTTTTGTTTACATTATTTCATCAATAATATTTAAAAATTTGGTTCCCGAATAACCATTTACAACAATTTGCTTATCAGCTTCTATAAAATATTAAATTATGCCCATTTCTTCGCCCACGTAAATTTTACACCAAAGCCTTTTTCACAACCCATCCCATCCATTGATGAAAAGAAACCCGTATATAAAACTTTACTTTCCTTAGACTTAGGTACATCCTGTGGACAAACAGATGCCCCGGGGACTTATTATGCTACGTTTATGCTCGTCTCAAAAAATTTCAAGGTACATTGCTTATTTTTAATATAAACTTTGTTTTGTCACACGACGAAATTATGCAATGTATGACGATTTGTCATAACATTTGGCAAACACAAGCTTGTTCCTCGGTTTTCATGGCCCAACCTTTAGCGGTCCCTGAAGTACATTTTCCGTTTTGATTTAGCCTTAATTTGAATGATACAATTTCCTCTGTGGGTTTTTCTTGAGATTTGATTGTTGACTTTTCGTGACAAGCGTCGGGATTTTTGAGATCGTATTTGAGAATTTATTTTAAAAAATCCCTAATAGAATAATTTTGATTTGTTTTCAAAGAGGAATAGTCGCTTATAATATAATTTCGAATGAATAAGATTAATTACATACTAGAGATAGAATTTTCCAATTATCCTGTAGATTTATTTTTGCATATTCCTATACATACAGTATGTAGCTGCTTTTCTCACGACTGAGAGTTGTGGTCATCGACACACGCAATGATTTTCTTGGCAATCTTAGTGGAGTGGTTTGCCATTGCCTTCTTCATTTCTCATGCTCGCTGATAAATCTACTAAACTGCAGGTTTCCTCACGATATTTTCCTTCAGCGGGTACCTACCCGCTTTGGAACCGATCTTTACTCTTTATATAAGGTGGACTCAAATTAACTACAAATATTTTCAGGGCTGGCTCCAGGGGGCTAAATAAACGTATTGGAGATACAATTTTAAAAATCGATACGCTAGTTTTTTTTTTTGTTTTTTCTAACAAAAAAGAATATTATTAAATAATGACATTTAGTATCATACTGTAGTTAAATATGTAGACTTCATACCTCTTTAAGCTCCTCCCACCAATTAATAGTTGAATGAAATTGATTTGCTGTATTCCTCTTTATTTATGAAAAGTGCGTGAAAGACAGAGATGTCAAGCGATTTATTATACGTAAACGACAGCGACCGACCGGTGGGCGGGGCGGCTTTTGTTTGTGTGTGTCATTTTAATTGTCATTTTACGCAAAGCTGTGTACAGGATGTTATAATGTTACGGTTTTCAAAAAACATAAACGTTAATTTTTCTCGAAAACTAGCGTGTAGAAAATTGAAAAAACCACTGATATACTTTCTAAATAATATCAGTAATTAGCCCTGAAAATATTTGTAGTTAATTTGTGTCCACCTTATATATATAGTGGTGGTGTATAGTGGCATGCTTGTAAGTTGTAACTATAAGCTGACGGAATTATTTCCGCACAGATTTAGATTAGATAAGTCGAATGTGCAATGCCTAGACAAACCAAGACATGGTTTTAGGCGCCACAGCGTATTATATTGGATTTTTTTTGGCTAAATAAAATTTGTGGTGGTCTATAAGAATACATGAGCCTGATTGGTAGGTTAACTTACTAGAAAGGGCTGGGGAATATGTTCCCGTAGGGATTACGGGAAATCCTCTCGTAGTGCTCCCCTACACTCCCTAAGGAGCCTTCATGCCAAATTTTAGCGTCCTACGCCATCGAGATATTATGTACTTACGTAGTAGTTGTATTTCGATGTCCTACGCCCAGTAATTTTGAGTCTGCGTTGTCTGTCAGTCACTCAGTCAATAACGGAAGAAGTTTAAACATTGATTGATGATTGATGATTGATAATGATAATAACATCAGCAATCCCAAATAATGGTACCGGCTGTTCAGACTTTCACAGCCGATCTTTCGCATTATAATTGTTTGTTTTAAAGGTTTGTATATTTTGACAATTGAATACTGTATAGTGTATACACAAATGTTTTTCACAATAGAAATGTTTAAAAACATACACACTCAATGAATGGTTAAATATTAGCGAATGACCGAATCTTTGGTCAGTGTTAGACTAACCAAATTGTCCGTGACCAAAAATTCCCATACAACAAATAGTTTATTATATAAAAAATCTGAAATTTTTTTTTTTTTGTCTAGAGCCCTTATGCCAGAAACTACCAGATGGATAGATATATTTTTATGCAGGTACCTATATAATATTTATATTGCATAGTATAAAATATGTCAGTATGGATATACGGTGTTAGCGGATGCTAACACCTTCTAACAACTCTAAAGGTTTTGATGCTATTTTTACTGTAATTGAAATTATTTATTTATTTCCAAACGAATCCCGAAGCAAAGCGAAGGTTTGTATGTGCTTATACCAATATAATATAGCTGAAGAGTGTGATTGATGAATGCCGTGACAGAAAACGGCATGACGCTGTCCCGATACTATTAAAGTGCGACAAGGATCTTTTTGCACTTGAGTGAGGGCGCCCGCCTGCGTTTTAAATAAGAAATTTTAATAGTTTAGACATTAGTTCCGTTTTCTACCACGTGCAAAAAAATCCTTGTAGTACTGCTGTATACCTGATTTACCAACTTTTTTTTTTTCTTAAAACCTAAAGAGAAAATCTATTCCAGCCAGTAGCAAACAAGATCCGACACAAAAACTCTAATTTTAAACTAATTTCGCAATCTTGCACTTTTCATGACATTTTGACCACAGACTGGCCGCAGCGACCTCTGTGGGTAAAGCGACAGTCGTTCATTATGTTTCTGAATCATACTTAAATATGCACATTAGCAGGTTAGAAATCCAGCTTTAAAAATTGATACTACCGAATTTACCTTGAAAATATTTCTCAAAAAGATCAATATTGGCAAATATTGGATCTACTGATATTGATTGTTAAAGATCTATACTGTCAAAAATTGGATCTATTGATCTTGAAATGAATTGTTATTTGGATCGTCTTTTATATAGTTACAGCTTATACGTACGCGGAAAAGTAATAAACATATATTTATCTATATTTCATTAATAAGATAGGAAGTTACACAATACTTAAAATCGATATAGAAATAAATATCATTAGACGAACAATAGAATTTAAAAACATTCAATGTTATCGTCGATATAAATTCTATTAATTAAATCTATTCTGACATTATCTTAATTTTAAGTCGCAAAAGTAACAATGGTCAATAAATTATGATTCTGATGATAAGATAAATTTTATTATTGTGCTTTAAGAATAATACTTGCTTTAGGCATGTTAACAGTCGGCATTATTTATGCATGTATGAAGAGAGTGATGAGTGTAGAGGAAGCAAGAGAGATCTGTAAGGATCGTAGCAGGTGGAAATCGCTAGTCTCTGCCTACCCCCACGGGAAAAAGGCGTGATAATATGTATGTATGTATGTAATAGTCGGCATTGGGCCCGCGTGGTGGGTCACGGCCCACCCTCCTATTCCATCTATAAGGAAGGCCAGTGCCCCAGGGGGGACATAATAAAGACTGAAGGTGATGATTAAGAATACCTTACATATAATTCATAATAGTTAGGATGCTAACTAATATTATAAATGCGAAAGTGAGTTTGTTTGTTTGTTACCTCTTCACCCTTTATCTACTGAACCAATATTCCTGAAATTCGCATACACATAGTTAGAAGTACAGAGAAGGACATAGGGTACTTTTCATCCCGGAAAAAACATTGTTCCCGTGGGAAATTCACGCGGCGATGCCGCGGGCAAAAGCTAGTAATAAATAAAGATTTTTTTATTATGTTGGTACGCTTTTGAGAGCGTGTTCATTGGGTGGGACTAATGATGAACCGTTTCCGAAATTTTGAAAGAAACAACGGAAAGTTTCTTGGTTTCTCGAGAATGGAAAATTTTCTTAAAAACCCGAGAATCTGAGAATTTTTGGAAATTTTCAAAGAAATAAATTTTCGGGAACAGGAAATTTCTCGGCGGCACATCGCTAGGTGGGACTCGGTCTGTTCGCGATCTCATGACGCCCCCAACAACGGCAGGTGCGGAAACGCCGCACGGGGTTTTAGTGGGTAGTCTGGGCCGGGTAGCGGCCCAGGAGTCCCACACTCAGTGTGTAAAGGCATTTCCCCCTGCGAAATCAAAAAAAAAAAAACAAGGTGGGACCCGGTCCTTTGAGACTTTCATGGGGGTTTCATGGGGCCAAAAACAACATGAAGAGGCTTTTTTGTACCTTTTTGTTTGTTTGTTTGTAGTATCTTTACTGTACTAAGGATACATAATTGATAGTAACATAAATAGAAAGGTAAATACACATTGGTGGACTTATCCCATGAAGGGATCTCTTCCAGATCTCTTTCTTTCTTTCTTCTTTTTTCTTTTTCTTCTTTTTTTTCTTCTTTTTTATCTAAAAGTGAGATGGCTGCATCTGTGGAGAGCTGTATTATTATTATAGAACTGGTCTTATTTAGAAATGACCGCACCGCAATTGAGGAACCGTCTCGTAGTCTGGCCTGGAGATTAATCACATCCTCTTTATAATGACAATGTCCATAAATGCACAGACAGACAAAATGATGAGTGTTTTAGGAATCTTCAAAGATTCAACGAGACGACTATCTTCTTAAAACGCCTTGGCGTAGACTAGCTTATACTCAGCCGTGGATCATGAAAATCTGATGATGACTATATCTTTGTAATACTTATACATAAAATCACGTCTTTATCCCTTACGGGGTAGATAGAGCCAAGAGTCGTAAGACTCGAAAGCCAAGCTTAGCTGAATAGTGGGCTCTGATGGAATGGGGATTCAGGTATAGTGACAGGTTGCTAGCCCATCGCCTATGAGTGGAGGAATCTCCAGTTTAAAGCCCTTTCCCCTAGATTGACTTTTACAATCTGCGCGGGAAGAGAAGCAGCTGGCACATTCTATGTTTTTTCTTCGCTTCCAGACCAGCACGGAAGCAGTATGTAATACTAATATTTCAATTAATATTGTTAGTATTAAGATTAAATAAATTGGAACGTGGAATAACTGAGCAAATGGAGTCAGAGCTGTTTGAAACATTGCTCTGAGACGAACACATAAATAAATTCAAAGCAAACAAAATCAAAACATCAGCCATATTTACACAAAAAATAATAAGAGACTTCAATCACCAAAAAAGCATCAAAAAAGTTGCTTTTTATCAAAACCAATTGCGCACTTATAAATCAAACATTTGTAAAAAAAGTAACAACGGAGCACCTTGGAAACTAGTATAGCTATATAATCTGTGCCTCGGTTGACATTCGCCGGTCGTTGACCTCTCGTCTATGGTCTGTCAAATCAAGATTTGGACCAGTCGCGCCGCCTATTGCGCAATGCGTGATCTTCACACGACGCGACGTTGAATGGATGTAAATATCAATACAAAGCGTTGATCTGATAGATTGATAACTATGATAAACGGGACTTAGCACGAACCTTATTTTATAGCGGCTGACGTTTCGGGCAGCCTCCCGTGGTCGCAGCATGAAAATGTTTAAATAAAAAAGTTTGTTATTAATTTTAAGGTTCCGTAGTGAAAATGCTTATTACTTTTGTTATGCGGTCCTAGGTTTAGTTTAGCTCAATGATTAGTCGGTTACATTTTTATTTTTTAATCAAAAAGTTTTCGCTAGTTACACAAATTGTATGAGAGTGTAAATAGAAAATATTACATTGCGATGAACTTGTACTAAAGTCCAGTATTAGGTATCTACTAATTGAATACGGCATACCCTAAGTGTAACTCAATAATACTTGTATTTATTTGTTTAATTAATTATTTATTTAATTTTCAGGTACTTTTGACGTGTTACCTGCTGGTAGAAAAAAGCTGTAAGTAAGAAAAAATCTGATATTATTTTTTGTAGCTCCTAACTAAAAGGTTAAACGAATCTCGATTTATTTAAATGTGTTTTATGAAAAATCTTCAACATTTGGAAACGAATTTTTAATACCTATTTATTTACTTTAACATAGGTTATCCATTTCATTCAACATTTTAAGTATTTTTCATTCCTGATCGGTAATTTGCGCTTTCATTCACTTCGGCTATATTCAACACAATCAAGTTTAACAAATAATATATACCACTCAACACAAACTTTATAATTTACTCCAAAACTTGGTTTAAATTATCACCAATTAACCCAGCAATAAATAAGAGTTTAGGAGCACGAATCGTTAGCTGTGTAGTCGAATAAATACTTTTAATTGATAGGGGAATCACCAGGGACTGGACTTTTTTATAACGTCCAATTTCAGTCCCTTCTAATCATCGAAATACAACTATAATATAACTAATCAGTTAAACAAGCATTAAAAGAACATCATAAATTTATTGCTAAACATAATGCGTAACTAGTCATTGGGCTACCTTCATAAAAACACACACAACCTGACTCTCTTCAAAACCAGAGTAAAGTGAGTGAGTGGCTGCTTCTGAGTAAGCTGGCTACACCGTAGACTTCATCTATGTCTTCGGGCAAGATTGTGGTCTGAGCTATCATAGATTAGAGTGTACTCAACAGCGGAATTAAATCCCATGATGGATTAGAATGTACTCAACAGTGGAATCTGATTCATTGATGGCTTAGAGTGTACTCAACAGTGGAATCTGATCCATTGATGGATTTGTTTAATGGATCAGAGTAGAACAAATGGAGCAAACCCATCCTAATCCTATCCTAACTCTGTTTTTGTTTGTTTGTTTTATTATTTGTTTGACTGTTTGTTACCTCTTTACACTTTATCTGAACAATCTT
Organism: Ephestia elutella; assembly: GCA_018467065.1. Classification (NCBI taxonomy): domain Eukaryota; kingdom Metazoa; phylum Arthropoda; class Insecta; order Lepidoptera; family Pyralidae; genus Ephestia; species Ephestia elutella. The sequence goes on from CM031566.1 coordinate 15,953,295, forward strand.
CCTGAAATTCGCAAACACACAGTTAGAAGCACTGAGAAGGACATAGGGTACCTTTCATCCCGGGAAAAAGCACTGTTCCCGTGGGAAATTCACGCGGGCGAAGCCGCAGGCAAAAGCTAGTCTATAATAAAAAAAAAACACGGCTTAAACATGATATCTCAAAAAGGTCCAATTTTGGTCCGGGCGCTTGCCCAGTAAACACCACCCTTTGGGGTGCGGGAAAAACGCTGACTGGCCAATTTTCTAGATTTATTTTTCAATTTATTTTTTCTGTGTAAGCAATTAAGGTATCGTTAATTATAATGGCTGGGTTAATGTCTGTTCCTTTGTTGTGCGTTTTCTCACGATGTTATATTACTTAAGATAAACGTGTTTAAGATAACGTTTTTATATAAATATGGATAATTATTTTGTGACTTTGACATCGTCTTGACCTCATAAAAATATTAGCAAATGATAATACTCTTCAGGTTTATTAATATAAATAAATATTTATGTCCTTATACCGGCAAATCCAGTATGGAAAACTAATATTCTCATATGTTAATATTCATTACAATTATGAGTGACATTTCCTTTATAGGGAATGGAATTTTCATGTTGCTCGTACTTTAGAAGCTCCATTTAGAATCTTTATTATTTATGTACTAGCTTTTGCCCGCGGCTTCGCCCGCGTGAATTTCCCACTGGAACATTGCTTTTTCCCGGGATGAAAGGTACTCTATGTCCTTCTCAGTACTTCGAACTATGTGCATGCAAAATTTCCGGAAGATTGGTTCAGTAGATAAAGCGTGAAGAGGTAACAAACAAACCAACAAACTCACTTTCGCATTTATAATATTAGTTAGGATGTATATACTAGCCGCGCCCCAGGGCTTCACTTTCGTGGGAATTTTGGTATAAAAAGTACCTACCCTATGTGCTATTTCCTGTATTTTTCTACTCGTGTACCAGATTTCATCAAAATCCATCCAGTAGATTTTGCATGATTGAGTAACATACATCCAAACTCACAAACATCCAAACATTCGCATAATCCTAACTAATATTATAAATGCGAAAGTGAGTTTGTTTATTTGTTTGTTATCTCTTCACGCTTTATCTACTAAACCAATCTTCCTGAAATTTCGCATACACATAGAAGTACTGAGAAGGACATAGGGTACCTTTTATCCAGGGAAAAAGCACTGTTCCCGTGGGAAATTACACGCGGCGAAGCCGCGGGCAAAAGCTAGTAATAATATAACTGCTCACCGCGACTCCGTTCTCGTGAAATTTGACATAGGTACAGTCACGATCATTGACATATATCTACGCAATTATAGACCTTATCTCATTGTCTTAAGGAGCGATGTGTTTACAAATTAATGCTCGTGACTTTACTTAAGAGGTAGTCTATTTATTTTCTTCTCTACTTCTATACCAAATTCAATAAAATCTGTTGTGGTTTATTTTGCAAAAAGTACATACATATATACATACATAGAATCACGTCTTTATTCCTTACGGGGTAGACAGAGCCAAGAGTCGTGAGACTAGAAGGCCACGCTTAGCTGAATGGTGGGCTCTCTGATGAAATGGAGATTCATGTGTAGTGACAGGTTGCTAGCCCATCGTCTATGAGTGGAGGAATCCCTAGTTTAAAGCCAAAAAATAGTTGTTATAAACAATAGTGACATACAAAACGTGACACAATACGCCTCTCATTTTTTAAGTCCGTAAAAACTACGGATGTGTACGCGCAGATTATCCGCGAACCCACGTCATACATAATTCATACACGGCTCATACAGCGTGGCCTACGCACGGACATGATACGATAAAGTATAAGCGAAACACTTTCTTAATAGGTGTTGTATGGTACAAGGTGTAAGTTGATAGCGATCTACATTTTGCTTTCTTTATCTTATCTTTATCTTAAAAAATTGAAAGTCATTATTAATTAATTTTAAGCATTATTTCGAAGGAGAGAGAGGCCTTTGTCCAGTACTGGGACATTGATGGCTATTAAATAATTATTCACTCATTACTAGCGCTTCGCCCCGACTTCGCTCGGGAGCAAAATACATAAATTGTAGCCTATGTCACTCAGGTATAATGTAGCTTTCTATTGGTGAAAGACTTTTTGAAATCGGTCCAGAAGTTCCGGAGATTACCCTCTACAAACAAACTTACAAATACTTCTTTATATTATTAGTGTGATAAACAAAATGTTCAAAATATATATAACTTATTCGCAATTAAGAAGCGGTAAACCACTACACAAGAGCAAGAATAAAAAATCTATCAAGCTAATTATTAAAAAATACAAAACACGACTGACAACTCACACAGCCTATGTCACTTGGAAGAGTGCAAGAAATCTAAAAATACCTCTCAAAAAAATCAAAATGTTTGGAATAAAGAAAGTTACATACATACGTGAACCCTGAAAATATAACACTCCTTTTTTGGTCAGTCGTGTAAAAAATATAACTTGAAAAGTCTTTACTAAGTTTATGACTTGCACCAACAGGTCATCAATCATTTCAATTTCGAGCAACGCCGGCACCGCACGCTAGTTGCGTCACCAAGAAAGTGTTTCACTGTTTCACATGCTACTGACCGCTGCTTATTCTGGCCGCGATACGCAATATCGTTTCTATATTGTTTAGATATCCATCGGAGAATAGATCAATGCAAAAACTGTATCTTTATCAAATCGAAGATATTCTTTAATTAATAATAACTCTAGCTTTTTATAAGTGAGGTGTTTCACATACTACTGACCGCTGCTTATTCTGGCCGCGATACGCAATAACGTTACTATATTGTTTAGATATCCATCGGACAATTTAGATCAATGCGTGAACTGTCACTTTATTAGATCAGAGATATTTTATTAGATCCGAGATACTTTATTAGATCCGGAGCA
>CM031566.1:15956308-15983737 GCA_018467065.1 Ephestia elutella
ATATTCCGAAAGGATAAATACATAAAAAAATAAATAAATGCCGTATTAATTCTAGCACATTTACCAGCGATACCTTCTCGTCCAGAATGTATGGAACAGCCATAGATTTAGAATATACAAACATCTGATTTTTATTGAGATATCAAAGTTGGTCCTATATAAAAAGCTACTCATGTTCATACTCATGAACATTTACTCACTCACGAAAGTACTCACTTTCATCAGTAGAAATGATGACAATGCTTTTGAATTCACACTAAGTAACAAGTAAGCCTTTAGATCGAGAGTCTTGCAAGAAGGTGAGAGAGTCCTTTGGCCACCTGGGACATAGATGGCTATTCAAAAGCTGGTATAACAACTTTTATTCATTTTGTGTGGATCGAGAAATTTGTGTTTGTGATCGAGAATCAGAATAAGCCAATGGTGCCTTCACTTGCCGTTGAGGAAGCGACGGAGAAGCTCGCGACGTCCGAGCATGCGGGAAATCTCACATAAAAACCGTAATCGGTTCTCATACGCCAGTTACCTGATTCCTTCGATATTTGACTTTGAAATTAAGCAAAGAAATAAAAAAACGAAAAAATCCTTTTTATTGGTTAAAAACATTGAAATGAGAGCGTCACAGCCGAGAGCGTCGCGGACATACAAATTTTGGAATTCGAGAGCGTTGCGGCCGAGGGCGTCGCGGATTGAGAGCCTAATGGCCGGGCCCGAATTACCTACGTCCATAAGACATCATATATGAAATGCATGGCACACACGAGAAAACTTGTACTGAAGAAAATTGGCCGAAAGTTTGAGAAAATCCTTCACATTGGTTCCAATTGAGCAATTTAAAAAAATTCCAACGATGAAGTTGTAAAAAATTGCATAGTTTGTCGATTTATACATACATACATATTATCACGCCTTTTCCCGTGAACAGACAGAGTCTAGCGATTTCCACTTGCTACGATCCTTACAGATCTCTCTCGCTTCCTCTACACTCATCACTCTCTTCATACAGGCTCTCCGGTTATGGGTGCTACTCGATTTATAATTCGATTACTTAATACTGTGTGTTTGGGGCCCATCACTCTTCACCACTAGTGTTAATGTTAAGTCAAGCAAATTATATTGTCTCTGGGTAGCGATCCATCACTTACGCTGGTGAATATGTCATTCTTGTATTAGGATCCTATCAGCACGTTATTTACTGTACAATAGCTTCAGTAGTAATAGCTTTAGAAGCGGTGGTGTTGGCCAAGTGGTAGGGCGCCCACCTGTGACTGCAAAGTTTCCATCTACCACCACTTGCTTCCGGTGAAGGCAAACATCGTGAAGAAACCTGCACTCTAGTTGATGATTATCAGCTAGTGTGTGAAATGGAGAAGGCAATGGCAAACCACTCCATTAAAATTGCCAAGAGAGTCGTTGTGTGTGTTTCATTTCATATTTATGACCACGACCCTCAGTCATAAGGAAATACGACTAAAGAAAGAGAGCTTTAGTAGGATTCTATTATTTTTAGCTAAATAAATATCTATGTAAGTGCCTTAATTTCATCATCATCGTTACCTAAGTTAGTTATCATGAATGTATGAAATATTTTTTCTTTATCATGGTTTCGAGTACTACAATTTACATATGCGTTCAAAATTTCGAAATCGGGTATTGAGTCACTAACAAGAAGAATCGATAAACGAACGATTGGAAATTAATAAAACAAAACTCAAAAGCATTTTAAGATCCATAAAAAACGGAAATTTGTCCATAAAAAAAATAGAATACAAAAATGTTCTAACTGGCCAGTATAGTACTGGCCGTTAATATTGAATTTTATCAAGTTTCATTGAAAAAAAAAAGAAAATTACAACACTTTTATAGAATACAAAAATTGACTAACTGACCAGAATCAATTTCGTGTGTAGAATTAATTATATCAATAAAGTGTTACTTGCCACAGTCTACGAATAGTTTATATGTTATTCAACCAGTTATATCATTGCTCGTTACACGCTATAAGCACTCTACATTACGCACTGCGCGTATCTGTTCTATGTAAATCACAGTTCTGACATATTTGACGTAATACTTTAAAAGGAAAGAAATAAAATTACGTGAAAGTAGGTGTTGCTTCCGTTGTTTTTGATGTAAAACATCTATTGGCGCAGGTTTGGCGAGTAAAATCACTCGAATGCCGTGCCAAGATGCTCATATGTTTTACATTAGCCGGGCATTTTTATATAACAAAAGCAATAAACGTTCGATCTTCAGAAATCAGAAATAAAAAAAAATTACTTATTAGAAGACCATAATAATCTTTTTTTTGTCCATTAGATTTTTATTTTCATTCCATTATTAACACAAATTACAAAAGATATTTAAGAACGACCGTTAATGATATTAAAACCTTTTAAAATATCATCTGTTCCTATGTCTGAAATTTCACCTGTAATTTAATTTTTGAAAGTGCAATTTAACCTACTTTTTCTATTTCTGTGCCTATTAACGACTGAACTGATACTTGCATGCGTCATGTACACAGTACATTCGCTTTCACCATCCCTAACTAATGTTAAAAATGCGAAAGTAAGTTTGTTTGTTTATTCGTTTGTTTGTTACCTCTTCAGGTTTTATCTACTGAACCAACCTTCCTGAAATTTTGCATACACACACATAGTTAGAAGTACTCATAAGGACAAATAGTACCTTTCATCCCGGGAAAAAACACTGTTCCCGTGGGAAATTCACACGGGCAAAGCCGCGGACAAAAGCTAGTTTAAAATATTTAGAATTCAAAATAAGAGTATTTAATTAAAACTTAGGCCTAAAGGCACGTTCACCAGAAATAAATCTCAAAGCAGCAACAAACTACTAGCAAAAAATTCAAAAGCATATAGAAACCGACTCCACAAGAATTTGAACTAAGCAGTTATTAAACCGTCAGTTTACATATTAGTCCTTGTAGATTATCTTGCAAATTTATTGAGATGAGCCCTCGTACGTGCCTCCCAACATCTCGGATAAGATTAATTGGGTTAGGCCTGTTGTCCAAAACAAGCTATAAAATGGGTCCAGCCGTTAGGCCAATCCGCCTCGCTCTCAATATCTTTAGCTATTTGAAGAACTATTTCTAACATGATACAATGTCGAGATACTAATATGGTATACTAGCTGCAAAAGTAGAACTATAAAAAAAAACGTCCACATATACAGTCATTTAATTGTAAGACATATGTTGTAAAGTGACGTCTTTGGAGAAAATGCAGCAGTGGAGTTTGTTGCGCCGCCTCTTCTCCACTTGCGCTTTGGAGGCGGTGGTAAACTTAGCTTTAGAAAGTAATTTTTATGACGTCAACTAACGTAAAAAACAAGAATGTGACGATTTATAAAGCCTATATGAATTAAAATAATTGACTTTGACCCCGGAGCATTAGTTCCGTGGAAATTTTGGAATAAAAAGTACCTTATGTATAGTAGGTTATATTTTCCCGTGTACTAAATATCATAGTAATCTGTCAATTAATTTTGCGTGATTGTGTAATTATAATAATTCAAATAACTTCCCATTAAACAATTTTTACGATTTATCGTTTTTTTATTTATTTAAACAGTATGAAAGAGGACATTAAGTTGCCCATAGTACTAATCTCACAAACATGTAATTATATCTATCATCTCTGAAAACATAGGTGTTGCGAACTCCTTTTAAATGTCATTTTCTTTTTATCTAGAAAATATCTGTGTTCCTTTATATTTTTAGTTGTCATGTTTTGTCATTCATTGTGAGCCAATAAATATGGTAAAAAGTGTAGTTATTTTCAATTATAAATATTTAAAATCAGCGCCTACTAGTTCATTACAATAGACAGGTGACACTCCTTTTTGAGCAGTCATGTACAGATCACTATAAGTAATCAAACAAACTCAAAACGCTATCGATTATACAAAGCTTAGCTTGCGCTATAAAGCGCTATATCTTCTTGTATATGGAGGACAAGACTTATAGTAAATTAATGAACAATTAATTAAGTTCCTATGGGGAACTATCTCTGATCTTTTTGCAGGAGTCTGTTACCCACTTGTGGATAACGACATTATTTATGACTAGCTAACTTGACACAGCGATAGGAAACGTTAAGCAACATAAGGTGCAGCACGGCTTGGATGGGTCGTAGCGACTAGCCAAAAGTTATTATGTGGCATAAAGAGAAAAAAAAATATATAAAACATCAGGCAAAAAAGATTTAAAAAAATCCGACCAATATATTTTGCGAGCAAAAAAAAGTAAAGAATAAAAAGTAGGAATATTTAGAGGTCTTGTCATATTCCACTCATGGCTGAGGGGAGTCCCTCATTACGTGGAATAAAACACACACAATGACTTTTTTGGCAATGTTAATGAAGTGGTCTGCCATAGCCTTCTCTATTTCACACGCTAGCTGATAATCATCAACCAGAGTGCAGGTTTCCTCACGATGTTTGAAGTGGCGGTCTATGAAAACTACCATACATGAGTCAGATTGGTAGATACTTTATGTGGCTCGAGCAAAATTCGAACCTGGGACTTTTCTACCACAGGGTAAATGTTTTTATCACTCAAACATCACCGCTTGCTATTATGTTAGTATAGCAAAAAGTTGAGTATCCTTGTAGACAATAACTTGGTCACTAGTGGTCGTTAAGACGACACTTAGCAACCCTTGGTACAGTCAGAAAAAAAGTATTTAACTGATACATGAAACTGATATTATAATAAGGCTGAGATTTGCTTAAATGTGCTGATCTATGGAACTACAGTACGGACTTTAAAAATTCTTTAAATACCACAGAATTAGGAAATCTTCGCTTTGCAAGAGGTTCTTTATATCGCAGTCAAAAAGCACTAAGAGATTTTTATAGGGTTTGCTCTTGACCACAATCTTGCCCGAGGACAGAGATGAGGTATACGGTGTAAGCTAGCTTACCCAGAAGCAGCCTATTCACTCCTGGTTTTGAAGAGAGTCAGGTTGTACGTCAGGAATACAGACGCAGGCAGGGAGTTCAATGATTCGCTGTGCGCATTAGGAATGATGATGACAAGCGCTTGGTGCGTGCGGGGGAATATAAACCAGGAAGGAATGATAGCCCGGAGTGCGTCTGGTTGTCCGATTGAAGATTTTGAAAATTCCACCCATTAGGGGATGAAGTTTGGTTTGGATTTGAGTTTGTATAATACTTAATCACGCAACTAATAGACGGATTTTGTTAAAATTTGGTACGTCATCATCATATTCAGCCCACATCAACCCACTGGGTATAGGCGCTTTTTTCGCGCCACTTCTGCATCAGTTCTGTGCCAGTCATATGCCAATGTCATCTGACCAGCGGGTAGAAAATACCGGATCGGAAATAGCACATGGGTACTGGGTAAGGGTACTTTTTATCCCAAAATTCCCATGGGAGCGAAACCCCGAAGCGCGGCTCGTAAGAATAATAACCAAAACTTTTTTTAAGACCGTACATTGTCGAAATATTAAAACCCAACATCCAATATAATGGGTGCTTGTATGGCACTTGACAATGGAATGGCTACCTACTTCTCGGAGTGGTTTTTCTTTTAAATCCAATGATTTCTTATTGTTTGTGAGATTTTCCAATCTATTTCATTGATAGGTACTAAATAGGTATATAGAGGTACAGACAAATCACACAGATTCAGTTAGCCCCAAAGTAAGTTTGAGACTCGATACTATATTTTATAATAAATACATATATACAATTTGTCCCGTCATCAGTGTCGGAGCCTTTGATGGCATTTTTTATAAACAAATCACCAGTCAAAACTTTTTTTTTTTTTTTTTTTTTTTTTTTTTTAATTTTTTAACTTTCATTTTCAACCGACTTCCCAAAAAAGGAGGAGGTTATATGTTTCGATGTATGTATGTTTTTTTTTATGTATGTTCGCCGATTTCTCCGCCTACAGTGGACTGATTTCCGAAATTGTTTTTTTATTCGTAATGATATATACCCAAGTTGGTCCCATTTTAACCACGTCAGAATCTGTTCGGTAATTTTAAAGATACCCAACAAAATATAAAAATACCAACATTGCATTATAGAGCAAAAGCCCGCGATAGCATGCCACTTCCTTATTTTATTAAAACTAAAGGATTTTCTGTGTATGTTCCCAACAAAGAAATAGCGATTAGCGACTATAAAAGTTGGATCATGATTACTTAGGCAGATTTTTTGTAGCAATAACATTTAAAGTGGTAACTCAATTTCCTTAAAGTAAAGATTTTTAAAGATTTTATTCCTAATAATATAAGAAATCAAAACCATCCATTTGCCACCTGCAATTGGTGCAGATATAAACCCCTGGTATTAGACATTGTAACTTTACTAAATTATAGTTATATTTGTTTTATTATAAAAGATGAATTTAATATTACTTTGGAAGGCCCCCAAGGGTGCTTTTATACCTATAAAAATCATCTTTGCTATCCACATATTACCTGCGTAAGCAACTAAGATCCAAACTTCATACCTAGTCGCTAATATTTTTTATCCCGTATATACCACGCAGAGAAACATTCAGTATTTTTAAAATAGAGAGAAGGTTTGGTCATCGCGTGCTCACGGAGTCTATTTATGTGCCAAAAATAATAGACAATTTGACATGTTCTGACATTTCAAAATCAGAAGAGCTGACATAAAAAAGTTTCGAATTCTTAATTCTTTATTTTCTGCCACCAGTAAAAAGAAAAGTTTAAGTTTTTATTAAAGAAAATGAAAAGGTGTAGAAGCACTAAAAATGAAGTAAAATAAAACTTTTTTTCAAAAAAAAAGTGAACCGACTTCCATTTATAAAACTTAAAATCACTTAAAATAACAATAAAGAAAAATGTATTAGCATGCTACCTACTGAATGAAGGTGGCAAGTCGGTGCCAAATTGAATATTAAATAATCTAAATTAACATTAGAATCATGTATGTGGATATTCAGGATACATTTCCATTCCCACATGTATATATGTTACGGTAAATCTGATTAATTGAAAATTATTAATATTTTTACAAAATTATTAATATTAACCACATGTTTTGGTAAATATGAGTAAAGGATCAGAAATTTATTACTTTTTAGTAGTAATTATTAATAATTCACGACACACTCATTGGTAAAAGTTATAAAATAAATAAAAACCCAATGTTTTTTGACCAGCTTAGGTACTTATTTATGATATTAAACACTGTCTTACAATTATATTAATTAGAGATCACACAAACAAGGGTTAGCATGTACTTGCTTTAAAACAGAAGAAAAGGACAACAAATTCACATATTCTGAACTAGAATATTAAATAAATCAAACTATAAGGGCACATTTATTACAAAATTAACAATAAAATTCTTATAAAAATCAAATCTACCATCAAACTTACAACTTTAAAAAACTTTAACCCATATCTGCCCAGAACTATTTTTTGGTCTCGGATGTCTACCCATTTTTAGATATGTTAGTACCTAAAGAAGGGTACTTTAGAAATGAAGGCTTCTAAATGAAAATTTAAAGGGGGGGATGGGGGAAGTGTGTTTTTTTCATTGGGTCGAAAAACGACCCCTGGGGCAGATAGTGTTACGTAAAATTAAGTTGAAGTAAAAATGTATTTATGTATTACTTAACATTATTATTATCGCAATAAAATAAGTTGTGAATTCATGAATTATGATATGTAAATAGACATTATATTTTCTGCATGCCGAAAACTAGTTTTATTTTTACATAAAAAAAAACATTTAAATTAGTTTTTGAGCCTTCTATATTATTGGCTCTGGAGTTATTTCTTGTTTTCCTTTTCGCATTTAAGTTAGGTCCACTAATTTAGAATTTTTAGGATAAAGTGGTGAGAAAACTTCTTGCAGAGGTCTCGTTAACTTGTGACTGTTCTTAGGAAGAAGTCTTCATCGCCCAGGAGCACTTTCCACCTGCACTTTGTGTTGAGTGACAGTACTATTTTTCGTTCACACTCTGTTCAATTAATGTTTTTTGTACAACTTTTTCCCAAAATTCAAACTAGTGGACCTAACTTGGTGTAAAAACAAAACAAGTAACAACTCGATGCAAGTAATCTAAAAGGCTCAAAAGTGATTTAAATGTATTTTTATGTAAAAGTAAATGTTTTCCGCATGTAGAAAATTTGATGTTAATTACACGCCATAATTCATGAATCCGTACCTATTTTATTACTGCACGATAAAATAATTAAAAATAATATGATACCTATTACATTTGTTATTCAACATATTTTTAGAGTAGCACAACTGCCCAAGGGGTCGTTTTCGACCCATCAATGTTTTCGACAACATGATCTCAGTAACAAACAAATATTTTTTTAAATACTTATATGCACTATACTATAAATACACTATCGAACTATTATACTAAATACAACATGACGAATATTTTTTTAAATGTATAAAATTATCAGTTAAAATTTTTCGCAACAAGAGACAGATATTATTGCCACTCCAAATTCAAGTCACAACTTTGACTGTCAATAGATTTAATAAACTGAGCAGTGTAACTAATTTCTCTGTTGTTTCAATAGATAATAGTTTACGATCTTTTGAATTGATAATCATAGACGATCACAAAAAATGGATATTTATGTGCAAATTATTTTTTTTCTATGACACGTTTTTTGGGTCCCGAAAACGACCCGCTGGGCATATATGGGTAAACTTAAAAATTATCACATTTATCACTACTACGGTTAAATTATTAATAAAAACCGACAAATGCTTGATTAATTTATCAACTTTAACCTCGACTTTCGAGTAGAAATTATTAATAATAATAGATAATTATTAATAATCATCAATTATTCCACTCTTACCGTAACATATATACAAAATGCCTAGCTAAACAATTACATAGTCCTGCACTTGGCACCGACTTCACCTCATTCAGTAGGTAGCATGCTAATACATTTTTCTTTATTGTTATTTTATGATTTTAAGTTTTATAATGGAAGTCGGTTCACTTTTTTGAAAAAAAGTTTTATTAAATTAAAATTAAACAGTTTAATGGGCTAGTTTATTCACAAGAAGCAAATAATTCTAATAAATACTTTTTTTTTGGCGTTTACGATTTTACTTTTTTTTTGCCCTTCATATTGAAACATCTTTTTTATTTTATTGTTATCTACATGATTAGCTTTTAAATGAGACCTATTTTATGTCGACAGCACTTTTACACGAGTAGTTACGATTGAATTAGTAGAAGAGCCTGAAAAAACAAAATGGCTGCCATTTTACTACAGTAAAAGAAAAAAGTTATGAGTGGTGATTTGTTCATAAAAAATGCCATATAAAATACCATTAAAGGCTCCGACACTGATGACAGGACACGTTGTATATAGATAAACATCCAAGACCTAGGTCTATCTGGAAAAGATTATTTTCCATCTTGACCCGACCGGGGATCGATCTTGCATGGTGTGGCAGTCCGGCGTGATAATCAATAGGCCACGGAGGTCGTCAAAAATTCATAAAAATTTATAATATACTAGCTTTTTTCCTTAGCTTTATTCGCGTGAATTTCGTTTTTTACCCCATTAGGGGTGGGATTTCCGAGAATCCTTTCTTAGTGCTCACTTGCGCTATATAAAGAATCTCTTAGCAGAATTTCAAGTTTCTACGTTCAACGGTTTCGTCTCCGAGTTGATATACCAATCAGTCCGTCAGGAGTCCAATTTTATATTATACAGACTTTTCTTTAATTAATATTTTCAATTTCTCGGAAAAATCCCATGAGTTTTATTATTTATCTTTGTAATAAAAAGTTTTTCTATCTTTCCTTTCAATTAATATTTTAATTTCTTGGAAGGAATCCATAATTAACTAAATCTTTGTTAAGTTATTTTAACTGATATTGGCAACTTTTTGAAAGAAATTGGTAATTTACTTATCTTGGTTCAATTAAGTTATTTAATCTGTAGGTACCTTTCTTTGTAAATTTCAACTGCTTCCAAGGTCGTGACCTTCTTCTTGACCCTGATTCATGATCCGGATCACTAGGTAAGTAACCTTAATTTCTAAAGCTTTTAACTTACTAAATAATCTTCATTTGTAACGAAATGCTGTCAACATCCGTAACAATACCTACTTATATATCATTATAAATGGGAAAGTCTATTTGTTACCGCTAGAACAATTTTGATAAAATTTTGCATAGATAGAGTTGATGTAGAGAGAGAGATAAAGGTTTTTTTTATTCAAAAATAGCAAAAAGAACACTTAACAAATGTTTTAATTTTTATTGGCATTTTTTTTTAAATGCTTACATGCAAAGTTCACTTACATTTTGCTATAAATTACTGGGCGTAGTAATGGATATTGAACATTTCAAAATATATATTTTTTTAATTTGCCTTCAAACAAAAAATGTGGAATAAACTTCCCTCAGCGGTGTTCCCGAATAGGTTCGATATTGGAGCCTTCAAGAAAAGAGCCTATCGCTTTCTCAAAAAGTCGGCAACGCATCAGTGACCTTAGGTCGTTGGTGTCTATGGACTGCGGTGATTGCTTACCATCAGTCAACCCGCATGCTCGTTTGCCTAATCTATACATATAAAAAAAACATGTACATAATATGTACTATAATATAGTAAAACAGTAAAATATTTTGTCTGTACATTTAGTATTTTTGACTGAAATGGATAGAGGAACACTTAAAAAGAATAATAGAAAGCAAAAAAATTTTTTTAGAATTTCTTGTCTGTCTGTCTGTATGTATGATCACGCTAATCTCCGAAAGTACTGACCCGATTTGAATGAAACTTTTTTTGTTGTGTAGCTATTAAGCCCAGGCAACATTTAGGCTATAATTGATTTTGAAAACTGGAACACCTGATGAAGAACCTAAACAGAACAGTTAAACTATAAGAAATATGGAAATGGTGCCTTAACAAAAGTCGTTTAACCTGATGAGCATTTTCTGCTAACGTATAAAAATTGAAGATCTGGAACATCTGATGAAGAACTGCAAGAGACCAGCTACACTGTAACATATATGGAAATGGCGCCTTAGTATAAGTCGTTCAACCTGATGAGCATTTTCTGCTGACGTATAAAAATTGAAGATCTGGAACATCTGATGAAAAGCTCCAAGAGACCAGATACACTATAACATATTATATGGAAATGGCGCCTTAGCAAAACTTGATTATTCTGATGAACATTTTCTTTAGACGTTTAAAAATCGAAAATCCGAAACAGTTTGGAACACAAAAAGATTATTCATCTAAGCGAAACTTACGCGGGCGAAGCCGCGGGCGACAGCTAGTATTCTATAAAAAAATGGCACTTTTTCAAGTCGAAAACTAAAATAATTACATGTACATTTCGGACTACATAATTATAATAACCAACAATAAATACGATATACCATCGGGATAATGCCTATTATGTCACTATACAATAACACAGGACTCCCGTAGAACAACGCCGATCCATTATCATTAGAGTCGTCTGCCAAGCCGTCTCGTTAGTGAATATTGATCTTCTGTTAATTAATCAGCTTCAATACACTATTTGTTGCCTGGGACTCTACTTGTGTAGGCATTATGGGAATCCTGGTCTCTATTTGCAGAAAGCAGCAGTAAATAACTAGTGATGTGCCGTTACCGAAATTTTGAAAGAAACAGCGGTAAGTTTCTTGAATATTTCACGGTAATTTCTTGATAGCGGAAAATTTTCCTCAAAACCCGAGAAATTTCTGAGAATTTTCGGAAATTTCCAAAGGAAGAAATTTTCGGGAACAGGAAATTGTGAAAAAAAAAAACTTAATAATTAAATTAATTGCGCATAGCATCTCATTTTCTTAATATTTTAAAATGAACTTTCGCACCCACTTATTTGGTTCATTTTTAAATATTTGGGAAATGAGAAATCCTAATCCTAACTAATGTTATAAATGCGAAAGTGAGTTTGTCTATTTGTTATTTCTTCACGCTTTATCCTCTGAACCAAACTCCTGAAATAACTTAATTTTTTCATATTTTCATCTAGAATCTGATTGAAATAAGATTTATGTCAAAGTCAAAGTCATTTTTTTTTATTGAAACTTCGCCTTCAAAGAAAGCTCTCACATCGATAACTAATTATTTAATCATAATATATTATGTCTCAAAGCTACAAACTACTAGTACGTAACAAGTTTTCCAATAAATATTTATTTTTATTTACGCACCAACTTTTCACGATTTCATACAGATAATGAATATTTGCGAGTGAAAGACTATGAATAAGGTGTCAGAAACGACTGGCAGACATGGGTTTAACGTCAATTTCTCTGGAAACATAGTAATTTCCGGGACAAGCCTTGACACGTTATGAGTTTCTGTCAACATTATACATCTACTTATACATTTGCCACGTTGAAAATAAATATTATTTTTATAAGGTGATTTTAAATCAAAAATTCAAATATTTTGAGGGTAGACTCAGTTTATAATGTCAACTTTTTCCGATAAACTTTTATAGAAAGTCATGTTTTTTTCACTCAGATTAAAAGGGAACGGAACAGAGATGGCATATGCTTTTAGTAATAGGTAATAGATGACTTTTCATCCACCAGCTAAATTTTTTCATCAGCTCTGGATGGTTAAACTGAGCCGGTTTCCAAAGAAATCTATAGCACAAAGTAACAATTTTTTTTCCACAGCGAATCGTTTTCCGGAAATTCCACGGACGGTTACCTGTTTACACGTCGCCGACTCTACGTGTGACCAAGTCTTAAGTTTTATGTAATTTAGATTAAAATACATTCTAAAATGTTGATTTTGTGTTGCCTGAAATAAAAATAAACAAAAAATAAATGAATAAAGTACTTATATTCAAATCTCACAAACTTTTACGTTTAGGTAGGATTTGACGTCATCATATACACACATAGTAAACCAAATCAGATAAACAAAGACTAGGTCGTATTACAGAGCCCTTCAAAATGTTACGATATTAACACAAGACAACAACAACTGACAGTGTTAAACAGTACCAAATTACTGTCTAACATAGCATTGATATTGCGGTCCCTACTACGAAAACTCGAACTCGTTTTCTAACTTTCCATTTTCTCTGCACAAAGAAATAAATATTCTTGTTCTTTGCCTATTCCCACATTAGGTAGGGTCGGCTCTCCTAATTTTTTGGCGCCAAGACATTCTATCAAGGGTTGTCGGGTCGGAAATAAATACACAAAGAAATAAATATTTTTTTAAATATAGTACCTATCAACAATATATATAGAAGTATAATATATGTACGCATTAGTTTAGTGTGTAATACTTACGGAGGAAGACTAAAGGGCCCTAGATTCTGTGCCAAGGATTTCAACATAATAAAACAGTGGTAATGATTGAGTGTTCTCTAAAATAATTATTATAGGTACCTATTATACTAAGGTTACAAACTGTGGTTAGATATATATTTTATAGGACTGCTGGAAGTTGCACGTAGTACATGTATATGTATAAGTAAAAAAAAAACCTTTGGAGCTGGTCCTATAATAAGTTTCTTTTTAGTTTTCTTGTGACATAGAATATTTTCTACGATGCTATATTTTATTACGAACGATTGAGCGGCAATGAAGATGTGATAATTTTTTAGTACCTACATACCATTTTTTTATTTGTTATATATCTATAGGTATGTATATTGTCATTTCAACGAAAGTAATTTGAGAAAAAATCTTGATAGTCCGTGATTTTTCTGACATAAAAATATTAGTACAAAATAATATATTCTCACCAAAAACTTGAAAGCGTTCAAAATAAAACCAATGGTAGACACCTCCCTACGTACTAAGGAATCATTGCGTAGATCCACTGTGCTAAATGTAGTGTACAGTGCCTCTCGTAAATGTTAAGTGACGATATCCGACTGTACTGGCTCTGGAGCGTTCTGGATCATTTGTGTCAATCCACGGGAAATGGTACCTTATGGTGATTAGCGCTTAAGACGTTCCGAAAAACAAATCATACAAGTTTACTAAGCTTATAATAAGCACAATGTTATAATAAGAAGAGCGGAGCTTCCTGGCACAGGCATCTTTGATAGCCTAAAAGGAGACTCCAACACTTTGTTATAAGATCTGAATTTGTACATGCAAAATAAATATTTTTGATTTTTTTTTTTAATGTCTTAAGTGCCTACGAACATAAGGTAGGGTAGACCGGGTACAATTGTACCAGGGGACGATTGAACCATCGCAAATATCTTCTAAACTAAGCGTCGTACTGTTGTGTGACTGAATCAAGCGCGCCTCCGAACGCGGGCCTCTCAACCGCTAGTCTCGCGCGAACGTGGCACATAGCGGGCGAGTGTCGCGGCGAGGAGAAGTTTCTGCACATCAAAAGTAAGTTTTTTGATGTAATGTTTTTTAGTTATATCAGAAAATCTAAGCTGTATTTTTTACATGGTGATAGTTTAAACGCTTAGTATAATTGACGACAATGCATTTTAATAGTTTTTGTGTCATATAGTGCTCGTATTCACAAGTAATTTACCTTTGTTGTCAAAATGACCTTGTGGGGACAATTGTTACAATTTCTTGGGTATGGTTGTACCGGTACAACTGTCTCCGTGGTACAATTGACCCCATAAGACCGTTTAACTATGTTAATCTTCCTATTTATTTATTCGGGTCAAAAATTTTAAAAGGTATGAGATTATAGTTTACAAAATATAATTTGCACCGATTTGTCATATCGCCTGTCTTGTATTCTGTCGGAATATTTATATTTTGATTATAATATTATATAAGGAAAAATATTAGCCAGTTTCTGACTATTGTACCAGGGGATAGTTGTACCAAGGGGACAATTGTTACATGTGCCTTTCCATACAATATGATAATTGATTATTTGCATGTTTTTTTGTTGTTTATCGCAATTATAACAGCAATATAGTAGCTTCTATGACTTAATTAACCATGTTTTAAAGTCCTTATTATAGAATTTGTTGCTAGAGATGAAAAAAATTATGTTTTATGTTTTTCAAGTTAACGAAAGTTAGTTCAGTTAGTTGTGTGAAATTTTTTGTCTTTTAATTTTAGTTACATTAAAGTTTGTACCGCCGAGTTAAGGTCATATTCAGAAATACATTTCTTTGCTTAAAAACAGTGTTTTATTTCCTCAAAACTTTGGTACAATTTACCCCGTAATGGGGTACAATTGTACCAATTTCCCAATTCTATTCAAATAAAAAAATAATATGTTTATACTGTTTCTATAGCCATAAGAATGGTTCTACCCTCTAGCTAACTAACATAGGTATCGTTGAGTATTAACACTATTTAATAAATATTAAAAAACAACTAGCAATTCAGCGCCAAAGGCAAAATGGTACAATTGTCCCCGGTCTACCCTACCTTTTCTCGTGGATTTATACATTTGTTATCTTCCTATTCTTTTTCTCTCTCTCTCTCATCTGAGCGTTTTCTCGCTTGCATCCTCAGCATACGCGTCGGAGCCCAGGGTCCGATTCCCTACATTTTCTTCTCCATTTCGCACGGTCTTCGGCATCCTTGCTTGTGAGACCACTGGTACGCATATCCTCCTTGACGACATTGATCCAGCTCTTCTTTTTTTTATAACATAGGGCGGCAGACGAGCAATTTTTTTCTTGGGTTTGCCCCTTCTGCCAGGATCGGGCGGTGGATTCTTCGTCTTTTTCGTGACGATCTAATTGTACTACATGACTTTGACTTTGACCATTAATCGGCTACCTATAGCCAATGTATAATATTTGCTCTATATTAGGTTAATATGCAAGAAAGTATACTTTAGCTTTTTACCTGTCTTGTGAAGAAAATTTTATAAAAGGAGGGTAATAAACTAGGATAAAAATAATGAAATAAGACTTAAAAGTATTTGAGATGAGTGCGTTTAAACAGATAAAACACTTTATTATAACTACAACTACGTAATCTTTGGCTAAGTCTAAAAAGGTTATGTAAAACTAATGTAACCGTGTTAAGGGCGTAAGGCCCAATGTTAGCGGGACAATGTCGTTGGGATAAATTAGAAACAGTACAGAAGAACCTTTAGTTCCTAAAATAATATGTCATGTCATTAAAAAAGTGCAGTCATACCAAATAGATGTTACTTACTTCGATGGCTCAATGACCCATAAATGATCTTGCCTTGCCTTAAGGCAATATAAATCATTTTAAATGATCTTAAAGATCATATCGAATAGAAAATAATAGAATAATGTTTATTTAGCTTAGATAAAAAACACAACACAACAAAAACAATAAAAATACAAAGAATGGAAATATTCAACAAACAACATAAATACTCTGCTAAAATGGGGATACACGGAAGTGTTGTCATGGCGTCAATTTGTGCTAAATAAATAGGTAAACAGACATGACAGAAAGCTGTCACCGCAGCCTATATACTCTGCGTTGATCAATAAATCTTTTCACGCCTTTTTTGAAGAATTTCCTGCTGTAGACTCTAGGGATAACTAATGCAGGCAAGGAGCTCATTCTATAATCTTTAAGTATGTCAGAGTAAACTCCTTTTGAAGTAAGTATGCGACACTTTGGACCCCAAGGATGAACATCCTTGAGTCCAAGGTGTCCGGTTTAATGAACATCCTTCCGTTAGAAATGTCGGTTTGTGAACACAAAATATTGCTTGACGAGTACATAAAATATTGCTTTCTCTGTGACAGATGTAATTTTTCAAATATTACATTTATTTATCATCGCATCGGAATTCTTACAACTCTTCTGGTGACTTACAAGATCGATTTTAGGACATGATTTAAAAAAATTATAATGTATTGAGTAGGTACTTAGGTAAATAGTGTCAACTTTGCTTCCAACTTTATTTTTGCGTCATTGTCATTAAAATTCATAGCTTATTCAATTAAGTGGCGCGTCGACTCCGCAATCTGGCTGCATAATGTCTATACCTCATAAATTTTATCTTGGTTCCCTTTGAAATTTGTAAATTAAAATTGTAATAGTCAATTCATTTGTGATAAAATGGAAATTACACTCTAGTTATGTGGGAAAGAAGGAAGTTGAATTATAATATAACTTGTACGTTGTTGAAAGATTTAAAATTATTCAATACAAAGTTTAAAATGGTCGCTTCCCACGTTTGCTTGTACTTATGTATGACTAAGCAATGATATGATGCGGTTTTTACTATAATTCAGACTAGCTGTCGCCCCGCGGCTTCACCGCGTGAGTTTCGCTTAGATGAAAAATCTCTCTTGGAGCTTTTCATCAGATGTTCCAGATCTTCAATTTTTTTATACGTCAGCAAGAAAATGCTCATCGGGTTGAACGACTTTTAATGAGCGCCATTTCCATATTATGTTATGGTGTGGTCTCTTGCAGTTCTTCGTCAGATATTCCAGATCTTCAATTTTTATACGTCATCAGAAAATGCTCATCAGGTTGAACGACTTTTTGATGGGGAACCATTTCCATAATTCTTATAGTTTAGCAGTTCTGTTAAGGTTCTTCATCAGGTGTACCAGTTTTCAAAATAAATTATAGCCTGAATGTTGCCCAGGCTTAATAGCTATACAACAAAAAAAGTTTCATTCAAATCGGTTCAGTACTTTCGGAGATTAGCGTGATCATACATACAGACAGACAGACAGACAAGAAATTCCAAAAAAATTTTTTTGCTTTCTATTATTCATTTTAAGTGTCCCTCTATCCATTTCAGTCAAAAATACTAAATGTACAGACAAAATATTTTTACTGTTTTATTATATGTATATATAAGTATTTTATGGGTATAAAACCGGCAATGTCATAGGCGATGAGCCAGCAACCTGTCACTACATCTAACTCCATTCGACTAATAAGCCCACTATTCAGATAAGCGTGGCCTTCCAAGTCTCGCGACTTTTAACTCTGTCCACCCCGTAAGGGATAAGTACAATAGCAAATACGTTAGAAGGATACTTTATCATCCCTTGAATATCGATTCTTGACTGTCCATTTGACAAATTCTACAAATACAAATATATTTATTGACACACAAAAGGTACATTGATTTTAAGGATAACATGACGAAGATATGGAAAGATTAAAACTAAGGATTAACATTGGCCCCACACAGGCAAAAATGCCTGTCCTGTGGCAGCCCGAAAAACTTAAGCAATAAAATAAATAAATAAATAAAATGATTTTTATTCAGATAACAAGATCCACTTTATGTTAGTAACAATTTGACTTAATAACTATGTTAGTAAAGAAAGTAAAGAAAGTAAAGAAAGTAAAGATATTTAGCTGACGGCGCCGATCACAATACCACTCCAGTAGGAAAGGAGTGTGCTGTCAAACTTTGACCACAATGCCTGCAGGATGCTGTTACTACTGCCCCTCAGTCTGTGCATCAAAGAGGCGACTCGTTTGCGTCTAATGGCGTAAAAGTCATCCGTATGAGCTTCAGCAAACATCTCAGACGCGCTACAGAAGCGAGGCAGCCACAACAGCATCCTGAACATGTTGTTATATTGTACGCGCAAGGCCTTGTATGAGTTTTTGGGTGTATTTAACCCACAGGCCGCTCGTGTAAAAAGACTGGCAAAAGGATTTAAACAAAGTTATTTTGACATCAGTTGAACAGCGAGCAAACCTGCGGGCCAACATGTTACCTCGAACAGCCAAGGCTCCTGGCGCTCCCTCTCGATATCTGAATCATCCTTAAGATCATCTGTTAGGATGTGTCCCAAATACTTAGAATTTATTTACTCTATTAACTTTCATTAAACCATTAAGTCTAATAATAGGTGGTATTTCGGGAATTAGTGCGCCCCAGGCCAAAGTACATACGCGGTATTCGCTTTTATTGGTGTTATATACCAGACCGTGCTCGGCAGCGTACCGTTCGCAGGGACTGATAATAAGCTACGGAGAGCACTGATGGACGGACTCAGCAGCACCATGTCATCCGCGTAGCTCAAGTTGTTTACAGCTACGCCATCTATATAGCAGCCTGCATGCATGCTGCTGAGTTCATCAATCAGGCCGTCCATATACAGGTTAAAAAGCGTTGTCGAGGAGAGATCCCCCCCCTGCCCTCAATCCACATACCATTCTATATTCCTCAGAACAACAATTTGCCCATTTAACAACGTTAGTCTGATTCCCATACCAATATTTGAAAATGTTAACAACTTCGCTTGGGATATTCTGCTTACGGAGTTTCTCCCAAGCAGCGATCTCATAATCAACCAAGTCAAATGCTCGCGATAAATCTAGAAAACAAGCGAAAACTGGTGTTTTTCGCTTCAGATAATACCTAATCGTCTCTTTTTTCATGCTGTATATTGCAGTTTCTGTCGAAAAGTCCTGGTTGGAAGCCAAACTGCGCATGATGTAATTTTAGATTTTCTCTAAGATACGAGTTGAGCAAGCTGTCAAAAACTTTGGCCAAAATAGTAGCCAACGATATTGGCCGATAATTATTCTGGTCACCAATATCTCCCGTTTTACACTTGACGATCGGCACGACTATAGTTTTCATAAGATCCTGTGGCAGGTAACTGTGTCCCAAGCACAAAGAATAAAACATTGAAAGAACTCGAGGTAAGTGACGGCCCGCATATTGAAGATGTTCAATACTTAAACTACTCAGAGCCCGGCGATTTCCCCCCTAGTCATATGCTTTATATCCTTATTAACTGCCTTAATACTGAAATGCAACACTCTCTGTGAGTATCCTCGTGAGAGTCTACCTTTGTATCAGTAACTGCTGTGATTTGCGTTAATATATGGTAAGCGAAAAAGTTGATACTAACCGGCTATATTAAAAGATATTTATTTAAAGTTTAACAGATAAAGATTAGAAAGTGCCAGAGATATACAGAACAACATCAAAAAGTATAAAATATTATAAACGGTAGCAGACAATGTTTAAATCGGCACTTAAAGAAGATCCTCAGCAAAATCATATGTCCAGGCAGCAGAAGCAACATAATTACATTTTTGAAAGCTCCAGGTGACAAATCCCTGATGTATCGCATTCCAGATATTTTGTTGTATACTATCAATTTAATAATCTTTTTTTAATATTTATATATCGAACATCCAATCTAAAGAGATTTGATTCCCCATGTTATAGTACTCTATTTGTATAAGACATGTGCATATCCGAGGCGGGATGCTAGTCGTTAATAAATTATACTGACAATTTCTCATTTCACCACCCCCTTTGTTGTCAAAATAGTTTGGAAAGTAAATGATCGGGGATCATTGGAGCCTGAAATTTTCAAAGACATTAGACCGTCTTAAGGAGCTGTCAAGATGGGTCCATGAAAAATGCTATTTTACGGGCCCTTTGGTTGGGCCCTTGGGTCACTTGGATGGGCCTTTCGTGACGAATGAAGTAAGTATGGTGTGCACAGATATCTTACCACTAGACTCCGTTTCGGGGCTTCTGCTCCTGTGGAAATTTCGGGATAAAAAGTGCCCTGAAACTTTCAAGGGAGCGAAGTTACTATGTGCATCAAGTTAATACAAAAATCATTTATTATTTTAATTTGTACTACTCTTTTAAATCACTTTTATAAGAAGTAAAATAAGGCTGGATTTTATTTTTACATTTTGATGTGAAATGATAAATTATAAAATGAAATTAGTGCTTTGTCCACAAAAACCTCGAAAAAGGTCAAAGCAAACGTTAGACCAACGAACTGTGTTTGTCTAAAAATGAATACTGAATAATTTCGATAGAAACATATTGCTTTCATTTTATTGTATGTTAACGTTCTTTAAAAACATGATTCTTTAAAAGTACCTATACCAGTATTTTTATGTCACTTTTTTATAAAAAAATAAATTATTTTCTCAAGAATTATTATTATAATTAGTTTTTAGGTACCATACGATTACTAATATTTGAAAACAATAAAAGAAAAACATGAAAATTATAACAGCTGAAATAGAAATGCGAAAATCAAGATAATTCTTTTTTTTTAGCTGGCTATTTATGTCCCACTGCTGGGCAAAAGTTAGCAATAAAAATAATTTTAGTTTTCGTTTAATCACAATGATCACAAAAGATTTTAGCATTACTATTTGCATAAGTGGCGGTGGTGGCCGAATGGTTAAGGCACCCGCCTGTGGCTGCAAAGTTCCCAGGTTCGATACCTGCCCGTGCTACATGAGTTTGTATACAAATCTGACTCATGTACCTATGTTAGTTTTCATCGACCACCACTTGCTTCCGGTGAAGGAAAACAGAATCGTGAGGAAACCTGCACTCTAGTTGATGATTATCAATAGTGTGTGAAATGGAGAAGGCAATGGCAAATCACTCCATTAACATTGCCAGAGAGAGTCGTTGTGTGTGTTTCATTCCATATAATGACCACGACCCTCAGTCATAAGGAAATACGACTAAAGAGAGAGAGATTTACATAAGTAAAACAAGATAATTTGAAATAAAAGACAGTACCCCTAAGTGAAAAACGAGCAAGAAAATCTTTGAAATTGTCAAAACTCGCTAAGATATTTCAATCAAATTTCGTTTAAACATAAAATCAATTAGAATTGACAGCGTTATCTAACGAACAAAAACGATTCCTAATTTCAAGAACAAATGGAATTTCCACCATATTTTCAATTATCTCAAATAAGCATCAAGTTGAAGTGAAGTAGTACTTGATACTAAGAAGTGATTTCAATCAAACTTACCTGAAGATTGATTGAACTACTTTCTTTGATAGCAAAATAAGTTCCACCAAATATGTGCTTTCTCCATGGAGATATTTATTTTGTTACTAGCTTTCGCCCGCGGCTTCAACCGCGTGAATTCCCCACGGGAACAGTGCTTTTTCCCGGGACAAAAGGTATCCTATGTCCTTCTCCGTACTTCCAGCTATGTGTATGCGAAATTTCAGGAAGATTGGTTCGGTAGATAAAGCGTGAAGAGGTAACAAACAAATAAACAAACTCACTTTCTTATTTATAATATTAGTTAAGATTTATTGTTTTTATCTATACTACCTATATCTATACATATAAGGAAGCTGAAGTGTTTGTATATGTGTTTGTTTGAACGCGCTAATCTCTGGTAAGAAAGAGTTTTTCAAAAAGGGCCAGTAGCCCTTTTAAACTCTATATTTATAAGTAAGGCTAAACCCGGAATTCCAAAAAGAGTGAAACCACGTTGAACATCGCAATTAACATTCGATTAGTAACAAGTTTTCCGAAATGAAGATTTAAGAATGTAGTACTTACACAGACTTATTCACATAAATTGAACAGTAACTCATGTTCCTCAAGTACGAGTATATTATTGCTCAAGTATGTAAAAAAATGCTCCTTTCCAAAAGAGACAATATGTAACACAATAAAAATAGGGTAACTTGTGTTGTACACTGGCAATAAACGGGGCTATAACGGTGTATAACGGTACACCGCGCGACCTATAAAATGTTTTTATACTCCTTCCCGCCGGGGTTGCTAGTTTACGACTCTCCCCGGGAAATTGGGGAAAATATCCGTCTCATAACACAATGCTAGTATTTTTTACTATCCACACACTCTTTATGGTTGATTTGTTGAATTGGTTCACACAGTATGATTCCCAGCTGTTTTAGAAATGGCGTAGTTATTTACAGATTTTTTAAATAAAAATTTATTTTACGGTTTTACTATTTTCCCACCCATTCCGAATTCTTATTTTCTCCAAATACCTCGAAATATTCAGCGCCACTACTTTTAAAGAAAAAAATGTTAATATCCCATGATTCACTACAGGAAGCCTACGACTGTAATTAAAAAACATCACGAAAAAGCAGATCGCCCTTGACATTCACCAGTCGGAAGCGTCAGGCCAGACACTAGCAAAATGGCGGAAGACAGTCGTTTCACGCGGAGTTCAACCGCTACTGATTGATGATTGACATGTCATCATTGGTGATTAAACACGTCATCTATTTAAAAACTATTATTAGTTTTTTTATCGCATTCTGATCGCTCTGTAGCGTAATAAAGTCCAGCGTCTTCCTGCGACGTTGGTTGGTGAATGACCTACTCTGCGCCTGCCGACCTTTACTTTAGCACTGGAGTACGTAGTACTAGGATACTTTAGAACTAACGTACTTCGTACTTGCATACTTCGACATTGGATACTTTAGAAGTAACGTACATAGACATTTAGTACTTAGACATTCCGTGGCGGAGTCTTTTTTACATATGGCCGACCCACGCCAATCTCCCGCGGGGACGGAGAGAGGCAACGTGGGGCTCGAACTCACTAAAACCACATGGTGCGCCCCTCTCGTCACATAGAGCCGTGGACACGTGTTCATCTGACTTAGTCCGGTCGGTATTCAACTGTGCCATGGCAGCGACTACCTGCTACCAGGTCCCTTTAAATCGAGTCTTAAGCTCGACCGCCAGAAATGCCTGCCGACCTACTCTGACCTACTCTGTGCCCGCCACTCCAGAAAACTTCTGCCCCAACGGCCACCAGTTCTGTGCGCTATATGTCCCTAGAGACATAAGAGTTTCCTCCCTCCAACAAGCAAATCTGCTGGGCTATATTGGTGTCATTTGTTCTCCTGCAGATTTTCATTTATGAGTATAAGTTGTTAGCAACTTTCACGATGGTCGGATGCGGGATGGGTGACCAAAAATATATTATTTCGAGCTTTGTTCTTCGTTAAGCTGTTAATCCCAGCAGTAGGTATTTGCTGTCGTTAAAACCTACCAATCATCAATTAAATAGGGAGATATTTTTTCTCATTGCATCTATATTTCAAGTTCTGGATCTACTGAGATTTAAGAAAGGTTAATGCCAGCAGTCTGGACATTAAAACAGCTGATAGTGATGATGAATCCTCGGTGAATTCGAGCTGGCGTTATTCGTGCGATCATGTTTCAAGATCAATATCGGACAAAATCAAAATCACAAATTCTTTATTGAAACTTCGTGTTCAAAGAAGGCTCTTTTTCACGTCAAAAACTAATCTATTTAATCATAATATATTATATTTCAAAGCTACAAACTACTAGCAATTCGGAACCAACACTGCTGAGAACAAATGCCGAAAGAAACTCATGAAACAGTCGGTCGTCTAACATGCCAAATGGGCTATTTATTATATTTATACTAGATTGTGTACAGTCAATTATTCTCTAGTCTACATAAACACATTCAGAAATTGGAAAAAGCAGACCATAACTACAAAATAAGTAATATTTAACAAAGGAAACTTGTTTGATAACTCTTCAACTTGCGGAATCAATTGACGTATTATCATAATACTGTTATTTGAACGTCTGCCAGAAGTTACATCAAACATATAAACTTACAGAAACATTACAGAAAACAGAGAGTGTTGTCACAACAGTTGACCGTGTTATCAAACTTTCTTGATAAATTTATTTTTGATGAATTTGTTTTCTTATAATCTCCACTTCTTTTTGCCTCTTTAGGCATTAATTTATTTATTAAACTTGGCATTATTATTATGAAATAAAATCGCTTAGTCAGTCAAAAAGATTCGTAGTTTGTCCTTTCACAGGCACATTTTCACGTCAAATTTCAAAAATTTATTGCATGGGGTGCCCCTTACACATGTACATATTATTATACCTATAAACGATATAGAAGAAATATCATAATAATAGAATAAACGTATCAAATATTCCTTTCAAACACTTGGTTGACTGGAAGAAATCCCTTTTGGGACAAGTCCGCCATTGTACGCCTCTCTTTTTTTCACTATGTTTTGTATTTTTCTTGTGTATATGTGCAATAAAGAGTTTACAAACAAACAAAAGTTATACAATATTAGCCTTACGCTCATTTTCTTTATGTTTTTTAGCGATGTTGATTTAGGTTAAGCCTGTAATGACACGCTATATAAAATTAGAAATAAAATAAGTAAATATTTTTAAAACTATACGACGGATGATTATACTACGTTTACGCGACTATGTTGTATACTTACTACGAATTGTTTACGAGGTACTGACTATACACACTTACAGCAACAAGGTCCTCTTTCCGGCCCGCGCGCGGAAGTCCGTATTGCTCGAAGTACACAGTGTTACACGACACATACCAATTTTAATGCGAAAATTTCGATATAATTTTATGCAAAATCTACAGTGTGGATTTTGAAGAATTTGTTAGATCGTCTTACGCATGTGTTTCAATAATACTGCTATTATTTATATCACCACAGTTTATTACATAGTACACACTTTCTTTTACAAAATCGCCAATACAAGCTATTTAAAATTACATATGATAAAATCTTCAAAACGCGCTCCGTCAGATCTCTCCCCATAACATCTCTTCTCCTGTCAAAATCCTGTCTTTTTTGACGTTTTACAATGACATTTTATTTTTTTTAATTATTTCCTAACAAATTAGGTGCACAAATAAATAAAAAATTAAAAAAAGCAGTAAAAAATTATTTTTTTAAATAGGGATTTAAGTCAACAATATTATTTTTCAACTAGTAACATTATAAACGTGGATGTTGGTGACGACTGACGATGTTTATTTATTTACTTATTTTATGTTTGTTACTCTTTTACGCAAAATCTACTGAACGGATTTCGATGAAATTCTACACACGGGTAGATTTTAATCTGGACAGCACACAGTACTTTTTATCTCGAAATTCCTACGGCAGCAAACCCCAGTGCGCAACTTGTATTAATAGAAATTTACACGCCTGATAAACAGGAAGTAACCCTTGCGAACAGATATGGGTTTACGCCCGGGAATAAACGGAAAGAAAAGGTTTTTGCCCGACGTAAACCCATCTACAGGGTGTAAAATGACCTCCGACATAGCCGAAACCCACGTAATCTCCTCATTAATATAAACATTTATTTTTCCCCAAGAAACCATGCCTGGGAAATCAGTAGTTTCCGAGATAATGAGGTTCAAAGTTGAATTGAAAATTTCCATTTTTTTGCAGATTTGTAAAATTTATCATATAATCGTCAAAATTTCATACTAAGAAACCTCATTAAATTTTTAAAGAATTCCCCATCAAAACTAACGCTAAAGTTTTAAACAAGCAATGAATAGTGCCCATCGACAGCTAATTAGACGCGCGGACCGCCTTTGCCGCCCGCGGCCGCGGATCGCTATACACTGATTTTGATTACTTATTGATTTTTGACATCTAATTTATTGATAATTTTTCCCAGTCAATTTTTTACTATGAAGTGAGTTTAATTAGAGTACCCTATGTAACGGCTATGTCGGACGTGATTTTACACCCTGTATAGGTAGGCTTACGCCCCGGAATAAACGGGCAGAAACCGTTTTTTCCCGGGGACGTAAACCCATCTCTGTCGGGAACCTTCGTCATGGTAAGCTAGAGGGATGGCAGGTACAGCCAGGAAATTGCTGGTCAAATTGTAAATGATGATCGATGATGGCGAAGTAGATGAATGAAACTGATGATTAATAATACCTGTTCAAATTTCGGTAAATAGTTAGCGTATACTGTCTTTGTTCTCTCGCAAATTGACAACATCCCATATTTGATAATGTTTTTTTTTATGTTTACATATTCAAAGAGAAAACAAAAGGGGTTCACGTTATAGGAGAGCTCTTCTCCACGGCAAGAAACCGAGAATGTACAAAACCTCCAGGCTCGGCAATCACGCGGAAAGTAGGTACACTCCTCGGAGATGGACCCAGCTCTAAACTCCTACTTTTTAGCACTGGCTGGGATAGCACAGAACAGAACAGTCAGTTCAAGGAGAAACAACAGCTTGCAGTTTGTAGTGCTTCTTCTTCCTCACTTGCGCTTTAGAGGCTGTAGTAAATTAGCCATAAATAAGTAAATCGTTGACGTCAATAAGCGATGTATTGCATGAATAGGGGACCGGACAACTCTTTTTTTTTGACGCTTCTTTGAAATATCTCACATTATTAGAATCATCCGTAAAATAATCACATCCATAACCAAAGTATTTCCCAAGATATAGCAAAAAACAATTCACATTTTTAAGCGATGTTTGGGCGATACCAAAACGCCCCTAACTAACCGTGCATTCATATGACGTCAAGCGTAGAAAATGGACTTTCCCTAAAAGTTTGAACTCTAATAAATCCGCTCAGGAGAATAAACTCGTGCTGAAAAGTCGCAAAATGTGTTTAATTATATGTATTCTATCATAAAATTACATATTTTTAACAATCCTCATACCTTGGCCGGTCCCCTATTGTATCCAATGTTGTTAAAATGAAGAAATAAAATTTAAGCAGAACCTTGTTTATGTCTGAATGATAATTCACCATTCGTAAATACCATTCAAAAGCAAACAAAAGAGTAATAAACGCAATAATTGGTCATAACGGGACAAAGCATTGCCGTTGGCTATGATTGGCTGCGAGCCAGCATTCAATCGGTACCGTGCTGTAACCACAGATT
>CM031566.1:15983837-16087588 GCA_018467065.1 Ephestia elutella
TGGAGCCAGTCCTGAAAATATTTGTAGTTAATTTGAGTCCACCTTATATAGGTACAAGCCACAGGTATTTTGACCAAGGTATTTTGTAGGCTCTAATGAGATCGGAAAATTTTTGACAGTGTAAGCAAAGCATGGTCTCCTCTGACAACATTTTACACGTGAAAATGTTTGGATGGATATATTTATTCTTGGTTATCTTGACTCAACATTGCAAAATCATTATTTAAAAAAAAAATTCTGTTTTTACGAGAGGCTACATAATAAACTGTTTACTAATACCTACCTAATCTTTCCGCTCCTCATTTTCTTTTTAAAATTGTTTTAATTCATTCATTATTTCATGAATTTTGTTACTTTTTATCCCGGAATTCCAACAAGAGCGAAGCTGCGGGGCGCAGATCGTAGATAACATATAAGTAGTAGGAAACACTAAAAAATAAATGCATCTTTACTGCGCAGTTGCATACGTAGGTATTCTAAATTATGCATAAATGCACAAGATTTCCATAGTTGCACAGCTACGATGCACACGTAATGCGCAGCTATTCTTGCATATATCTTTGACAATCTATGTGATTAGTCCGACTGACAGCAGCGGGCGAAATAAAACGCATAGTCAAAGTCAAAATTTAGAAGGACACTGTAAAAATAATAATAAAATAAACTTACTTACTTATTTCGATGGCTCGACGACCCAAAGAGGATCTTGGCCTCCGATACTAGAAGCTTCCATTCCTTCCTGTAAAATAAAACACTTTTTATTTTTAGTACATCTGTCAGATGGTATAACGCTGTCAATGTCAATGTGTCAAATTCAAATGACAGTACTGTACCATTGACCTCCATACTCGCCAACTAATGACCGTAAATGCGATAATCCTCATTTAACAAAAATTGAAAAATATGATCGCCTTCTAGACGTCACATATAGCCTGTTACCTGGGATACCAACAGACAGAGAAGGCATAATTTGAGATACAAGATACATCTATTTCCGTCAAATCGTTTATGGGTTATGATGGAATAAGCAACAGACATGAAAGACTAACCAAATATCTTTTGTTTCAGATTGACCATTGGCTGTGTTAACATCTAAGTCACCGTAAGTGTTGTTTTCTTTAACTTAAATAATAATTAAGATCTTTATTTCGGACTGTCCATATTTTGTTAGTATACAATTGTTCTTAATACTAGTTTTAGTAACATTTACATTTAAGTACTATCGGTTTAATTGACCCGATGTACGCCTCTATGCATAAGCGCATCCACCCAGTGCCTCACAAAAGGCCCATCGATTTTACCGGCAAAATAAAATATTATCATTTTATGATAGGTACCCTCATAGACTTATGTAAATATTTGATCCATGGGTACATACCCTATCTTATATGTGCATTGAGGTGCGTCAGAATGAGGGCTATCGCTTTCAAATATTTCACCAGATGCCAGCGGTGACGAGTTAGGACAGACATCTGTCAGATGGTACAACGCTGTCAATGTCGATGTGTCAAATTCAAATGACAGTATTGTACCATTGACATGACCATACTCGCCGGTAGCGCCAACTGGTGAGCGTAATACGATAACCGTAATTCTAATACGTAATCATTACGTACGTACGTGGTACGTGGGTATATAGGGAGGCTCTCTGGACCGGGACCTGGGCCTGATTGCCACCTTACAATAAATAGTAAGGACTATTATTGATTTTTCTTATCGAGTGTGTTATTATATTACTAACACTGTTGTCAGATTTTATTCAAGTCGCCTAAAGGCATCTGACATGTCTTTTATGACTACCGCCATCTAGTGGCAGTAGCCGCATACACACTTGTAAACTAACTAGTCTGCATGTTTCCTCACGATGTTTTCCTTCACCGGAAGCAAGTGGTGGTCGATGAAAACTACCATACATGAGTCAGATTGGTCTACAAACTCACGTGGTACAGGTATAATTTGAACTCGGGTCCTATCCGACCTCTGGCGGGTGTCATTACCACTCGACCACCACCGCTTCACTATTATTGATGATCGTATTTTACGCAATATTACGCGCTGAACGCATTTTGCACTTGCATTTTATTAGCACAACCTTGGATCTTGTCAACCACAAAGTAACTTCACATTGTTTGTGTGTCGAATCTATTAGAACCACGTGACATTGTTCTATGACATTGACGTCTCGTCTATTATATCATTTGTCAACCTCAAAATGGCGCGTAATATTTTTGAATATGTTTTCTATTGTAATCTACTTTTAAATGTAAATAATTGCAGCTATTGTTGAACTGAATAGTTACGTGAATAGCCATATTTAAATTGTTTGTGATTTATTTGTATAAAAAGTTAAAATATACTTATATGGTTATGCTCAGTCAATCATACTTACATTAAATCTATGTGCGAGTGAATTAACATAATAAATAATATGTATTATAATATTCATTTATTTGTTTGCAGTATCTATATTGTACTATGGTTACGTGGTGAACATATCATAAAATAAAAACAATGGCGGACTTATCCATGAAGGGATCTCTTCCAGTCAACCAGGGATAGATTGATAGGTTTATTTTATTATTTTATAATACTGATTACTCTACTCAACAATTTGAAGTTTTAGCTTCGCAAAAACAAGTATACTTATCTCTCTCTCTTTAGTCGTATTTCCTCATGACTGAGGGTCGTGGTCATTATATGGAATGAAACACACACAACGACTCTCATGGCAATTTTAATGGAGTGGTTTGCCATTGCCTTCTCCATTTCACACCTCTCTCTCTCTCTCTCTCAGCCCAAAGACGTCCACTGCTGGACAAAGGCCTCCCCCAAGGATTTCCATAACGACCGGTCCTGCGCATCCCGCGATCTTCACCAGGTCGTCGGTCATTCACCATTTCACACACTAGCTGATAATCATCAACCAGAGTGCAGGTTTCCTCACGATGTTTTCCTTCACCGGAAGCAAGTGGTGGTCAATGAAAACTAACATGAGTCAGATTGGTATACAAACTCATGTAGCCCGGGCCGGATTCGAACCAGGGATTTTGTATCCATAGGCGCGCGCCCTACCACTCGGACACCACCGCTTATCTATACATATCTACTTACTTCAAATTCTCTATAAATACTCTATAGTCAACTGCATGTATAATTACTTTTCATAAACCTTTATGCTGTGGTAATAGTGGTCACTTTGCAATGAATAGGGTCAGATTGTTGTGCTGTAATACGTATCACAGATTACATGGTAACATGATCCTTAATTGAGATTCAATTGA
Source organism: Ephestia elutella (assembly GCA_018467065.1). Classification (NCBI taxonomy): domain Eukaryota; kingdom Metazoa; phylum Arthropoda; class Insecta; order Lepidoptera; family Pyralidae; genus Ephestia; species Ephestia elutella. The sequence goes on from CM031566.1 coordinate 15,987,119, forward strand.
TCGCATATCAAACACGTCGTCGTGACGACAATCAAAGATGGCGGAATGGAAGATGGTTGTCCTTGCGGCCTTAGCATAGAATAGTAGTTTGTAGCTTGGATTATTGAAGTTTGATTGGATTATTGTTGTTTTTACAATGACTTAGTAATATTTTTAATCAGATAAAGGCACTTTTAATAGTATTTTTTTTATATCTAATTCTAATAATTTGCGCGACATAACTTTTATTTTTTAAGACCTGTATTGTATAAACTTGTATTTACGCAAATAAACTTTGATTGATTGATTGGAGATATTATACACAAATACAGAATCACGTCTAGGACAGTTTACAGTAACTTTAACCGAACCGTAGATAGATTAGAAACTTACTTTGGAGACGGTAGTAACCTTAGTTTTAAGTAATTTTCTGATGTCAACTAACTAAGTATATGACGATTTAAAAATACTATTTTAAGCCCATTTAAATAAAAAAAGCAAATGGCAAAGAAAAAATACACCCTTGTGGTTAGTTAATTCTACGACTTTGACATTTCCAAACTTTGACAAAACGCCGATACGTTATTTCCTTATATATTTATAATTTTATACCCATCATAACCATGTCCAATATTCACAAACAATGCCTAATTAAAGTTTTAAATATTTGCATATGCATATTTGGTCAAATACAACTATGTACAAATGATTTAGAGACCGTACGTCCTCGTTTTGTGTGTCTTTGTGTTTGTCTTATATTAGTCCATACTCGACCTTGCTTTGGACTCGTCTTATTATTGTCGTCTAAGTGGTTTCAAAGTCAAGGGAAAGTCAATATTACATTATTATCAAAACATTTTCGTTTTATTGGATAACTAGCTTATGCCTGCGGCTTCGCACGCGTAAATTTCCCATGGGAATAGTGTTTTTCCCGGGGTGAAAGGTATTCTATATCCTGATCAGTACTTTGAACTATGTGTATGCGAAATGTCAGGAAGATTGGTTCAGTAGATAAAGCGTGAAGAGGTAACAAACAAATAAAAAACTCACTTTCGCATTTATAATATTAGTTAGGATATATTGGGGTATGGGTCTAATCACGAAGTAATAAGATTCATTGTTACGTGCTGTGTTGAAAAGTATTGCATGTATTACCTATTACTATCAGAAACATTAAACACATAATTATCAAACTTATTATATCTCTTACCATTGGATGTATTATGTTTCTAAGATGTCATAAGCTCTATATTATAAGTTGATAACATTGTACTTAGAAAAATAATATAATTAATGTAATGAACACTCAACATTTGTCAAACCTCAACATTAACTTGAGGTCGTTAATTGTTTTTCATCATTAATGAATTTCCTCGACTTTTCCCGCCTCAATTTTTGTTATTCACATTATTTATCCTCTATATTTATATTCATTTTATCGTTGTAAAAGTGGTAGGTAGGTAACAAATATGTTCCAATTATTTAGGTTATCATTACAATTATTATCGTTCGTATCATTACAATCGTTTTCATTGTCGTTCTTAGTAGTCTATATCTCTGTGTCTATAGAGAAAATGCAGCAGTGGAGTTTGTTGCGCCGCCTCTTCTCCACTTGCGCTTTGGAGGCGGTAGTAACCTTAGCTTTAAGTAATTTTCGGACGTCAACTAACTAAGTACCTTTATGACGATTTAAAAGTGCTATTTTTAAGCCAATTTAAATAAAAATCATTTCATTTCTCATAGATAAATATGGGTTTCGTGGAGCCGCGTCTGATACTTGAACCTACTACTTACGGACGCAAGCCACCACCGCACCCCTTCTAAAATAAATAAATGAAACATATTTAAATACGCAAAGCGAAGCATTGGAACTCCCTGCCTGTGTTCCCGAGCATGTACAACCTGACTCTCTTCAAAACCAGAGTGAATAGGCTGCTTTTGGGTAAGCTCGCTACATCGTAGACCTCAACTCTGTCCTCGGGCAAGATTGTGGTCAAGAGCAAACCCATCTTTAATAATAAAAAAAAACGGCCAAGTGCGTGTCGTACTACGCATAAAGTAGGGTCCGTAGTCATTTTTGGCACCGCGCTGTTTTGCATTTCTTGCATCATCATGATCTCCCTAGCCTTTTCCCGTATCTCACGGGGTCGGCTACCTAAACCTGTTCTTTTGGAAAAAAGTATATATTTTTATTTTATTTATAATTTTAAAAGTATTCATCACAGGATACCCAAAACAATTTTTAATAAGAGTTGCCTGTTTCTTTACGTGAGTGATTTGAAGTTTATAGGTCCAAGACTTTAGAAATAACCGGGGGGGGGGGGGACACCGTGTAAACTACTTTGGCGGGCTATATCTCGCAAATGGTAAAGCTGATATAAAAGTGTTGTATGGAAACCCTACCTTATTTTCATACTTTTCAAATATATCCCACACAAGAGGGTGCACTCAAAAAAATAATTCACCCCCCCTTTACATGTATGGGGAGGTACCCTTAAAAAGGGGTAATTTTAATTTTTGTGACAGACTAGGACGGACGGACTGAACGATCTTATAAGGGTTCCTTGTCGGACTACGGAACCCTAAAAAGCAAAAGTCGTCGTCACATTTTTTTGGATTTTCTCTCCGGTCCTGATTAAATCTTTATTTGCAAGTCTAAACGCTTCCCAAAGTTCAGAGCGGGGAAAAACTTGAATATGAAAAAAAATACTCTCTAGGTTACTTTAGACTTTACTGTCTTTTAATATGTAGCATAAGTTTTGCAAAACTTTTACGTAGTATAAAAGAAGCAATTTTAAATTTAAAAGCAAAAAAAACTTTTAAGTAGTATAACTAATTAGCAATTTTAAATTTGCTTAAAAAAATGCTACTTAGCGCTGCTTTATATTTCTTTTTGCGATTCCCTGTGGTACCAGAAGCTTGTAACCTCTATGTGTTATTGACCTGTATTGTATAAACTTGTATTCATGCAAATAAACTTTGATTGATTGATTTTACTACCACCAGTAGGTGGTACCACTTCAAAGATACACAGGGAACTGGGTCTGATAAGACCACCCTGCCTGGTGCTCGCACTAGCTTCCCCATCTAGGAAATAATAGTTTCCCCAACTAGGAAATGATAAACCTTCACGGGACGCCCGGCAGATGTAAAACATCTGAGCATCGTGGCACGACAGCGTCATGTCATTTGCCGTCACGGCATTTGAGTTTATTTTAATGTTAAGTCACAGAATTAATATTAGTACTACGTACAGAAAGGAAACTCCCTGCCCCTCCCGCAATATGGCACCCCCCCCGCTCCTTCCGCACTTCTCCCCCGTTCTTGTGTAACTGTGGGACGTTCGACTATGAAAACGCACACATTGACGTGTTACTGACGTGATCACGGATATACAGTTTCATTTGTAGTAGTAGTAGGCATATTTGACGCGCCATTTCTATGAAGCGCCCGCCCTGTGGTTAAGTCGCGCCTATGGATGATTTTTTCCTCTCTAGCTAGTTTTATCCCACTGCCGGGCAAAGGCCTTCCCTAATTCTCTCCACTCATCTCTGTCCTTCGTCTTTTCCTTCTAGTTCTTATCGAATACCTTTAGATCATCAGACCATAGACGTCTGAAGATGATGATAGATGTTTTACATCAATATTCCAGGTACTTTATTGTTCTATAATACAATTTAGATTTAGTTAGCAGACTTAGTTAAGAAACCATTTGTAATTTATTTGGAAAATAAAGATTTATTTACTATTATTTAATAATAAAATTTTAAAAAGTGCAAAGCGAAAACTTTTAAAATACCCAACATTTTTTCCAATCTGATGCCAACACTCCCAATAAAAACCAATGGACACAAACATCCTATTATAAAACTGCAAACTTAAAATGTTAAAAATATATTTTAGACTTGCTAATATCGAATCAATGGGTCTCCGACCTCGTACCTGTTCTATTAAAGGTCATTTGATTGTTGATACAAATTGATGATAGGCCGTTGACCTGATGATGGCGCGAGGAGTTAGTCGTCCTCTAGGTGTGTTTAAAAGCCATGTTAATATTATAAACTAGATTTTGCCCATATGAATTTCTCTCAGTCGAAAGACGTCCACTGCTGGACAAAGGCCTCCCCAAGGATTTCCATAACGATCGGTCCTGCGCTGCCCGCATCCATGCGCATCCCGCGACCTTCACCATACGAATTTAGTGATGTGAATTTAGTTTTTCATCTGTTTCACTTTTAGGGATGAAATTTCCCGTGGGAAATTCACGCGGGCGAAGACGTGGGCAAAAGCTAGTGATTTGTAATCCTGTCGATTAACCTGCCTCTAAGGTCTGTAGTGTCTGCTTACATATTGTCATCTCTAGCGCTTTAACTGCAGACCAATATTGTTCAAATTAATAAACCGAATTGCCATCACTCGGAACCCAATTATCGAAGCGAATCCTACCTATTCGAGTATTGGGATATCTACGCCAATCGACTGGGTATCGATACGAGACATCGAATCGTAATGTCACTCGATTTGCTGCAGTTTGCACTTCACAATCGATATTGGTTTGATTGTGTTTGACTGTTTGAGATGTTTCTCCTTTTTGAGTTTCCAATCTCAAATTGCATTTATTAATATGATAGTCGTAGTTAAAGCGTTAAATCTAAACCTACAGTAGATATCTGAGTAGTACTTAAATATCAAAATCCCGCTTCTTCATAGAAGACTGGCATTTTTGTAAATATATTGAATTTTAGTTTTATTAATTTTTTTATTTAGTTCATAATTAGTTTTGTTTTTGCTTTTTTTACACGACTGACCAAAAAAGGAGTGTTATGTTTTCAGGGTTCATGTATGTATGTAAGTATGTATGTATGTATGTATGTAAGTTTCTTTATTCCACCATAAGTCCTAAACGGCTTAACAGATTTTGATGTGAGAGGTATTTTTAGATTCCTTGCATTCCCCCGAGTGACATAGGCTATATGACGTTACCATAAAAACAAAATGGCGGATTATATATGCGATAAATAGCAGACCAAAAAAATACAATTTGATCAATCTTATCGAGTGGGGTATCAAATTAAAGGGCTTTAGAAGGCGATTTCAAAAATGTATATAACTTATATGTTTGTATGTACTTTTTTAAATAAAAACTCGTCAGTCGTGTTTTTTACACGACTGACCAAAAAAGGAGTGTTATGTTTTCAGGGTTCATGTATGTATGTAAGTATGTATGTATGTATGTATGTAAGTTTCTTTATTCCACCATAAGTCCTAAACGGCTTAACAGATTTTGATGTGAGAGGTATTTTTAGATTCCTTGCATTCCCCCGAGTGACATAGGCTATATGACGTTACCATAAAAACAAAATGGCGGATTATATATGCGATAAATAGCAGACCAAAAAAATAAAATTTGATCAATCTTATCGAGTGGGGTATTAAATTGAAGGGCTCTAAAAGGCGATTTCAAAAATGTATATAACTTATATGTTTGCATGTACTTTTTGAGTAAAAACTTGTCAGTCGTGTTTTTTATTTTTAATAATTAGCTTGTTATTTTTAATAATTAGCTTGTTAGTTCATAAAAGCAAGTTTTTCATAAAAGTAACAACCTATTTTGGCTGAAAAATGTTTCGTCCCTATCTCTCTTTTATATTTGACATAGTAAGTATACGAGACGAAACATATTTTAAACAAAACATGTTTTAAGCTAGCCGCACACATATGCAATATATTGACAATACCCTTTTTTCATGATATTGACGAAAATATAGGCCGCACACACACAATATTATTGACAATATTGACAATAATATTGCGTCTTAGCTTAGGTATCGTTTTTAGGGTTCCGTACTCCGACAAGGAACCCTTATAAGATCGTTCAGTCCGTCCGTCCTAGTCTGTCACAGCAGAATATCTTCTACGTTTATGGACTGATTTGCATGTAACTTGGTTCGAGGATACTTCACATATAGATCTCATTTTTAAAAATACAAAAAAATAAAATTAAGTACCCCTTTTTATGAATTACCGTCAAAGTTAATAAAAACAAATTTCATTTTTCCCTCTCCTGTCATTGCCAAGAATCTGCGAATGGTGAAGTTATCAAACCAAGAACCTAATAACCATCTGTTCTGTTCTATGCCCTCCCAGCCAGTGGTTGAACTGCAAAAGTTTAGAGCTGGGACCACCTCCGAGGAGTGTACTTTCCACGAGAGAGCCGAGCCTGGACGTTTTGTACATTCTCGTTTTCGTGCCTTGGAGGAGTGCTCCACTCAGACGTGAATCCCTAATCCCCAGCTCGAGAAACCAGTTGGGCACGTAGACGAGATTTGGAGTGTGGGGCGGGGCAGTCAGGATAGTAGTGATGATGGGATGTTCAAACCAAGAACACAGGGCGGGCGCTTCATAGAAACGGCACGTCAAATATACCTACTACTACAAATGAAACTGTATATCCGTGAACACGTTAGTAACACGTCAATGTGTGCGTTTTCATAGCATAACGTTCCACAACCACACAAGAACGGGGGAAAAGTGCGGGAGGTGCGGGGGGGTGCCATATTGCCGGAAGGGCAGGGAGTTTCCTTTCTGTACGTAGTACTAATATTAATTCTGTGCCAAGAACCTAATAACCATAACAAAATACTAATACAACGAGTTATTTATACAAAGTCACAATCGACCTTGTGGTCTCGTAGGAAGGTACCGAGAGGTTCTTATAAGGGCATGCAAGGTCCTTTGACCGAACGGGCTGAATTGTTAACAGCTGATCGTATTAATTATCTATGACTGTGACATAAATAAACATTATTTACTTCTAGTTTAAGTAAAAATTAAAGCTTAAGTGCTTAAAAGTTATGGTAATATTCCGAGACCCAAATTAAAAAAAAATAGTTCATAATGCATGGGATTGGTATTTAAAAAAATAAAACTTAATAAAAAAACATCTAAAAAGTATTCAATCTAAATATCAAAGAGAAATAAAAAAACTTTAAAAATCTAAATGTTAATTTGTCTCAATAAAGCATAGACTTATTATATACTTACGCCGACTTAATAAATACTTACGCCAGTATATAAAAGTCTACGAAATAAAAAATTGATTTTTATTTTGTATTGGAACCTGGGACTTTTCGGCTACAGACGCATTCACAGATCTCCACCACCACCAACCACTCTTAATTTATTTTAATCATCTAAATTAATTTTAACATTTTTAACACACACAATATTGCCGAAATAATATGATTTGCATACATTTATGTATTTAGACCAATAAATGATAAGGTCACTGTACTAAATGGAATTTTCGTAACAAAACCGGTCGAAATACAAGAATATTAATATTTTTATTTTATGATTAGACTTATTAATTAATTAATTAACTACCTTGCTGCCCCGTGGCTTCTTGCGTGGGATTTTCAGAATATTTTACCCATAGAGCAAGATTTTTTTTTTATTTTACTTAGAGAGACACAGACAGCTGAGGAAGCGGGATGTCAGATATGGTTTTTGCCTATGTTGGTGAAGGACAGGTAATTTATTCTGTAAAGCTCACTTTTGCCAAGTTTGACATTTTTGGTGTGTTCCATAGAATTTGCGACAATCTGTAAAAAAAAAATTGAATTTGGAGCACACTATTATGAACGTTTTTGGGCTTCATTTGACAATCAAGTTTATATGTCTATTAAAGAATGATTTTTTTTCTATGTCTATGATTCTACCCGTGTACCAAATGTCATCGAAACATCTATCAGTAGATTTTGCGTGATGAAGTCATAGACATACTCTTGAGCCACGGTCTCTATATCAGCAATAAAAAAATCTAACTTGCACATCATATCTTGTACGCAAATTCCCGCATAATTTGCAATTTCAGAAGAAATTAAAACCTATGAAGAGGTATTTTTTTAATTTAACTCGAAACTTATGACGTACGGAATGTCTAAGTGCTAAATATCTATGTACGTTACTTCTAAAGTATCCAATGTCGAATATTTTTTTTTACTAATTCTAACCTCAAAAATAACTATCCACTTTTTACAATTAAAATTTCAGAACCTACCCATATAGCAATATCAGATGACGTTTTTGTTTTTAAGATAGACTAGGTAGGTTTTGATTTTTTTTTTTGGTTTTTTACACAAGATAAAAAAATTGATGTATTTCTCGTGAAACTCAAAGCATCTGTTCCAACAAAAACTGCCGAAGAATACTGTGAATTTGTGTCACAAACTGGCCAATATTTATCATTGGCACAACACAAATATTACAAAGGTCCGTGGTTGGTTTGAGGTTACTTTTGTGTTAGGTAACATCGGCAGAGTTGTCAAACAGATTATGCTCAGTAATTTTGTTAAATAACTGATAAAAAGAGGTTACTGTAAGTTTGCCATCAAAGTTAAAATAAATGAACAATGTTTATAAATGTACGTATTGTAGGTATAAAATATTTATTATTTTATGTATATTAATGTATATATTTATAGTAAAGTATTTCATATACAATTATGGTTCGATTTTATAGTACCTACAGGATTTTATTAAAAGGAATTTTCTTAATGAGACAAATAATGTAAAACTGAATCATATTGTATGAATGAAGTGATTTCCTTACATTTATACAATTATTCTACATCATGAACTAAGTGCATTTTTCTGAGCAAGAATTATTAGAATGTCGTTCAGTAATTATCATATTAATATGGCGTTATTAGGAATCCTCAGTTACATAGCATCCTAATCCTAACTAATACTATAAATACGAAAGTGAGTTTGTTTGTTCATTTGTTTGTTTGTTACCTTTTAACGCTTTATCTACTGAACCAATCTTTCTGAAATTTCGTATAAACATAGTTAGAAGTACGAAGAAGGACATAGGGTACCTTTCATCCCGGAAAAAAGAACTATTCCCGTGGGGAATTCACGCGGGCGAAGCCGCGGGCAAAAGGTAGTATTAAAATAGTGCTTAGATAAATCGTTCCTTTATTTTTTATACAAAAAATGTTTAGGATTTGAACCAGGAATTTATTTCGACCAAAGTCACAGGCATCTTTGAGGATTCCGGCAACTGGGACCGAGGCTCACTCGACCCGCGCGCGCCGCGGTCCGAGGCGCCGGATTTTTAAATTTTTTTTTCCGGTGACTGTAGTAACCACTCGTCAGAGCAGAAACCATGTGAAATTTATCATTTTAAAATTCTTATCAACAATTTTTTTTTTTTATTATTAAACTAAACATACTCTAGAAGAAAAATACGTAACCATGAATGAAACGTTGCCAGTCGGAACCCATTTCCCAAAATTGAAAACCAAATCTTGAATGTGAAAATCACTTTATTGTCCTTTGAATCCCGATATCTCTCTGATCCATTGTTGGAATCCTTTATGAATAGAATCATGGCTTGTTTATATCTTGTCCCAGAAAATTTTGGCACGAATTATTCCAGGTTGTAAGGATGAACGGCGGTTAGCGTTAGACTCTTTATTGAAATGTAAACTAGTGAATGATAACAACGACAATTAGTATAAATTATTATGCGATCAAGGGATACCTAATTTTACATTTATCGGTTTACATTTATTTTAAAATAATTAACGTCACTCCAAAAAGTAAAGTAAACAACTAGAAGGTATGACATCAATCAATATGAATTATTTATTTCCATAAATAAGTCCAATTAATAAATAATTATATAAACTTGAATGTAAGTAAAATTATAAGTGGAATTAATTATTTAAATAATTAATTGTTAAGAAAAGCCTTAATGGTCTTTCTAACGATCATTATTTTCGGGCCAGGTTATGATCTCGCTTGAATCCACTGCAAGAATCCTTACTTCTTTTGTTCCAAATACAATTTTTACTATTTTCTATCCGACACTGATTCGTTCGTGTCTGTTCCAATCGGAATTTTAAATTTCCATTAAGTCCCAGTTGCTTATTAACACGTTTTTTCGTCGAGTCCCATCCAATAGTGCTTAAAACTTTTTTCTTCATTTTATGTGGTCTGGCAGACGTGCATTTGTGCACTTCTCAATGTTAGTCATATGAGTTAGTATCTCTCGTATAGAATCTCGACTGTTAAGTACTGCGTCAGTTTTATAAGACTTATGGCAAAAAAAGTTAAATTACTGCAATTAAGTGATAATAGCCAATAACAACCTGCTTAATTTATTATGTACTAATAGACCATGTTAGTGTCAATCTACATATTAGTTGCGCCCCTGGGCTTCGCTCCCATGGGAATTTCGGGATAAAAAGTACCCTATGTGCAATTCCTGGTATATTTTTACCTATGTACCAAATTTCATCAAATGCCTATGAAGACCCCTCATAGATTTTTTCTTAAATATCTTCTATGTACAGCCACAGACCAGTTACAGTTCTATTATATGTATTGATATATTGATGATGAAGTGTGATACACGTATAGATAGAAATCCAAGACGTAACTGGATTAAAAAAAAGATCATTTTCTATTTTGACCTGACCGGAGATTGCAGATAATAACTTCCACTGCCAAAAATGAAAGGAAAGATGTAAGAAAAGATTAAAAGTACGCATCAAAAATAATCGTTAAATAAATTTACATTTACGCCTAACCTTGAAACTGTAATAATTTGCATGCACCATGTCCCACAGATTAAAATCGTTGTAGTCTAGAATCAAATGCTGTCATACCTAAAAGATCTTATATGCCTTGCCCTAAAGATCATATTGCCTTGTAGATTTGTATTTCAGACTGCACTTATGAGCATACCGTACTTAAAATTATTTTTCATATTTCATGTAGTATTCACGGCCGTGTAACACGGTTTTTGTGATTTAAATTACGACTCGGTCAATGTCATCTTTACATTACAATAACTTACATTATACTTAACACTAGAGTTGTAACCTCGCGTAGTATAGAAGGTGTATTCATACAAAAGTTTTATTTGTATTGTTCTAAGTAGAACGTAAAGTAATCTGAAAGATTTTATCTTACTCAGAGATTTTTGATTTCGATACAATATAATACTATTTATTGTAAAAACTTAATTACAACCTAATGATCGAAGCGGTTGTGGCCAAGTGGTAATGACACCCGCCTGAGGTCGGATAGGACCCGGGTTGGAATCCTTTCGCCCGCGTGAATTTTCCACGGGAACAGTGCTTTTTCCCGGGATGAAAGGTATCCTATGTCCTTCTCCGTACTCCTAACTATGTGCATGCGAAATTTCAGGAAGATTGGTTCAGTAGATAAAGCGCGAAGAGGTAACAAACAAACAAATAAACAAACGAATAAACAAACAAACTCATTTTCGCATTTATAATATTAGTTTGGATTGTCCTATTATGTAAACAATCTTACCATGTCTTTTTATGATTTTACAACAATATAAATTAAAATAAACTTTTAAGGAAATTACTTTCGTGAATCTTCTTTCTTAATGAATGTTTTACTTTAGAATGTTTAGGTTTGAACTAATATTTGATTTATTTTCAACAAAATTCAACAAAAAGTACTGTGAAAACTGTTTACATAATAGGACAATTATGAAAAAACGGAGTTTAATCAAACACATCCAAACTTTCGAATTTATAATATCAGTAGGATAGAGTATTGTTATTTAATTTTAAATAATTATCTAAGTACTTCTAAAATATATTAGGTTTGTATATCTACTATACATACTATTATGATGTGATGAAATCATCAATCAATACATACTTCTTCTAGATATTTTAACTCTGGACTTAACCTAAGTAAGTAGGTATTTAAACTGCGGCTTCACAGCATCTTATTGCTGAACAATTTACTTCTCAAAAGCCTTCAATTCAAGTGTTGTTTATGGTAATGTACCATTGCACAATAACTGCTATGTCATACATACTATATTTTTATATAATAAATTCTTGTATCATGTTGTTGTTCCACTTCGGGGCTGATCCCGTGGAAATTTTGGGATAAAAAGACCCTATGGCCTATTCCAGATTAGGAAAACATCGTGAGAAAACCTGCACTCTGGTTGATAATTATCAGCTAATGTGTGATATGTAGAAGGCAATGGCAAACCACGTGGTAGTGTGTGTGTGTTTCATTCCATATAATGACTACGACCTTCAGTCATGATGAATATGACTGAAGGAGGATTCTATATTATATTAAGCGAGTGTACGAAAATTCATGATATTAGGAAAATCAAAATTTCGATCCGTTTAAAAAAAATCCTTGGGGGAGGCCTTTGTCCAGCAGTGGACGTCTTTTGGCTGAGAGAGAAAGAGAGAGAAAAATTTGAATACGTAGTACTATATAATACTTTAGAACTAACGTACATCGATGTTTTATACTTCGACATTTAGTAGCAGAGTTCTCTAATTCATAGATAAACAAAATACTAGGAAGTTTATAGTTCTGAATAAATCAATTATCTAAAAAAGTATTTGGTCTAAGGTTGACTGGTAGAGAATGCCATATGGCGTTAAGTTCACAATTTGTACATAATTTCTGAAATTTTGTGCAATAAAGTTTAAAATAAAATCCTTACTAATATTTTAAATTCGAAAGTGAATTTGTTTGCTTATTTGTTTGTTTTTTTTGTTACCTCTTCACGCTTTATCTACTGAACCAATCTTCCTGAAATTTCGCATACACATAGTTAGAAGTACGTAGAAGTACATAGGATACCTTTCATCCCGTGAAAAAGCACTGTGTGGGAAATTCACGCGGGAAAAGCTGCAGGCAAAAGCTAGTAAAGGTATACATACTCTCTCTCTCTCAGCCGAGACGTCCACTGCTGGACAAAGGCCTCCCCCAAGGATTTCCATAACACGTATACATACTACGAACACTTTTTTCTAAACAAAGTATTTTATAACTACATTTACATTGAACAAATAACAACGAAGTAAAATGAAATCCAACAAAAGAACGCGATTTAGGCAACATTTTCTCAACAATAGGTACAGAAAAAAAAGTCAAAAACATTGTTTTCACCGCTCTGTGAAAGAGTAATTTTCTCCATTCTAACTTTTAGTTAAATAATGAACTCTTTCATTCGCGGGCCGTCGAAAATGGAGCAGGAAATTTCCGTGAAAAAAATCTGGTGAATTTACACATCATTTAATTTATAGTAAAAAACAAGTATATAATATAAAATATAGAAACTACTTGTATTTACTTTAGAAAGTTTTAATTTGTGTTAGAGTTTTTTGTGAATGTATATTTGACTAGGTAGATGACATTTTCTTTAATTTTTATTATGTGACATATGCTTTCAGTGGCCTTTTAACTCTTTCTCGGTCTCCCTGAACCTCTTCTTCCTTTCCTTCAATTATATTTTTAAATAGGTCATCGTGTCGTATCAAGTGGCCAATCATTCTTCCTCTTTTAAGTATATAGACAGGAGTTATGTAGTATCAAGATCTTAAAATGTAAAGCCGATAATAGAGAGGTGAGGCGTATACTCCACCAACAAGAGCACAGTTCTTAAATAAGAAGAAGAGATATTGAGATGTATGTATCACCACTATTACTATACATCTATGTTATCTGAATATAATTCGTGCATAACATAAAATACATCAGTGTTTATTCAACATTCATTTCACTCATCTTTCCTAGTAACACCTTAATATGCTTTGTAGGACTTTATGAAACCATCTACGGACTCTATCGAACCATCTAAATTACTATCTACGATCGTTGTAACAAAGAATAAATTTATCGAAATTAGTTCACAGACTTCAGAGTATGTGGACCAAACAACAGAACTATTGAAGCGTTTAACCATATTTTTCAAAGTAAAAAAATAACATGGATCTTTTTTACATAGTTCTAGATACTGGGATGTAAAAAAACACTATTATTGAAAAACCATTGAGTGACACACGATTCTCTCTCTCGCAGCCGAAAGACGTCCACTGCTGGACAAAGGCCTCCCCCAAGGATTTCCATAACGACCGGTCCTGCGCTGCCCGCATCCATGCGCATCGCGCGACCTTCACCAGGTCGCCGGTCCACCGAGTGGAAGGCCTGCCAACACTACGTTTTCCGTTTCGTGGTCGCCACTCGAGAACTTTTCTGCCCCAACATTGGCAGAATTAACAACCTACTTTTCGTAATCTTACTAATATTATAAATGGGAAGCGGTGGTGGCCGAGTGGTAGGGGCGCCCGCCTGTGGCTGCAAAGGTCCCAAGTTAGAATCCTGCCCGGGCTACATGAGTTTGTATACCAATCTGACTCATGCACCTACGTTAGTTTTCATCGACCACCACTTGCTTCTGGTGAAGGAAAACATCGTTAGGAAACCTGCACTGGGTGATGACTATTATCAAGTAGTGTGCGAAATGGAGATGGCAATGGCAAACCACTTCATTAAAATTGCCAAGAGAGTCGTGTGTGTTTCATTCCATATAATGACCACTAACGAGATTATAAATGGGAAAGTTTGGATTTGAGTGACTGTGACGGATTTCACTGAAATTTGGTTAGTAGCTTTATTAACTTAACTTAACTTTAGACAATAGGTCTAGATCTTGATTGGACAATATTTGACCGAGCGAGCGAAGCGAGCGAGGGCTATAATTCAAGTTGGAGCGAAAAACACATTGTTTGTATGTATGTATGTATGTATGTTTGTTCCGCGATAACTCTCGAACCGTTGTTCCGATTTTGATGAAAGTTGGAATATATGTAGGGATGGTTAATAGAATTTTCAAGTTCGTTGGGCATCAAAATCGGTCCAGCCGTTTTTGAGATATTTAATTTTTTGTGAAAATAAATATTGTATTTTAATAGTCGCGAGGTCTACGTTTGCAGCGAACGACTAGATAAACGACTAGATAAACGACTAGATAAACGACTAGATAAACTAGATCGATAGAGAATAAGACGAGATCGCGTTTGGGCTAGGAGATTTTATCCAAAAATTCCCAAGGTGCAGCTAGTATAAAATATATTCTTAGTTATTATGGCTAAACTATTTCAGTCAGCATGAAAAATATGTTCTGACACACACGATTTAAAACAAAGTCAGATAGTTTATTCGCATGGTTGAAGGCACGTGTGCGGCTGACAATTTAATAGTTTTACTGTGTTTCCGTGCGGGATTCAATTAAAATGTTAACATGAAAACTACATAAAAACTTAAAAACACAGTGTAAGATAAAATATTCTAATGTTGATCTAATTTTTTTATCAAATACCTACCTATTTACCTTAAATTTGAACAAAAATTTACATACCTAATTTGATATTGTAGCACCTACAATATTTTCTTACTATATCTCCCTTATTGACATATTTTCCGAAATGCTAGTAGTTTGTAACTTTGAGACATAATATACTATGATTAAATAACTAGTTTTAACGTGAAAAAGAGCCTTCTTTAAGGCCAAATTTGATGTTGATATTATTAACCGACTTCAAAAAAGGAAGAGATTATCAATTCGGAGCGATATACTACAAGCCAGCGAGCCTGTGACCGAGCTCCTACTCTACATAAACTCCTTCGATAAAAAAAGAGTACAACCTATTTTGATAAAAAATGCTTTTTAATTTATACACATTGGATTATATTGTAACACTAGCTGTCGCCCGCGGCTTCGCCCGCGTGAGTTTCACTTAGATGAAAAATCTCTCTTGGAGCTTTTCATCAGATGTTCCAGATCTTCAATTGCTATATATACATCAGCAGAAAATGCTCATCAGGTTGAACGACTTTTATTAAGGTGCCATTTCCATATATGTTATAGTGTAGCTAGTCTCTTGGAATTCTTATCAGATGATCCTGATCTTCGATTTTTATACGTCAACAGAAAATGCTCATCAGATTGAACGACTTTTGTTAAGGCACCATGTCCATATTTCTTATAGTTTAAATGTTCTGTTTTGGTTCTTCATCAGGTGTTCCAGTTTTCAAAATCAATTATAGCCTATATGTTGCCCAGGCTTAATAGCTATACAACAAAAAAAGTTTCATTCAAATCCGTCCAGTAGTTTTTGCGTGAAACGCGTACATACATACAGACAGACAGACAGACAGACAGACAGACAAGAAATTCCAAAAAAAATTTTTTGCTTTCTATTATTCTTTTCAAGTGTCCCTCTATCCATTTCAGTCAAAAATACTAAATGTACAGACAAAATATTTTTACTGTTTTATTATATGTATAGAAGACGAGATCGCGATTGGGCTAGGAGATTTTATCCAAAAATTCCCAAGGTGCAGCTAGTATAAAATATATTCTTAGTTATTATGGCTAAACTGTTTCAGTCAGCATGAAAAATATGTTCTGACACACACGATTTAAAACAAAGTCAGATAGTTTATTCGCATGGTTGAAGGCACGTGTGCGGCTGACAATTTAATAGTTTTACTGTGTTTCCGTGCGGGATTCAATTAAAATGTTAACATGTTAGAGCTACATAAAAACTTAAAAACACAGTGTAAGATAAAATATTCTAATGTTGATCTAATTTTTTTATCAAATACCTACCTATTTACCTTAAATTTGAACAAAAATTTACATACCTAATTTCATATTGTAGCACCTACAATATTTTCTTTTGATATCTCCCTTATTGACATATATTCCGTAATGCTAGTAGTTTGTAACTTTGAGACATAATATACTATGATTAAATAATTAGTTTTGACGTGAAAAAGAGCCTTCTTTAATGCCAAATTTGATGTTGATATTATTAACCGACTTCAAAAAAGGAAGAGATTATCAATTCGGAGCGATATACTACAAGCCAGCGAGCCTGTGACCGAGCTCCTACTCTACATAAACTCCTTCGATAAAAAAGAGTACAACCTATTTTAATAAAAAATGCTTTTTAATTTATACACATTGGATTATATTGTAAAATGATAAAAAAAATTGTTGCTAAGCAGTTTACATGTGATTTAATGTGACGAAAGTAACTTACATCGTGTACGTGTGTCTGACAGTGCGCCGACCCTTGTCATAACTCTATGGATAAATCCAGTAATTTAAACCCGTCATTAAAGGTCCAATCCATTGCTACATATTTTAGGGCGAACCTCCACTAGTCACTAGAGCGTATAGAAAAGGAGACGGGTTTTAACAACCAATAGGATCTCATTAAAGAAATTCGAATTTTGAATAACGAAATTCTATTGGTTGTTAAAAAATATCTTTCCTATCCGCTGAGATCGGTTTAAATAGTACTAAAAATTACGAAGTTGAAGAGTTTTTTTACTAATCTTCGGAAACTAGGTAAGTACAGTTCTTATCAGATGGATTGTAAACAATGTTTTTGTATTATGATCTTGTCAATTTTGGGATGGCTACCTAAGTAATGAGTTAAACTTTAATTGTTGATCATTTGAATGCAGATTTTTTAAAGTAGTATTTGTCACCGTCGAGTTTTATACATGCTCGTTCGTTTGCCTACTATTCTATATTAAAAAAAACAAGGTGGCCGACATCGAAACTTATCGGGATTAAAAATTCTAAGAATGATAAGAAACTTTCAAATTTATGATTTAATAGAAAGTACTAGCTGTTGCCCGCGACTTTGTCCGCGTAACTCATGCCATGAGTTCATTCAAATGACGATATATTTTTTTAATGAACTGATTTTGATGAAACAAACTGTAAATGTTTTGCTGAGAAACAAAGCAATTAGTGAAAGTTTTAAGTAAATCAGTTCAGTACTTTCGGAGATTAGCGTGATCATACATACATACAGACAGACAAAAAATTCCAAAAAAATTTTTTTTTTACTATTATTCTTTTTCAGTGTCGCTCTATCCATTTTAGTCAAAAATATGTTTACTGTTTTATTATATGTACTTATACAGATGACAGCTACGGAATCGCAACCTAAATTTGAAAATAGAAATCTAATCTGCTGTTAAATTATGGCTGTATCCGATTTGTTTCCTTCGTCAAAAAGCGCGGCAAAAACGGAGTAAATCAAAATTGTCTATGCCAAAATCTCAATGCGAAACTTCGTTTTTGCAAACATTTGTTGTTGCTTATTTAGAAATCGTGCCGTTGCTTTTGTTCGGATGATTATAAAGAACCCTCTAACAAAAGTCCTTTTAAATTAAATCTGTGTTTTGTTAAATGTTGCTTTTAGAAACAAGATGTTTTCTTTTCCCTTTGTAGTCCAGATATTGCATTAAATAAACTGTTATCGAATATTAGCTTTGTCCGAAGCTCTATGCCTACATAAAGCTGGTATAAAAAGTGTTACTCTTCAGGTGATATAATAATAATCATAATACAGGTGATACAATATTTATTTATTTTATTTATTTTATTAATATACTTGAATTGATAATAACTAACTAAATAATTGACTTTTCATTAATATTTTTTTATTTATATACTTGAATTGGGTGATCAAAAACACTTCCTATTCTTGTTTTTTTGTCTATCTAGTTCAAAAAGTCCTAAGATATCACATTCTCACCGTGGTGGGTGGTGCCAATCCGTCCTTACTTTAAACGCTCCAAAGCAGGGGCAGGGCGTATTGGGAAGAAGCGGTGGTGGCCGAGTGGTAAGGCGCCCTCCTGTGGCTGCAATGGTCCCAGGTTCAAATCCTGCCCGTGCTATTTGAGTTTGTTTGTATACCAATCTGACTTATGTATGGTTGTATTCATCGACCACCACTTGCTTCAGGTGAAGGAAAACATCGTGAGGAAACCTGCATTCTGGTTGATGATTATCAGCTAGCATGAAATGGACAAGGCAATGGCAAACCCCTCCATTAACATTGCCAAGATAGTCGTTGTGTGTTTCATTACATATAAAGACCACAACCCTCAGTCATGAGGAATACGACTAAAAGAAAGGTAAGAAACATGAACCCTGAAAACATAACACTCCTTTTTTGGGCATTTGTGTAAAAAATATAAGATGTTTAAGGTCACCGTAGTTCCCACCTAAACTGTCCTCCCCAGAATCCCTTTGTGACATCTCGGATAGGATTCCCACAGTATCCATAATTTATGGCCTATGGGATTCTCCTTTATTCCCAGCCCTTTGTGGATTAAAAGGTTTTTAGCACTCATTGTTCTGTGACTTATTATCTGTTATTAGTATTGATATCTTGAAATTTCAGGCATTGAAAGAGGAAGACCTCTTTTCTAATGGATTGCTTTGACTTTCGAACATAGTATTATATCTATGACTTTGGGTTATTCTATCCATGTAAGTAATAGAACATGGAATTTCAAAATTAATGTAATGCGATGAATGATCAGTGTCATTATGTGGTTGGCGAAGCTCACCGGCATGCGATTGTCGTGCACCCGTGCAGTCTGTCCACCACATCATCCACGTCTGCCCAAAAAGAAAATATGCTGGCAACTCCCTGGACTTGTTCCCTCCGAATGCGAACGCAGCTCAATGGGTTAAGAATCCAAATATTAGGTTATAGCTACTAGTTAAATATTACGAAAAGCGACTCTGGACACATGCATGCCATACGACTAAATAAATAAATCAGTGTCATTGTCAAAATTTATTTAATTTTGGCAATGATTTAATAACACAATTTATCACAAGAGTCCACGTTTTAGGTACTTAAGGGTAACTGTGCCCCTTGGCTTCGCTCCCATGAGAATTATGGGATTCTAGATGGACTATAGCCTTCTTCTTGAATGTAGCTATAATAAACAGAAATTATTTTTCAAATCGGATCGGTAGAAGTTTCTGTAGAGCCCAGCAAATACACACTCTCAGCATTATGAAAATTCGAACAGGCGTTGGCAATTAGAGTTTGAAAACATCAACAAACACTTATAAATCATTATAATTTAGGCAATAACCGTTAAAGAGAACGAACGGGGGAGTTATAAAAAAAATCCGGGATAAATTCTATAGGATTTTTTCATCACTTGGGACGAATTTTTTGTTTTGGACTTTTTAATTTAATTTATCCTACTAGATTTTGCCCGCGGCTTCGCCCGCGTGAATTTCCCACGGGAACAGTGCTTTTCTCGTGATGAAAGGTACCGTATGTCCTTCTCAGTACTTCTAACTATGTGTAGGTATGCGAAATTTCTGAATAATATTAGTTAGGATTATACATGTATATAAATGTATATAGTAGTTTGTAGCTTTTAGACATAATTGACCGAGCGAGCGAAGCGAGCGAGGGCTATAATTCAAGTTGGAGCGAAAAACACATTGTTTGTATG
Source organism: Ephestia elutella (assembly GCA_018467065.1). NCBI lineage: Eukaryota > Metazoa > Arthropoda > Insecta > Lepidoptera > Pyralidae > Ephestia > Ephestia elutella. Next base: position 16,007,264 of record CM031566.1, read on the forward strand.
TATGTATGTATGTATGTTTGTTCTGCGATAACTCTCGAACCGTTGTTCCGATTTTGATGAAAGTTGGAATATATGTAGGGATGGTTAATAGAATTTTCAAGTTCGTTGGGCATCAAAATCGGTCCAGCCGTTTTTGAGATATTTAGTTTTTTGTGAAAATAAATATTGTATTTTGTCTACGTTCGCAGCGAACGACTAGTATATTATGATTAAATAATTAGTTTTCAACGTGAATAAGAGGCTTCTTTGAATGCCAGGTTTCAACAAAGAACTTTCGACTTTTGACTTTGACTATACAAAGTCAAAAGTCAAAAATTCTCGTTCGTTCGTTCAAATAACAAGGCATAACAGAAGAACGAATAGCCGGGGTCCTATTATTTCTCTGGGGAGGTGTAGAACTAAAAGTTAAATATTTGTTATACCTCGATGTCGGCCATGGAAATGGGTTACAAAATGGCGGAGGCACAACTTGTATTACACGACCAATTTAGCAAATATTCTGCGATTAAAAGTTTCTTGATTCCATGACGCCAAAACTGCCGGACGGATTTCAATAAAATATACACAAATCTTACTAATATTATAAATGCTAAAGTTTGGATGTGAGCTTGTGAGTTTGTCAATCACGCTAAATCTATGACGGATTTCAATAAAATTTGGTACACGGGTAGAAAAATACCGGGAATAGCACATAGGGTACTTTTTATCCCGAAATTCCCACGGGAGCGAAGCCCCGGGGCGCGGCTAGTATAGTATAAAGTATATATAGTTCCAAAATAAATATGGAATCTATTTGTATTTACGTTCTATTTCAATTATAATAATTTATTCCCGAGAATGTTCCTACTAAGAAGGGGGCTCTCTAACAGGCTGTCACCGATAATATTTTAAAGTTGGCGAGTCAGACCGCCGAGCGAGTAAGCGAGTAGATGACTCCACACTATATATCACATAAGACGGCAACGATTCTTTGTTAATTTAAATATTTTTTTCGTTTAAAAGATTTCCTTCATAATTCACAATATCTATCTTTGCCGATTGAAAACTAATTGTTTATTATTTCATTTTCTTTTTTTTTGGATGTAGACCGCTAGGTATACGACTGCTTAACTATATGGTTTATATGGCTAATACAACGCGAATGCGCGATCATTGCTAGATCTTAGGAATTTTATTAGTAACACCTTCGATCACAAGTATAATTACCACAGATAATATAATACTAACTTATTAGTATGTACGAATCTCGAATAGGTGTATTTTCGTTTTGCAATTTACAGGTTAGAATTCCCTTCTCTTCATTATGAAGATCACACAAAAAAGAGGATCATACATCATACTCGCATCGCATACTTCGGTATTGCGTACTTTAGCACTGGAATACGTAGTATTAGCGTAATTTAGAACTAACCTACATTGAAATTTCGTACTTAGACATAGTAGCGGAGTCAGCAAACTCGACCGATGTGAACATTTTGAAAAGGATCTGTGTGTAATGACGGGATTTACCTCATTACGAGCAGGCCCGATACAAAGCAGACCCTATTTAGGTCAATGTGTCAGCTCTGATAAAATATAGCACAATAAATTAGTGATAAGAAAAAATAAGATGAGAATACGAAAACTTTACTACGAAATTTTCATGTGATCATGAAAATATTCCAAATCGTTAAATTATAATGGTTGTTTAGGATAATTATATTATTTGACCTCGATTATCTTTAGTTATCCAATTCATTTTACATTTTTGTCATCTATCCCTATTTATTAATTCCTTAGGCAAAATTATTTAATTACTAACTTTGAAAATAAATTTTTACATATTTTTTTTCATTTGGGGTAAATGTGCCAGGAAAACCATTAGGACTTTTTAAATTTTTTGAAAACCACCGGTCCCATGGCAATTTCATTATACCTAAAAGTTGCGGTTTATGACAAACCATTTTTACTCTACCTATCTAAAAATGTTGGAAAATCAAAATAACAAACAAACATGTAGTTAAATCAGTTTAAGATCAAAGTATCAGATGAACAAAGAAAATTGTTGAATGCAAAAATCCCGCGCTAAAAAACTTTTTAATCTGTGTCGGGCAAATAAAGAAAAAGCAAAAGTGCATTACTGTATCGTACCCCGATGCAAATAGTGCCTAACCGCAGCCCTAGGGATGGCGCTAACGAGATTTTTCGATTTAGTGTTGCCAGATAAAAAAGAGTTTTCCACAAAAATGCGAAAAATATTTTTTTCATGTTTATTTTTCAAATTTTTTAAATAAACGTAATAAATAAATGCCTATCAGCCTATCAATGTGTCTATCATTTTTTTACTAATGCTTACTTGAAAATTTACAAATAGTCGGGGCTGTGAAATATTAGCTGTACCTGATCGCCTTACCCTGTTGCTCCGACAGTAAAAGCGAAATCATCCAATGGTGATTTACAAAATAAAAAGACTAGATTAATGATAATGCAACTGTAACAAAACGCGCAGCGACCCAACAGTATCCGCTAGGTATGATAAAACGGCTATAATGTACATAAATTGTTAATTTATTTAAGATTAAATCTTACCAGGGTGATTTTATGTATGATCATGTTTCCCTTCCAAATATATATATCTTTAGTCTTATCTCTAGGTTACATAAACAGCCTCTAGCTAGATAATTATTCCCTAGAAATATGATAGTATACTTTTAAAAAATGGCAACACTGGCGCATGTGTCGTGTAAAATGCAATTTTATTCCCGCAATTTTAGGCCCGCAAATCAAGCTTGAAAGCCTTTCGATTACAGCCTTTTTGTAAGTGACAAAAAACAAAAATTTCGTTTAAACTTATCAACATGTGACGAAACTTCCCCATTCTCCAACGAAATATTTTTTCACAAAAAATGAAACCAATTTATTTGAATTTCACAAAAACTTTTGTTTTTACAAAAAACTTCACTTTTTTAGCTTTGATCAAAAAATAATTCTTATCGACGTCAAATACATAAATCGACCGTCCCTGTACTAGTATCTACTTAACTGCTAACACGCCTTAGTTGTGCAAGTTTCACCGCTAAAACTTGTCCCGTAGTAGTTGCTTTTTGTTTAGCACAAACTTACTCTTAACCGATTTTAAACTATGCTCTTTTTGTTCTTTTTGTAGTAGACGCGCAAAATGCTCAGGTTCTACTCACTTAGAATAAGTTAAAAAAAATACGAAAATATATCTAGTTGTCTAAGCATGCAAGCATCATCAACTCTCCTCTATGGACTGTAGAAACATGATTTTTTTTCATTTATTACACCATTTAATTCAAACGCGTGAAAAAAGGTGGCAAGTAAAGTAACTATATTTTTTTAAGTAGAAAATAAACTTCTTTTTAGATTTTTGAGCATCTCAGATGCAATTACCTGACCTGGTCGCGGGTTCAAGTCCTGCTCTCATGGAATTTTTTCACCATATCTTATCTATACATATAATAAAACAGTAGAAAATATGTTGTCTGATAACATTTAATATTTATTTTATTGATGTCTGAAATGGATAGAGGGAGACCTAACAAAGAACATATAGAATCTTCGAGCAAAAAATTTTTTTCCGCGCACGGAATTTCTTGTCTGTACTGTCTGTCTGTCTGTCACTGAAATCTCGCATCTGTCGTGTAAAATGTAATTGTACGCGTTTCACGCAAAAACTACTGGACGGATTTGAATGAAAGCCTATATTTTGTTGTATAGTTACGTTTAAACTTATCCATTCATGTCTCGGATTAATAATCCCCATTCTCCAAAAATATTCTTTTAAAGCCTGGGCAACATATAGGCTATAATTCATTTGAGAAATGACTGGAACACCTGATTTGAATGGTTCAACCATAACGGAACAGCTAAATCATATCTAAGTCCCAAAATCCGGCGTAATGGAAATGGTGCAGCAACTAAAAAATAATTGTCGTTACAAACCATGAAAATTGAGCATTTTCTGCCGACGTTCAATATAAATCGACCATCCCTGTACTAGTATCTACTTAACTGCTAACACGCCTTAGTTGTGCAAGTTTCACCGCTAAAACTTATCCCGTAGTAGGTAGTTGCTTTTTGTTTAGCACAAACTTACTCTTAACCGATTTCAAACTATGCTCTTTTTGTAGTAGACGCGCAAAATACTCAGGTTCTACTCACTTAGAATAAGTTAAAAAAATACGAAAATATATCTAGTTGTCTAAGCATGCAAGCATCATCAACTCAATGATGGAACTCCTCTATGGACTGTAGAACATGATTTTTTTCATTTAACACACCATTTAATTCAAACGCGTTAAAAAAGGTGGCAAGTAAAGTAACTATATTTTGTTAAGTAGAAAATAAACTTATTTTTGGATTTTTGAGCATCTCAGATGCAATTACCTGACCTGGTCGCGGGTTCAAGTCCTGCTCGCATGGAATTTTTTCACCATATCTTATTTCTATATAAGAGTACTTTAGAAAATAAACTTGTTGATAACCTCAAATATTTATTTTATTGATGTCTTAAAAGCTGCTCCTATAAAATCGTTCGTCCGTCTGAACACAATTAAATAAAACCGTAAATGTATATAACAAAGTACTATTAAATCTTCGAGTAACAAGGAATTCCGCGCACGGAAAGGAGTCCGTGTTGATTTATGTATTAGATACAATTGAAGTACTAAAGAAATTTCTTCTATGTGAAGAACTTTTTTACACTTCAAAAATGTACATTTGAATATCACTATATTTTGGTGTATGGTATATACTTACTTTCGTTTAATCTCCATTCAGTCTCGGATTTATAATCATTGCAAAAATAAGATTTTTTAAGGCCTTTACAGATATTGTTAAATTTGTGAAATGACTGAAAATATATTTGTATGGTTCATCTATTACAACACCTAAATCATATCTATGTCCCAAAATCCGGCGTAATGAAAATAAAAGTAATAATAAAAAATAATTGTCGATACAAACCATTAAAATTGAGATTACGGCGTGGCAATAAAAAAGCTTACGACTGCGGGGCAATTTTAACCCTTTCAACATTGAATTCGGGGCGACTCGGACCACGCAAATGTGTAACAATTTGACCCGCGACTCCCCGGGGTAGGAAGGGTTGGTGCCGATTTATTTCTATTACTGGCCAGCCGATTTTTGAGGTGGTGACACAATGAGCATGTACCTAAAGAAAAATCGTGAAAAAAAAAACAAATTATTATCTCATCCATAGCCTCAAGAAGTTCATAGCTAAAAAAAATCCTCTCCCATAGACTCTTACGGAGGATAAAGAAAAAATACATGTTTAAAAATATTGTGTTTTTGGAAACAATATTTTTAAATGTGCTGTGGTGTAAATTCAATTTGTCTATCGAATTAATTGAATTAAATTGAATTTTGTATTCAGCTTGTCCGTTCCTGCCTCTGAGCTGGCTGGGTGTGGCACCTCGTTACCCATTTTACAATTCTAATAAAAGTGGCTAATTACCTCATCATTCTAAATCCTTTTAGCACGAGATCCCATCGCTCGATTCTGCAGGTTCTTATAATTAAACTTAATTTAAATAATAAGTGAGTAATGCAATTCGGGTTGCCTATAATTTCCGCAAATATCAGTAATTAAATAAGTCCCCCACAACTGTCATCATTATATCCATGAAAATATTAAACGAGCAAAAATGTCTCATTGTGACACCGCCCTTAACCGCACGTACACGTAGTGAAGGATCCAGGCAGGGTCAAGACGCACCGATTGGATTTTTCCCGGATTAAATTTCAGACTCTTGACCACTCCCCCCCTCCCCTACATGTTATATAGGGGGTGGGACTTCTTCGTTAAATGTGGGATTTAATTAAATCTACGTTTATTAAAAGGGTTTGCTACGTGGATTATAGGGATGAGAGTTGGAGTTTTAATCGTCTGAATGGGGTTTAATTATGTGTCAAGGTTTATAGATAAATTTATTGACCGAGCGTGCGAAGCGAGCAAGAATCTTCATTTCAAGGCTAACCGATGTTGCTTTTCTGGGCTAGAGGTCGCATTTCTGAACGGATCCGTATGAAACTTGGCACACGTGTTTCTTGATTTATTTGTAAGTTTTTGCCGAGAGCTTTTTCGATTGGGGGTAAAGGGGGGATGTTTTCTGTAGCGCTACGACGAGGGGACGGAGTTCCATTCGCGAGGTCTACTGTTTACAGAACCACTAGTTTTTATTAATATGTAAGGAATCTAAAAAACGGGAGTAAAAATACAATTCGTTTCGGTGAAGAAAAACACGAGGAAATCTACAATCATTTGATTATTATCAGCTAATGTGTAAAATGGTGAAGACAATGGCAAACCAATCTACTAATGTTTTTTCTTATATTTTCAGATTCCTTTTATATACTTAAATGTATAGTGGATCTGACGATATATATTTCCTGGCATAAGACAGAAATATATACAGCTATGGCTCTCTCATTCTGGTTCTAATGTCCCCAATAAATATCACAGGATCATCCCTAACTAAGGGCCTCGTATAATACGTAGTATACTGACTGCTCAACGGTGTGTACGTTGTAATATAGCTTGTTATATTGTTATTGCGAAGTAAATTTACTGAAACTATCAAGGATAAATTTATTTTAGAAAGTTTCGTAACGGACTTAACTGAATTATGTTAGGTATTACAAGTATTATAGTTTAACAATCCTACTAATACCACAGTACTAGTAGGATTAAATATATTAAATACTAGCTGTTGCCCGCAGCTTCGCCCGCGTGACTTTGGCTTAGATGAAAAGTCTTTTTGTGTTCCAAACTGTTTCCTGTGTTCCAATCTTCGATTTTTATACGTCTACAGAAAATGCTCATATTTCCGTATATGTTATAGTGTAGCTGGTCTCTTGAAGTTATTTATCAGATGTTCCAGATCTTCAATTTTTATACGTCACCAGAAAATGCTCATCAGGTCGAACGGTTTTTGCTAAGGCGCCATTTCCATATATGTTATAGTGTAGCTGGTCTCTTGGAGCTTTTCATCAGATGTTCCAGATCTTCAATTTTTATACGTCAGCAGAAAATGCTCATCAGGTTGAACGATTTTTGTTAAGGCACCATTTCCATATTACTTATAGTTTAGCTGTTCTGTTATGGTTCTTCATCAGGTGTTCCAGTTTTCAAAATCAATTATAGCCTATATGTTGCCCAGGCTTAATAGCTATACAACAAAAAAAGTTTCATTCAAATCCGTTCAGTAGTTTTTGCGTGAAACGCGTACATACATACACAGACAGACAGACAGACAGACAGACAAGAAATTAAAAAAAAAATTTTTTGCTATCTATTTTAGTCAAAAATACTAAATGTACAGACAAAATATTTTTACTGTTTTATTATATGTATAGATATGCGAAAGTTTGTGAGGATGTTTGTTACTCAATCACGCAATATCTACTAAGCGGATTTCGATGAAATTTCGTACACGGGTAGAAAAATTCCGGAAATAGCACATAGGGGACTTTTTATCCCGAAATTTCCACGGGAGCAAAGCCCTGCAGCAAAGCAATCTGAAAAAGATCATTTTCCATCTTGACCTGACCGGGGATCGAACCCGGGACCTCCGGTGTGGCAGTCTGGCGTGATAACAGTTAGGCCACGGAGGTCGTCAACATCAACGGAGGTCATAACATAATGTTTACTGCACCCTACATTTTTTCACGTATATTTCCTTCCACCCAAAGGTTGGCTGGAAGATATTGCAATTGCGATAAGCCCGCCTTTGCGCTCATTTATTTCTGTATTTACTTTTATCATTACGTTGTAAGTATGTTCTTTTCTGTAAAAGGTGCAATATTTAAAGTGTTGACCTATCTATCTATCTAACATAGTAGATGTTTCAACCCCGACTATGTATGTATGTCTAAGTACGAAATGTCTATGTACGTTAGTTCTAAAGTATCCAATGACGAAGTATGCGAGTATGATGTACGTTAGTTCTAAAGTATCTTAGTAGACATTTTCTAAGCTGAAATGACGCGCCCCACCTCCGCATTAACGCACAAAAGGAAATTTCAAATATGGAAAAAAGTAGTGGGGCGCATCATTTCAGTTTAGATAATCTCTACTACATATACCAGTGCTAAAGTTTTTGAGAGCGAAGGTAGACGATCATAAATCGGTGGCTATCCAACGCTCCAATGAAACTAAAGTTGAAAAATAGTTTTACTTATTTAAACACATGCTGCCCACCCTAGCAACTTTCTGCAGTTGACAGCTCCCAGGGTAATATTTGACGGTTCATCCCCTCTGGATACCCCCTTTCAAACTTATTTATACCCTCGTAGACAATGAGTTATTTGACTTTACGTGAAGAGACGGCAAGTAAAATCTTATCTTCCTAACTAATCCTACTTCCTACTAATATTATAAATGCGAAAGTTTGGATGTGAGTTTGTGAGGATGTTTGTTATTCAATAACGCAAAATCTACTGGACGGATTTCGATGAAATTTGGTATAGGGGTAGAAAAATACAGGGAATAGCACATAGTACCCTTTTTATCTCGAAATTCCCACGGGAGCGAAGCCCCGTGGCGCAGCTAGTATTACAAATGTGAACGTGACTTTGTTTGTTTGTTACCTCTTCACGCTTTGAATACTGAACCCATCCTCCTGAAATTTTGCATACACATAGTAAGAGGTACTGAGAAGGACATAGGGCACCTTTCAACCCGGGAAAAAGCTCTGTTTCTGTGGGAAATTCACGCGGGCGAAGATAGTAAAAGATAAATAAGAAAAATAGATCTATTCTATGCGATAATTTTTTACTTCCATGGCATCAAGTTGCTCGTTTAGCCGACCACAAACTTTTGACTTTTTTATTGAACGAGCGGAGGCGTGTGTGTGCGTGTGTGCTGTTTATTGGGGTTTTGCGTAAGAACTTTTTTTTAAGTTTCCGACGTCTGATAAAATATGAACAGACATATAGATGATGGAGATTTATGGAAGCGGTGGTGGCTGAGTGGCTGCAAAGGTCCTAGTCCTAAGTTCGAATCCTGCCCGTGCTACATGAGTTGGTATACTAATCCGACTCATGTACCTGTTTTCATCGACCATCACTTGCTTCCGATGAAGGACAACATCGTGAGGAAACCTGCACTCTGGTAATTAATATTCAGCTAGTGTGTAAAATGGAGAAGGCAATGATAAACCACTCCATTAAAATCGCCAAGAGAGTCGTTGTGTGTGTTTCATTCCAAAAATGACCACGACCCTCAGTCATGAGGAAATACGACTAAAGAGATATATATATATATTGAAACTGGCGCTTTAACCCACCTAATATAGTGGCTCTGTGAGCTATAGACCTCGCGAGCTTATAGAGCAAGATCGAAGGAACTTTTCACACCATATGTTTTTCATGAAATATAAAAATCTTGATAACTTTACCATTTTCAAAGATTTTCAAAAAATTGCTTGACTATCGATTTTAATATGTTTATCGAATTTGCTTCCAAAATTTCACGGGAATCGGTTGAGAAATGTGACCTCTAGAGAACGCATAGATATACCAAAGCATTTTTGACTAAGCCGAAACGGAGTTTTACAGAACAATTATGTACTTAATCAGTTTTTGAAATGACAACTTGCTTGTAAATGCCAAGTTTCAATAACTTCAAGTATTTTTGACATTAAACTTTTTTTGTACACCGTAAAATATTAAAGGTTATAGAAGTAAAATATCAATAATACAAATATTTTGTTTTTGTTTCAGGTCTCGTATGCACCCTAGAAGCTAGCCACAACCACAAGCGGGTTGACAACCCTAACACCAAAGGTATATATCTTCATTTCATCTTCTTAAAAATCTAACTCTAACGACGACGTTTCGACGGCGTTACACTCTACTCTTCTAACTACTCTAATCCTACGCCGCGCCGTGATCCTCATTCGCCTTCAAAAATACATACATACATACATATTATCACGCCTTTTTCCCGTAGGGTAGGCAGAGACTAGCGATTTCCACCTGCTACGATCCTTACAGATCTCTCTTGCTTCCTCTACACTCATCATTCTCTAAAAATATTTTAATATCCTTCAAAAATATTTTCCTGAAAACGTTAGAACGTTAGAAAACAACAACAATTTCTTATTTGACAATGACTAAATCCAAAAAGTTCGACATTCTTTGTAAATATAATACTCGTAGATAACTTCAATCCCAAAAATCGGCTGCTGCAACAGCGGTAAAACAAAGAACAAAAATTATCTCGTATTTAAAAAAAATCTCAGTATTGACAAATAATGTACCGAAAAATAGCCAACCTCAAGAAATTAGGGGTAAAATAATAACAAATCAATGTTTATTCCAAATTCAAGCCAAATAAATTCAGTGCAAACCCCACAACCATAAACAACTTCACCTGGCAAAATCGCAAGAACCCCAGTATCCATCATTCTACCCGCGACACATCCCGATAAAAAATATTTCCCCCAAAGAAATAAGTCCAAAATCTATTTATTCTACGTAATCGTAGCCACCATATTTCACCCGAATCCTACTGTTGAATAATTTATATGCTGTGATAGAAATAAATTTATTTTGTTATCTGTTTCTGATGTTGTACTTGGTTTTGTAAATGGATTAGGTATTATGAGATTCACTTAAGTATACCTAGTAATTACGTGTATAAAAACACTACTATTAAATTTGTATAGCTCTAATATCTCGATGGTATAGCTGTATAATAAATTCAAGTACCAAAAATGGCTCTTTGAATGCTTAGAAACAATTTAGTACTTATTTGTTGCAATAAAAAAATAGTTAAAAAAAAGTAAATTCAGTGTTAAAGGAAATGTTGCCAGCATCTTTATAAATAAGGTATTAGACATATAAAGAACTCCTGCAAAATTTCAAAGTTTAGTTTAATATTTCCCTTTTTTACCATGTCGTGTTTTTCACCATCGTGTATTTTATCTGCGAATTTTTCGAAAAAAAGTGCATGCAATTTTATTGAAATATATGGTAGTAAAATCGCCATTTACTGAAACATTTATTTAAATGAGTACAATCGTAGCTTCGAGGGTTCAAATGAAAAATGGACGCAAATCAATGAGACGGGAATCCATTTATAATAATAATGATTCCATGCTATTTTACCTTTAAAAAAGTGCTTGGTTTTTGTTACATCGAAGTTCATATGAAATAAACAGGTTTTTAGATTTCATTGCCTAATAAGAGCTTATTATCAATGACATGTATCTTTTTTTTCATTCGACGGCTACGCTTTTTTTTTCACTAAGCTTATGTCTTGAGTCCTATGGACACGAACAAGAAACTAGCACAGATACACCCAGAACCGCAAACAAATATAGGTACGTGAATACAAAGTAAAAATATTGGCCCCGCGCTGAAAATCGAACCCAGGACCTTCGAAGGATAGCGGGAAGGCGTGGTAACCACTACCCCACGGAGGTCGATCGGTAACTGAACCAGTAACATCGTTTCTATGTAAGGCTATAAAAATAAAACCTACCAATTAGTCAACCTCAGTGTACAAAAATCTCAATTCTATCAACTCCTTTCCCATTTAAAAGCAATGACAACGTCCCACAGGGAAGTGAAACTTTTTAATGACCAATAAAAGGGAGATTGAAACGTGTCGTCCAAATTTAAGTAGTCCTTACTGACGGAAATTAAACAATTGAAGATTCTAATTTGCGTGGTCTGTCAAGGTTGGCCCAAAGCCTTGGAGATTTGGCCATAAAAATACTCGCCATAAAATAAGACCATCATCATCAATCAATTAATTTAAGAACTTCGTTCTTGTCGGTGGAGTATTTTCTATGTATGTCTCTTCTGCCATCGATTTGACCTCCCAATACGACACGACCTCTGCCTTTACTTTAATTTTATCTATAAATGCCCTTCTTGGCTTTAAATAAGACCATACAATCGTTTTTATGGTCAAATCCCCAATGAATTTTGGATTAAGAAAAAATACAGTTACTATGTCTAACGTTTTGTATCTCCGTTTGACTGATCACTCAAAATTTTGTATTTAGTACTTAGACATTCCGTAGCGGAGTCCATTCAATCATCGATATATGTACTTCGATGGTCTCATATGCACACAAATTTTTGGCATTTCGACTCGAGCTGATAATATGCACACACATCGGTCAGTCACTATGATATATAGATGGGTGACTATAACTTAGCTCCTCCATGCTTCGGAAGACCCCTTGGTCTCTGCTGTATTTGCAATAGCAATACAGCAGAGACCAAGGGGTCTTCCGAAGCACACCCATTAAAACCCACCAATCCGCGTGGCGGGTCGTGGCTCATCCTCCTTATCCATCCAAAAAAGACCATTGCCCCAGCAGTGGGGATATAAAAGTAGTTGATGATGATGATGAATAAGATAATGGACACACGAAACAGGCTTGCTCTGGTAGTGTCCTAGATTTCTAGATTTCCATCGAGGACACTTTTCCGCAATTAGGCCTCCAGTTTGGGCCCTTTTTGCGTGAGGAGGATGGGCCGGAACTTCATTCGAGCCAGCCCAGCTCCTTTAGGAAGCGAAGAACCGCCGATGGTGTAGGTCAGGCTTCGCTCATGGTCCCTGGGTTTCCCAGGAACACTTCTCTTATCAACTCGTATCGTATCACTGAGGGTTATCGTATTTCCGCTCACCAGTTGGCGCTTGTCTGTCAGATAGTCATCTAGATCTGTTTGTTTGTAAACTCTTTATTGCACATACACACAAGAAAAATACAAAACATAGTGAAACAAAAAGAGAGGCGTACAATGGCGGACTTATCCCAAAAAGGGATTTCTGAATTTTTGAATGAAATAAGAAGGGAAGCGTAAGGCAAAAATCAGGAAAAGAATAGAAGAACACGAAAATACATACACCAAAGCATACATAAATACATACATATATATATATATATATATATATATACAATACATATACATAAATACATACACACTCAAATGTCTAAAGAATCTTTATAGAAACTTTTGAGTTGAGATTTGAAGGAGGAAAGCGAAGGAGCAATCTTTATGCTTGTTCCAAAGCTTTGCAGCACGTACATAGAAAGACAGAGCATAGATCCGCGAGGTGTACTCAGGAATATGCAACAGAGGATTATTGCGCGAACGCAAGCGCCCATCAACATCTCGGAAAGCGAACTTCATCAGTTGTTGTCAGTTGTCTTTCTGTTATCAGGATCGGAAATGCGATATCATATCATTTTCAACAATCATAGAACTTGAACAAAGGGGCGTCCGTCTCAAATTTCGCCGTAACTATCATTCCACTCCGAAGCATTCGCTCAACAACAGCCGAAACATGAAAACTTTTCCCTTTAAAATATTACGACAATTAGAAATCCTGGACCATTGTGATTCCAGCTTTACATTTTGCAACGTCTCCTCTCCTTTCAAATAAATGTAGATTCGCTGCAAATAGTGATGTTTAAAGCTTTGAATTGGAGTCTCAAGCTCTCGAAATTAAGAGCCTTTATGAGATGGATATTTCCTCTTTAATGTGTTGTAGCAGCTTCAATAAATCTTCTGATGCTTTTCTGAATCTTTAGCAAAGATTTTAGTGTATGATTATAATTTAATGACTGGTATATTGCATTATAACTTGATATGTGCGTTGATTTGTTAAAAAATCAATATAAATTAACATTATGAGGTACGAAAATGTTGATATTTAGATTTTTTTTTCTAATTTCGTTATTTTGGAAAATCTTTCAGATAATATAGATTACACTGGTACTCGAAAATATATTTTAAAAATCTAATTTCTTTCTTACCCAAGTACCTACGACAATTTTTACAAAAAAAATTACTTAATGAATGTTGTAATTGTTGATTAAACTTTAAAAACACGCGAGAGTTTAAAGTCTAAAAGTCTTATTATCTTTCGCAACCCTATCCGCAAATCCGGGAAAGAATTCCCATCTGTTAGTTGAATTAATTTTTAGGATTATTGGCTTATTATGCGGACGATTCTAATTATACAGGATCATTTTAATCTTGGGAATTCGCAAAATTGATTAAAGAACAGACGAGTATAATCCTTTCTATCTTTTACTGAATCCGATGATTAAAATGACGGTTTCTTTGAAAGCAATGATTAACTTGGTCATTTTTTAAATTACTTTTCGAAAACGTAAGCCAGGGTTGCGAAATAACTAAAAAAAATCCTTTCATAGTTTGTAATCTCCTGCACCCATAACCGGCGAGCATGTATGAAGAGAGTGATGAGTGTAGAGGAAACGAGAGAGATCTGTAAGGATCGTAGCAAGTGGAAATCTCTGCTTACATAACGGGAAAAAGGTGTGATAATATGTATGTAGTTATGTAATAATCTCCAAAATGAATTGACGACCCCTCATACTATGTTTGTTTCCAGATGCGAGGAGCATGGTGCCTCGCGCTCCTGGCGCTGCTCGTCACCGTCACAGCGGACACGACTGAAGGTAGGCACCATTTCTATATACTACCAAGTAGTACAGATGAACCCAACCGGCCTGCCAAGCGTGGCGATTACGGCAAAACCCCCCATGGATAAAATCCTTGGGGGAGGCCTTTGTCCAGCAGTGGACGTCTTTAGGTCTTTATGTCTTTATGATCAAACGAACTTCTGGAAGCGAAGTTCGATCATTATTATATGAGTCGCTTCATTCGAAGATATAAGTAAATTAACCAGGTAGTCCCCTTTTCCTACAGGCAACATTGCACGATTTTTTAAAGACTAATCGATTCAATCGATTGGATATATATATTTTTTTTTTATGTAGGTAGTTTCATTACTTCGTGGCGTCCGTTACAACTTGGCGTCATTAGTTTAGAGAAGATATAGAAAACTTTTCTAAGATACAGGGATACGGGTGGGTGGGTGTTTTATATCTTCGAATGAAGCGACATTACATTACTTACCATCAGGTGACCCGCTTGCTCGTTTGCCGCCCTATGTTATAAAAAAAAAAAAAAAAAAAAAAGAGAGAGAGATTACAGATGAAGCCTTCATTATTTTTCTTCCTTGCCTGCCTTTATCCCAATTTATTTGGGGTCAGCTTTCCGCTGTGCGGTTGTAGGACGATACTTTATCTGGATTGGCTGCTTTCAAGTGCTTCAAAGGTGGCCTTTTGCCGTTTTGCCGATTACGATTAGAGTTCTAGCTCTAGATAACAAACAAAATATTTTTCTATTTATATTTATTTATTTACAACGAAAATTAAAAGAGACAAACATAAATTAGATAGATTACATACAAGTTTGTAACAACAACTAATTTATTCATGGAAAACATCTATTTTGCATAAACTATGTAACTGAGATTACAGAACACGAAGCGTGGTACGAACAAATAAACAAACAAACAAACGCCAAATCCAATAGAGTGAGCCTTTATCTAGTACGGACATGAATGAAACTAGTGTTGTTGCTATAGTAATATCGATAGTATCGTGATGTTGAAATTAAATAACAAGGCAATGAACAACTGTGCAGAACAACTACGCTCTGCTGCCAGAAAATGTGCGCAGAGAATCCGGACAAACGAAGCGGCGGGAAGAATTCTGTACCGGAACTTCACCGGGAAAAAACCACCGGTAAAAATAAGTACCGGGAAAAAATCTCCACGCGACACCACGCTTGTCCGACTAGAATCTAACCTAACCTATACGCAGTCTGCTACCACTATAGCTTATAAAGGGAGCTATAGGGCCCTATATAATAACCTAACTTAATAACTACAACCACCCACAAACCCAAGGGTCACTTACCAAACTTAATCTTCTGCTCTTCGGATCCAATCTTGAGTGTCTTCGGAAAGGGGGAATGCGGTCCCTAAACACCAAACCTACCCCGAGATCTCAATTCCCCAGAACAAACAAATAGATTTCTTCCCGAAGTTGGCTCGGCAACAGATGTCGGCGTCCCCAGGCAGCCACGTTTCGCATCTCACAAGAAACAGTCACAATAACAGGGTCTTTCACCAACACGAACGTTCAATAGTTATTTAACAAAAGGAAGCTCACAATTATAACTCAAATCAGTTATTACAAACAAAATTAACGCCACGCCGCGCGACTTCAAAATGCAACAACCCAAGATGGTGGCTATATCACCGCGATATTTCCTGCGACACGGCCTCGTGTGCGCGCGTTCAAAGGACCACTGAATGTCGACGGCCGGAAGCCGTCCGCGCAATGTTGCCAGCAGGCAAAACAAAGGCCTGCTATTCACGGCACAGCACACGCTCAATGCAATGCTTAGATTTAATAAACATCAACAAGTTTATTACAAACATCCCCCCGTCCCGGTCTGAGAAGCAGACCGCTAGCTTACTCTACGGGAAGGCGGGCGAGAGAGGTCACAGCTCTCCTTAAAATCGAACCGTCGACTAACACCTCAGCCACACGCGGAGTGCCATCTCCGCCAAGAATCAAACGTAATATGCGAGCTCGTCGCCAAAGCAATGAGGGCAAATTTGCCTCTTTTAACAATACTAAATCACCCTCCCTGGGAGGCTCAGTCCTGTCTGTCCACTTCACTCTTTGCTGCAGCAAATGCAAATATTCAAGCGACCAGCGACGCCAAAAGTCCTGGCTCATTTGCTGCAACATTTGAAAACGCGACAACCGATATACGCGTTCGTCCTTCCACGGGTATTCGGGCAGGGCATTCAAAGGCCCTCCCACCAAAAAATGACCAGGGGTGAGAGCTTCCAAGTCATTTGGATCTGGAGATAGCGGACAGAGAGGACGAGAGTTGAGGACCGCCTCAACTTTACAAAACACTGTGGCCAGCTCTTCAAAAGTTAGAGCCGTTTCTCCGATAATGCGGCGGAGGTGGGTCTTTGCGGATTTCACAGCCGCTTCAAAAATCCCTCCCCAATGGGGGCAACTTGGGGGACTAAACTTCCAGGTTATTCCCCTTTGAGCAGCAATTTGACTTAAACTAGTACAATAGATGATCAAACGAACTTCTGGAAGCGAAGTTCGATCATTATTATATGAGTCGCTTCATTCGAAGATATAAGTAAATTAACCAGGTAGTCCCCTTTTCCTACAGGCAACATTGCACGATTTTTTAAAGACTAATCGATTCAATCGATTGGATATTTTTTTTTTTTTTTTTATGTAGGTAGTTTCATTACTTCGTGGCGTCCGTTACAACTTGGCGTCATTAGTTTAGAGAAGATATAGAAAACTTTTCTAAGATACAGGGATACGGGTGGGTGGGTGTTTTATATCTTCGAATGAAGCGACTCATATAATAATGATCGAACTTCGCTTCCAGAAGTTCGTTTGATCATCTATTATATTTCGTCGCTTCATTCTTCAGATATAAGTAAATTAACCAGGTAGATTTTTAGAGAGTAAGTTTTTTAAGGTTTTATATGTACATACATAAAACAACATATGATTTATTAGAAAAGTTTTTATTAAGTATTCACTCTAAATTTATCTAATAAAGAAAATATGATTCTGAATATTAATTTTGTAACAAAACAAAATGTCAATTTCTAATCAGATTAGAGATTATAAAGCTATTATTTAATCTTAATTTGCTATACCACAAACTGATCGAGCAAATGTACTGTCGTCTATAATTGGACGATTGTAAAAATTAGCAAAGGTCTGGGAGGTATTGGACCAACCAGCCGTTTTTCTTATAATGTCCAAACCTACTCCAGCAGAGGCCGCCGTCGACGTGGAGGCGTGTCGTGTGCTATGTGCAGTGAACATACTCACGTCGACGCCGCTCTCTGATAGTGTTTGTCGTATCCATCTACTAATAGACTGGGACGACGCCTTCTTATAAGGCTTTTTATGTGTGATAAACAGATTATCTACGTTATTGGGTCTTAACTGAGAAGTGACATGGATATAATCGTCCATGGTTGTAGCAGGGCATATGTCTGTATTTTCCCTAAAATATGGTAAATACAGAATGGGTTGCTGTCTACCAGCCGCCGAAGTCTTGATAATCTCAGAAATTCGTATCTTAATACCACTTTCAGACCTATGGACATTCTGCAATGTAATAAGCGACAGTGTTTGAACTCGGTGCGCTGTACATAAAGCTAGCAACACAACTAATTTTTTAGTTAACTTTTCTAAAGATAAGTCTCTGTTAGGAATCCAACAAGATATATGGTCCAGAACTAATTTGGGATCCCAAGTGGCCGCATACTTGGGCTGAGACGGTTTTTTCTTAAAAATGCCCTTAAGGAGCCTTTTTATTCTATCGTCTGAACCAATATCGTTTCCAAGCAGAAGCGATAAGGCAGACCTGTGACTATTGATAGTACCATACGAGCACCCGTTCCTAAATTGTTCACATAAAAATGTCATAATAAGTGGAACGGAACATTCAAAACTATCACAACCGATTTTATTACAGAATGTCCACCAGAGTCTATAAGTGACATCATATTGTCTTAGCGTATTTGCTGAGATAGATCCCTCCATCAGATCAAGAGCTACTGATGGGACGTTCCGTCTTGTAAAAGCTTTCCGGAGAGCATCGCTGCTCCCAGGGTAAGGGTTTTGTACAGCGGATGTGAGTTCCTGAAACGAGATTTCAAAAGATCTCTGTTAGGATTAAAGTAAATAATATCAGTGACTAACATATTCCTGAGCAGGGGGAACCAAGGCTGACCAGGCCAATAAGGAAACACAAGTATTCCTTGGGCTTTGTCCTGTATTATCTTTGGCAGACATTTTAAGATTAAGGAAAAAGGAGGGAATGCGTAAAATAAAAATGAGCTCCAATTCACAGTGAACGCATCTATCGTTTCAGCCTCAGGGTCTTTCTTCCAGGATATGTATCGTTGGCATTTGGCATTGGTGCGTGATGCGAACAAGTCTATATCCGGTGAACCAAGGGAACTAACTATGGTTTGGAATGCCCAATGGGATAGTTCCCATTCGGTATCAATATTTATCTTTCTAGACTCTTCGTCGGCTTCTATGTTATCGCGAGTATTTATGTAAGATGCGAACAGCCAAATGTTACGCATCTCGCACCACTGCCAAATTGATTTTGCCAATTCATGCAGGTGTGGAAATTGAATACCTCCCATCCGATTAATGTAACATACAGCCGTTGAATTATCTACTCTTAACAAGATTACACAGTCAGAGAGGTCTCGGGCAAAACACTTAAGAGCTAGAAAAATAGCCAATAATTCTAGATAATTAATATGGTAGGAAAATTCTTCATCCTTCCATCCACCATTTATTCTATTACCATTACAAAAAGCGCCCCAGCCAGTCCGAGAGGCATCGGTAAAAATCTCTAATGTAAAATGTTTATCAGGTTGCATGTCGTTATAAGAAGATGTTATATTGTCATGCCACCATTTCAAATCTGGTAAGATTGTTGTTGGCAATGTGATTTTTGAATCAAAATTTTGAAATTTTTGCAATGCTAAGTGTTTATGCCTTTCAAGGTTTTTGGTATATAACCAACCATATCTAACCGCTGGGCAGGCGGCTATAAGTGTTCCAATTAATTGTGAGAATTCTCTTACTGTGCATCCTGGTAAAGAAAGATAATGATTAATTAATTTTAATATTTTGTCTTTCTTATCTATAGGCAAAGAAATTGACATATTGTTTGTATTAAAGACAAAGCCTAGAAACTTACAAATCTGCTGAGGAACCAACACACTTTTTTCATAATTAACTATGAATCCCAAACAGTGTAATAACTTTAAGGTCTCCGAAACATTTTCGGAACATTCTTCAAAATTACAACCGATGCACATTAAATCGTCAAGATATATTACGGATTTATATCCTCGAGATCTTAAATGATTGATTACTTCTTTCATGATTTTTGTAAAAACCCGAGGTGCAACAGATAGGCCATAGGGCAGAGCGTTAAACTGGTAACAAATACCGCTGTATTCGAAACATAGGTATTTACGATCCTGCTCGCAAACTGGGATCAAAAAATAAGTTTCTTTGAGATCAATAGTTGCAGCAAAGCCTCTTTCAGGTAAAAGTTTAAGTGCTGTCCTATGGTCTTCCATTTTAAAATGTAATTTTGAAATAAACTTATTTAGTGGTTTTAAGTTAAGTATAAAACGTTTGCCACCGTTTGGCTTTGGTGCTAAAAATATACTGGAGAAGAAAGTGTCTTGGTTCCTCGAGCACTTAGAAATAGCACCTAAGTCAAGTAATTTTTCGATAGCAATAACCATATCTGAATCCTCATTAGGCGTTAACGAGTTACGAGGGGAGAACTTTTGTTGCGCTTTTTTACAGAATGGAATAGAATATCCATTACTAACCCACTCTAGAACCAAGGGATTTTTAGTAATGTTAAGCCAACAGTTATAAAAATATTTAATTCTGCCAGCATGTACCTCTATTGCTGTTGAGGAGCACGCTGCTGCTTGGGCTGAGCCGGAGTCTTCTGGGTTGTTGGAGGTGCTCTGCGACTGGCTGTTACCGCAGATGTAGGTTTCCTCGACCCCCCTCGCCCCCCCCTGTTCGAAAAATGGCGAGGAGGGCCTGGCCAGTTTACCTGGGATCGAGGCCGACTCGTAGATGGTTGAGAAGTTACTGAGGATGTTTTTTGATTTGAAGCAGCTTTTTTAATCTGCAATCCTTGTTTCTCGATTACTTTCGAGGCTTTGATTTTTTCGGACAATTTATTTCCAAAAAGCATATCATCCCTATTTACATCCTGGATAACAGTTAAGAAGGACTTATCCAATCCTGGAGTGACAAATTTGACTCTGGCTTGTGTCTCTACATGGTGCAAATCGCATAAAATTCGACTACTATCGCTTAATAATTTTATAGCTTTAACTTTGTTACCATCGTCACTTATAAGTAAAGTTAACGCCTTGTTTAGGGCTGTGATGCCTAAACCCAATTGCTGTTGAACAGATTCTACTCTTTTATCGCGGATTCGCGACGCATCAGTGATCGCAGCTGAAATTTCAGGATTCAGCTTTGGAGCCTGCAATAGGGTGCAATTCTCCGGGATAAGATATTCTTTTAATAACTTATCCTTGGTTTCTTTACTTAAACCCTTACGCAATATAGGCATCCAGAGATGAGCTAGGTTGTCGTGGATTTTCTCACCAAATTTAGGCGACTCCTCGGTAGACTCCCCGAGGGCTGACAGGATTTCTGGATCCAGTTCTTGCTCAGCCTGTTCAACTTCCAGATTTTTCTGGTCTTCGATAACATTGGATGTCATATCGAGTTCAGAGGGATTATTCTCGAGAATTATATCAACGTGGTCTGTCGGCTCGTCATCTAGAAAGGAATTGAGAAGAGCCGATTAATAATAGTGATTTGTACATTATGTACTTACAAGGAGTTACCATCGTGAGAGCACGCGGCTCACCTCCAGGCATGAAAAGTACCACACGATCAACATTAATTTATTGATGTGAATAAGGTATTGCTAAAAATGACGAGTAATACTCGTTATACTGAGATACGCCATCGTGTTAACACACGGTTAACCTCCAGGCAATAAAGTACCACGTGTTGACACACGGTCAACCTCTAGGCAAATATTAATTGATACCCTTGAATTCACGTCGATCACCGAAAGCACTATTTATTTCACTAAGCAAATAAAATAGACTTACCTGAATTTCGTTCAGAGTCCGAAGAATGAATAATTCGACGGCTTCTACGTTCTGACTTTTCCTCCAAACGTCTCAATTTTTTCTTGTAATAATCTATTTTTTCTTGGTGACGACGCTTAGGCATGATGTTTAATCATTAGGTTATCCGTTATTCCAATTTGAATTTAAAAATAAATTTACGGACTGATACGTGCTTGCGCTGCCATGCACGAAAAAGGAATGACGCCAAGTTGTAACGGACGCCACGAAGTAATGAAACTACCTACATAAAAAAAAAAAAAAAAAATATATCCAATCGATTGAATCGATTAGTCTTTAAAAAATCGTGCAATGTTGCCTGTAGGAAAAGGGGACTACCTGGTTAATTTACTTATATCTGAAGAATGAAGCGACGAAATATAATTCTTATCAATAAACACAGAAACATCCTTAAGATAATTTACAGTTCCCTTATAGTTTGTGCCATTATCAGACCTAATAAGGGAAGGTAGACCTCGACGCGAAACAAAGCGATCCAACGCGGCGACGAAGGCCTCCGTAGTCAGAGCTGATACCACCTCCAAATGGACAGCCTTGGTGGCCAAACAAACAAATACACACAAATAGCCCTTCACAATACGGGCATTACGAAAGGTAGAAGCCTTGATCGAAAAGGGACCGGCAAAATCGGTTCCAACGCCGTCAAACGGTCTCGAAGGTCGGATTCGATCAGCGGGCAAATCACCCATCTGTGGTTGCATCGTGGATGCCTTCAACCTATAACATGCAATACATCGAAACAGGACACTACGGATTGCTCTTCGGGCAGACAAAATCCAAAATTCGCGTTGCAAAATAGCCAACAAAGCATTGCACCCAGCATGGGCGTTACGAATGTGTCGATCAGACACCAAAAGCTGCACCAAGGGTCCGCCCTTGGGCAACAACAGAGGATGGCGAGTCTCATATGGAAGATCCGCCTTCCGGAGCCTGCCTCCAACCCGAAGAAGCCCATCCGAGTCGATGTACGGGTTCAAACGAGCGACCGCGCCCTTCAACTTAGCGCGTCCGTCGCGCAAAATACGAAGCTCTGACTCAAACCGTCCGGTCTGCACGACACGGACCCAATGCAACAATGCGCTCCGGCGCTCTTCTGCACCGGCAATCGGCTCCAACCGCTTTGCCTGTGGGTTTCTACAATTATGTATGAAACGCTTAATCCAACTGGTAACACCCAGAAGCTTATCCAAGCTGCTATACCGAGCAAGTAGCCAATCCGGCTCCGACGTCGTCTCAGCGACTACAGCATGTACACGGAGCCCGGTCAAACTCAAAGAAGTAACATCTGTCTGACAGACAGGCCAAGAAGTTTCTGATCCCATCAGCCACTCTGGACCCCACCAGAGCGGGTGTGACACCAATTCTGGTGCCGTACAACCTCGGGAAGCACAGTCCGCTGGGTTAAGCTCTCCCGGCACATGTCTCCATGTTATATCAATTCCGATATTCTGGATTTGGGAAACCCGATTTCCCACAAAAACCTCCAAGGTATGTGGGGCCGCGCGCAACCATGCAAGCGCGACCTGGCTATCCGACCAGGCGAAGATGTCTCGTATCTCGACCGTGGCCGCCAGCTCACTGGCAACGTGATGCAACAATTTAGAGAGAAGGTGAGCTCCACTCAACTCAAGCTTGGGAATAGTCAGCCTAGTCCTGATGGGGGCGACCTTGCTCTTCCCTAACAAAAGCGAGACATTGACCCGGCCATCGGCGTCAACTGTCCGCATATAGACTGACGCGGCGTAGCCTCGCTCCGACGCGTCACAAAAGCCATGCAGGCTGGCTCGATATTTCCCGGGGGCAATATTCGACGAGGCAAGGCAATCCGATTGACTTCCTTAATCGATGAAAACAACTCGAGCCAATCATCCAATGGAGGACCAAACAGCGGCTCGTCCCACGAGACGCCCAAAGTCCAAAGTCTCTGAAGAAGACACTTCGCAGAGAATATCACTGGACTGATCCAACCGCTTGGATCAAACATACGGGCTATTACGGACAACACCGTTCTCTTAGTCCAGACCTTTGGTATTTCCAAGTCCACTTGGAATGTAAAAATATCGGTTAGCGGCTGGTACTGCATGCCCAGCACCGCTATCCTGTTGGGATCATCCACATCCTCAAACAGGTGAGGGTTCTGTTGGTGATCCTCCGGGATCCCTTCTAGAACTTTAGGCTCATTAGACAACCACTTACGTAGCTCGTAGCCACCTGTCTTCAATATTTCAATCAATTCATCCCGCAGTAGGAGGGCCTCCTCAATACTTTGGGCTCCGGTGCACACGTCATCAACATACAAGTCACGTGACAGCACGGAAGCCCCACGGGGAAAGCGGATCCGTTCCCGCTCTGCCAATTCAAGCAATGATCTGATGGCGATATAGGGACTAGATTTCAAACCATACGTGTTTGTGTTGAGTTCATACACCGTCACAGGATCCTCAGGGCGCTCACGCCAGAGTATCAACTGGAATCGCCTGTCCTCAGGATGTATGACTGTCTGGCGGAACATCATCCGGATGTCCGCACCAAAAACCACTTGATGTCTTCTAAAGTTCAAGATGATGTCAATTATGTCCCTATGCAATTTGGGACCCGAATGCAAACACAGATTCAACGAAACCCCTTTCGAAGTGGGTGCGGACCCATCGAAGACGGTCCTCAATTTGCCCGTTGAGGCCTTCACCACCGCGTGGTGGGGCAAAAAATAATGCTCAGTTGAGCTCCAATCAACTCGAGCCGGAGACATGTGACCCAAATCCTCGTACTCGCGCATAAATTCAATATATTTATCGCGAAGTACGTGGTCACGCTGCATGCGTCGCTCCATGGACAGCAGTCGTTTCTCCGCAAGCGCCCTACTTTGCCCTAGGCTAGGACGAGAGGCAACAAAGGGTAACCTAGTTACAAACCGACCGGAGGGCAACCTCTCCATGGTCGATCGAAAAAGGGCTTCGCACTCAGCGTGTTCCGGATCCATCCTGGAACTCATAGGTGGCTCCTCCACCTCCCAAAAACCTTTGCATGGTCTTGGCCAAGGACGCAGATGCGACAACCGGTGGCTCCTCCGCGGTGCCATTATCAAACACAGGGCCCATCAGGGCAAAACCAAAAATCGTAGACACTGCCATCAGTGAAGACGAACCCAGAGCCTTCTGTGTACCCAACAAAATCCAACCCAATACGTCCGAGCCCAGGAGCAAGTCCACTGGGCCGGGATGAAAGACAAAGGGGTCGGCCAAATCCAGACCCGAAACCAAAGACAACACACCCGGCGGTATGTCTGTCGAGGGGTGCCAACCCGCAATGGTATCCATTACCATAGCCGAAGTCGTGATCCTCATTGTGGAGGACTTCAGCGAAGAAAAGGTGACAAGTGTCTGGCCCGTCAGACACTTCACTTGTATGCCACCAACTCCAAGAAGTGGCACAGGCGAGTCTTCCACGACTAAACCTAACTGGCGTGCCACTCGAGTGGTAACCAAACTGCTTTGAGCCCCTGAGTCCAACAGAGCTCTCAAATTAATGGCTTCCCCCACGACCCCATACGCGGACCACCGCGGTAGGGAGCAGAACCGTCCGCGGCTCTGTCCCAGCAAGGAGCAAGCTAGTTACGGGCTCCCCACTCTCTCCAAACCAGGGGCGCGCCACTGACCCGGATAATATGGCGGGCGAGTGCACATCCCCATCTGAGGGGGGCATAACCCGCGGCCCGGCCATACCTATAGTACGGCGGGTGGTACTCCAGCCGTGGGTACTCGTGCAGCGGCGGAGAAAACCGCTGCGGCTGCATGTGTTGGGTATTGGTAACCCGCGTGGAGGGGGTGTCCCCACTCTCACGTCCGATCTAGGGCCCCCGCCCATGGGGGCCCTATCCGGGGCCTGGCCAGCCACATACTGGCCATGACCTTGGGGCGCGTGGTCCCGGTCCGCCAAGACCCGCGCAGGTACGCGACCCCCCTCCCGAGGCGGGTGCGACGAGCGAAGCCGCGTCCTCCGTCCGATGGTGGAGGGCTTCGCGCAGGAGCGCCCCCGCCCATAGGGGACCCCTGCCTCAACAACCGGGGGCCATCCCCGTTCCGGTTCATGCAGAGCATCACGTGGTGCAGCCCACGGCATGCACTGCATGGTATGGCTCTGGGACAGTCACGTGCATAGTGACTGCCCAAACAGTAAAAGCAAAGTTCATGCCGCCTTGCCATGCGGCGCCGATCTTGTACTGGCAGTCTCTGCCAGTCCCTGCATTGCAGCAGGCTGTGGCCCATCCGGCCACATTGCAGGCAGTCCGCGTCCCCCGCGACTGCTGCCGTGTGTGCAACCCGCACACCAGCTCCACGCGGTGGCGGTTGCCGTCCCTGTTGGGGCTTCCCTCGCCATGAGGGTTCCAAGGGCCTACGTTCAGGCGCTCTGGATGGCGCTGAGTCCGTCATGGTATTCTCAGCCGCCCGTGCCTCAAACTCCAAAAACTTCACCAAGTCAGTGAATGTTGGTAGGGTGGTGCTATCCCGTTCCGCATTCTCGCGCTCAAATCGCGAGCGGATGTCATTGGGTAATTTGCCCAATACAATGTGCACCAGCAAAAAGGACCATTGGTCCACCGGCAGCCCCAGTGTGCGGAGCGCGTTACAGGCCACTGTAACGGGCGTGAGCAACTGCAGGCGCAACTGTGCCCTGTTGGCCACCTTGGGCAGGGCCATCAACTGTGCGGCGTGCGCATCCGCTAACAAACGTAAGTTTTGGTAGCGGGAGTTCAATAACTCCCAAGCCGTGTCGTACTGGTCGTCCTCCACCCGGAGGTGCTGGATGAGCGACCGCGCTTCACCCTCAAGAGTGGAGAGGAGGTAGGCCATCTTCTGGGCCTTCGACAAATCCTGTCGTGCTACGACCAGGGACTCAAACATATTTTTATATGCCACCCACTCCTCCATCCTACCCCCAAAGTGGGACAGCTGAAGGGTGGGGAGCCGACCAGTAACCGCTGGTCCTTCCTGTCTAACAGGTGTGCGAGGGGCTGGTCCGCCAGCCTGTCTCGCCCTTATTGCGGCCGCCGCCTCCACGATGTCATCGTGCAGACTCAGGATCTGGTCCAGGTCCGCCACGTGACCTGCGTAGACCTCCGGGGTAAGGTCGGCTTCGGTAAGCGCCGCCATGGCCGCTTCCGCGTTGTTCAATCGTGAGCGGAGCTGATCCGCTCTTTCCAGTATAGCGGCCTCCCTGTCCTTCCGGGACAGGAGTCCACCGGCCGTCACAAACCATCTCAATTCGTTGGCGAGTGTCGCCTTAGCATTGGGGACCTTCGCCATCGCGTCAAGTCACAAACAAAAAATAACAAAAGGTAAATAAAAAACAACAAAATCAAACAACTACACGAAGAACCGCGGTAGGTATGAGAATGGCACAAACCCGGAACGCACGGTACAAACCGCAAACAAATACAAAAAAGGTTACAAATATTCTTATACAAACAAACTAAGAAAAATCTAATAATTTTTACAAACAATTAATTATTTTTTACAAACGAACAAATAGAGGGTAGATAAACTACGCTCTGCTACCAGAAAATGTGCAGAACAACTACGCTCTGCTGCCAGAAAATGTGCGCAGAGAATCCGGACAAACGAAGCGGCGGGAAGAATTCTGTACCGGAACTTCACCGGGAAAAAACCACCGGTAAAAATAAGTACCGGGAAAAAATCTCCACGCGACACCACGCTTGTCCGACTAGAATCTAACCCACAGAGCATTTATAGTAGAGCTGTTCATAAGCTTGTAGACCTGTCCCCAGTCGACAAACTTGAGGCTTCTAACTATTGGCCACCAGACGTCACTATTGTCGCATTCGCGGAGTTCACTTCATAGTGTCAACACGTGCCGCAGATGTGTCCAAGTTACGCGAAATTTTAGATTGTGCTCATTAACAATGAAGTGCTGTATTGTGGGGTGTAAAAGTAACACACACAACAAGGAATCACGCGATAAAAGTATATATTTTCACTCGTAAGTATTTTTACGTAATTATTCCCACAGCGGTGGATACGCGCCTGTCAGTACAGCCATCTAGTGAGTAATAGCAGAACTCAAGAGAATTAATAAAACAGTTTGCGAAAATAATTCTGCTACTGGCCAATAGGTGGCTATACAGTTTGTAAAATTAGATAAAATAAGTCGTATGTCTATCCAATAAGAGTTCATTTTTTAATTTCTGTCTACGGTAAGTATACGTCCCCCGCTCCCCTCCCAATGCGGACACTGTCTTTCATATGTAAAATGCCTATGCGCATCTCCTCTCCATACATACTTCGTGATCTAACCTAACCTATACGCAGTCTGCTACCACTATAGCTTATAAAGGGAGCTATAGGGCCCTATATAATAACCTAACTTAATAACTACAACCACCCACAAACCCAAGGGTCACTTACCAAACTTAATCTTCTGCTCTTCGGATCCAATCTTGAGTGTCTTCGGAAAGGGGGAATGCGGTCCCTAAACACCAAACCTACCCCGAGATCTCAATTCCCCAGAACAAACAAATAGATTTCTTCCCGAAGTTGGCTCGGCAACAGATGTCGGCGTCCCCAGGCAGCCACGTTTCGCATCTCACAAGAAACAGTCACAATAACAGGGTCTTTCACCAACACGAACGTTCAATAGTTATTTAACAAAAGGAAGCTCACAATTATAACTCAAATCAGTTATTACAAACAAAATTAACGCCACGCCGCGCGACTTCAAAATGCAACAACCCAAGATGGTGGCTATATCACCGCGATATTTCCTGCGACACGGCCTCGTGTGCGCGCGTTCAAAGGACCACTGAATGTCGACGGCCGGAAGCCGTCCGCGCAATGTTGCCAGCAGGCAAAACAAAGGCCTGCTATTCACGGCACAGCACACGCTCAATGCAATGCTTAGATTTAATAAACATCAACAAGTTTATTACAAACAACAACCTATAGTCTTCTTCTTCGTTCACCCCTTCTCCCAGCTTATTTGGAGTTGGGTCTCCTCATATATTTTTGCCAGAGGTATCCGGGTTATACTCCGAGTTTTCTGGGGGTAAATCTTTGCTTTTCGAATTTTCTTCCCCTGGTAAACCTGTAACGTTAATATAATCATTTAGGTCATTACTAGGTACTTTATTCTTGTGGTGTAACTGTTATCTATGTGTCGAATAGTCAAGATCCACTGATCTTCCTAGGATATTTTTTCCTATGCCCTATTCCTAAGAGAAATTGACACAGATGGCAAAAATTTGAATATGTTGATGTCAGTCATCTTGGGAGCTAGTATAGCCTTGAGAAATCGTTTGTAAAGTACGCGTTATGGCTTGAAACTAGGTGTCTTGAATTAATGAATAAGAGGCTTTTTTCATGCAACACTTGACTCGCATCCACCTAGTCAAAGACACCAAACCATCAACGAATTATGATGTAGATAAAATACTAACATAGTTACAAGTTGTCTGTGTTTCTAACACTATGGGTTCTACCTGAAATACAAGAATTTTCTTTTATGTAATTTATTTTATTTTTTGCAATAAATATAATCGGACAATGAACTTATCTTACTAACATCTAATGTTCAAGTATATATGGTAAGTATTTTAATATCGATACTAAATCTATCGACAGTCGTACAACACTTTAACAAAACTAAAGCTCACACTCGTTAAATAACTAGGTTTTCAGTGGGTCTGGATTTGAATACAGTGGAATTTAACTGTTTGTATATTTGTCGAGTAAATCCCGCTGTTTGGTACAACAACAAAATGAGATCACATAAATTTACACTACCTTCTATAACCACATAAAGCGATACCCATAGAAATAATGGCGATACCTTATTATCATTAAGTTGTATTATTGTTAGAATAGTGATAAAAATGTATCGTTTTTCACCAAGATATTACCACAAAACAAGGCAATTATATGCCAAAATAATAACGCTTTTAGCTTACCTGTTCTGTTGGGAATAACGTCTGCGTTCTATCAAATAACCACGAGACGCCACTTAGTGTACAATTTCGGTATTACCCGGTAGTAACTTCATGTAATTTGTGAGCTTACTTATCCGGACTAAGTGTAGATTAAGTTCACTAAATAAAACATTTTCTCGCGGCTTCGCCTTTGTGAGTTTTGGATTTGAAGCATCACATATTGCTGTAAATAGAGTAGAATATGTTTTTCTTAGATAAAAAACACAACACAAAAAAAAATAGAACATGGAGTGAAAACGTAAGCCTAACGTAAGCACAAACATCTACATCCTAAAATTTTCTGCAAAATGAAGGAAATGTTGTCATCAATATAATGTACGTATGCAACTAATTTATGTAAGTTTTAACTAATAAATTGTTTTTGAGCGTCAAAGCGACAGATAACTTCGCAACTTCGCACTTCCAATTCTGAGAAGTGCTCTTATTGTCCCTTCGCTCTTTGACCTTTAACCTTCCTGAAAACGATAAAAACCAGTATCTAGTACTATTTAATCAGGCTCTAATAGTGGCTCAATCAGTATAAGTAGTATCATCAGTCGCGCGAATCGCCGCAGCGCGCGATAATCGCTGCGATTTGTACCCCGATGGGACTTTTACGACCCATTGCGTTTTGCCTTGTTGACATGGGGTTAGAGAAACTACTGTCTATAGAGTTGGTGCAGTCAGTAATAAAATACATATACTGTTTATTGTACCAAGAGCAAAAATACAGAAACAGTGAATTTGAGAGGATGTTTACTAACTAATTTGTGATGGAGTACACTCCATCACGCAAAATCTACTGGTCGGATATCGATGAAATTTGGTACACGGGTAGAAAAATACTGGGAATAGCACATAGGGTACTTTTTATCCCGAAATTCCCATAGGAGCGAAGCCCCGAAGCGTGGCTAGTATTCAAATATAAAAGGCACATAAGCAGACCTATCGCTGTGAAACGACCAGTGAATTTTATCCAGTCAACCTTATAGTAGGTCTAGTTCACAAATTCACCAAAACTCTCCAATAATTTTAGTTCATTTTCTTACTATCCTTAGGAGGAGCCAAGTCGGTAGTACCCACTTCCTTAACTCTGGGATTAAGTATATATTATACGGTTTACTTCGCTTTCTGATAAGAGGTTATAGGGGCGCCAGTATATTGAGTGATAATGTCTAATGTAAGGAATCATAGGTAACTCCGTATTTGAGAGATTTAGGCATAAAGTCGTTATTAATTTTACTGATATGTCACTGAAGTAGGTTTCCTTAACTTAACTTAATTTCAAATATAATTTAAAATAAAAAATATTTTTTTTTTTTTATGTCCATGTTTTTGTACAATATTGTATGTTAAGTACTTTTTAGAAATAGGTGCTTGTTATCTAAGTAATGTATTTATTATTTACTTCTAATCATCCAACCTGTATTAAATATCCTCTTGTAACGGCTTAAATTCTCATACCTTCTTAACAATAACTTAGCCTCTTGAGCTCGCTATATCTATTTTCTTAATAATCATCTATTATAACCCGGAAATGTTCAGTCGTTGCCCGATGACAACGTAATCCGACCACGGTAATGACCATCGGAAATGCGACGCTTAGTAGATGACAGGACTATAAATAAAGTAAGGGGATCTTGTATACCCCTTGGTGGAAGTCGCGTTACAAAATACTATAAATCTTTAGGGTTATTCACTAATAGGGAAGCGGTGGTGGTCGAGTGGCTAAGACATTTTTAGGGTTCCGTACCTCAAAAGGCAAAAACGGAACACTTATAAGATCACTTTGTTGTCCGTCTGTCCGTCTGTCTGTCAAACTTTTTTTTCTCAGGAACGCTTAAAGGTATCAAGTTGAAATTAATATCGAATACTCGGATCCACAGTCTCTTTCAGCAAAAAAATAATCCATAATTTGGAACATCGCCGTCAACACAATCAAGAGATATTACCGTAAATGTTGCGAATTTTCGCATATTTTGCAATTTCAGGCAGCAATCAAAACCTATGGGGTACTTCCCGTTGACCTAAAATTATGTTTGGCAAAAAGCAAAGTCTAACAGTAGGTACTTATAAATCTGATAGTTGTAAATATGTTGTTGGAAGTCTAAAAAAAGTGTTACAAACTTATTTTTGCGCTGGATTCAGTATGAATCTTAGGGATCGAACTGCAAAGTTAAATTTGTTTTTGAAACTAGTTGGTATTTTAGTTAGAGCTATAATGTGAGAAGCTTTTCGCGTACGGAAACCTCGGTGAGCGAGTTAGACTCGCACTTGGCCGGTTTTTTATAGCTATAACATGTCCCACTGCTGGGGAAAAGAATCCCCACTCTCTTTCCTTGAATCCCTGGTCTTTCCCATCCACCTTCTGTCGAAGGCCTTAAGCTCACTCCACAATCTTGTGTTTCAAAGTCTAGGCCTTCTTCATCTATCTGTACTCCATGTATTTCTAAATACCTGCCTACTTATTACTGCATCGCATGACCAGAAGTGGATCTTGGCCTCCGTACCATTAGTCAACCCCTATAGAACTCCGAATGCTACTTGGGGTGACCAGAAGTGGATCTTGGCCTCCGATACGAGATGAAGCCATTTTTTGAGGTCTTGCTCTAGCTCTCGAAAGTTGTCAGCTCTGAGGCTCCGTAGGTCTTTCAGAACCTCATCGTCCCAGCGATACCTAGGGCGCCCGACTGGTCGACGGCCCTTCGGTCGACTCTCGTATGCTCGTTTGACGGCAGAATCTCTCCCATTCTTTCCACATGTCCGAGCCAGCGGAGTCTGGCTGCTTTAACCTCTCCGATGATATTTTAGGCCCGTATTAATAAATGACACTCAAGTCATAGCTCGATCTTGAAAGCGCACTTGAGTCGCGGTGCTAATTTATAAATCTTACTTGAGTTCTCGCTTGAGTTCCGCGTATCAGCCAAGTGAAGACGTATTAATAAACAAATATCAGCACTCAAGATGCTACTCAAGAGCGTATTTGCTGATGACAGTACAACCATGACATGAGAGTGACTTGTGACAGTAGTTAGACCAGACTCAGTAAAAAATAATAGACCCGGCTATGGATGGAAACCGGCCGCATACTCGTAAATACTGTTTGGAGAAAGATTGTTAAGCCGGGTCTATTATTTTTTACTAAGTCTATGGTTTAACACCACGCCATGTCAAAATTCTCAGCTTGTCAGTTTGAAGTTGTGTGTGTTCTGAGATCTCAAGTGATATGCCGTTGATATAGGTTTATTAATTAGCGACGATCTTAAGTGCGTGAACATAACTTGAGTGCTTATCGGCTGAGTTCGCACTTGACAGCTGTCTTGAGTTTGGTTTATTAATACCGGCCTTAAAAATACAACATTTAATTTGTCTGTCTCGAGCGGAGCTCCGAGGCGCAGCTAGTATTTCTATGAACCATACAAACGATGCAGGAACCCATTTCACCAACACACTTGTTTACATAAATCAAATCTGCCTATTCCGATCGCAAATAGCGTTTGGTCTGTTTACAGCCCCGGACCAAGTCAGATCTGGTCTGGTCCGTCTGGTCTCTTTGTCCGAACAGTAATTAGAAATTCCTGTTGATTCATGCTGGTTTAGCATGGGCTTTATTGGCATTTTGAAAATGATGTATCTACCATCTTAATATCGCTCGTCCATGTAAAGTACATAATTAGAAATAACGAGCTACGCCTTGGAAATTCGCTCCCGCGGGAATTTCGGGAAAAAAAATACTCTATGTGCTAACCCTGATATTTTTCTATCCGCGCTACAAATTTCATCAAAAACCGTAAAGTGGATTTATTCCAATCCAATACCTACCACGAACGAATACCAATGGTATTACTTTGAATTTTTAATCATTTTCTATTCCGAACCTATATCACTATTTAAATTATTTAATTTTATATCCAAACGAATACCAAAACTTGAATTTGGTACAGTCAGCTCAGTCATCAAATTGTTTATTTTATTCTAATAGTTTTTTTTTACAAATAAAAATGTTGTAATTACATACAAAACATTTTTACTGTCTGTACGTTTGAACTTGTTTTGGTATTGGTTTAAACAGTGGTATCCGTTTGGAATAGAAAATAATCAAAAATTCAAACTGATACCAGTGGTATTCGGTCGTGATATTGGATTGGAATAAATCGTAACGAGAAAGGAAGCGGATCTTGCGTGATTGAGTTACAACATACTCTCAAACTCACATACAAACTGCATTATACCTAATATTACTAGGATAAGGTAATTATAGGTAAACATTTAATTGCACTCCACTATTTCTCTTAATTTATGATTGAACTTACTAATTTTATAAGAATCAGTACTTACTTCGATGGCTCGACAACTCAAAGAGGATCTTGGCCTCCAATACCAGAAGTTTCCACTCCTTCCAGTTCTGCGCCACTTCCTGCCAGTCGGCTCTTTGGAGATAATACTCCACCTAGTAGCTGGTTTACGTACCCGTGCGAAGTCTAAGCGGGTCATTAGTTCATTAATAATATTGTTATGTAGGCATATTTGGGGAGGGGACATTTTGGGGAAGGGATATTTTGGGAAAGATAGTAGATCAACACTTTATTGCACCATTTACAACTAGTAGTTCGCCGCGAACTTAGACCTCGCGATTATTACTCGCGTTTTTATTGATATACTCTGATTTCGACTTTTCTAACATAATTCAGTTCCCTAAATAAAATCTAGATGGCGTTATCCAAAGTTAGAACACGCTATGGTTTCGTTTGCTAGATAATCGCGGACGTTTTTATTAATATTTCAAAAACTACTGAACCGATTTTGATGCCCAACGAACTTGAAAATTCTATTGATATTTCCTACATGCCTACCAAATTTCATCAAAATCGGACCATCGGTTCGGCAGTTATCGCGGTACAAACATACATACATACATACATACATACATACATACATACAAACAATGTGTTTCGCCCCCAACTCGATTTAGAGACCTTCGCTCGCTTCGCTCGCTCGGTCAATAATTTGTTTGTAAAATAATAATTTGAAAAAAAAAAAAACAATATTTGTCTAGTAATTAGTTTGTAAAATGATCCATTTAAAAAAAAAAATGAGTTTGTCAAAGCACATGTTTTTCAAATGTATAGTTTTACAAAGTTGTTTATAAAATGATTGTTTTTTAAATAACTAGTAGTTCGCCGCGAACTTAGACCTCGCGATTATTACTCGCGTTTTTATTGATATATAATTCAGTTCCCTAAATAAAATCTAGATGGCGTTATCCAAAGTTAGAACACGCTATGGTTTCGTTTGCTAGATAATCGCGGACGTTTTTATTAATATTTCAAAAACTACTGAACCGATTTTGATGCCCAACGAACTTGAAAATTCTATTGATATTTCCTACATGCCTACCAAATTTCATCAAAATCGGACCATCGGTTCGGCAGTTATCGCGGTACAAACATACATACATACATACATACATACATACATACAAACAATGTGTTTCGCCCCCAACTCGATTTAGAGACCTTCGCTCGCTTCGCTCGCTCGGTCAATAATTTGTAATATGAGGGTGTACCTTACAAATCATCTACAAGTCTACAACCGCTGCTTAGATCTGATTTCGACTTTTCTAACATAATTCAGTTCCCTAAGTAAAATGTAGATGGCGCTATCCAAAGTTAGAACACGCTATGGTTTCATTTGCTACATAATCGCGGACATTTTTATTAATATTTCAAAAACTACTGAACCGATTTTGATGCCCAAAGAACTTGAAAATTCTATTGATATTTCCTACATGCCTACCAAATTTAATAAAAATCGGACCATCGGTTCGGCAGTTATCGCGGTACAAACATACATACATACATACATACATACATACAAACAATGTGTTTCGCCCCCAACTCGATTTAGAGACCTTCGCTCGCTTCGCTCGCTCGGTCAATAAGAACATACAAAAAGAGACAAAAGTAAATACAAAAATGAGCGCAAATGCAATTTCTTTTGCAAAGGGACATTATGAGGTAGGGACATTTTGGGAAAGGGACATTTTAAGAAAGGGACATTATGGACCTGAACAACGTCTCTTAAGACTTCATCCCTCCAGCGGAATCTGGGCTGGCCGACGTTGTTTCCGTAAGAATCAATAAAATACAATTTTTCTTTATAAATAAAACATACAGACTAACAAACGTACATATATAAACCACATACACACATAAGGGTGACCAAGAAATAGGGGAGAATGGCTGATATCGTATCGTGTCTCTTCTCTGTGTTCCTCACGCGATAAGAAATGAAAGATTCGCGCTGCGGTCTGCGATTTGGCTCCCCTGTTTTTGTTTGGGACACACCGCTCTGGAGTTTAGCCAGCGTTCTCTAAAATAGAGCAACACGGACCTCCATGCTCTGCGTGTTGTCCGTTCTCTATGTTCACTTCTTGTATGTTTCTTAGGTAAGTACTTAATCACGCCTGAAACGCTTAGCGAATTTTAATAACTAGTGGTTCGCCGCGAACTTAGACCTCGCGATTATTATTTAAAAAATATGAGAATCATAAAAATGCGTATATCTCAAAAATGGCTGAACTGATTTTTTTGCGCAACGATCTTTAACATTCTATGGATAGTCGCTGTACGTATTCTTTATATCATTGAAATTAATTCAACGATTCGAGAGTTATCGCGGAACAAACATACATCCATTAAAACAATGTGTTTTCGCCCCAACTTGAATTATAGCCCTCGCTGTAATTTGGTACACGGGCAGAGTAAAGCTGGAAATAGCACAGACTTATTACCCCCAAATTCTCACTCCTTTTGTATATTTATCGGTTTCGTAAAATATTGTAAATATGATTAATCTATGTTTTTTGCAAATGATATTTTGCATGCTCCTCAGTCTTCCCGTCCGTGTGTCCGCGAAGGGTGGATCCATTAAGTTTATTTGCCGACGTTACCGAACTAGAGGATATAGATCGGATGACGTATTGCTACAGATTTCATTTGGTGTTGCCTGATATTGACTCCGGTTTCTATTGAACTAATTCGGATATGATTCGTTACCAAATATTGGTAGCGAAAGCAAATAGCTTTTGTGGAACATGCATATAGATATTTACCTAACTAAAGGAAGAATCATTCGCTTTGTTGACGCTAATATCGATTCTAGTGATAGATGTCGATGCCACATCACTATTAGTCGGTGGTACCGTCCTACTGTACTACATGGGCTATGGACTATGGTACGATAGGTCTGAAAGTCTAAAGCTTCGTTGGCAACACTTCTGCGTTGAAAAGCATTGCTATGAAAAAACTGTCAGTCTTCTTGTCACCAATGATGGAGCAGTCCTGGAGTGATCACTTAATTTGTAATAACTTAATTATAATAAGTTCTATTAAATCAAAATACTAAAAAATGGGACGTAATAATGATACAACATGCATATATAACACAGATTATATTGTTATATGCATCCCTGTGTACCCGAGGTGGAGGCTGAAAATCAGTGGTTTGTTCTGTGAACAACATATTGCTGAGCCTAAACCCATTGCTATCTCTGCGGCACACATGTTTAATTTTTACCATTTACCCATAAGGGTACTACCCATCGTCCCACCGTACCACTAATTAATATCCAGTGGTACGGTATTTCTGAAGTGAATTCAGTAGATATCCTTCATTTGTGAATATGAAAAGTTTAAGTTCAATTATCCAACGAGTAGTATGAAATTAAACCCAAAAGTTTAAGCGTGGGGGAATTTAATCAACGCGTTTTAATTTGTTTACTATGAGTATCTACTTGACATTTGTTTTAGAGTTAACCTTAATTCCACAACAAATTAAATTATGTATACGGAGTTAATGTTTAATTTGAATGAAATATTGTTTTATGTTTATTGACTTATTTATTCAGTTAATTTGCTGCTTTTTATACCAAGTTAAGTAAGCAAAAGTGAGTTTGTTTGTTTATTTATGTGCCTTCCTGGCTGATATTATACGGCATAGTCATGCGCCCCGCTCCCGCGCATGAGATACATCACAGCCTCATTGTTTATGTTCTCCCGTTGATAAACTTACATTAATATGTATGGATAAAAGTTGGTACAGAGCGACTTGAAAGTAACTGAGAGTGGCGACAGCTCGCACTCAGGCAACCGTCCGCACGCTGAGACGTATCTGAACACAGTTTTTGATATTCGAAATCTGTGTATCTGAATATAATGACTTACCTTACCCTCAATGCGGGGAGCCGCGAAGGTGATGTTCCGCTGTACGGCACAATTTGTTTGTTACCTCTTCACGCTCTCTCTTTAGTCGTATTCCCTCATGACTGAGGGTCGTGGTCATTATATGGAATGAAACACACACAACGACTCTCTTGGCAATTTTATTGGATTGGTTTGCCATTG
This sequence comes from Ephestia elutella, assembly GCA_018467065.1. NCBI lineage: Eukaryota > Metazoa > Arthropoda > Insecta > Lepidoptera > Pyralidae > Ephestia > Ephestia elutella. The sequence continues at coordinate 16,045,311 of CM031566.1, forward strand.
CCTTCTCCGTTTTACACACTAGCTGATAATCATCAACACAGAGTGCAGGTTTCATCACGATGTTTTTTCTTCACCGAAAGCAAGTGGTGGTCGATGAAAACTAACATGAATCAGATTGGTATACAAACTCATGTAGCCCGGGCTGGATTCGAACCTGGGATTTTGCATCCACATTCGGGCGCTCTACCACTCGGCCACCACCGCTTCGAAACGCATAGTTAGAAGTACTGAGAAGGACATACATTTCATCCCGGGAAAAAGCACTGTTCCCGTTGGAAATTCACGCGGGTAAAGCCGCGGGCAAACGCTGGTCTTATATAATACTACATTTGTCGGCCTAGGGTTTCCGGGCATCTGCTGCCGCCCTGGCCTGTCTCCTTGTCAAAAAAGACAGCGCTGAAAAGTTGCAACGACAATAATTAAAACTAGAATAAATACTTACAAACAGAAGACTATCCCAAACCTCCGATTCCGAAATGGGTTCACTATCAGCAATGCAAATTGGAATCAAATGTGTCTATGCAAATACCGCTAATGCAATCCGAAATGTGATCCATGCTCCGCGCCGGATCATGTCGAGTGCATGTAAATTATGTTACTCTAAATTACGTTTGTTTTTAGGTTCCGTACAAAATAACGGAACCCTTATATGTATTGAGACGTACTTGTGTTTTAATAACAATGAACTAAATCTAATGTCGGCTTCTAAATAACGTTTGTCAAACCGTATTTGGCTACCGCAGGACAGGCATGTTGCCTAGTGTGGAGCCTTGGAAAATGTTGAATGATATCAAATTAAATCTTGCAGAGAAAGAATTACTACTATACAAAAACGAACGTCATTCATTCATTTACATACATTAAACGACAATAAAATTAATTTCGCTGCCCTAGAGAACTGTAAAAACGTCTAGAGCCGTCTTCGGGAGTTTTATTAGAGCATCTAATGAAAACCCGGCGGCTGATTTACATGTGGTAGTTCCGGCACAGAGCTAGCTATTATTAGAAGTGGCTTTAATATCCTATTCCGCTTAATGAAACTTTATTTCAACGTTATACAAGTTTTTTTTTTTATTAAAGATGGGTTTGCTCTTGACTACAATTTTGCCTGAGGACAGAGATGTGGTCTACGTAGTGTAGCGAAATTACCTAGAGCAGCCTATTCACTCTGGTTTTGAAGACAAAACTATCAATTTTTATTACTTATCCAAAATTTGTGTTGGCATACGTAACATTATGAATTTGATTGACTTCAGAGTTGTTTAACTGAAGATTAACCCTCTCTTTTGTCGTATTTCCTCATGACCGAGGGTCGTGGTCATTATATGGAATGAAACACACACAACGACTCTCTTGGCAATGATAATGGAGTGGTTTGCCATCGCCTTCTCCATTTCACACACTAGCTGATAATCATCAACCAGAGTGCAGGTTCCCTCACGATGTTTTCCTTCACCGGAAGCAAGTGGTGGTCAATAAAAACTAACATAGGTACATGAGTCAGATTGGTATACAAACTCATGTAACACGGGTAGGATTCGAACCTGGCAACTTTGCAGCCACAGGCGGGTGCCTTAACCACTCGGCCACCACCGCTTCGAACCGCGCCACCGCACCGCTATAAAGATTAACCCTACAAGTTCTCAAAGTTTCCATTACAAGTTAATCAAACCAGGGCAATGCACCCGTACTTAATAGCAAACACGTCATTCCACGTTCCATGCAATATATAAAAGCAATTTCTCGTGCTGGCAACATTTTGAATATTTCCGAGATGGAACGTCGACGGAATTCAACTATCTACAAGTTAGGTTTACGATACCGTATTTTGGAATATGTTGCCAATGCAGGTTTTATTTTTCTTGTATTTAAAGAGTCTCCTTGGTCTCCTTACTCTTCTTAAATTTTATTTCTAACTAGCTTTCACCCGCGTGAATTTCCCACTCGAACAGTGCTTTTTCCCGGAATGAAAGGTACCCTATGTCCTTCTCCGTACTTCCAGCTATGTGTATGCGAAATTTCAGGAAGATTGGTTTAGTAGATAAAGCGTGAAGAGGTAACAAACAAACCAACAAACAAACTCACTTTCGCATTTATAATATTAGTTAGGATACGTGTACTGTACAGACTGAGGTATTCATAAAAAGTTAACGAACACTCTTCGATCACTTATTTGCAAAAGTCATGGAATTATTATAGTAGTAATGTACTATTACTTCCTACTTCTAATATGTTTCGTCTTGTTCTTTCAATGTCAAATTTTGGTACCCAAATAAGACCAACAAAACATGAATAATTTAAAATTGTATGTGAACTTTTTATGAATAGGACGGATAACCTAATGAAACTATGTCATGTATAGAAGTAAGGCGGCGATAGAATTGGAATATGGCAATGTTTATATGCAAACTGACCGTGCCACTAGCGAGGGTGTTCGGAGATGCAGAAATAAGTGCTGCTCAATGGCGTTTTTGCATACAAGAAATCAGATTGACGTCTTCCTCCACACTATTTTTGATGGTAAGAGCGGCCAGCTCGCTAGTTCTAGAATGGGCCGCACTTCCGACTTTTATGATGTCACGTCTATAAGTTCCTATACCTATTTCATCAAATGTTAATAACCGAGGAATTCGCCCTGAAGTCTCACGGAGCAGGATTACCTCTTAGCGGTTACCAGGTAACAGTTTATGTTTATTACTGAACTGAGCATGCGATGACGATGTGGGTCTTATTTATAGGGGGAGATTGTCAGGGGTCCTGGAGCGGTGTTTTAACCCTCCTATTTAAAAGAGGACACAACGACGGCGCTGGCTTGGTCATTTCGAGAGAATGAAGGAGGATCGTGGCGTCAAATCAGCCTACCTGGGAAAGGTGTCAGATAGGCGGCCAGTCAGACGCCCCAGATATCGCTGGAGAGACACTGTGGAGACTGATCTGCGTGAGATGGGAGCAGACAACTGGCGAAGTACTGCATAGAATAAAAGTATTTGGCGCTCTCTCGTTTCGGAGGCCAAGATCCACTTTGGAGTCACTGAGCCAGCGGAGTAAGTAAGTAATTAAAAGAGGAGAGTAGATTCGGTGAGATCTGGGGGTCAGGTTTATCTGCAGCTGACTGTACATATTGGGGATCCCTCCTCTCATAGGCGATGGGCTAGCAACACTATATCTGAATCTCCATTCCATGAATAAGCCCGTTATCCAGCTAAGCTTGGCCTTCGAGTCCCACGATTCTTTGTCTCTGTCGGGTCTTTGGTCGTTTCGCACCACAAGCTGTGTGGATGGAGCGGTGCGAATAGCCCTATATATCCAGTAAGGTACCTCGGACCATTCGCACCGCTCCAACCACTGCGGTGCGAAAGGACCCATTCAAAAAGGGATCTTGGGTGATTCAGACTGAGTTTCGGATTGCTTGTGGGCGAAACGACCAAGAACCCACTCTGTCTACCCCGTAAAGGATAAAGACGTAATTCCATATCTGTAAATTAGAGTAAATATTTGAAAATGAAATTCAGCAAACAACATATTATTATAAAACTCTTCTAATTAACACTTTCATCTGACGATAATTTCTCACAAAAGGCTCTAACTTTGGCTGGAACAAGTACTAACTTGTTTAATTGCTAGGCGCTACGTTAGAATCTCTACATATAAGTATCAGTAGGTAGAGCTCGGCAATTTATTCATACATACATACATGTATACTAACTGCGCCCCTGGGCTTCGCTTTCCTCTACGGCATAAATGCGAAAGTGAGTTTGTTTGTTTGTTTGTTTTTTATTTGTTACTACTTCACGCTTTATCTTCCGAACCAATCTTCCTTATAAATTTCACATACATATAGTTAAAAGTACTAAGATGGAAATCCCGGAAAAAAGCGCTGTTCTCGCAGGAAATTCACGCGGGCGAAGCCGCGGGCAAAAGCTAGTGATTAATATATGCTTACAACCATCAAATTGATAATAATGCCCTTATCTTTTCTGTAACAAAATGGAAATTCACATTGAATGTAAGTTATTCACGGAACCTATCATCATCACGGATTCTATCTCGTAATCTAGATTTAATATTCAAGTTTAATAATGACACTTAGTCTAGGAGCTAGCGACACGTAATTTAACTAAACATTTAACTTGACATGTGTAATTTGAGCCTCATAAGATACCGTTACATAATACTGTATACATGTATAGTACCGAAGCTTTCAATTCGAGAATTTAGATGAAATACAGGCTCTACAAAAATTCTGTACACATAAAATGAAAAAAGTATGTGTTCATTCTCTTTCTGCTTTCAGCTGTCTATCCGTCTGTCACTTATTTTTTACTCGGGGACTGGTAGCTACGAGTGAATATATCAACTTGTTATGCTTGACTTACTTGACTTAAAGGTCCTAATTGTCAGGAAGCCAATAATGAGAATTGCACTCATCTAATTATTACAATCGCGCAGAAAATTGGCGTAGAAATAGATGAAAGAGACATTGTAAGCGCAGAACGAGTCGGGCCCCGATCATCCGGCCGGGCCGCTCCGCCTCCTCCGCTGCTGTGGAGAGCGGCGCGACGACCCGCCCCCGCCCGCTCGTCGTGCGACTCGCGCGCCGGGTTACACGGGACATTCTACTACGCGCCGCACGAGTTCGACGCAACCTCACTACAGATGGACTTAATATACCCGGGCCATTTAACTCTCTATATGTCAATGAGCGACTAACTAAACATAATCGTCTGATGTTTAGAAGAGCCAGGGAACTCGCACGTGAATGTAAATTTAAATATGTCTGGACGCGTGACGGAAAAATTTTTGTGCGACAAGACGAGGGAAAAACTCGCCATCTTATACGTTCAGATTCAGATTTTAACCAGGTTTTTGGGAAATATTGAAATTAGCTCTAAGTATTATTATTTTTAGCTCATTGCTGCTGGTGTGCAATTTGGTAATTACGATTAACATTTTTTCAACTTTAGTTCAATGTACAAAAAATGTGTCATTTAATTTTATTTTTTATTTCAGTCAAAAACAACCTTTTTATGTTAATATATTCTTTTTTTTATTCATGTTGAGCTCATTACTGCTGGTGTGCAATTTGATAATTACGATTAACATTTTTTCAACTTTGGTTCAATGTACAAATGTGCCATTTAATTTTATTTTCTATTTCAGTCAAAAACAACCTTTTTATGTTAATATAGTCTTTTTTTTTGTCTCTCAAGTTAGATTGAGTAAATTCGCCTTGTCCTGTAGCGATTTTAGTACTGCCAAAATACACTTTTCTATGTGTCATGCAATTAAGTTATATTTATATAGCGTATACCTGGATATTTTAACACTGCGTTGTAATTTTACATCCTTAAAATTATCAATAAGTATTTTAATACTATATTTTTGTTATAAAATATCTTTTATATGACCAAAAATAAGTACTTTACTGTTGGTCTTTATAATCCAGGCTCGTTAGGAACACACCACGATGAAATTATCATGGCAGTGCCACAATATAAAATAGATATTTTAGCCGTAAATGAAACATGGTTGTATCCAAATCAAGAAGGTAAAGCGCCATCTATTCCTGGTTACACTCTTCGCAGTACCCCGCGACCCAAACATATATGTGATGGTCATGGTGGGGGGCTCGCTTTTTATATACGTAAGGGCATATATGCCCGTATTTGTGAGCACCCATTATGTCCTCAAGTTGAGCAAATGTGGATTAAATTAAATATAAATGGCAAAAAGGTAGTAATTGGCACTGCGTATCGACCTCCAAAATTGAATTATAGTATTTTTCTAGATGCGCTTGCAGAATCACTTCAACATTTTGTTAATTTTGATAATATTATACTCCTTGGAGATTTCAACATTGATTTACTTGATTTAAATAGTCCCGATTCTGTGAAACTTTTAGAACTTAACCAACTTCATAACTTAGAACAAGTAGTCAAGTCTCCTACCCATTTCACAAGTCACAGTGCTAAGCTCATTGATGTTGTTTGTACCGATGCTCATGTCCGAAATGTTACAACTGATGTCATTGGCAGTAAACTTTCAAACCATGCTTTAATCACTTGTGAACTTAATTTTAAAAAGATTAAACCTTCCCTAAATTTATTACATACCGACCCTTAAAAGATATAGACTCAACCTCATTTAAAAAAGACCTAGAACTTATTCCGTGGCATGTAATTATGTCTAAAAACAATGTAAATGACATGGTTACTACTTTCACAGATGTCTTATTACAAATATATGACAAACATCGCTCCTGTCAAATCTGTATTAATAAAAGAACATTCTTATCCTTGGATTACTGACAATATTAAGTTAATGTTCAAGCTAAGAAATGAAGCCCACAAAAAATATTTAAAGACTAGAAAAAGATGAACACTTTGAATATTACAAAATGTTAAAAAATTATGTTAATTCTGCTATAGAAAGAGAAAAAAGTGCGTATTTCAAATACCATGTCAATAGAAATTCTAATAATCCGAAAACTTTGTGGAATAATCTTAAGTCTAATGTCTTTGCCTTCTCAACCTGAAAACGACCTCACATTTCTTCCCCTGATGAAATTAATAAACACTTTCTCAGTTTTCCCGATGTTGTCGACAATAGTCTAACTAATCCTGGTTCACATAACGCTGATACAATTCGCAAAAATCCTTTGTTTTCCCTAAAGACTGTAAGCTCCTCAAAAATCTTACATATCATACAAAGTCTTTAAGTCTAACGCTCAAGCGAGTAGACAAAATTACCTTAGATATGATTTCACTCACTTTGCCACACTCTTTAGAGACAATCACTGCAATTATAAATAAATCAATAGCTACTTCTACTTTTCCAGATCTTTGGAAAACAGCAATTGTGAGACCTATCCCGAAAAACTCCAATCCCGTTACTTTTAATGATCTTCGCCCTATAAGTCTTCTTCCTTTTCTTTCAAAAAATTCTAGAGAAGGCGGTACAATTACAGTTAGTAGAGCACTTAGAATCAAAAAATATTCTACCGCAATTCCAATCGGGATTTAGAAAAAAACACAGTACTGCGACTGCTCTTCTCGATGTTACTGGTAACATCTTAGAAGCTCAAAATTCTGGGATGGGTACTCTTTTAGCTCTTCTTGACTTTTCTCGTGCCTTCGACACGATAAATATTTCTCTTCTACTTTCTAAGCTAACTTCTCTTGGATTTGACGACTCTGCAGTCAATTGGTTTCGTAGCTACCTCTCCGATCGATCTCAATATGTCAAAGTTACTAAAAATGATGGCTCGATCTTAACTTCTTCTTCTTCAGTCTTAAATAGAGGTGTACCTCAAGGATCCATTCTTGGACCTCTATTGTTTATCCTTTATATGTCAGATATCTCCTCTGCGATTAAACATGGTAAATTTCATATGTACGCAGACGACTTACAATTATATATATCGAGTAAGCCTCAAGATATTCATTTGGCTACACAAAAGCTCAACGAAGATCTTGAAAGTCTATATCAGTGGTCTAAACGCAACTCTTTATATCTAAACCCAGCTAAATCAAAACTTATTATTTTTGGAACTAAACATCAAATAATTGCCATACAATCTCAAAAGCCGGTTATTTCAATAAACGGACAAGAAATCAATGGAATGGCAGAGGCTCGTAATTTAGGATTACTCATGGATTCGGAGCTTCGTTTTCATTCTCACATAGCAGAGGTTGTGCGCAACTGTTTTTACCGCCTTAGAATACTCTATAAAATTAGAAAATATCTTAGTCCTAATTTGCGTGTAACTCTTACAGAATCTTTAATTTTATCTAAATTCAATTACGCTGATGTTGTTTATGGCCCGCGATTACTAATTAAAACATAAAATCTGATCCAGAAGGTTCAAAACGCCTGTGCTCGTTACTGTTTTAGCATTCCACCAAGAACTCATGTTAGTCCATTTTTAAATTCCGCAAATATTCTCAATATGTCATCACGTCGATACATTCACTTAGCAACTTTACTTTTTGGTATTATAAAACATAGGAAACCTTTATACTTAAGTGAAAAGTTAATCTGGTCTTCTAGATCTCGCCTTGGGCTTCTTGCCGTTCATAGCCATAAGTTAGTAGCGTTTGAGGGTTGTTTCAAGTATGCCGCTTCAAAAATCTGGAATAATTTGCCTCCACCTTTACGACATATCTCTTCCATAAATGGTTTTCGTAAACATGTGAAAGAATTAACATTATCGCGGCAACTTGATGGGTCTCCCATAAATGACTTCTGATTCTAACCTAAATTATTTCCTTCCTTGTCTACTCACTTCTTTTTTTTGGTATAAACTTCTTCTCTCTTCTAATCTTCAACTTTCAAAAATACTACAAAAACTACTGCCCACACCACCTATCTACAGCTCAATTTTTTATTTTTTTTTATTATTTTCATAAGTATATTTTTTATTTTTATTTTTTACATTGTTGGTTACAGCTGAAAACCAGCGTTGTGGCTTATGCTGCAACATAAAGCTGAGCTGTAACCTTTTCGGCAGTGTTCTAATCGTAACCTTAATTTTATAGATTAAGAATAGTATAAGAATAATTGTATGTGTTTTTTTTTCTTTGTGCCGAATAAAGAATTTTCTTTCTTTCTTTCTTTCTAAGGCCCCCAGGTGGGGCAGAGGGCGTCCATAGTGCTTCTCCACTGGGATCTGTCTTGGGCGATGCGCTTCGCCTCCGACCAGGTGAGCCCGACCGCCTTTAACTCCGCTGCAACGGTACGCCGCCAGGTCTGCTTGGGTCGTCCAACTTTCCTCTTGCCTTGCGGTGTCCATTCGAGAGCTTGCCTGGGAATATGCGTGGGGTCCCTACGAAGCGTGTGGCCGATCTACGCCCATTTGCGGCGCTTGATCTGGTGGTCAATCGGCGCTTCTTGCATATTTCCCAGAGCTCCCGGTTAGAGATGACTTCTGGCCAGAAAATGCCAAGGATTTGACGAAGGCATCGGTTGACGAACACCTGCAGAGGATGCGTGATGTCTTTGGTGACCTTCCACGTCTCGCAGCCATACAGCAATACCGATATGACGTTCGACCGGAAAATCTTGAGTTTGACTCTACGAGTCAACTTTTTCGAACGCCATACAGGTCGAAGCTGAGCAAAAGCAGCCCGGGCTTTGGCAATCCTGGCAGTAGCATCCTTTTCAGCTCCACCATATTGAGAGACGATGCTTCCCAGATACGGGAACTGCTCAACTTGTTTTATGGGCTCTGCTCCCAGCATAAGTGGCTGACTATTTTTTCCGGTGCGCATCTCCTGGGTCTTCTTGGCGTTGATCTTGGAGACCCACTTTAGCTGCCTCTCGCTGTAGGTCGTCCAATTTGGCCTGCATATCGACGCGTTTATGGCTGAGCAAGCACAGGTCGTCAGCGTAGTCTAGGTCATCCAGCTGGTTGGATAACCCCCACTCTATTCCACGTCGTTTGCCGTCGTTCACTTTATGCAGGATGCCATCTAAGACAACGAGGAACAGCAGAGGAGACAGGAGGCAGCCCTGTCTGACACCGGCATGAACGGCTATATCCTCGGAGATTAGTCCATCATGAGCTACTTTGCACGAGTACTTGCTATAAATCGCTTTTAGTATGTCTCTGATCTTAGGCGGGACTCCTATTTCGTCCAGACGGTACCAAATACTGGGCCAATGTAGGGTGTCAAAGGCTTTTTCAAAGTCGACGAATGTGAAGTAAATGTCACGTTGCCATTCTGATGCCTCTTCCAGAATGATCCTCAGTGTATTGATTTGGTCCGTACAGGAGCGGTTGGGGCGGAATCCAGCCTGCTCGAGCCGCAAGAGTGGCTCAACTGCTTTCGTTATTCTGTTAAGCAGGATCTTGCACAGAATTTTCGATGGTACAGAGAGCAGAGCGATACCCCTCCAGTTACCACATACGCTCAGATCGCCTTTTTTCGGGACTGTTATAAGGACACCTTTATTCCAATCGTCGGGGAGCATCTCTTCAGTCCAGATCTTCTCCAAGAGAGGTGTTATGACATCAGCGGCGATAAACGGATCGGCTTTAAGCATTTCCGCTGTCACGAGGTCGAGACCTGGAGCTTTCCCGTTTTTGAGAGCATTGATAGCGCCTATAACTTCATCGCGTGAGGGTGGTGAGATGTCTACGTCCAGCAGGCGTGATGGCGGTGTGCTTGGCGGCAACTCAGGGAGGGCCGTGGTTGATGTACTGAAGACCTCCACAAAGTGTTCGTGCCAACGTTCCAACTGCTTCTCCGAGGTTGAGATGAAATTGCCCCGTTTGTCCCGTAGAGGCTTCTTGCTGTGTCCTTTTCTCCCTGCCAAGGTCTTAGTGGCATTGTAAAGCTCTCTAAGATTGCCCGTATTGGCAGCAGATTGTGCGCAATCAGCTATATCGTCAGCCCATCGTCGCCTGTCATTCCTGGTGCTACGATATATGCGTCTTCGTATTTGCCTATATTGCTCCAGGAAATCAGCCTTTTCAGTTACACTCGAAGCCCCTAGGATTTTTTTATGAAGTTCTCCTCGTGTTTGTATTAGACTCCATGTAGCATCAGAGATCCAGTCATCGCGTTTACGTTCTTTGTATCCTAGGACGACAGAGCTGGTTTCTTGGTAGACCATTTTTACGCGATTCCACTCTTCGTCAGTGTTGTCCGTTTCAGTTTGGAAACCGGAGAACCGATTTCGCAGTTCTAACGTGAACTTATTTCGGGTGTTGGGTTCTTCCAACTTCCTCACGTCGTACCTTCGACCTAATTTGCCAGAGCCGACCGCTCGCCGCGCTGTGGCAACCTTGAGACGCAGTTCGGCAACCATCAGCATGTGATCACTGTCGACGTCTGCGCCTCGCTTGTTGCGGACATCTAGCAGCGATGTTCGCCATTTGCAGCTTATGGCAATGTGATCGATTTGAGTACGGCTGATGCCATCGGGGAAGGTAAAGGAATATTTGTGGACATCTTTATGGGAGAACAGAGTCCCACCTATAACGAGGTCGTAACTCTGGCATAATTCGACAAATCGTTCTCCATTGTCATTCCGTTCACCAAGTCCGTGTCTGCCCATATGTCTTTCACAGCCAGTATTGCTACTTCCCATCCTAGCGTTGAAGTCTCCCATTAGAATGATAATATCCTGCTTACGGATCCCTTTCAGTGTACTATGGAGAGCGCTATAAAAGTCGTCTTTTACTTCCGCCGTTGAGGTGTTGGTGGGAGCGTAGCATTGAACCACCGTAATTTTCCTAACTCTAGAATTGAAGCGGGCGGTTATGATTCTGTCTGAGATCGGCTTCCAATCCAGTAGAGCTTTCCTAGTGTCTTCGGCAAGAAGGAATCCCACACCATACTCATGGGTGTCGTCTACATTCTCCTTTCCAGAAAACAGTAGTGTCAGACCGCTGGATGTTCTCAGTTCTCCGAACCCGTTCCTCCGCACTTCACTGAGTCCAAGAATATGTAGTTTGTACTTCAGCATCTCCTGTTCAACCTGGGCCAGTCTGCAGTCGTCAGTCAGGGTGCGCACGTTCCAAAAGCCAATTCGAGTCCGTAATTTCATGCCAAAGGTCGTTGTTAATAGATCGGTCCGGTTTTGCACTATTTCAGTTTCTTGAATCGTTTGTTTTCGGGCAAGTAGGTGATTAGCCCGCTGTGCCCTAGTCTGCTGGTGGGGCTGCCACCTCAGAGCATGCAGACTCACTCGGTTTAATTCAGGTATCCTCCCTAGTGATAGGTTCTGTTTTTGGGCGCAGAACACTCGCCCTTTGCCCTGCATCCGTTAGCAACTACAGCACGAGATGGCGGACGCGCGGCGGCGCGGCTGTAGCCGGTCCCAGGGTGGACGACGGGACGTGGATGACGCGGACTGGCTGAGGCACTGCTTATATTCGTGTCCCGCCATAGACACAGCAGAAGGCTTCTTGGTATTTTATAGAGAAACCTGACTCACCCATCAGGTTTCCCACCGAGACCGCACCTCAACTTCCCACCCCAACTTGTTATGCATTCTGAGCTAATTTTAATGATTCTTTATATATTTTTTGTGGTAATGAATAAGTCCTAAACATACGAGCATATATACAGTCATTTTCAGTGAAGGTAGTTGTCAAGTCATGTCACAATAAGAAATAATGATTCCTCGTTTTTATAGGTATAATCATAGGATTATACCTATAAAAACGAGGAATCATTATTATAATCAACACACACACACACACACACACAGACAGAATTTTATTCTTATAAACTAAATAAAATTAGTGGTATGTGTAAATACTTGCAAATATTCCTGCAAAAAAAGAAATAAATTTCCAGCTGAATCCTATCAAAATAAAATCTTTTACTCCACAAAAAATAAGTTTAAAAATTTGAAGCGGTAATTCTCGACGATTAAACTACAAAGCTGTCGACTGAAAGGCTTATGAGTTCGTCAACTCTTTGATACAAACATACATACATGTAACTCTTTAATAATCCTCTGAAATGTGAACAACCGATTATGTTCCCTGGGGCGAATATTGTTTGTAAGCGTTCATTAATCTGGATATTTACCCGAGTACAAAAGAAAAATTTAATGTATTTGAACGTGCTCTTGTAGGTTCCTTTTCCATAGACTCTCCATTATTGAAGACTAGCTTTTGCCCGCGGCTTCACCCGCGTGAATTTCCCACGGGAACAGTGCTTTTTCCCGGGATGAAGGGTACCCTATGTCCTTCTCCGTACTTCCAGCAGCTATGTGTATGCAAAATTCCAGGAAGATTGGTTCAGTAGATAAAGCGTGAAGATGTAACAAACAAACTCACTTTCGCATTTATAATATTAGTTAGGATTAGGATTGACCGTTAACATCGCAAACTCTTTTATCCATTTATAAACATTTCCCAATATAGTTTGTAAAATTTAAAATTTTGATAACATGTTTCTTAAAAGACTCAATATGTTACTAACCTTAACTATTTTTGGTGCAATGAAGTATTTTTACTTACTTTCTTGATAAACATATGGAAATCTTTACGATTATATTGTCCTGTTGTTATATAATAATACCTGTCACTAATTCATAATCTCGTCTAATAAATCTAATTTATACTTATAATAAGTATAATTTGCATCATAATTAAATAAACAGTCACATTTAATAATTAACGAACTACGAAGTCGACGAATTTAATAACCAAACTGCATTTTTCAGTAAACTGCCTCTGCACAACTGAATGTTAACTAGTGTTGTGGCAATTAATCTATCGACTATGTAACGAACAATAGTATCAACCTCTGTATTTAGTCATAACATATAACACTACCTATAACATACAACTTACTTGTTACTTACAACAAACTGCTAAGAAGATTTTGCTGAAAGTGGACTATAAAGTTGAAGATTAAGCAACATTGTATTGTGTTTTTGTTTGGCCCCAATAAAGAGAAAATAAAAAATTAACACGGGCAAAAGCGCAGAGCAAAATTTTATCAGCAAAAATATGGATTCTGTCAGTATTTGATTCTATTATAGTCAGAATATGTGTAAATTATAGGTAGTGACAAGCCGACCTTTGTATCCTCAACAAACCTGAAGTATATTAGGTATTATGATTTTATTACGGATAATCTCGTGTGTTTTTAGCCAGGAATACCGACTTGTTCCGACTTCAAGCGGAAGTCATTTTCAAGGCGAGTTGGGACCGTCTTCCTGACGTGACAAACGGACAGATCAAGTATCTTTGTAGATACCTATTAAAGCTCATACAACCCGTTTTTAGAAGACGATTTATCGATAAACCAACTATCGATAAACTCTCCAACACTGCCCTATAGCGGCTCTGTTTTTCACATCATTAAATTGTTGCGAACTCCCGGACTTAGATTTCCCAATGGATCCCGGCTACTTTCCGAATTCACTGTTATGTTGACTCTTGTTTTATTATAAATCGGTTGCCTGGAATTACTTTTTTGCCTTATACGTGGCTTTTATACGACTGTCCATTATGGGATTGTATTTTCGTGATCTACCTACACTAAGCAATATAGGCCTATTGAGTTTGTGTGTGAAAAAATATGTAACTTATTTGTTTCACACATAGACAGAGAAAAATAGAAAAAAATTGTAATTGTTCCATAAAATAAAAAATGTGTTATTAGTCCATTCATATGGTTATATTCATTTAATTAAACTAAATCCCCATTCAGAAGATTTTTTTTTTATAACATAAACGAGCAAAAAAATAACTAAAATTATTTAAAACATTTTTAAATTAGGTTATGTAAATATATGCTTTTAATAATGATATTATCGCATTTACTATGATATTGGCGTATAGCACCAAAAAAAATCTTTAAAAAACTGATCCAAATTTCCAATTTTCAATCAACAGTAGTAAACATTTTCAATCACTCACCATATAACCACGTACCCATTTTTATTGGCCAATACGCACTTTCTCCGGTCATTCCCACAATTTCGGACATACGGATCCAATACCCCCATTACTATTCATGAGAACCAAGATGGTATCCCACTTTAGGTACCATTAGAAGAACCAACCCAACCCTTGCGCCATATAAATATTTACATCAACAAACTTTCCAGAGAAAATTACACTTTACGTTGCTCATCTTAAAGTCAATTTTTGAGAGGAAATATTATTTTTTGGATCATAAAAAGTGGAGATTGCATACGATGAATAATTTGGCGCTATCAAAGAGTTGTATTTTGGGGTATTTCTTATGCGTAAGAAATGGAAAATATAAGCATGATTAGAGTCGTAGGTTATTTTCTCAGAAAGGTATTTTGGAACGAAAGGAAATAAGCTTTTAGTTTTTACGATGGAATATTTATCAGTAAATAAGCCTTCTTATAGGGAATAACATTTTTCGGGTGACTGGGAAGTATATCTAAAAATGGTTTCTAATAATAATCAAATAACCAAAGTCTGAGTAGATATTATGTCTCACCCACTAAAAACTATTTTTACCATTTTGTCGGCATAACACACCTATGTTTAGTTGATCCGTAAACAAAATCAATCAAGTATAGATTTCTATTACTATCTACTTCAATCCAGGATAAAAAAAAATTGGGTGGGGCTGTGTCGTGGACACGGCTGTTGGTTTTAACGTGAAACGTCTATGTCAGCGAGTCGCTTTTAAAGATTAGATTGAAAGAAAACAAAATAGTCTATTTCGATTTATCTATACAAACATACACCTTGTATTCTATACAAACATGTAAATTAAAAACATAACACTTAAAATAAATTGCATGTGGATAAGGCTGTTTTTGGTTTGATGTGATAATTTATTTGTGATTTTCTTGTATATATATACTCAAGATGATACAATAAAGATGGTGCACCCACGCTTTACAAAATATTTTT
This sequence comes from Ephestia elutella, assembly GCA_018467065.1. Classification (NCBI taxonomy): domain Eukaryota; kingdom Metazoa; phylum Arthropoda; class Insecta; order Lepidoptera; family Pyralidae; genus Ephestia; species Ephestia elutella. Next base: position 16,060,678 of record CM031566.1, read on the forward strand.
TTCAAAAACAATGTTTTTTATAAACTACACATTTTAAAAACATCTGGGTGTACAAACTAATCCTTTTTTATAAAATGATTATTTTACAAACAAATTACTAGATAAATATTGATTTTACAAACAAATTACTTAACAAAGACTTCAATTGGTAAAACATGGCAAAATAAAATATCTTATGACAAAATACATCGTTCGCTAAATATTATTTACCAAAACTAAAAGATATGAAGTTTTAAATGTCTACAAACATAAGCGAAGTCCCCTACATGTTCACCGGGAAATTTTGTATTAAGGAAATAAATGTTGTGGTCTTTTACTTACTTTAAATCTCTCTCGAACCAAAGTCGATCACAAACATTGCAAGATAACACAAACGGATTTTCTTCGAATATAATTTTGAAGCGATTATCCGCCATCGCCAATGATTTTGCATAACATCACTTCGACTACTGTTCAAGTTCCCCAGTTCACTAAACGGATTCCACATTTGTATGGGTTGTATGTATATCTTTGCCTGTTACGTCCATTGCAATAAGTACATCTTCGGTAGCAATGCTCGCGGAGTCGATGTTGTTCAAGTTTGAAGTTGTTTGTTAAGCCATGGGACCCCCTCTAAAATAACGAATAAATAATAAACACAAATCTATCTCGTTGCCACAATAATAGCAGGAGCTCTCCAGGAGGATGTTATCGATGCTGTCTCCTAGCTGCGCGGTTACCGTCACTTTATAATTAAGAACATAATATTATAATACTATGTAAGTTCTAATCGAAAGAGCAGACGAACTTGCTATGAAAGGAGCAGATGAAACTTTCGTGGGACCTGAACCCAGACTTCCCATAGCTTATGGGATAACGAAAGGCGTCATCAAGCATAGAATGAAAGTTGAATCCAAAGAAGATGGAGAAGAACTAGAAGTCTAAGACAATCTAAAATCTTCATCAAAGCAGCAGACCAAAAGAAATCAAAACATCTACTTAAATTGAGAAGGAATAACGTTGGAATCATCATAGGAATCCTCACAGGACACTGCCACCTGAATAGACACTTGACAGTGATAAAGCAAAGAGCCTATCTGTCCCAGCTGCCTGGAAGAAGAGGAAACTAGCTTTCATCTAGTAGCAGAGTGTCCCGCTTACGCTGCTGCGAGGAGAGAAGTAATGGGCTCAGACGCCCTATCTGAAAATGATCTGAGCGACATTACAATAGGGCAGTTATTAAAATTCTGCAAAGTAACAGGTAGATTCAGTGGGTCGCCACCAACGTAAGTTACCAGGTAACTCAAAACCCTATACGGGTCTCGGGGAATCGGATGAAATGGTCCAGCATAAGTGGACTGATCACCCGTCTGGTGCTCGCGCTGGCGTCCTCATATAGTAAATAGTAAATAAATAAAAAGTTCCAATCGAGAGTCTTGGAAGAAGGAGAGAAACGCATTTGCCCAGTACTGGGATATTGATGGCTATTAAATAAAAAAATAATAAATAAATGTAAGTTCCCGCGGCGGCGGGGCGACGGCCGGCGGCGCCGCCTATTTAAGTATGTCTTCCCGATAAACTTAAAAACTACTGAACTTCAGCTTCAACTTTTCATTAATAGACAAAGTGATTGGGTTGTTCCCAAAGTACTCCATTCTTTTGTTCTAAAAAGATAAGAATCTCATACATGAGTTCCCAAGTTACTCCACGAAATTATTATTATTAAAAAATACTTATTATTTTGTTCCCAATCTACTCCATAGGTATTTCGATTTATTCTCAATGTACTCCGCAGATTATTTGATATCAATTCTCAAACTACTCCATCTAAATAATTATAAAATATTTCACTATGTACAGTCAGTCACAAACTCGTTCAAACAATATAGTTCTGATTAAAGTTCTGAATAAGTTCAAAATTAAAGAGAAAAAAGTTGAAAGCAAGTTTGAATTGAAAATGTGTGCATGTTAGCTTATTATAATAGATATACGAACGAATGTAAGTCGTCGCAACCTAGCTGCTAAGATAAAAATTTGATGTTAATTTTTATGTAAATATTTTAAGTTTTTTCAAAAATGTAATTTTATCAGTTACTTCTTGAGTTTCTCTCAAGCTGAATTCCTACATATCCTAACTAATATTATAAATGCGAAAGTGAGTTTGTTTGTTTGTTGGTTTGTTTGTTTGTTACCTCTTCACGCTTTATCTACTGAACCAATCTTCCTGAAATTTCGCATACACATAGCTGGAAGTACGGAGAAGGACATAGGGTACCTTTTATCCCGGGAAAAAGCACAGTTCCCGTGGGAAATTCACGCGAGCGAGGCCGCGGGCAAAAGCTAGTATATAATAATCATGAATATCTTTGGTGGAAAATATGTAAAAAAAGTTCATTTATGAAAATGTTTTTGATTGTTTATTTTTGAATATAAATGTTGATATACAAATGTTGATTATTGAATTGTAAAGTCTTTTATTTAAAATTTTCTTTATACATAAAAAATTTGTTGCAAAGCTTTTGAGCCTGACTGTACTATACGTCAGCTACACTTTTTATTCTAATTAATGCGTTTTGATATTAAAATCGCGTGGAGTACTTTGAGAAGTTTGAGAACATTTTAATATTACCGAAACTTAATTTAAAATATTATTTTTTTCATGGATTAGTTTGGGAACATTTTTTGAAGTACTTTGGGAATAACCCAAGTGATTCATGGGGAAGGATTAGGTACCTACATAATTAGGTACTTATATAATTTAATATTATTTTGTGTATATTAGTTGGTCGGATTTTGATGCGGTTTTCAATTTTAGGTAGGCAACTTCTTCAATAAAGTGTACCTATTTAACATTTTCATCTGTGCTAAGGCGGGCCAATATATATAAATTATTATAACACCAAGCCAGGCAAAACGACCTGCATTCGTCTAGTGTAGATATGCCGGTTGTCTAATTGGGTTGGTCAAATGGGATTTGTAATTTACCTATATTCGTAATTAAATGACAAAAAACTACTATTAGGTTTAGTTTTCCCCATTTTCCTTTAATTTAATTTATAATGTTTGTTAGAAAGATTTGATCCTTTTGATTAACTCCATCGATTGATTCCATAAAAATCCAGGTGTTATTTTTTTTGTATTGTAGCCAGTGTCGATTCCCGGGCGTGGCAAATTAATTTTTAAAAAACTTTGAATGCAGATTTTTATTATTTTTTAAATGAAGGAATGTTTCTTTAAATAAAAATTTAATGTCTTCAGGATTAAGGTTACTTTCCCTGAAAGAGAAGTAAATTCCGTTTCGTCTTGATAGTGTTAAAACGCTGTCAAATCTGCTTCGCTCGACCGATATTGGATATTTGTATACCAGTGTGTAGCCTAGAACTTCCTCTTTTCGATGATAGGTGTGACTTATATTTCATCCTGGGTTTTGCTCGGGCTGTGGCTCAAAACGTAATTTTTTATTTTTTTAAAATTCTTTTTGGTTATTTTGAAGTACAAATATTATTCAAATTACTTTTATTTTTAATTTAATCAATAGTTCTCAATAATATCTATAAGTGAACGAAAAAATCATCGCTCTATCACTAATGAGTCGTGAGTAATACTAAATTGAAATTTTCAAAACGGCGTTTTTCGTAATTTCACGCGGCGGCTCCCCCCGCCCCTCCCGTAGGGCTCCAACCTTATCTCAAGGTCTTAACACCAAACTGACTATATAAGCTAAATAATGATACTAGATTCATGTTTCTAAGACTAATAGTTTTGAAGTTATTAAGGTGAGACGATATATCCCATTTCGTTACGGTCTGAAATCCTGGCATGGTACCCGTATGGCGCTGATTTTAAAGACGTTTCACGTCAAAATCTCATATTATAAGATTTTTTTTGGATTCTCTAGGTCATGGGTGTATTATGCCGACAAAATGGTATTTTTTTTAAATAATAACCTCTATATCAAACTATGGCCCTACCCTTATACCAAATTTCATCACAATTCACAATGAAAATGTAGTAAATCCATACTAATATTATAAATGCGAAAGTTTGGATGTGAGTTTGTGAATTTGTGAGTTTGTGAGGATGTTTGTTACTCAATCACGCAAAATCTACTGGACGGATTTCGATGAAATTTTTGTATACGGGTAGAAAAATACTGGGAATAGCACATAGAGTACTTTTTATCCCGAAATTCCAAAAAGTTATGTTAGTAATAATGCATTCACGTTTTTGGTTAGCGATCTAGTTTAGTACATATATTATGTTGAAATTGTTACGGTACTGTATGTGTTTATTAATTTTTTTTGCTTAATAATTAAAATTAAAAAATCAAAAATAATTCGGGTAGTTAGATCAGACTCGTTGTCATACTACATACGAACATACGAATTTTCGCATTAAAATATCATCAAGATAGTATGAGGCTTTACACCGAAAAGTCCGAAAACTACTTTTACTTTATGCCCGAAAGAAATCCAAGAAAACCTGCAGTAAACCCTCCCTGAAGTACAGTCACTATAAAGATATGTTTCCAATTTTAGACCTTATGACATTGTCTTAAAGACCGATGTGTTTACATTTTAATGCTCGTCACTGTACAGTGACAAAAGGATTTAAAACTGGAGGATATCCTTTCAACCCGAGGTGTCGCGAGATGAGGACCTCTATGAAATGAGATGACAACACTCTATGGTGATACTCACAGTCGCGATGTTGGTCGAGCATTGTTTTGTATGTTAGCTTGTTTGATAACTTTTTACACGACTGACCAAAAAAGGAGTGTTATGTTTTCAGGGTTCATGTATGTAAGTTTCTTTATTCCACCATAAGTCCTGAACGGCTTAACAGATTTTGATGTGAGAGGTATTGTTAGATTCCTTGCGTTCCTCCGAGGAAGTAGGCTATGTGAGTTATCAGACGTGTTTTTTATTTTTTAATAATTAGCTTGTTATGGTGATGGGTCGTCTATGAAATGAGAGGACAGCACTTAAAGTTATGACGTTTTTCGAACATCTGTTCTTGATAGTTTGCTTTAATATTTTTAAACTGGAGGATATCCTTTCAGCCCAAGGCGCCGAGATGAGGACCTCTATGAAATGAGATGACAACATTCTACGGTGATACTCACAGTTGTGACGTTTAACCAGCATCTCTAGTTCATGTTCGTTAGCTGATATTTTTAAATCTCGAGGATATCCTTTCATGATCATGACGTCGTCTATGAAATTAGATGACAATACTTTATGACGATATTCACAGTTATGATGTTTTTCGAACATTTGTTCTATAACACACTCGATAAGTAAATAATAGATATATACGTACAAATCAAACAGATTGAGGTAGCCCCAACGTAAGTTCAAGTAGTAGTAGCCTTTAATATTTAGTCACTCAATTTCACAAAACTCTATGTTATATAAGTAACAGCTATCCAAGTCCGCCAAACGACTAGCCACGCCGGATGAATCATGGTGCCTCTACAGTTATGATATAGCGATCCAACTTGCCTGGACAATCCGTATATCGCATACTGTATCTCTCAACACCCTGTGTTTAGTACTGTACATGTGATGTAAGCGATATTTGTGAAAGTCATTCAGAAAAGACCCTTCAATGAATTGCATGAAAGAGACATATATAAAGACAGGGAATGTTAACTGAAATGGCATGCGGTAAACAAGTGCTTAATCTATTGACCATTCTCTAGAGTGGTGTGTCACATGACATCAACACCTGGGGTGCTACAGGAAGTCTTTGTACGACCTATACTCTAATACCTGTGTGTGACATACGCAATCTTCTTTGCGCCCTTTTGTGTTCCTTGTTCAGTTTGAGACCTCGCTTCTTGAGGAGTTTCTAAGTTATTGAAGTTTGATTTTAATAAAACTTCATATCTTGGGCTAGTTACAAGAGCTCGACTTAGTTTTACACAAATACAATTTATAATCAAGAAAGATGGCTATCATTGATGTAATAAAATTCTCGTGTGTGTATGTATATCTTTTCGGGTGAAATGGTCCCAGAATTAGAACACTGATCACCCATCTTGCGCTGGCGTCCCCAACTAGTATTAAAAAATAATAAAAATCTTTTCAAAAACTATTAACCCTTCCTATCAGCCATATCAATGATACAGACTACAAAGGCCTCGATCCAGTGGCCTAATAATAGTCACTCCAAGGCAAGGGTTATCGGGCATCACCGAGAGGATGACCTTATATTATCGTCTTTGTGAGCAGGGCTTTTCACCGGTTGATGAAATTTTCATATAAAGTACCGGAACCAGTACTTTTCGGAAAAAATATATGGAACATTAGGTACCGCTAAGAGGCACTAAGAGGTAGAGCCCAGCCGATATAGATATTCTATGGGACCCCGTGACGTCAAACGTCCGTCCCGTGACTATGGGACTAGGCCAAAAAAATTTTCCCCGACATCGTGTCTTGATTTAGTCGTATTTAAAGCAACTCCAGAGCCCTCTGGAATAGATAAGCTTTATACATGAATATTTATACCTCTATACTGAAAATAATTAACTCTTTTGAGCCAAACAAAGCATAACTGCGTAAAAGAAGCCTTTATGATCAAATGAGTAAAGACTGTTTAATCGTTAATAATTCCATCAGGACGTATTAGGCCTTAATTGCTTTCCGGCGAAGGGTCATCAAATATTGTTTTGTAATGCCTGCCATACATCAAAAAGCTGTAAGCCTGTAAGGGCCCATTCACACGGTACGGTCACGGTTATGACGCTAAATCTTCTGAAAATGAGAAAAAATGAAGCCAAATCATTAATTTCTGTTCGATAAAAGTGTATTCGACTGCTCCACTTCACTTCCATTCATCTTTATGTTAATTTTTGCAATGGAGACGAGTTAATAAGATGTAAGTAATATTCCTACGCCAACATTTGAATTTATTTGAACGGCAGCAAAAATATTTACACTTAAATTAACACACATATACAAACTGAATAAAATGAATACTAATAGTTGGTGAAATGCATGAAATGCTATAACTTAAACTACTGTATTCTATTACCAATTTACCACTCAAAAGTAGAATTCTTGCTATCCGGGGTCTAAAATATAATGTGCCGTGTGCATCGACCCTAAGGGATTTAAAAGGACTTACCCTCGCCCTGTAAAAGGTCATCTATACTCCCAGAGTCCTGCGAATATAAATGTCAAGAGAATTTTGCGTGTATAGTGTGAGTATCGGCGGATTCTTGATGTCAACTTCTACGCAAGAATTTGATTCATGTATTAATTACTGCGTCTATTTGATGTTGTTCTTGAATATGCGAAATTTTCTTATAAGCTTATAATTTCAGGTTAAACACTAGTTGATGCCCGCGGCTTCGCCCGCGTGAGTTTCGCTCAGATGAAAAATCTTTTTGTGTTCCAAACTGTAGAAATCTAAACTCCAGTACTGAAAATTTCAGCCATTTGGTTATCCCGTGTCCCTCGGAAATATATTAGGTACTCGTAGTACAGTCGCGGTGTTAAAATGAATCAAAAATGATATTTCATTCAATAAACGATCTTCATCTGCTCGTTATCTACAATTTCCCGTGTACCACCACTCCCAACCCGAGTCCCTCTTTTTCCTATCCCGTGTCCTGTCTATTTATACCTATGTCAGTAGAAAATGCTCATCAGGTTCAACGACTTTTGCTAAGGCGCCATTTCCATATATGTAATAGTTTAGCTGGTCTCTTGGAATTCTTCATCAGATGATCCTGATCATCGATTTTTATGCGTCAACAAAAAAGCTCATCAGATTGATAAACTTTTGCAAAAATACCATTTCCATGTTTCTTATAGTTTAGCTGTTCTGTTAAGGTTCTTCATCAGGTGTTCCAGTTTTCAAAATCAATTATAACCTATATGTTGCCCAGGCTTAATAGCTATACATCAAAAAAAGTTTCATTCAAATCCGTCCAGTAGTTTTTGCGTGCAACGCGTACATACATACAGACAGACAGACAGAAAGACAGACAGACAAAAAATTCAACTATTATTCTTTTTAAGTGTCCTTCTATCCATTTCAGTCAGACATACTTAATGTACAGACAAAATATTTTTACTGTTTTTTTTATATGACTAGATTATATATGCTCACCCAATAATTTGTATTTCATTATTTTGTCATTGCGATGTAGGTAATATGTCAAATGATTGATTGATGTTAACAGATTCCAACATTTTTGTAGAAGATTATTTATATTTTTATATCCCACAATCATTCGTCACGTCACCATGATCTTGTTCTTAACCAATTCACGAAAAATACCTTAATAAATTCCCACACTCAACTCATAAATATCGTCAATAAAGCCATAACATATTTCAAAAGGCAATACTCAATAAACGCTATAAACTCCACATTCCTACCACGTAGAGTATCATTTACGCTCCCAGCTATCAATAAAGACGAACCCCAAGTCTCATCTAGATTCAACACAGCTCCTGCACTCTGCGGGATAAAGAAATCAACGCAAATTGAGCGTTGCTGACCGAACTGACTTCAATTTTCTCCATATTTTCGAGAATGAATCAATCTGTATGATAACAACTACCAAGTGGGTTACTCGGGTTAGTTAAGTTGGCAAGGGATGCATATTTTGCTATTTTCGGGCGCAGGATTAGGTTAAGAGTCCTGTGGGGATTAGGGCGTTTAGAGCCCCGCATTTTGGTGGTATTTGGGAAGCGTGTGCAAGTTAAGCATATCTTATAACTGTGTTAGTGTTTCAGACGATCCTTTATTGATCTGATTGAAGTCTGGCCGTGACAAGTTACCACGGTCAAAAATTAGTACAAACTGAAAAATTAAATAAACATATAATGTCCAATTTCCCAATAGCAATATCGCCCTTCGATTGGGAATAGTTTCGTTGAGCGTTTATACATATACACTCGTCCGAGAGGAGCGATGTAATATTAGACATGTGATATCACGTGAGTTGCAAGATCAATTGGATTAGTACCCAATTGATCTCTCACATGATAAGAAAAATGTGTCCAAAATTTAGGAGCACGAAGGCAGTTAAGCCAAAAGCGATAATGAAGATTAATCTTTCCCCGGTTAATTGCATGACAAAGCCGCTGGTTTTAGCCGTTCCACGTCCGATCCTTTTGCGTGATTGGGGATTATGGTGATTAGCCGGTCAAACATAAGTCTTAGCGTAGTTTGCGCAAATCTTAGCAGTTCGACTGGCGAATGCTAAATCACTTGTAAAAAAATACTGGCGAATACATTCTTGTTTGCCTCTGAGCCAAGAGGGTCCTATGTGCGATTAGATCAAAATATTTTTCTTAAATAAGACAATATTATTTCACATTTTTTTTTTGATTTTGGTGTTCTTTATTATAAAATATGGTATCGTTGAGGTGTCCTGTACACAAATCTCGAACTTACTATGGTGTAAATCTGTGTCATCTGTCCGTATCATCGAGCTACAAGGACTTTCGCGCGAGTCCGTGTAGAGCACTATGGTCTGTATATATTAATTCATCATTTTTGATTTATCTAATCTGAACTTATTTTTTATTGTTGCAGAACAAAAGATCGAGTCAGTCGAAAGCGCCAGCTCCCCAACGGGTAGTTCCCAAGAGGATGAGGAGGTGAAAGAAGCCTGGAGGAAGGCTCCGGGGGCGGGGGTGGCGGTGAGGAACGGGGAGGACGCGCTGCTGACGTGCGTAGTGCTGGGTGCGCGTAACAAGCCGGTGCTGTGGCGGCGCGCGCGCGACCTGCAGCTGCTGACTGCTGGCGCCGTGCGCGTCACCAGGGACGAGCGCGTGCAAGTCTTACACGACGACTGTGAGTCCACGTCCTATTGATTGTTCATCTGTTCTCAAGAAGATTGGTATAATAGGCTTGGGTGTAGGCTCCGGGGGAAGGGATGGTGTGGAGAACTGCGCCGTTGACGTGCATGGTGCTAGGCGCGCGGCAAGTTTTGCACGACGACTGTGAGTCCACGTCCTATTGATTGTTCATCTGTTCTCTAGAAGATTTGTATAGTAGGCTTGGGTGTAGGCTCCGGGGGCAAGGATGGTGTGGAGAACGCGCTGCTGACGTGCATGGTGCTAGGCGCGCGGCAAGTTTTGCACGACGACTGCGAGTCCACATCCTATTGGTTTTTTCATCTTTTCCGTTTACTAATAACGAAGGAAATTAACAATAACTTCATGCCAAAGGGCTCTGGCAATGCGGGAGTTCGAGGGAAATACTGACTTAGATTAACAAGTATAGTTGTAATAGGCCAGATTTGTTGATTGTTATTTGCCTCTGGCTCTCTGCTGCCATCGCAGCTGCCATCGCAGCTGTGAATTCCTATGAAAAAAGCCTAATACAAATCTCCACATATGTTCAAGCGATGTTTGTTGGTTCTACAGACACACACCTAATAGGTAATTATCGCAGGAAAAAAACGTAGAAGAACATTGTTTATAGTGATTTATACATTGTTTATAGTGATTTATACTATGGGAAGCAAAAAAAAAAACATTACAAAAAATTATAATAACGAAAAAATAAATCAAAAATTACCGAAGTAAACTTACAAAATGCTGATATTCTAAAGTAGAATTAATCGCATTTTATATCAAAACGTTTACACACTTGTAACATTTTTTATGTAGCACATATTTATACAACTGACGGACAACAAAAACAATGCAGTTTTATTTATCCCGTCACTCAATAAATCCTTCATTCGAAAACTCGGCTTCATTTCAGCAGTCCCTACATGGCAATATTTTTGACTAAGCCCAAAAGCCTATACAAAGAATGGGTACAGTTTTTTGTGAGCAAAAACAGATAAAACAAGTAAGCTGACACTGATAAAAATGATAAAAAATCATAGCTTTGGAAGCCTTTTTTAAAGTTCACCTTGTCAAAGATTCTCTAGCTGACAAACACGTATTTTTCGGAAAATTCTGTAGAGTGACGTTTACATGTACGGATGTATTGAAGTTTTAGTGTATTTGACCGTGTACGTATACAGCCTTCAATCAGTACGTGTAGGGTATGAAGGGTTAGTGAGAATTCTCTGGAAGTAAGTAATAAAAAAAGGGAAGTAGTTGATAAAAAGGGAAGCAATAATTTTAAATATTAATTTATATATATTATATATTAATTTCTGGATGTTATTTCATCACTTTCATCATTTTGTTTTTACCAAGAATTTGACCAAAAGGCGATTGAAGATAGCGTCTTCGTATAGACGATATTCATACTTTAATGGTATAGACGATATTCATACTTTAGGCAATGGAAGACCTTAGGCACATAAGTGTAAATAATATAAGTACTACGTACAGAAAAAAGAAGCTCCCTGCCCCTCTCGCATTATGACATACCCCATAGCAATTTTTGAAATTCTCCCTTCTCCCTCTGTTCGTTTGCGGATTGGGACGCTGGTGACTATGATAACGCACCCATTGACGTATTATTGACGTGTTCACGGATGTACAGTTTCATTTGTAGTAGTAGTAGGTATATAATGACGCCCCGTTTCTATGAAGTGCCCTCCCTCTGCCCTAAGCTTATAAACATGAATATACATTTTTTTATAGCTGACGAGCCCCTCCAAGGCCCTGGCATAGCCAAAGGGGGAGACGTGTGGGCGCTAGTCATCAAGGGGGTGAAAGCCTCCGACGCCGGCCTCTACATGTGCGAGCTGAACACGGAACCCCCGGTCAGGAGCTTCCACAAGTTAGTCGGTAAGTGTACCAACTTATTCCTAAGTTTCTTTTCTGCTCTCGGCTGTTACGTGATGATGTTAAATAATGTGACGAGAGAGAAAAATGTAGTAAACAAGCTAATTATTAAAAAAAAAAAAAAACACGACTGACAATTCACATGGCCTATGTCACTCGGAGGAATGCAAGGAATGTAAAAATACCTCTCACATCAAAATCTGTTAAGCCGTTTACTCTTTTTTATTACACGATTGATCAAAAAAGGAGTGTTATGTTTTCAGGGTTCATATATGTATGTTAGTTTCTTTATTCCACCACTAGCTGTCGCCCGCGGCTTCGCCCGCGTGAGTTTCGCTTAGATGAAAAATCTCTCTTGGAGCTTTTCATCAGATGTTCCAGATCTTCAATTTTTATACGTCAGCAGAAAATGCTCATCAGGTTGAACGACTTTTAATAAGGCGCCATTTCCATATATGTTATGGTGTAGCTGGTCTCTTGCAGTTCTTCATCAGATGTTCCAGATCTTCAATTTTTATACGTCATCAGAAAATGCTCATCAGGTTGAACGACTTTTGTTAAGGAACCATTTCCATAATTCTTATAGTTTAGCAGTTCTGTTAAGGTGAAGAACCTTAACAGAACTAATCAGGTGTACCAGTTTTCAAAATAAATTTTAGCCTAAATGTTGCCCAGGCTTAATAGCTATACAACAAAAAAAAGTTTCATTCAAATCGGTTCAGTACTTTCGGAGATTAGCGTGATCATACATACAGACAGACAGACAAGAAATTCCAAAAATTTTTTTTTGCTTTCTATTATTCATTTTAAGTGTCCCTCTATCCATTTCAGTCAAAAATACTAAATGTACAGACAAAATATTTTTACTGTTTTATTATATGTATAGATAAGTCCTGAACGGCTTAACAGATTTTGATGTGAGAGATATTGTTAGATTCCTTGCATTCCTCCGAGTGACATAGGCTATGTAGTTGTCAGTCGTGTTTTTTTATATTTTTAAATAAATAGCTTGTTTGGTAATACGTGTAAAAAGTAAATGTAACTACAAATTTAGATAATAAATAAACTGCAATATGTATTAACTCGGAAAACCTTACCTACAGTATTTTTTGGTAATGGTGTAAAATAAAATAATATGTCAGTTAAAAAGTGTTAAAGAAGGCCAAGGAAGAAGCAAGTGGTAGGTCTTAGAAGACTGATAATGATTAGGTATCATGATAATAAAAAGAGGACACTTCGTTTGTTTAATAACTTATTGAGTAGAATGTAAGATCAATCGACGGGTACCACTATTAACTATCCCGGTTGACCGAAAAGCTCAAACTTTTGACTGCTCAAACCTTTTATAATCCCTACAAGCTTAGTACCCACCTAATGCTAAAGTTGTTTACGGCTTAACAACCGTTTCAATGTATGGATTTAACAAATTTTTGAAGTGGCATATGGTAATATTGACTTGTAATAAATCTGAGATTTAAACCATATGCTATCCAAATAATTTCGGATAATAAGTTCACTTTTGACAAACAAAAATGTTTAAACATACCATTTCACTCTATTTTTCCGTTGCAGTGATCTCCCGCGGGCTGACGCCACCGTTGCTGCAGAACAGCACTGACACCTACTCTGCGAACATCCCCACGCCATCATCAGGTTGGTCTTCTAGTGGGTTATAGATGAAACTGGTGTCAGAATTTCCTCAAGTCGCCAGAAGGCATCTGCATTTTACTGGAGTCTAGTAAAATGCCTTCAGGCGACCTGTTTACTGTCCAGTAACTGGACAGTAAACAGCTATATAGCAGTTACAACTACAACAGTTAAATGTCTGTGCATCATTTACTTGAGATCCTTGATCACCTTGATCACCAGTTATGTCACAGAGGCGTTCTGAAGTCTCAGTTATGAGTTTGCCTCTGGACCAGCCCTTTGCTATTGTGACCATGGAATCTCAATAGCAAAGGGCACATGATTTGATTAAAACGTTAAAATTGATATTCCGATTTTATCACGAATACACACGCGAGTATCTTCTTCTTTTAAGAGCTGTGCTCTTGCCAATTGAGTATACGCCACACCTCTCTTTGTAATAAAATCCGTAATAAAATCGTAATTGTGAAGTTTACTTTCTAATCAAGCACTTTTTTCCAGTGGCTTTAGCCCATAACTACACGGACTGCTGTGTCACCGCCAACGTGTCCAAGGCCTGTCTCGGCTTCTGCAGCATTCAGACCATCCTGGAAGGAACAGGGCAGGACCCGGAGATTTGCCAGCCGGACTTTCCTGCTATAGTCAAGTAAGTACATACATCATGCTCAAGAGTGGAAATCCCATGATTCAGCCAATTTGGAAATCCACCAGATCCTTTTGAAATTAACTCAAAAATGTGATATGTAAAGGTCTCATTAAAATAAACTATTTTTAATAGACTATTCATAATGAGTATAGGTCAAGACTTTAGCATAGTTTGGTTTAGAACTTAGGTCGTTGTCGTGATCACCTCACGGATCACCGGTTTTAATTAAACAACTAATAACATAACCCATAACCGGGGAGCATGTATGAAGAGAGTGATGAGTGTAGAGGAAGCAAGAGGGATCTGTAAAGATCGTAGCAGGTGGAAATCGCTAGTCTCTGCCTGTATGTACAATTATTTCCAGATCATAAATCCAAGAAAGTTTTACTCAGCTTTGTAGCTTTGAGACGAAGTTGTGTTTGTTTAGCTTCATCGATATTGGGGCCAATCTAAATCCCAGCATGGCCGAACACGAACCCAACTATACAAGTCCCACTTTGAAACAATTGAGGATCTTAAATGGCTTCAGAGAAACTCTATTCTGGCGACCACGAGAATTTCTTGGCAATGTCTGAAAACTTCAATAAATAGTTGAAGTTGTCATTTAATTCAAGGAACTTTATATCCATCAAGATTATGAGGGTCATTCCTTCGGTAGTTACGAAAGACATTTAATAACAAGCTTATGACAGCGGCTTTACTCACGAGAATGTCGTTTTTTATCTCTTTCAAAAGAAAAACATTTCAGTATCGATAAAGGATCGATAAAGATAATGTGCATTTTTTCCACTTTCAAGCAATTGTCGATAAAGTTGCCTGAAAGCTATGGTTGTCAATAAAAAGAGCAGAATGTTTAACTTTTTGGGCGGAATTGTGAGTCTATTTGTCAGCACTTAAATTTAAAGGTTCCCCTTATTTTGCTTATACAATCGAACCACAAAGAATCGAACCTCGCGACCGGAAGAACACGAAGCAATTATTATCAGAGATTTACGGCGATTTATTTATTTACAGACTACTTTGTTTTGTACTAGCGCTTTGCCCCGGCTTCGCTTGGGAGGTATATACATAAATTGTAGCCTATGTCACTCAGGTATAAAGTAGCTTTCTATTGGTGAAAGAATTTTTAAAATCGGTTCAGTAGTTCCCAAGATTACCAACTACAAACAAACTCACATATACCTTCTTTCTTTTTATAGATAGATAGATCAACACTTTATTGCACCATTTTCAGAAAAGAACATACAAAGTAGTGACAAAAAGTAAATACATAAATGAGTGCAAAGGCAAAGCTAAAGCTTATCGCAAATGCGATTTCTTCCAGCCAACCTTTGGATGGAAGGAGATAAGTAAAAATGTACCTATGTTTTAATATTAGTGTGATGAACTGAGAGTGGACGTCTTTCGGCTGAGAGAAGAAGAAGAAGAACTGAACACTTACTATCTTTATCTTCCACAGATGCATGGCGGACGGCAGGAACCACGTGCCGTGTTGCGTCCAGGAACGCGTCCCAGATATCTGCCAGGACGTCTGCCGCGGGGAGTTCACACCAGTCACAGATAACATCAAGACGCACTACTCCTGCGCATCTTATATGGAGAAGACTTTAGCTTGCATCGTCGAAGGCATTGGTACGTTACTGCACCAGCTTTACTCTAAAGTTAAAGATGATAGGTACCAAGTGCCGTGCCGTCTAGAAGCACGTCACGAGGCCACTGGCTTGCATAATTGATGACAAAGCATAAAAGAGTTATATTAAAATTTTGATTAATAACATAGTTTATTTTGTTCTGTAGTTTCAATGATATCTCGGAATTGAACGAAATACAATCTATTTATTTTAAAAAATTCCCATAGGCAGGCAGGCATAGTTTGATATGTTTTATAGGTATATATATAATTTGTTTTGATAAATATTTCATGACTTAATACAATGCCTAAAAGTTACAACTTACTATTAGTTACTATAAAATAAGTAGTGCATTGAAAATATATTATTTTTTACCTGAAGTAAATCCAATAAAAGCCATCTCTATTTCTTCGCAAAACTCTTTAGTTCGACTTTAATAGCATCATTTATTTGAAATCTCGTTCATACCGGCTACTTTATTAGCTATTATACAACTTTATTATTACTTATTATGAGCTCAAGAACTTTTTATTCGTTCAATTTTACATTAAACTTTGCTCATAAATCAAAAGTAATTATATCTTTTTCGTAAATTCATTGAGTATTTGTCTGAATTTCGTATGCCCAAGTTTTAAGAAATTTAAATCACATTTGAGAGTATTGGCAGACAATGTGAACTTTCTTCATTTGTTTCTAGAGAATATACCTATACCTACTTATTTAATGACTAAGTCAATTTTATGTTCCAACTAGCTGGCGCCCGCGGCTTCGCTCACGTTAATCCTTTCTTAGCGGATGCCTACGTTATAACATCTACCTGCATGCCAAATTTCAGCCCGATCTGTCCAGTGGTTTGGGCTTTGCGTTGATAGAACACTATATATGTCAGTCAGTCACCTTTGAGTTATACATATATAGATAGATTCTCTATATTTTATGGCTGAAAATTATTTCAGTTGTTTTGTTGGGTTTATAGGTTTTGTTTCTGTATGGCTTTTTGGGAGTTAAAATAACTATAACTATGTGTATGATCGGAATAATGTATAATACCCATACAAATCTTCTAAGACCATTGCCTAGCAGTGGGGACATTTAAATAGCTGATGATGATACAAAGGACCATCTAAAATTTAAATTAAGGGTACCATAAATAACAAGTCTAATCCCAACCTTCATTACAGAGCTACTCCCAAGTCCACCAGAGGACGTGGAAGTGGAGCCTCTAAACGAGAAGCAACTGAACGTGACCTGGTACCCCCCAGTGGAGAACACAGACACGGTCACAGAGTATATAGTCAATGTGACCACGCTGCGCTCGTTTGACGCCCATCTGATCGACCCGTCAGAGAGCTCCATAAAGAATGAAACTAAGACGATACAAACTATGACCATTAAGGTATTTCTCTAAAATAGAGTATTGTCATTAACAAAAATAGAAATTTTATTTTTCATTTCATGTGTGTTAAGTTTAGATAATACCGGTGTTATATTTATTCAAGCCCCCGAAACCCCGGCATCAAAAAATTATAACGATCGCCATAGAAACGTTATGGAACATTTTACAGTTTATTACGATATAATGTAACTTCTGACTTAGCGTCCTTTTTACTTTTTTGCCTAATTACAAATAGAAACGATACAATACATACATACGAAACACACACACACACCACATTGACACAATGTATTGATACATACGGATTAATTTCAGGTCCCTATAGCGATATAATGACATACGAATTTATTTCAGGTCCCGGCGAATAAGACATATTTAGTGCTGGATGATCTTCTGCCATTTACGATGTACGAGGTGACGGTGACGTCCTATAACATCCACGGATCTAGTCTTCCTAGTTACGCCATCAGGTAAACATTTTACATATACTCCTTTCTCTAAACTAGTCTTATATCGACGACATCCCAGATTAACTAAAATAATGTACCTAACAAGATTTTTGCTAGAAGATTTTAAACCATATTGCTTTATTCAATTGTACCAGATCGAGTTATTTACGAAATGTTGATGATGTTACTTACGAAATGACTATATCACAGAGCACACCGTACATGTTATTTTACTTTTAAATTTATCACTATCATGAATTACTGATGATTCCTTCGTGGTATTTCACGATATTCTAGGGATAAAAGAGTGATATGTAGTCTCAAAATCACTCTTGATGATTGAACAATAATTTTGCTAGATCGCTAACCCTGAGTCCTGGTAAGATGAAGTCCACCCAAGTGGCCAAGGCTCCCAAATTGCCCGACATCAAGGGCTGCTGCGTCTCCGCTGGGGTCAACCACAACGGATGTGTGGAGAAGCTCTGTGACCCCACCAAGACGTTTGAGATCCAGGTAAGATTGGTGTATGTGTTTCATGATCATTATGTGTTGCAGTGTCATTCTCATTTCATCTGATGTTTAAATGGTTGCACCACGAAATGGTTGACTATTATTATCTACTCGTAGATGACATCTTTTACTGTTTTTAGGGTTCCGTAGTCCGACAAGGAACCCTTATAAGATCGTTCAGTCCGTCCGTCCTAGTCTGTCACAGCAGAATATCTTCTACGTTTATGGACTGATTTGCATGTAACTTGGTTTAAGGATACTTCACATATAGATCTCATTTTTAAAAATACAAAAAATTAAAATTACCCCTTTTTAAGGGTACCTCCCCATACATGTAAAGGGGGGGTTAATTATTTTTTGAGTACACCTCCTTGTGTGGGGTATCGTTGAAAAGGACTATGAAAATAAGGTAGGGTTTTCATACAACACTTTTTTATCAGCTTTACCATTTGCGAGATATAGCCCGCCAAAGTCGTTTACACGGTGCCCCCCCCCCCACCCCTGTAATTTCTAAAGTCTTGGACCTGTAAACTTCAAATCACTCACGTAAAGTAATAGGCGCAGAAACTCTTATTTAAAATTATTTCGGGTATCCTGTGATGAATACTTTTGAAATTATAAATAAAATACAAATAGGTATATACTTTTTTCTTGCAAGAAATGCAAAACAGCGCGGTGCCAAAAATGACTACGGAACCCTACTTTATGCGTGGTCCGACACGCACTTGGCCGGTTTTTTGGAATTGAATAGGTCTTAAAAGCGATTGAAATTCATTTAAATATACCAGTCAACGACACTGTTGTTAAGAAAATTTTAATTTCCTCTTCTGATAATTATAATATAATAGTTATCTAAGTTTTATCATTTCAACATTATCCATGTATTTTTGATCGATACATAGTATAATTAGTTCGTAAGATGAGGGAATTTTAGTAAATCATGTTCGATTGAATCGAGTATCTATGGTATTTAGGTACATAAATTTACAACCTTGCGTATACGAAAATTTTGCCTATCTACATTTTGACACATGGTTTTAAAGGACGTCTCATTATGATAGAAAACAAAGTATATTTAATACACACAAGCGAAATTCACCAAACTACACCTCATTCACAACAGAACCTCAGACCAACCACTCCATCTCCATTACATTCTGGTCTGAGCACCACATTAGCACCGCATTTGTGACTAACCACATCATCCGTTGGGCTGCCCTTAAACCCCAGCTGCAGGTCACAGATCTGATGATTTGCGCGCCCTGGGCTGGAGTGACCTTCGGCTGTCTCGCCAACGGGATGGACCACACGCCTTGCTGCCGGTCGAGAGGACTCATCGACCCCTGCTTGCCGCTCTGCAGCGGGAATATTACCACTTTGGACTTCAATCATTTCAAGTGAGTACTCTTGAGCATTCTTCGATTATTTTTCTAGCTTGTCTATTTGAATTCGAAGTGAGGATTAAATATCATGAGACTCGTAATAAATTGTAACTCATCTTCCCTCACTCATCTATTTTTTGATGTAAGAAGGTATAAGATAGCTAAATTTTTTCTTGTTTTAGTTTACCTATTGACTAAAAATTTCTTGATGAGGTTACCTAAAAACTTAGATTGCTCAGACACACCACACCAATAAAGCAACAGTCTACTAATTTCTTGAAACTCATTACATTCACTTATATTCATTGAATCTAAAAATCTTAAACTAACTGAAAAATAAACTAAAACCTTAAAAAGAAAATTATTATATTATAACACTAGCTGCTGCCCGCGGCTTCGCCCGCGTGAGTTTCCTTAGATGAAAAATCTTTTTGTGTTCCAAACTGTTGTAACCTAAACTCCAGTACTCAAAATTTTAGCTATTTGGTTATCCCGTGTCCCGCGGGAATATATTAGGTACTCGTAATACAGTCGCGGTGTTAAAATGAATCAAAAGTGATATTTCATTCAATAAACGATCTTCGTCTGCTCGTTATCTACAATTTCCCGTGTACCACCACTCCCACCCCGAGTCCCTCTTTATCCTATCCCGTGTCCTGTCTATTTATACGTCAGTAGAAAATGCTCATCAGGTTGAACGACTTTTGCTAAGGCGCCATTTCCATATATGTAATAGTGTAGCTGCTCCCTTGGAATTCTTCATCAGATGATCCTGATCTTCGATTTTTATACGTCAACAGAAAATGCTCGTCAGATTGATAAACTTTTCTAAAGGTAGGTACCATTTCCATATTTCTTATAGTTTAGCTGTTCTGTTTAGGTTCTTCATCAGGTGTTCCAGTTTTCAAAATCACTTATAAGCCTATATGTTGCCCAGCAATGCCCAGGCTTAATAGCTATACAACAAAAAAGTTTCATTTAAATCCGTCCAGCAGATATTGCGTGAAATGCGTACATATACAGACGGACAGACAGACAACAGACAGACAAAAAATTCCAAAAAAATGTTTATGCTTTCTGTTATTCTTTTTAAGTGTCCCTCTATCCATTTCAATCAAAAATACTAAATGTACTGTACAGACAAAATATCTTTACTGTTTTTTTATTATACCCACGACCCCTTTATGTTGTTAAATAAGCGCGAAGTAGAAATCACCAAAATGGCGCAGCGCCATCTATTGGAAACATTAAGAAATAATTTCAGCTTACATTTCTCATTTTATCAACGCCATCTATTGGATATTTTTCTTGGCACAATCAGTAGATGACCGAAAATAAATTTGCAAATGAATTTATTCGTTTCTTTTCAAAGTAAAAAAAAGTAAGAAAATTATTCTAGAAAACAAATAAAAAACGAAAACAGAAAATTATTGTTAGTGGCAGGATTCGATCCAGCTATTTCTTTACTAAAATATTTGAAAAAATATAGAATTTTAAAAAACTAATACAAAACGCAAAAAAAATTGGAAAAAAAAGTCACATCTGGCAGGATTCGAACCCTGTACTTAAAAAAATAAGCCGCGGCCTCTACTGATAGCCCAACATGCATTGATTGTGACTTCCGAAATTTCAAATGGGACTTGTCTAAAGGTACGCAAATTCACCCCTTTTTTTGGACTGTAAGGGTTGAAAATGTGAACAACCCTTTCTTATGTGGGCAATATATTGTATAATGAAGACACTAACCAAATTTCACGTTTATAGCTTTTATAGTTTCGGTTTTGTGATGATAAATTAGTTTACCTCCCCTTTTTTATCCCTTTAGAGGTTGAATTTCAAAAAACGCTGAAACACGCCATTGGTTATTTTTGTTGAGAAGCATTCTTGCCAAGTTTCAAGTAAATCAGTGAAGATTTAAATTTTTTTTCATACAAACTTTGCCCTCAATTTTAACCCCCTTAGGGGTCTAATTTTGAAAAATCCTTTCTTATCTGAGCACTACGTATTAACATAAAACTTCGGTCCAAATTTCAAGTTTATAGCTTTTATGGTTTAGGCTGGGCGTTGATTTATCAGACACCCTTGTTCTTTTATATATATAGATTACCAATAAGACCAATTTTCGGAAAAATTCTAACAGATGCCTCCGCTACATGTCAGCGTACACCAACTGCCTCCTCGAAGGCTACGGCGTCCTTCCCGGCGCCCCCTCTTGGCTCCACCTGACCAACATCGACACAGACTTCGCCGTGGTCCACTGGTCCCCTCCAGCCGCCTTGGGAGACACTGTGCAGTATTACAATCTTCACTACAAGTCGCTAACAAGTGATAACAATGATGAGGAATACCGAGCTATTCTGAAGGTAAGAACACATAGAGTAAATAAAATAGTAGACGATGTAGGAGTCGTGCCACTCACTCATATGGACTATCCTTGTATCTGAAACGATCTAATTTTATTTAGGACTCCAAATACTATCTGGATAGGTTTGAAGTATTCCTAATCTAAAAAGATTACGGCAACATATAACTTTACATTTTGTGACCAGGTTCATTCTCCCTACATCCTCGAAGACTTGGAGTCTAATTCCGAGTATGAAATCTATGTGGAAGCTGCCAACGAGCACGGAGTTGGTACTCCGTCTCCACGAGTTGTCTTCAGAACACAGAGTCAGGTAGGTACCCCCTTGAGACTTCAAGTTGCGGTTGACAAAGATATGGGGGTTCGGTAAAAAACACAAAAGTTTGACGTGCTTCTAAAATTATGGGACTCTTTGGACATTCCACAACACTTTGAATGGGAACATCACGTCATTTGTGATGGGATGTATAATGTATATCTGATGTACAGATTTTTATCATTTATTTTATGTACTGTTGATTTTCAAAATCAATACTTGAGATCAACCCAGGGCTAGATAAGTAAGTATCAATATTAGGTCAATTAGTTAAAGTGAATGTTAAATCACCTAACTGAACTTTTTAAGTAGACGCTATCTAGGCACGGTACTAATCAAGTCCTAATTCCAACAGATAATAGTAGAAGAAGAAGAGGAAGCCAACATCTACAACGTGACAGAATGCTGCGAGCGGGTACAACTAGCTGGTGTGTGCATGCCGCTCTGTTCCTATGATGCCAAGATGTCTGACCTCAGGACCCTTGCTCCTCTATGCACGCAGGAGTTCTCAAAACTATTAAAATGTGGAGCTGGAGGTAACTTACTCATCATTATATTCGATTCCAGGCTATAACATTTTTTTACATTAAGAATACGACTACAGTCCTAGACGTCATATAACCTATTTTACCCAAGATAACGTAAGAAATCTAAGGATACCTCACACATTTAGGTATAGAACATCTAGCAAGGCCTTTTTTCCCACGATAACGTAAGAAATCTAAGGATACCACACACATTTAGGTTTGTGTAGCAGGTGTTAATTAACAATGAATAAAGAAACTCCTTGGGGGAGGCCTTTGTCCAGCAGTGGACGTCTTTCGGCTGAGAGAGAGAGAGAGAAAGAAACTCACATTTTGGGAAGTCAAAAATGGGAATGTAAGTAAAATTTTGATCTCGCGTCTTCTAATACCAGTATTGCACTGTCTTAGATTTTTTTTCTACGGTTAACCCATTTAATCTACTGCTGTTTAAACATTTGTATATTCATTAATTTAGCGATTAGCTTCTACACTGCAGCATCGATTTGCGGTTACATCTTCATCATTCCCTAGGTCGTAACCACGCGGCTTGCTGCGCCCGCCGCGGCGTGCCGGCGTCCTGCCGCGGCATCTGCGCCGGCGCATACTCTGGAGGAGTCAACACTTGCGTGCCTTACATCGGAAACATCGTACAGTGCTTTGAAGAAGGTTGGTTATTGTGTTTTATCAACATCAATTTTAAAATCTTAGTAATCAGAAGACCTATCACGATCTTTAAAATTTGCAAGCTCTTTAAAGTAAGCCATTACCCTGATAACCCTAACTACATTACCTTAGCTACAAAAAAATCATTGCTAGTCATAGGCAGATTTCCACGTTGACATCGCGTTCTAGATACTAATAATAATACGTTGATTCAATGCCCACCACCTACGAGGCCACCACTGGTGTATAAAGTGTTCGTACTTAGATCTATGGCCAAAGGCTAATGACCTTGATATCTTCTGTCGCAACTAATTTCCAAGAAAGAATAAAAATTCCTTTATCACAACAGGTTGTGAAACTCAGTTTGGCGGCCGAAAAGGATATTTCCAGACTTTGACATTAAACTCTGATCTCTATCTTTAGTGCTTTATTAACTTATTTCTGGTTCTACCTTCCATTCATCAGGTACCGGTCTCCTCCCCGGGCAACCTCGCGAGCTCCACGCCACGATCTCCAGCAAAGGTGTGCTCATCCTGGACTGGATCGCGGCTCCTGACGCCAGCAATGATACCAGCTACGTCATCCACTGGCAAAGAATCAACAATGATACGCAAACGTACAGCTATAACACGCTGCCGTCCTTCTCACAGGCGAGTTATATCTTTAAAACTCGCTTCTATGCCATACTATGCTCGAACATCGCCAGCAATGATAGTAATGTAACGTCATTCACTGGCAAAGAATGGCACTTTTTTGCAGGTGGGTCTTTTCCTTTCTTAAACTGGACTGGATAACCGATTTTCAAATCGAAACATGCATAGTGGTTCTCGATATGCGAAGTTATATTATTTATTGATGATCTCTTGATGTAGTAGGCTACGGTTTAATTTTCTGCGCAAATACTTTTTGTCTGTAGTCGTATGTGTTGAGTTAGTTTCTATGTTAGTGCTATAGCCAATTGATTTTAACTGAGGCAGTAAACATTGGCGTTAACTGGAGGAGGCCTACATACATAAATGAATTCAAATAAAGGCCGCAAATAATAATAATAAAGGCCGGTAATAATAATGATGATCTTGACTATAATGAATATATTGTCGCACAGGGCACGCAAACAGAGACGAATAACACATCAATAGATCTGCACATGCTGACTCCAAATGGCACGTACCAGTTGTTCGTCGTCGCGATGAACAGCCACGGGTACTCGCTGCCTTCCAGCATGATACTCTTTAACTACACCGAAGGAGGTGAGTTTCTATCTGTCTTATCACTTGACTCGCAAGTGATCTACCCTGGATGTGATGGCAGTTTCTAAACCGCCGCTGGTAAGAAATGAGTATTTCGGACATTTCCACCAGAAAGAAATACCTCTGATCTTTATAGCCAGGCTTTTCTCCTGTTATCTAGCGGTGGTAGTAGAGAGCTTTTTATGAGATCCCAGCCTTTGCTACGCGTGGGTATGTAATTTTATTTAGAAACCAACCGGAAGAAATCTATTATATTAAAAGCCGCTACAAAATCAGTTGTGAGTTATGTTAACCAACTGAAAATGAAGGCAGGCGTCGTATCCTAACAAGACTTCAAGCCGCAAGCGCATTCGGCATTGCGGCCATTGTTCTTTAATTGTCTTATAAAACGAAAGGTTTGAAGGATGAATCATTTAAGGAAGAAGAAGAATCTCTTATTAATCCTGTTAATGTCCACAGAGGAGAAGGAAGTGAATGGCATCCCGTCCCCCGCGACTCTCGCTGTCCGTGTCCTCGCAGTCGGCCACCTGGCTGACTCTCCAGCTGGCAGCCGCCACAGTTCTCCATGCCTGATGAGAAGATATCCTACACGTAAGTGGTTAATATTTATTTAACCTTTTTCGTAAAAAAAATACAAAGTAAACGTACAATAGGAGGGCTTAATGCTAAAGCAATATCTACCAGCCAACCTTTGGGTCATGCAGAAAATTTTAGGTGTGTGTATAATAAAGGTATTATTACTAAGTATATATAGGTACTTAATATTTTTTCACCATCGGCAGCCATTTTTAATCCCCACTGCTGACACTGGCCTACCTTGCGTATTTATAATGATGGATGGGTAATATTTCTTTAAGTGAAGTCATTGTTTTAGTTTTCCAAACTTTTCTTTCATGGTTTGCTATCGCAAGATTGAAAGTATCAGAGTACCTAAGGTATGTAATTTATTTAATCCCAGTCCAATCGATTTGAACAATCAGTGAATCAAATAGATAGAAATAAATATCATTTCCCATGATTCTCTAATTAAGGAGCAGATGATTGGGATTAGTTAAGGAGATAGACAATTGTATTTTCATATGTTTTAAGTGCGATGCGGTATAGGGAAATGTTGTTAATATTTGCTTAGCACTTGGACGGAATTACTTTAAAAAAATATATGTTTATGTAGCAACTATACCTATTTATGAAAGAAAAAATAAGTTAAAGAATAAGGAACGTGCTTATAATTAAAAGTATCAATCCCGAGAGAAATCTAATCCCAAAGTCTAATCAGAAAGTAGTCTGCGTGTACTATACCTTAAATATTAAAGGCAATTGGGTTTGCGGATCTTATCTTACGAACACTGAATTATTTCCAGTAGATTTCACTGGCCATGCTTGAGCGACAATTTAAGCTCGTATCTTAAATAGGTATTATCAGAGACAAGTGAAATTTCAAAGATTTATTTCTATTTAACGAACTGTCAAGAATGCTAATTGAGACCAAGACTTAGTTATACAACCTAATATAACAGCACGTTTCGATTGAATTAAAACTAGATATTTCGCTACATTTAGGGAAAACCTAAAACATTCCTTCTCTCTCTCTCTTCTCTCTCAGCCGAAAGACGTCCACTGCTGGACAAAGGCCTCCCCCAAGGATTTCCACAACGACCGGTCCTGCGCTGCCCGTATCCATGCGCGTCCCGCGACCTTCACCAGGTCATCGGTCCACCGAGTGGGAGGCCTGCCAACACTACGTTTTCCGGTTCGTGGTCGCCACTCGAGAACTTTTCTGCCCCAACGGCTATCTGTTCTACGAGCTATGTGCCCCGCCCACTGCCACTTAAGATTGGCGATTCTGCGGGCTATGTCGGTTACTTTAGTTCTCCTACGGATCTCCTCATTTCTGATTCGATCACGCAGGGAAACTCCGAGCATAGCGCGCTCCATCGCCCTTTGGGTGACCTTGAGCCTCCTTATGAGGCCCATAGTAAGCGACCACGTCTCCCTCAACTTCCGTATGTCATTACTGGCAACACACACTGGTCAAAGACCTTAGTCTTGAGACACTGCGGTATTTTGGACGAGAAGATATCGCGAAGCTTCCCGAACGCTGCCCAGCCGAGTTGGATTCGACGATTGACCTCTTTCTCGAAGTTGGACTGTACCTTACTGAACTGTTTGTCCTGCAGGTATACATAATTGTCAACAACTTCGAGTGTAGAGTCTCCAACCTTTAGAGGAGTGGGTGCGACACGGCTGTTAGACATGATTTTCGTCTTGTCCATGTTCATTTTTAGACCCACTTGTTGAGAGGCTCTACAGAGGCCATCGAGCATTGTGCCTAGGTCTTCCAAGGTCTCAGCCATGACTACGATATCGTCAGCGAATCGAAGGTGAGTGAGGTACTCGCCGTTGATATTGATGCCGAGTCCTGCCCCAGTCCAGGAG
>CM031566.1:16087688-16323259 GCA_018467065.1 Ephestia elutella
ATTCCCGCTAGGGTAAAGGCACACTTGACCCGGGTGCGCCTTTCCACCCGCGGGCCGTTAAGCCGAGCGACGGAATCCCGTTTCCGACACCCAACCAGCCCTCAACTTTTTGGGACCCGACCAAGTCAGGCCCTACCACATCTCAGCCGCAGAGGACAGGTTGTCCCTATCCCCTGCGGCCCCACCGACACCGTGCCCAGCGCCACGGCCACGCTCGGTCGCGGAGGATAGGGAGAACGGCGCACCGCAATACCGGCACTCCTCTTCCCCCGCGACCCCTACCACGGCTGTGAGAGTAGGGCCGTGCCCCTACTCTCACAGCCAGGCCACTCAAAGCGGCCTCCTCCCGGCCCAGGGTCGTCACTCCCGGGCCATGGGTTCCTCTTAGCTTCCCTGCGACCGAGGCAACCGCTGGTACTGAGCCCCCCCATCGCTACAAGATGGGAACCCGTTCGGGGGGGTCCACGTCCAGTCTAGCCCAACCGTTTTAACCAAACTGTTGGCACTACACCGCACTCGGTGAATCAGGGATGCAGTACGCTTTCTTATGATAGCTGACAGACTGTCAACATCAGCTTTTGCCAGCATCCCCGAGGCACTATAAGGACGGCGCAGTCCCTTCAAAACTCTAAACGCATTGTTGTATTGAGAGCGCAGAGCCTTGTATGCTGTTTGGGTATAATCTGTCCAAAGGCTGCACGTGTACAGAGAGTTACAAAATGCTTTGAAAAGCGTAACTTTTACCTGCTTTGTACAGTGGGCAAACCTTCGGGCTATCATATTAGAGCCCTAACACACAAGGCTCTCCGCTCCCGTTCCATATCTATATCATCTGTGAGCGACTCAGTGACCCAGTGTCCCAGATATTTAAACTTCTGGACTTGGTTCAGAGGAACTACATTAAGCTTAACCACAGGAACTTTATATATTCTATTTTTTATTATTTATTTTTTTATTTTAAACTTCTTTTGTACACCGTAAAGTATTAAAGGTAGTAGAAGTAAATTATCAATAATACAAATATTTTGTGTTTGTTTCAGGTCTCGTATGCACCCTAGAAGCTAGCCACAACCACAAGTGGGTTGACAACCCTAACACCAAAGGTATCTATCTTCATTTCATCTTCTTAAAAATCTAACTCTAACGACGACGTTTCGACGGCATTACACTCTACTCTTATAACTACTCTAATCCTACGCCGCGCCGTGTTGTAAAGTGATCCTCATTAGCCTTCAAAAATATTTTCCTGAAAACGTTAGAACATAAGAAAACAACAACAATTTCTTATTTGACAATGAATAAATCCAAAAAATTCGACATTCTTTGTAAATATAATACTCGTAGATAATTTCAATCCCAAAAATCGGCTGCTGCAACAGCGGTAAAACAAAGAACAAAAATTATCTCGTATTTAAAAAAAAAAAAAATCTCAGTATTGACAAATAATGTACCGAAAAATAGCCAACCTCAAGAAATTAGGGGTAAAATAATAACAAATCAATGTTTATTCCAAATTAAACCAAATAAATTCAGTGCAAACCGCACAACCATAAACAACTTCACCTGGCAAAATCGCAAGAACCCCAGTATCCATCATTCTACCCGCGACACATCCCGATAAAAAATATTTCCCCCAAAGAAATAAGTCCAAAATCTATTTATTCTACGTAATCGTAGCCACCATATTTCACCCGAATCCTACTGTTGAATAATTTATATGCTGTGATAGAAATAAATTTATTTTGTTATCTGTTTCTGATGTTGTACTTGGTTTTGTAAATGGATTAGGTATTATGAGATTCCCTTAAGTATACCTAGTAATTACGCGTATAAAAACACTACTATTAAATTTGTATAGCTCTAATATCTCGATGGTATAGCTGTATAATAAATTCAAGTACCAAAAATGGCTCTTTGAATGCTTAGAAACAATTTAGTACTTATTTGTTGCAATAAAAAAATAGTTAAAAAAAAAAGTAAATTCAGTGTTAAAGGAAATGTTGCCAGCATCTTTATAAATAAGGTATTAGACATATAAAGAACCCTGCAAAATGTCAAAGTTTAGTTTAATATTTCCCTTTTTTACCATGTTGTGTTTTTCACCATCGTGTATTTTACCTGCAAATATTCCGAAAAAAGTGCATGCAATTTTATTAAAATATATGGTAGTAAAATCGCCATTTACTGAAACATTTATTTAAATGAGTACGTAGCTTCGAGGGTTCAAATGAAAAATGGACGCAAATCAATGAGACGGGAATCCATTTATAATAATAATGATTCCATGCTATTTTACCTTTATAAAAGTGCTTGGTTTTTGTTACATTGAAGTTCATATGAAATAAACAGGTTTTTAGATTTCGTTGACTAATAAGAGCTTATTATCAATGACATGTATCTTTTTTTTCATTCGACGGCTACGCTTTTTTTATTCACTAAGCTTGAGTCCTATGGATACGAACAAGAAACTAGCACAGATATACCCAGAACCGCAAACAAATATAGGTACGTGAATACAAAGTAAAAATATTGGCCCCGCGCTGAAAATCGAACCCAGGACCTTCGAAGGATGGCGGGAAGGCGTGGTAACCACTACCCCACGGAGGTCGATCGGTAACTGAACCAGTAACATCGTTTCTATGTAAGGCTATAAAAATAAAACCTACCAATTAGTCAACCTCAGTGTACAAAAATCTCAATTCTATCAACTCCTTTCCCATTTAAAAGCAATGACAACGTCCCACAGGGAAGTGAAACTTTTTAATGACCAATAAAAGGGAGATTGAAACGTGTCGTCCAAATTTAAGTAGTCCTTACTGACGGAAATTAAACAATTGAAGATTCTAATTTGCGTGGTCTGTCAAGGTTGGCCCAAAGCCTTGGAGATTTGGCCATAAAAATACTCGCCATAAAATAAGACCATCATCATCAATCAATTAATTTAAGAACTTCGTTCTTGTCGGTGGAAGTATTTTCCATGTATGCCCCTTCTGCCATCGATTTTACCTCCCAATACGACACGACCTCTGCCTTTACTTCTTTAATTTTATCTATAAATGCCCTTCTTGGCTTTAAATAAGACCATACAATCGTTTTTATAGTCAAATCCCCAATGAATTTTGGATTAAGAAAAAATACAGTTACTATGTCTAACGTTTTATATCTCCGTTTGACTGATCACTCAAAATTTTATATCTCACTCAATCATCGATATATTATGTACTTCGATGGTCTCAATAGTGATTATAATATGCACACAAATCTAATTTTTGTCATTTCGATTCGAGATGATGATATGCACACACATCGGCTAGTTCCTAGATGGGTGACTATAACTTAGCTCCTCCATGCTTCGGAAGACCCCTTGGTATCTGCTGTATTTGCAGTAGCAAAATGTTTATTAAACTATATGTTACTATTATGTTTATTAAAATGTTTAATGAAATGTTTATTTGCAGTAGCAAATACAGCAGAGACCAAGGGGTCTTCCGGAGCACACCCATTAAAACCCACCAATCCGCGTGGCGGGTCGTGGCTCATCCTTATCCATCCAAAAAGACCATTGCCCCAGCATTGGTGATATAAAAGTAGTGGATGATGATGATGAATAAGATGATGGACACACGAAACAGGCTTTGCTCTGGCAGTGTATATGTAGGTATCACTGAGAGTTATCGTATTTCCGCTCACCAGTTGGCGCTTGTCTGTCAGATAGTAATCTAGATCTGTCATCTGTTGTCAAATTCAAATGACAACAGTATTGTGCCCATGGAAGTAATAAGTAGTTGTACAAAGTACTTACTACTTCCATGATTGTACCATCTGACAGACCTCACTCGCCAGTGGCGCCAACTAGTGAGCGGAAATGCGATATCCATTTTCAACAATCATAAAACTTGAACAAAGGCGCGTCCGTCTCAAATTTCGCCGTAACTATCATTCCACTCCGAAGCATTCGCTCAACAACAGCCGAAACATGAAAACTTTTCCCTTTAAAATATTACGACAATTAGAAATCCTGGACCATTGTGATTCCAGCTTTACATTTTGCAACGTCTCCTCTCCTTTCAAATAAATGTAGATTCGCTGCAAATAGTGATGTTTAAAGCTTTGAATTAGAGTCTCAAGCTCTTGAAATTAAGAGTCTTTATGAGATGGATATTTGTAGCAGCTTCAATAAGTCTTCTGATGCTTTTCTGATTCTTTAGCAAAGATTTTAGTGTATGATTATAATTTAATGTCTGGTATATTGCATTATAACATGTGCGTTGATTTGTTAAAAATTCCAATATAAATTAACACATGAGGTACGAAAATGTTGATATTTAGATTTTTTTTCTGATTTCGTTATTTTGGAAAATCTTTCAGATATAGATTACACTGGTACTCGAAAATATATTCTAAAAATCTAATTTATTTCTTACCTAAGTACCTACGACAATTTTCACGAAAGAAATTACTTAATGAATGTTGTAATTGTTGATTAAACTTCAAAAAAGTCTAAAAGTCTTATTTTTCGCAACCCTATCTGCAAATCCGGGAAAGAATTCCCATCTGTTAGTTGAATTAATTTTTAGGATTATTGGCTTATTATGCGGACGATTCTAATTATACAGGATCATTTTAATCTTGGAAATTCGCAAAATTGATTAAAGAACAGACGAGTATAATCCTTTCTATTTTTGACTGGATCCAATGATTAAAATGACAGTTTCTTTGAAAGCAATGATTAACTTGGTCATTTTCTAAATTGCTTTTCTAAAACGTAAGCCATTTTAGGGTTGCGAAATGTCTAAGAAAAAGTCGGCAGGAGATTACGTACTATGAAATTAGTAATCTCCTGCCGACCTCCTTAAAAAGGGAGATATTAGGAGCACCCATAACCGGCGAGTATCTTTGAAGTGAGTAATGAGTGTAGAGGAGCCCGAGAGATCTGTAAGGATCGTAGCAGATGGCAATCGCTAGTCTCTGTTTACATCACGGGAAAAATAAATAATAAATAAATATATACGGACAAATCACACAGATTAAGCTAGCTCCAAAGTACCTAAGTTCGAGACTTGTGTTATACGGGAATACTAACTCAACGATACTATATTTTATAATAAATACATATATAGATAAACATCCAAGACCCAGGTCAATCTGAAAAAGATCATTTTCCATCTTGACCCGACCGGGGATTGAACCCGGGACCTCCTGTGTGGCAGGCTGATGACCGTTGGGCCACGCAGGTCGTCGAACAGGCGTGATAATATGTAGTAGGTGTGTAACAATCTCCAAAATGAATTGACGACCCCTCATACTATGTTTGTTTTCAGATGCGAGGAGCATGGTGCCTCGCGCTCCTGGCGCTGCTCGTCACCGTCACAGCAGACACGACTGAAGGTAGGCAACATTTGATTTAGCCAAGCTTCAGTCTTCTTCTTCTTCTTCCTTGCTTTTATCCCAATTTATTTGCGCTCTCCTAGTAAGTTTGCGCCACGCCCCTTACGATTGTGGGCTGTATTTTTTTCTGGATTAGCTGCTTTCAAGAAACAGAAAAGGAGAAAATGCAGCAATGGATTTTGTTGCGCCGCCTCTTCTCCACTTGCGCTTCGAAGGCGGTAGTAACCTTTTCTGACGTTAACTTTACTAACAAAAAAATAAGTATATGACAATTGCTATTTTTAAAAGTGCTATTTTTAAGCCCATCTAAATAAAACCATTTTCATTTTCATGTGCTTCAAGGTGAAGCTTTCAGTATTTTAACTAAACTGGAAAAAAATAAAATAATTTGCTTTCCGTGGGGTTCGACCTCCCGGTTATAACGATTATGACTTATCTAACGCCACAGTACCACAGGAGCAGTAGAGTAGGTGAGTCCAGTAGGTAGATGAAAAAGTATACCACTTTTTATAGTGGATCGTATTTCAGGTGGTATAGTTTTCTATGTGGCCCAATGTACATGCTCTACTTGCCCCTGTGGTCTACGAGTCTAGGTGGTACGGGGGTCCATAATAGTAGATCTTCTTCTTACGGCTAGTAGCTGCTGTAGCAGTTTACTGTCCACTATAGTGTTAACTTATTACCTAGTTGCTACCACAAATGACATTTTGTCATAACCTTCTCGGTGCTTTCGGTTGTAATGCGAAATGGAACGGATAAAGTCGTAAAATATAAATATGTAATGCCGTTTTTGTTGACTACGATTTTAATTCTAGCTCTGGCTAACAAACAAAACATTTTTCTATCATACTTACTTACTCCGCTGGCTCAGTGACACAAAAGTGGATCTTGGCCTCAGAGAGCGCCATAGACTATTCTGCGCGGTGGCTCGCCAGTTGACCGCTCCCAGTTCACGCAGATCAGCCTCCACAGTGTCTCTCCATCGATATCTGGGCGCCTTCCTTCTTGACACTTTCCAAAGGTAGGCTGATTTGACGCCACGTTCTTCAGTCGCTGGCTATCATATGTTATATTTATGTATTTACAACGAAAATAAATAGAGACAAACATAAATTAGATAGATTACATACAAGTTTGTAACAACAACTAATTTATTCATGGAAAACATCTATTTTGCATAAACTATATAACTGAGATTACAGAACACGAAGCGTGGTACGAACAAATAAACGAACAAACAAACAAACAAACGCCAAATCCAATAGAGTGAGCCTTTATCTAGTACGGACATGAATGAAACTAGTGTTGTTGCTATAGTAATATCGATAGTATCGTGATGTTGAAATTAAATAACAAGGCAATGATAAACCTATAGTCTTCTTCTTCGTTCACCCCTTCTCCCAGCTTATTTGGAGTTGGGTCTCCTCATATATTTTTGCCAGAGGTATCCGGGTTATACTCCGAGTTTTCTGGGGATAAATCTTTACTTTTCGAATTTTCTTCCCCTGGTAAACCTGTAACGTTAATATAATCAGTTAGGTCATTACTAGGTACTTTATTCTTGTGGTGTAACTGTTATCTATGTGTCTAATAGTCAAGATCCACTGATCTTCCTAGGATATTTTTTCCTATGCCCTATTCCTAAGAGAAATTGACACAGATGGCAAAAATTTGAATATGTTGATGTCAGTCATCTTGGGAGCTAATATAGCCTTGAGAAATCGTTTGTAAAGTACGCGTTATGGCTTGAAACTATGTGTCTTGAATTAATGAGGAAGAGACTTTTTCATGTAACACTGGACTCGCATCCACCTAGTCAAAGACACCAAACCATCAACGAATACTAATATTAATATAGTTACAATTTGTCTGTGTTTCTAACACTATGGGTTCTAACTAAAATACAAGAATTTTCTTTTATGTAATTTATTTTATTTTTTGCAATAAATATAATCGGACAATGAACTTATCTTACTAACATCTAATGTTCAAGTATACATGGTAAGTATTCTAGTATCGATACTAAATCTATCGACAGTCATACAACACTTAAACAAAACTAAAGCTCACACTCGTTAAATAACTAGGTTTTCAGTGGGTCTGGATTTGAATACAGTGGAATTTAACTGTTTGTATATTTGTCGAGTAAATCCCGCTGTTTGGTACAACAACAAAATGAGATCACATAAATTTACACTTCCTTCTATTACCACATAAAGCGATACCCATAGAAATAATGGCGATACCTTATTATCATTAAGTTGTATTATTGTTAGAATAGTGATAAAAATGTATCGTTTTTCACCAAGATATTACCACAAAACATCGAAATACAACTACTACGTATAGAAGCGAAGACATGAAAAAAGTGTTTGTGACATCAGTTAATGTCTTGAGTCAGAAACTCCTTCAGTCACTCGCCAACGCTCATTACTATTGCATGCGATTTTGTGACTTGACAATAATTCGAAAATGACGTGTTGCATTTTAAAAAATCAGTAAAAATCAATCGACTTTGCAGAAAAATATGATGGAATGATATATCATCTATAAGTATCCAAAATATCAATGAAAACTAATTTTTATAATTATTTTATAAATTATTTTCTAATATTCAAAATATTCAATTGTTACTGCCATTTTCTATGAAAATCACAGATAAAGAAAACTGGATGGTACAGATTAGATAAGTAGGCACAAAAGCCTTGGTAAAGGTGAACTATATGAATTTTGACCAATATTTTTTCGCTTAGGGTTCTAAAGTAATCAAACGTCCGTCTGTTTGTGCGCGGCTTAGCTTAGAGACTATACTAGGAAACTGTAATTTGATATAGATATTTTATGGCGTGTAATAAAAATCGGCGCATTGTGCACATAAAGGTTCCGTAGATGTCTACGGACATGGTATTTTCCTGACATGTTGTATGATAATAATGTTATTATCATACAACATGTCAGGAAAATACCTGTATATACCTACCTCTAGGTAATGCTATATTTTTTTTTAAGGTCGCGATGACGACATCCTGATCATAAAAAAGGGAAGCATGGATAAGGTTTGTCCAAAAAAATCTCGATATACTTTAAATGATTATTTGTCTGGGCACCAGGAACTTACTAAACTTATTCTGTTTAAAGGAAAATAAAGTTAATTTCAAATCGTAATTATGGTTTTATTCGTTGACTAGCTTGTGTCCACAAACTTTCTCCATGCGTAATTTATTATTGTTAATATCTGAGATTCAATATTTGTATGCTGTTACCGGCAAAACATAGAGACACTGTTTTATATTTTTTAACATGTATACCTATTACTACCTATGTTTTACAAATAAAGTATTTGATTGATTTGATTGATTGATTCTAAGTGACGGATTAAGATGAAACCTACGCTAGATTTTAAGTTAGACCTTTAACAATACAAAAGTGAAAACTGCATCAAATTTGGTCTAGTAGTTTTTGCGTGATACGCGTACAAACATATAGACAGACAAAAATTCTAAAAAAATGGTTTTTGCTTCTATAGACCCCTCATAGTTTTTTTTTTCTTAAATATCTCCTGTGTACAGACACAGACCTGTTACAGTTTTATTATATGTATAGATATTGATTAAATATATTGATATATGTATTGATATTGATGAGAGTAAAGAAACAAATATATAAATCATTCACTTCCTTATCTCTTCCAGTATATCCATTCTGTGTACTATATGATCTTGGTCAATAATTGTGACAGCGCTGCATCGAACATATTTGAATATACGAAATTGGAACAAAAATTTTGTTTGGGGTAGCTCCTCTAGTGCGTTAGTACATAATATCTCGATGCCACAAAACAAGGCAATTATGCCAAAATAATAACGCTTTTAGCTTACCTGTTCTGTTGGGAATAACGTCTGCTTTCTATCAAATAACCACGAGACGCCACTTAGTGTACAATTTCGGTATTACCCGGTAGTAACTTCATGTAATTTGTGAGCTTACTTATCCGGACTAAGTGTAGATTAAGTTCACTAAATAAAACATTTTCTCGCGGCTTCGCCTTTGTGAGTTTTGGATT
The DNA here is from genome assembly GCA_018467065.1 of Ephestia elutella. Taxonomy (NCBI): domain Eukaryota; kingdom Metazoa; phylum Arthropoda; class Insecta; order Lepidoptera; family Pyralidae; genus Ephestia; species Ephestia elutella. Next base: position 16,097,140 of record CM031566.1, read on the forward strand.
TGAAGCATCACATATTGCTGTAAATAGAGTAGAATATGTTTTTCTTAGATAAAAAACACAACATAAAAAAAAATAGAACATGGAGTGAAAACGTAAGCCGACAACAAACATCTACATCCTAAAATTTTCTGCAAAATGAAGGAAATGTTGTCATCAATATAATGTACGTATGCAACTAATTTATGTAAGTTTTAACTAATAAATTGTTTTTGAGCGTCAAAGCGACAGATAACTTCGCAACTTCGCACTTCCAATTCTGAGAAGTGCTCTTATTGTCCCTTCGCCCTTTGACCTTTAACCTTCCTTTGAAAACGAAAAAAACAGTATCTAGTACTATTTAATCAGGCTCTAATAGTGGCTCAATCAGTATAAGTAGTATCATCAGTCGCGCGAATCGCCGCAGCGCGCGATAATCGCTGCGATTTGTACCCCAATGGGACTTTTACGATCCATTGCGTTTTGCCTTGTTGACATGGGGTTAGAGAAACTACTGTCTATAGAGTTGGTGCAGTTAGTAATAAAATACATAATAGGTACAATAAACAGTTTATTATACTGTTTATTGTACCAAGAGCAAAAATACAGAAACAGTGAATTTGAGAGGATGTTTACTAACTAATTTGTGATGGAGTACACTCCATCACGCAAAATCTACTGGTCGGATTTCGATTAAATTTGGTACACGGGTGGAAAAATACTGGGAATAGCACATAGGGTACTTTTTATCTCGAAATTCCCACGGGAGCGAAGCCCCGAGGCGTGGCTAGTATTCAAATATATAAAAGGCACATAAGCAGACCTAGCGCTGTGTAACGACCAGTGAATTTTATCAAGTCAACCTTATAGTAGGTCTAGTTCACAAATTCACCAAAACTTCCCAATAATTTTAGTTCATTTTCTTACTAACCTTAGGAGGAGCCAAGTCGGTAGTACCCACTTCCTTAACTCTGGGATTAAGTATATATTATACGGTTTACTTCGCTTTCTGATAAGAGGTTATAGGGGCGCCAGTATATTGAGTGATAATGTCTAATGTAAGGAATCTTAAGTATCCGTACTCCGTATTTGAGAGTTTTGGGTATAAAGTCATTATTAATTTTACTGTTATATTACTGAAGTAGGTTTGTTTAACGTAATATATGGTAGACTTAATTTCAATTAATATTCAAAAAATATTTCAGCAAAAATTTTTATGTCCATGTTTTCTGTACAATATTTTATGTTAAAAGTCTCTCTCTTTAGTCGTATTTCCTCATGACTGAGGGTCGTGGTCATTATATGGAATGAAACACACACAACGACTCTCTTGGCAATATTAATAGCGGTTTGCCATTGCCTTCTCCATTTCACACACTAGCTGATAATCATCAACCAGAGTGCAGGTTTCCTCACGATGTTTTCCTTCACCGGAAGCAAGTGGTGGTCGATGAAAACTAAGTCAGATTGGTATACAAACTCATGTAGCCCGGGCAGGATTCGAACCTGGGATTCACAGGCGGGCGCCCTACCACTCGTCCACCATCGCTTCTATGATTTATGTTAAGTACCGGTTTTGAAATAGATACTTGTTATCTAAGTAATGTCTCTAATATTAATTTCTAGATAATCATCCAACCTGTATTACCTAAATATCCTCTTGTAACGGCTTAATTCTCATACCATCTTAACAATAACTTAGCCTCTTGAGCTCGCTATATCTATTTTCTTAATAATCATCTATTATAACCCGGAAATATTCAGTCGTTGCCCGATGACAACGTAATCCGACCACGGTAATGACCATCGGAAATGCGACGCTTAGTGGATGACAGGACTATAAATAAAGTAAGGGGATCTTGTATACCCCTTGGTGGAAGTCGCGTTACAAAATACTATAAATCTTTAGGGTTATTCACTAATAGGGAAGCGGTGGTGGTCGAGTGGCTAAGACATTTTTAGGGTTCCGTACCTCAAAAGGCAAAAACGGAACCCTTATAAGATCACTTTGTTGTCCGTCCGTCTATCAAACTTATTTTTTCTCAGGAACGCTTAAAGGTATCAATTTAAAATTAATTTCAAATACTCGGATCCACAGTCTCTTTCAGCAAAAAAATAATCCATAATTTGAAACTTCGTAAATGCGATCAAGAGATATTACCGTAAATGTTGCGAAATTTCGCATATTGTGCAATTTCAGGCAGCAATCAAAACCTATGGAGTACTCCCCGTTGACCTAAAATTATGTTTGGCAAAAAGCAAAGTCTAACAGTAGGTACTTATAAATCTGAGAGTTGTAAATATGTTGTTGGAAGTCTAAAAAAGTGTTACAAACTTATTTTTGCGCTGGATTCAGTGTGATTCAGTATGAATCTTATGGTTCGAACTGCAAAGTTAAATTTGTTTTTGAAACTAATTGGTCTTTTAGTTAGAGCTATAATGTGAGATGCTTCGTGTACGGAAACCTCGGCTTTTTATAGCTTTAACATGTCCCACTGCTGGGGAAAAGACTCCTCACTCTCTTTCCTTGAATCCCTGGTCTTTCCCATCCACCTTCTGTCGAAGGCTCTAAGCTCATTCCACAATCTTGTCTAGGCCTTCCTCTCTTTCTCTACCCTATGTTTTTCTGAATACTTACCTACTACTGCTACTACTACTACTGCGGCGCAGTGACTAGAAGTGAATCTTGGCCTCCGATACGAGATGAAGCCATTTTTTGAGGTCTTGCTCCAGCTCTCGAAAGTTGTCAGCTCTGAGGCTCCATAGGTCTTTCAGAACCTCATCGCTCCAGCGGTACCTAGGGCGCCCGACTGGTCGACGGCCCCTCGGTCGATCCTCGTATGCTCTTTTGACGGCAGAATCTCTCCCATTCTTTCCACGGGATCCTTTTATTTCTCATAAGGTTAATAATCATAATATGGTTTGTCATAAGGCCTTTCTCATAATTTTTTTATCATAATATTTTATTCAAATAATGTTTATTGTAATAATATTTGTGTAGGCATAATCATAGATTGTCATACTGAATTTTCTTATAAAATGGTTTAACATAATGGATTTGTCATAATTGCTGTGGTCATAAACATAGTTTATTTTTTATTTTGTTCAACTTTTATTTTGTTGATGGTTTCCTGAATCTGAAAATGTGATATTTGATTATACCTATTTCACATTAAGTTGACAAAAACACTAGTATAGGTTAGGGTGCGGCGGGGTGGCCCTTGGGCCACCCTTATAAGCCGCGAACATAAACAACAAAAAAACAAAAACTTAACAAATCTTACCTTTTCTCTTAGTGCAACCATACATTATGTGAGTTCTCTTTTCTCTGTACTTTATGAGTATATTACTATTATGATTAAATTATATTATGATTATTTATGTTTATGACAATTTGTATTTATTACAAAACAATTATGTTAAGAAAATTATGTAAAAAAAAATTATTTTAATTTTAATTTATATTAATTATGATTATGTGAAAAAACATTATTTCGAACTATATTATAACAAATATTTTTATAAGAATCATTAGAGACCCTCTTTCCACATGTCCGAGCCATCGGAGTCTGGCTGCTTTAACCTCTCCGATGATATTTTCAAAATACAATATTTAATTTGTCTGTCTCGAGCGGAGCCCCGAGGCGCAGCTAGTATTTCCATGAACCATACAAACGATGCAGGAACCCATTTCACCAACACACTTGTTTACATAAATCAAATCTGCCTATTCCGATCGCAAATAGCGTTTGGTCTGTTTACAGCCCCGGACCAAGTCAGATCTGGTCTGGTCCGTCTGGTCTCTTTGTCCGAATAGTAATTAGAAATTCCTGTTGATTCATGATGGTTAGTATGGGCTTTATTGGTAATTTGAAATTGATGTATCTGTTACGGTAAATCTGATTAATTGAAAATTATTAATATTTTTACAAAATTATTAATATTAACCACATGTTTTGGTAAATATGAGTAAAGGATCGAAATTTATTACTTTTAGTAGTAATTATTAATAATTCACGACACATATTGGTAAAAGTTTTAAAATAAATAAAAACCCAATGTTTTTGACCAGCAGGTATTTATTTATGATATTAAACACTGTCTTACAATTATATTAATTAAAGATCACACAAACAAGGTTACTTGTACTTGCTTTAAAACGAAAGGACAACAAATTCACATATTCTGAACTAGAATATTAAATAAATCAAACTATAAGGGCACATTTATTACAAAATTAACAATAAAATTCTTATAAAAATCAAATCTACCATCAAACTTAAACTTTAAAAACTTTAAACTTAAAAATTATCACATTTATCACTACTACGGTTAAATTATTAATAAAAACCGACAAATGTGATTAATTTATCACTTTAACCTCGACTTTCGGTAATTATTAATAATAATAGATAATTATTAATAATCGTCAATTATTCACTCTTACCGTAACATATCTACCAATTGATGACGCTCGTCCATGTAAAGTACATAATTAGAAATAACGAAAACGAACGCCTTGGAAATTCGATCCCGTAATAATTTTGGGAAAAATTACTCTTTGTGCTATTCTTCATATTTTTCTATCCGCGCTACAAATTTCATCAAAAACCGTAAAGTGGATTTATTCCAATCCAATACCACGAACAAATACCATTGGTATTACTTTGAATTTTTAATCATTTTCTATTCCGAACCAATATCACTATTTAAATTATTTAATTTTATATCCAAACGAATACCAAAACTTGAATTTGGTACAGTCAGCTCAGTCATCAAATTGTTTATTTTATTCTAATAGGTTTTTTTTGCAAATTAAAATGTTGTAATTACATACAAACTATCTGTACCTTTGAACTTGTTTTAGTATTGGTTTAAACAGTGGTATCCGTTTGGAATAGAAAATAATCAAAAATTCAAACTGATACCAGTGGTATTCGGTCGTGGTATTGGATTGAAATAAATCGTAAAGAGAAAAAAAGCGGATCTTTAAATAAATAAAAAATATTGCGTGATTGAGTTACAAATATACTTTCAAACTCACATACAAACTGCATTATACCTAATATCAGTAGGATAAGGCAATTAGGTAAACATTTAATTGCACTCCACTATTTCCCTTAATTTATGATTGAACTTGCTAATTTTATAAGAATCAATACTTACTTCGATGGCTCGACAACTCAAAGAGGATCTTGGCCTCCAATACCAGAAGTTTCCACTTCTTCCAGTTCTGCGCCACTTCCTGCCAGTCGGCTCTTTGGAGATAATACTCCACCTAGTAGCTGGTTTACGTACCCGTGCGAAGTCTGAGCGGGTCATTAGTTCATTAATAATATTGTTATGTAGGCATATTTGGGGAGGGGACATTTTGAGAACGGGATATTTTAGGGAAGGGATATTTTGGGAAAGGGACATTTTGAGGTAGGGACATTTTGGGAAGGAAACATTTTAAGAAAGGGACATTATGGACATGAACAACGTCTCTTAAGACTTCATCCCTCCAGCGGTATCTGGGCTGGCCGACGTTATTTCCGTAATACTCAATAAAATACAATATTTCTTTATAAATAAAACATACAGACTAACAAACGTACATATATAAACCACATACACACATAAGGGTGACCAAGAAATAGGGGAGAAAGGCTGATATCGTATCGGCTCGTGTCTCTACTCTGTGTTCCTCACGCGATAAGAAATGAAAGATTCGCGCTGCGGTCTGCGATTTGGCTCCCCTGTTTTTGTTTGGGACACACCGCTCTGGAGTTTAGCCAGCGTTTGCTAAAATAGAGCAACACGGACCTCCATGCTCTGCGTGTTGTCCGTTCTCTATGTTCACTTCTTGTAAGTATTTTTGTTAGGTAAGTACTTAATCACGCCTGAAACGCTTAGCTAATTTTAATAACTAGTGGTTCGCCGCGAACTTAGCTCTCGCGATTATTATTTTAAAAATATGAGAATCATAAAAATGCGTATATCTCAAAAACGGCTGAACTGATTTTTTTGCGCAACGATCTTAAACATTCTATGGATAGCTGCTATACGTATTCTTTATATCATTGAAATTAATTCAACGATTCGAGAGTTATCGCGGAACAAACATACATCCATACAAAAAATGTGTTTTCGGCCCAACTTGAATTATAGCCCTCGCTGTAATTTGGTACACGGGCAGAGTAAAGCCGGAAATAGCACAGACTTGTTATCCCCAAATTCTCACTCCTTTTGTATATCTATCGGTTTCGTAAAATATTGTAAATATGATTAATCTATGTTTTTTGCAAATGATATTTTGCATGCTCCTCAGTCTTCCCGTCCGTGTGTCCGCGAAGGGTGGATCCATTAAGTTTATTTGCCGACGTTACCGAACTAGAGGATATAGATCGGATGACGTATTGCTACAGATTTCATTTGGTGTTGCCTGATATTGACTCCGGTTTCTATTGAACTAATTCGGATATGATTCGTTACCAAATATTGGTAGCGAAAGCAAATAGCTTTTGTGGAACATGCATATAGATATTTACCTAACTAAAGGAAGAATCATTCGCTTTGTTGACGCTAATATCGATTCTAGTGATAGATGTCGATGCCACATCACTATTAGTCGGTGGTACCGTCCTACTGTACTACATGGGCTATGGACTATGGTACGATAGGTCTGAAAGTCTAAAGCTTCGTTGGCAACACTTCTGCGTTGAAAAGCATTGCTATGAAAAAACTGTCAGTCTTCTTGTCACCAATGATGGAGCAGTCCTGGAGTGATCACTTAATTTGTAATAACTTAATTATAATAAGTTCTATTAAATCAAAATACTAAAAAATGGGACGTAATAATGATACAACATGCATATATAACACAGATTATATTGTTATATGCATCCCTGTGTACCCGAGGTGGAGGCTGAAAATCAGTGGTTTGTTCTGTGAACAACATATTGCTGAGCCTAAACCCATTGCTATCTCTGCGGCACACATGTTTAATTTTTACCATTTACCCATAAGGGTACTACCCATCGTCCCACCGTACCACTAATTAATATCCAGTGGTACGGTATTTCTGAAGTGAATTCAGTAGATATCCTTCATTTGTGAATATGAAAAGTTTAAGTTCAATTATCCAACGAGTAGTATGAAATTAAACCCAAAAGTTTAAGCGTGGGGGAATTTAATCAACGCGTTTTAATTTGTTTACTATGAGTATCTACTTGACATTTGTTTTAGAGTTAACCTTAATTCCACAACAAATTAAATTATGTATACGGAGTTAATGTTTAATTTGAATGAAATATTGTTTTATGTTTATTGACTTATTTATTCAGTTAATTTGCTGCTTTTTATACCAAGTTAAGTAAGCAAAAGTGAGTTTGTTTTTTTTATTTATGTGCCTTCCTGGCTGATATTATACGGCATAGTCATGCGCCCCGCTCCCGCGCATGAGATACATCACAGCCTCATTGTTTATGTTCTCCCGTTGATAAACTTACATTAATATGTATGGATAAAAGTTGGTACAGAGCGACTTGAAAGTAACTGAGAGTGGCGACAGCTCGCACTCAGGCAACCGTCCGCACGCTGAGACGTATCTGAACACAGTTTTTGATATTCGAAATCTGTGTATCTGAATATAATGACTTACCTTACCCTCAATGCGGGGAGCCGCGAAGGTGATGTTCCGCTGTACGGCACAATTTGTTTGTTACCTCTTCACGCTCTCTCTTTAGTCGTATTCCCTCATGACTGAGGGTCGTGGTCATTATATGGAATGAAACACACACAACGACTCTCTTGGCAATTTTATTGGATTGGTTTGCCATTGCCTTCTCCGTTTTACACACTAGCTGATAATCATCAACACAGAGTGCAGGTTTCATCACGATGTTTTTTCTTCACCGAAAGCAAGTGGTGGTCGATGAAAACTAACATGAATCAGATTGGTATACAAACTCATGTAGCCCGGGCTGGATTCGAACCTGGGATTTTGCATCCACATTCGGGCGCTCTACCACTCGGCCACCACCGCTTCGAAACGCATAGTTAGAAGTACTGAGAAGGACATACATTTCATCCCGGGAAAAAGCACTGTTCCCGTTGGAAATTCACGCGGGTAAAGCCGCAGGCAAACGCTGGTCTTATATAATACTACATTTGTCGGCCTAGGGTTTCCGGGCATCTGCTGCCGCCCTGGCCTGTCTCCTTGTCAAAAAAAGACAGCGCTGAAAAGTTGCAACGACAATAATTAAAACTAGAATAAATACTTACAAACAGAAGACTATCCCAAACCTCCGATTCCGAAATGGGTTCACTATCAGCAATGCAAATTGGAATCAAATGTGTCTATGCAAATACCGCTAATGCAATCCGAAATGTGATCCATGCTCCGCGCCGGATCATGTCGAGTGCATGTAAATTATGTTACTCTAAATTACGTTTGTTTTTAGGTTCCGTACAAAATAACGGAACCCTTATATGTATTGAGACGTACTTGTGTTTTAATAACAATGAACTAAATCTAATGTCGGCTTCTAAATAACGTTTGTCAAACCGTATTTGGCTACCGCAGGACAGGCATGTTGCCTAGTGTGGAGCCTTGGAAAATGTTGAATGATATCAAATTAAATCTTGCAGAGAAAGAATTACTACTATACAAAAACGAACGTCATTCATTCATTTACATACATTAAACGACAATAAAATTAATTTCGCTGCCCTAGAGAACTGTAAAAACGTCTAGAGCCGTCTTCGGGAGTTTTATTAGAGCATCTAATGAAAACCCGGCGGCTGATTTACATGTGGTAGTTCCGGCACAGAGCTAGCTATTATTAGAAGTGGCTTTAATATCCTATTCCGCTTAATGAAACTTTATTTCAACGTTATACAAGTTTTTTTTTTTATTAAAGATGGGTTTGCTCTTGACTACAATTTTGCCTGAGGACAGAGATGTGGTCTACGTAGTGTAGCGAAATTACCTAGGAGCAGCCTATTCACTCTGGTTTTGAAGACAAAACTATCAATTTTTATTACTTATCCAAAATTTGTGTTGGCATACGTAACATTATGAATTTGATTGACTTCAGAGTTGTTTAACTGAAGATTAACCCTCTCTTTTGTCGTATTTCCTCATGACCGAGGGTCGTGGTCATTATATGGAATGAAACACACACAACGACTCTCTTGGCAATGATAATGGAGTGGTTTGCCATCGCCTTCTCCATTTCACACACTAGCTGATAATCATCAACCAGAGTGCAGGTTCCCTCACGATGTTTTCCTTCACCGGAAGCAAGTGGTGGTCAATAAAAACTAACATAGGTACATGAGTCAGATTGGTATACAAACTCATGTAACACGGGTAGGATTCGAACCTGGCAACTTTGCAGCCACAGGCGGGTGCCTTAACCACTCGGCCACCACCGCTTCGAACCGCGCCACCGCACCGCTATAAAGATTAACCCTACAAGTTCTCAAAGTTTCCATTACAAGTTAATCAAACCAGGGCAATGCACCCGTACTTAATAGCAAACACGTCATTCCACGTTCCATGCAATATATAAAAGCAATTTCTCGTGCTGGCAACATTTTGAATATTTCCGAGATGGAACGTCGACGGAATTCAACTATCTACAAGTTAGGTTTACGATACCGTATTTTGGAATATGTTGCCAATGCAGGTTTTATTTTTCTTGTATTTAAAGAGTCTCCTTGGTCTCCTTACTCTTCTTAAATTTTATTTCTAACTAGCTTTCACCCGCGTGAATTTCCCACTCGAACAGTGCTTTTTCCCGGAATGAAAGGTACCCTATGTCCTTCTCCGTACTTCCAGCTATGTGTATGCGAAATTTCAGGATGATTGGTTTAGTAGATAAAGCGTGAAGAGGTAACAAACAAACCAACAAACAAACTCACTTTCGCATTTATAATATTAGTTAGGATACGTGTACTGTACAGACTGAGGTATTCATAAAAAGTTAACGAACACTCTTCGATCACTTATTTGCAAAAGTCATGGAATTATTATAGTAGTAATGTACTATTACTTCCTACTTCTATTATGTTTCATCTTGTTCTTTCAATGTCAAATTTTGGTACACAAGTAAGAAAGAAACAAAACATGAATAATTTAAAATTGTATGTGAACTTTTTATGAATAGGACGGATAACCTAATGAAACTATGTCATGTATAGAAGTAAGGCGGCGATAGAATTGGAATATGGCAATGTTTATATGCAAACTGACCGTGCCACTAGCGAGGGTGTTCGGAGATGCAGAAATAAGTGCTGCTCAATGGCGTTTTTGCATACAAGAAATCAGATTGACGTCTTCCTCCACACTATTTTTGATGGTAAGAGCGGCCAGCTCGCTAGTTCTAGAATGGGCCGCACTTCCGACTTTTATGATGTCACGTCTATAAGTTCCTATACCTATTTCATCAAATGTTAATAACCGAGGAATTCGCCCTGAAGTCTCACGGAGCAGGATTACCTCTTAGCGGTTACCAGGTAACAGTTTATGTTTATTACTGAACTGAGCATGCGATGACGATGTGGGTCTTATTTATAGGGGGGAGATTGTCAGGGGTCCTGGAGCGGTGTTTTAACCCTCCTATTTAAAAGAGGACACAACGACGGCGCTGGCTTGGTCATTTCGAGAGAATGAAGGAGGATCGTGGCGTCAAATCAGCCTACCTGGGAAAGGTGTCAGATAGGCGGCCAGTCAGACGCCCCAGATATCGCTGGAGAGACACTGTGGAGACTGATCTGCGTGAGATGGGAGCAGACAACTGGCGAAGTACTGCATAGAATAAAAGTATTTGGCGCTCTCTCGTTTCGGAGGCCAAGATCCACTTTGGAGTCACTGAGCCAGCGGAGTAAGTAAGTAATTAAAAGAGGAGAGTAGATTCGGTGAGATCTGGGGGGTCAGGTTTATCTGCAGCTGACTGTACATATTGGGGATCCCTCCTCTCATAGGCGATGGGCTAGCAACACTATATCTGAATCTCCATTCCATGAATAAGCCCGTTATCCAGCTAAGCTTGGCCTTCGAGTCCCACGATTCTTTGTCTCTGTCGGGTCTTTGGTCGTTTCGCACCACAAGCTGTGTGGATGGAGCGGTGCGAATAGCCCTATATATCCAGTAAGGTACCTCGGACCATTCGCACCGCTCCAACCACTGCGGTGCGAAAGGACCCATTCAAAAAGGGATCTTGGGTGATTCAGACTGAGTTTCGGATTGCTTGTGGGCGAAACGACCAAGAACCCACTCTGTCTACCCCGTAAAGGATAAAGACGTAATTCCATATCTGTAAATTAGAGTAAATATTTGAAAATGAAATTCAGCAAACAACATATTATTATAAAACTCTTCTAATTAACACTTTCATCTGACGATAATTTCTCACAAAAGGCTCTAACTTTGGCTGGAACAAGTACTAACTTGTTTAATTGCTAGGCGCTACGTTAGAATCTCTACATATAAGTATCAGTAGGTAGAGCTCGGCAATTTATTCATACATACATACATGTATACTAACTGCGCCCCTGGGCTTCGCTTTCCTCTACGGCATAAATGCGAAAGTGAGTTTGTTTGTTTGTTTGTTTTTTATTTGTTACTACTTCACGCTTTATCTTCCGAACCAATCTTCCTTATAAATTTCACATACATATAGTTAAAAGTACTAAGATGGAAATCCCGGAAAAAAGCGCTGTTCTCGCAGGAAATTCACGCGGGCGAAGCCGCGGGCAAAAGCTAGTGATTAATATATGCTTACAACCATCAAATTGATAATAATGCCCTTATCTTTTCTGTAACAAAATGGAAATTCACATTGAATGTAAGTTATTCACGGAACCTATCATCATCACGGATTCTATCTCGTAATCTAGATTTAATATTCAAGTTTAATAATGACACTTAGTCTAGGAGCTAGCGACACGTAATTTAACTAAACATTTAACTTGACATGTGTAATTTGAGCCTCATAAGATACCGTTACATAATACTGTATACATGTATAGTACCGAAGCTTTCAATTCGAGAATTTAGATGAAATACAGGCTCTACAAAAATTCTGTACACATAAAATGAAAAAAGTATGTGTTCATTCTCTTTCTGCTTTCAGCTGTCTATCCGTCTGTCACTTATTTTTTACTCGGGGACTGGTAGCTACGAGTGAATATATCAACTTGTTATGCTTGACTTACTTGACTTAAGGTCCTAATTGTCAGGAAGCCAATAATGAGAATTGCACTCATCTAATTATTACAATCGCGCAGAAAATTGGCGTAGAAATAGATGAAAGAGACATTGTAAGCGCAGAACGAGTCGGGCCCCGATCATCCGGCCGGGCCGCTCCCGCCTCCTCCGCTGCTGTGGAGAGCGGCGCGACGACCCGCCCCCGCCCGCTCGTCGTGCGACTCGCGCGCCGGGTTACACGGGACATTCTACTACGCGCCGCACGAGTTCGACGCAACCTCACTACAGATGGACTTAATATACCCGGGCCATTTAACTCTCTATATGTCAATGAGCGACTAACTAAACATAATCGTCTGATGTTTAGAAGAGCCAGGGAACTCGCACGTGAATGTAAATTTAAATATGTCTGGACGCGTGACGGAAAAATTTTTGTGCGACAAGACGAGGGAAAAACTCGCCATCTTATACGTTCAGATTCAGATTTTAACCAGGTTTTTGGGAAATATTGAAATTAGCTCTAAGTATTATTATTTTTAGCTCATTGCTGCTGGTGTGCAATTTGGTAATTACGATTAACATTTTTTCAACTTTAGTTCAATGTACAAAAAATGTGTCATTTAATTTTATTTTTTATTTCAGTCAAAAACAACCTTTTTATGTTAATATATTCTTTTTTTATTCATGTTGAGCTCATTACTGCTGGTGTGCAATTTGATAATTACGATTAACATTTTTTCAACTTTGGTTCAATGTACAAATGTGCCATTTAATTTTATTTTCTATTTCAGTCAAAAACAACCTTTTTATGTTAATATAGTCTTTTTTTGTCTCTCAAGTTAGATTGAGTAAATTCGCCTTGTCCTGTAGCGATTTTAGTACTGCCAAAATACACTTTTCTATGTGTCATGCAATTAAGTTATATTTATATAGCGTATACCTGGATATTTTAACACTGCGTTGTAATTTTACATCCTTAAAATTATCAATAAGTATTTTAATACTATATTTTTGTTATAAAATATCTTTTATATGACCAAAAATAAGTACTTTACTGTTGGTCTTTATAATCCAGGCTCGTTAGGAACACACCACGATGAAATTATCATGGCAGTGCCACAATATAAAATAGATATTTTAGCCGTAAATGAAACATGGTTGTATCCAAATCAAGAAGGTAAAGCGCCATCTATTCCTGGTTACACTCTTCGCAGTACCCCGCGACCCAAACATATATGTGATGGTCATGGTGGGGGGCTCGCTTTTTATATACGTAAGGGCATATATGCCCGTATTTGTGAGCACCCATTATGTCCTCAAGTTGAGCAAATGTGGATTAAATTAAATATAAATGGCAAAAAGGTAGTAATTGGCACTGCGTATCGACCTCCAAAATTGAATTATAGTATTTTTCTAGATGCGCTTGCAGAATCACTTCAACATTTTGTTAATTTTGATAATATTATACTCCTTGGAGATTTCAACATTGATTTACTTGATTTAAATAGTCCCGATTCTGTGAAACTTTTAGAACTTAACCAACTTCATAACTTAGAACAAGTAGTCAAGTCTCCTACCCATTTCACAAGTCACAGTGCTAAGCTCATTGATGTTGTTTGTACCGATGCTCATGTCCGAAATGTTACAACTGATGTCATTGGCAGTAAACTTTCAAACCATGCTTTAATCACTTGTGAACTTAATTTTAAAAAGATTAAACCTTCCCCTAAATTTATTACATACCGACCCTTAAAAGATATAGACTCAACCTCATTTAAAAAGACCTAGAACTTATTCCGTGGCATGTAATTATGTCTAAAAACAATGTAAATGACATGGTTACTACTTTCACAGATGTCTTATTACAAATATATGACAAACACGCTCCTGTCAAATCTGTATTAATAAAAGAACATTCTTATCCTTGGATTACTGACAATATTAAGTTAATGTTCAAGCTAAGAAATGAAGCCCACAAAAAATATTTAAAGACTAGAAAAGATGAACACTTTGAATATTACAAAATGTTAAAAAATTATGTTAATTCTGCTATAGAAAGAGAAAAAAGTGCGTATTTCAAATACCATGTCAATAGAAATTCTAATAATCCGAAAACTTTGTGGAATAATCTTAAGTCTAATGTCTTGCCTTCTCAACCTGAAAACGACCTCACATTTCTTCCCCTGATGAAATTAATAAACACTTTCTCAGTTTTCCCGATGTTGTCGACAATAGTCTAACTAATCCTGGTTCACATAACGCTGATACAATTCGCAAAAATCCTTTGTTTTCCCTAAAGACTGTAAGCTCCTCAAAAATCTTACATATCATACAAAGTCTTAAGTCTAACGCTCAAGGAGTAGACAAAATTACCTTAGATATGATTTCACTCACTTTGCCACACTCTTTAGAGACAATCACTGCAATTATAAATAAATCAATAGCTACTTCTACTTTTCCAGATCTTTGGAAAACAGCAATTGTGAGACCTATCCCGAAAAACTCCAATCCCGTTACTTTTAATGATCTTCGCCCTATAAGTCTTCTTCCTTTTCTTTCAAAAATTCTAGAGAAGGCGGTACAATTACAGTTAGTAGAGCACTTAGAATCAAAAAATATTCTACCGCAATTCCAATCGGGATTTAGAAAAAAACACAGTACTGCGACTGCTCTTCTCGATGTTACTGGTAACATCTTAGAAGCTCAAAATTCTGGGATGGGTACTCTTTTAGCTCTTCTTGACTTTTCTCGTGCCTTCGACACGATAAATATTTCTCTTCTACTTTCTAAGCTAACTTCTCTTGGATTTGACGACTCTGCAGTCAATTGGTTTCGTAGCTACCTCTCCGATCGATCTCAATATGTCAAAGTTACTAAAAATGATGGCTCGATCTTAACTTCTTCTTCTTCAGTCTTAAATAGAGGTGTACCTCAAGGATCCATTCTTGGACCTCTATTGTTTATCCTTTATATGTCAGATATCTCCTCTGCGATTAAACATGGTAAATTTCATATGTACGCAGACGACTTACAATTATATATATCGAGTAAGCCTCAAGATATTCATTTGGCTACACAAAAGCTCAACGAAGATCTTGAAAGTCTATATCAGTGGTCTAAACGCAACTCTTTATATCTAAACCCAGCTAAATCAAAACTTATTATTTTTGGAACTAAACATCAAATAATTGCCATACAATCTCAAAAGCCGGTTATTTCAATAAACGGACAAGAAATCAATGGAATGGCAGAGGCTCGTAATTTAGGATTACTCATGGATTCGGAGCTTCGTTTTCATTCTCACATAGCAGAGGTTGTGCGCAACTGTTTTTACCGCCTTAGAATACTCTATAAAATTAGAAAATATCTTAGTCCTAATTTGCGTGTAACTCTTACAGAATCTTTAATTTTATCTAAATTCAATTACGCTGATGTTGTTTATGGCCCGCGATTACTAATTAAAACAAAAAATCTGATCCAGAAGGTTCAAAACGCCTGTGCTCGTTACTGTTTTAGCATTCCACCAAGAACTCATGTTAGTCCATTTTTAAATTCCGCAAATATTCTCAATATGTCATCACGTCGATACATTCACTTAGCAACTTTACTTTTTGGTATTATAAAACATAGGAAACCTTTATACTTAAGTGAAAAGTTAATCTGGTCTTCTAGATCTCGCCTTGGGCTTCTTGCCGTTCATAGCCATAAGTTAGTAGCGTTTGAGGGTTGTTTCAAGTATGCCGCTTCAAAAATCTGGAATAATTTGCCTCCACCTTTACGACATATCTCTTCCATAAATGGTTTTCGTAAACATGTGAAAGAATTAACATTATCGCGGCAACTTGATGGGTCTCCCATAAATGACTTCTGATTCTAACCTAAATTATTTCCTTCCTTGTCTACTCACTTCTTTTTTTTGGTATAAACTTCTTCTCTCTTCTAATCTTCAACTTTCAAAAATACTACAAAAACTACTGCCCACACCACCTATCTACAGCTCAATTTTTTATTTTTTTTTATTACCTTTTTATTATTTTCATAAGTATATTTTTTATTTTTATTTTTTACATTGTTGGTTACAGCTGAAAACCAGCGTTGTGGCTTATGCTGCAACATAAAGCTGAGCTGTAACCTTTTCGGCAGTGTTCTAATCGTAACCTTAATTTTATAGATTAAGAATAGTATAAGAATAATTGTATGTGTTTTTTTTTCTTTGTGCCGAATAAAGAATTTTCTTTCTTTCTTTCTTTCTAAGGCCCCCAGGTGGGGCAGAGGGCGTCCATAGTGCTTCTCCACTGGGATCTGTCTTGGGCGATGCGCTTCGCCTCCGACCAGGTGAGCCCGACCGCCTTTAACTCCGCTGCAACGGTACGCCGCCAGGTCTGCTTGGGTCGTCCAACTTTCCTCTTGCCTTGCGGTGTCCATTCGAGAGCTTGCCTGGGAATATGCGTGGGGTCCCTACGAAGCGTGTGGCCGATCTACGCCCATTTGCGGCGCTTGATCTGGTGGTCAATCGGCGCTTCCCTGCATATTTCCCAGAGCTCCCGGTTAGAGATGACTTCTGGCCAGAAAATGCCAAGGATTTGACGAAGGCATCGGTTGACGAACACCTGCAGAGGATGCGTGATGTCTTTGGTGACCTTCCACGTCTCGCAGCCATACAGCAATACCGATATGACGTTCGACCGGAAAATCTTGAGTTTGACTCTACGAGTCAACTTTTTCGAACGCCATACAGGTCGAAGCTGAGCAAAAGCAGCCCGGGCTTTGGCAATCCTGGCAGTAGCATCCTTTTCAGCTCCACCATATTGAGAGACGATGCTTCCCAGATACGGGAACTGCTCAACTTGTTTTATGGGCTCTGCTCCCAGCATAAGTGGCTGACTATTTTTTCCGGTGCGCATCTCCTGGGTCTTCTTGGCGTTGATCTTGAGACCCACTTTAGCTGCCTCTCGCTGTAGGTCGTCCAATTTGGCCTGCATATCGACGCGTTTATGGCTGAGCAAGCACAGGTCGTCAGCGTAGTCTAGGTCATCCAGCTGGTTGGATAACCCCCACTCTATTCCA
Source organism: Ephestia elutella (assembly GCA_018467065.1). NCBI lineage: Eukaryota > Metazoa > Arthropoda > Insecta > Lepidoptera > Pyralidae > Ephestia > Ephestia elutella. Next base: position 16,114,379 of record CM031566.1, read on the forward strand.
CGTCGTTTGCCGTCGTTCACTTTATGCAGGATGCCATCTAAGACAACGAGGAACAGCAGAGGAGACAGGAGGCAGCCCTGTCTGACACCGGCATGAACGGCTATATCCTCGGAGATTAGTCCATCATGAGCTACTTTGCACGAGTACTTGCTATAAATCGCTTTTAGTATGTCTCTGATCTTAGGCGGGACTCCTATTTCGTCCAGACGGTACCAAATACTGGGCCAATGTAGGGTGTCAAAGGCTTTTTCAAAGTCGACGAATGTGAAGTAAATGTCACGTTGCCATTCTGATGCCTCTTCCAGAATGATCCTCAGTGTATTGATTTGGTCCGTACAGGAGCGGTTGGGGCGGAATCCAGCCTGCTCGAGCCGCAAGAGTGGCTCAACTGCTTTCGTTATTCTGTTAAGCAGGATCTTGCACAGAATTTTCGATGGTACAGAGAGCAGAGCGATACCCCTCCAGTTACCACATACGCTCAGATCGCCTTTTTTCGGGACTGTTATAAGGACACCTTTATTCCAATCGTCGGGGAGCATCTCTTCAGTCCAGATCTTCTCCAAGAGAGGTGTTATGACATCAGCGGCGATAAACGGATCGGCTTTAAGCATTTCCGCTGTCACGAGGTCGAGACCTGGAGCTTTCCCGTTTTTGAGAGCATTGATAGCGCCTATAACTTCATCGCGTGAGGGTGGTGAGATGTCTACGTCCAGCAGGCGTGATGGCGGTGTGCTTGGCGGCAACTCAGGGAGGGCCGTGGTTGATGTACTGAAGACCTCCACAAAGTGTTCGTGCCAACGTTCCAACTGCTTCTCCGAGGTTGAGATGAAATTGCCCCGTTTGTCCCGTAGAGGCTTCTTGCTGTGTCCTTTTCTCCCTGCCAAGGTCTTAGTGGCATTGTAAAGCTCTCTAAGATTGCCCGTATTGGCAGCAGATTGTGCGCAATCAGCTATATCGTCAGCCCATCGTCGCCTGTCATTCCTGGTGCTACGATATATGCGTCTTCGTATTTGCCTATATTGCTCCAGGAAATCAGCCTTTTCAGTTACACTCGAAGCCCCTAGGATTTTTTTATGAAGTTCTCCTCGTGTTTGTATTAGACTCCATGTAGCATCAGAGATCCAGTCATCGCGTTTACGTTCTTTGTATCCTAGGACGACAGAGCTGGTTTCTTGGTAGACCATTTTTACGCGATTCCACTCTTCGTCAGTGTTGTCCGTTTCAGTTTGGAAACCGGAGAACCGATTTCGCAGTTCTAACGTGAACTTATTTCGGGTGTTGGGTTCTTCCAACTTCCTCACGTCGTACCTTCGACCTAATTTGCCAGAGCCGACCGCTCGCCGCGCTGTGGCAACCTTGAGACGCAGTTCGGCAACCATCAGCATGTGATCACTGTCGACGTCTGCGCCTCGCTTGTTGCGGACATCTAGCAGCGATGTTCGCCATTTGCAGCTTATGGCAATGTGATCGATTTGAGTACGGCTGATGCCATCGGGGAAGGTAAAGGAATATTTGTGGACATCTTTATGGGAGAACAGAGTCCCACCTATAACGAGGTCGTAACTCTGGCATAATTCGACAAATCGTTCTCCATTGTCATTCCGTTCACCAAGTCCGTGTCTGCCCATATGTCTTTCACAGCCAGTATTGCTACTTCCCATCCTAGCGTTGAAGTCTCCCATTAGAATGATAATATCCTGCTTACGGATCCCTTTCAGTGTACTATGGAGAGCGCTATAAAAGTCGTCTTTTACTTCCGCCGTTGAGGTGTTGGTGGGAGCGTAGCATTGAACCACCGTAATTTTCCTAACTCTAGAATTGAAGCGGGCGGTTATGATTCTGTCTGAGATCGGCTTCCAATCCAGTAGAGCTTTCCTAGTGTCTTCGGCAAGAAGGAATCCCACACCATACTCATGGGTGTCGTCTACATTCTCCTTTCCAGAAAACAGTAGTGTCAGACCGCTGGATGTTCTCAGTTCTCCGAACCCGTTCCTCCGCACTTCACTGAGTCCAAGAATATGTAGTTTGTACTTCAGCATCTCCTGTTCAACCTGGGCCAGTCTGCAGTCGTCAGTCAGGGTGCGCACGTTCCAAAAGCCAATTCGAGTCCGTAATTTCATGCCAAAGGTCGTTGTTAATAGATCGGTCCGGTTTTGCACTATTTCAGTTTCTTGAATCGTTTGTTTTCGGGCAAGTAGGTGATTAGCCCGCTGTGCCCTAGTCTGCTGGTGGGGCTGCCACCTCAGAGCATGCAGACTCACTCGGTTTAATTCAGGTATCCTCCCTAGTGATAGGTTCTGTTTTTGGGCGCAGAACACTCGCCCTTTGCCCTGCATCCGTTAGCAACTACAGCACGAGATGGCGGACGCGCGGCGGCGCGGCTGTAGCCGGTCCCAGGGTGGACGACGGGACGTGGATGACGCGGACTGGCTGAGGCACTGCTTATATTCGTGTCCCGCCATAGACACAGCAGAAGGCTTCTTGGTATTTTATAGAGAAACCTGACTCACCCATCAGGTTTCCCACCGAGACCGCACCTCAACTTCCCACCCCAACTTGTTATGCATTCTGAGCTAATTTTAATGATTCTTTATATATTTTTTGTGGTAATGAATAAGTCCTAAACATACGAGCATATATACAGTCATTTTCAGTGAAGGTAGTTGTCAAGTCATGTCACAATAAGAAATAATGATTCCTCGTTTTTATAGGTATAATCATAGGATTATACCTATAAAAACGAGGAATCATTATTATAATCAACACACACACACACACACACACAGACAGAATTTTATTCTTATAAACTAAATAAAATTAGTGGTATGTGTAAATACTTGCAAATATTCCTGCAAAAAAAGAAATAAATTTCCAGCTGAATCCTATCAAAATAAAATCTTTTACTCCACAAAAAATAAGTTAAAAAAAATTGAAGCGGTAATTCTCGACGATTAAACTACAAAGCTGTCGACTGAAAGGCTTATGAGTTCGTCAACTCTTTGATACAAACATACATACATGTAACTCTTTAATAATCCTCTGAAATGTGAACAACCGATTATGTTCCCTGGGGCGAATATTGTTTGTAAGCGTTCATTAATCTGGATATTTACCCGAGTACAAAAGAAAAATTTAATGTATTTGAACGTGCTCTTGTAGGTTCCTTTTCCATAGACTCTCCATTATTGAAGACTAGCTTTTGCCCGCGGCTTCACCCGCGTGAATTTCCCACGGGAACAGTGCTTTTTCCCGGGATGAAGGGTACCCTATGTCCTTCTCCGTACTTCCAGCAGCTATGTGTATGCAAAATTCCAGGAAGATTGGTTCAGTAGATAAAGCGTGAAGATGTAACAAACAAACTCACTTTCGCATTTATAATATTAGTTAGGATTAGGATTGACCGTTAACATCGCAAACTCTTTTATCCATTTATAAACATTTCCCAATATAGTTTGTAAAATTTAAAATTTTGATAACATGTTTCTTAAAAGACTCAATATGTTACTAACCTTAACTATTTTTGGTGCAATGAAGTATTTTTACTTACTTTCTTGATAAACATATGGAAATCTTTACGATTATATTGTCCTGTTGTTATATAATAATACCTGTCACTAATTCATAATCTCGTCTAATAAATCTAATTTATACTTATAATAAGTATAATTTGCATCATAATTAAATAAACAGTCACATTTAATAATTAACGAACTACGAAGTCGACGAATTTAATAACCAAACTGCATTTTTCAGTAAACTGCCTCTGCACAACTGAATGTTAACTAGTGTTGTGGCAATTAATCTATCGACTATGTAACGAACAATAGTATCAACCTCTGTATTTAGTCATAACATATAACACTACCTATAACATACAACTTACTTGTTACTTACAACAAACTGCTAAGAAGATTTTGCTGAAAGTGGACTATAAAGTTGAAGATTAAGCAACATTGTATTGTGTTTTTGTTTGGCCCCAATAAAGAGAAAATAAAAAATTAACACGGGCAAAGCGCAGAGCAAAATTTTATCAGCAAAAATATGGATTCTGTCAGTATTTGATTCTATTATAGTCAGAATATGTGTAAATTATAGGTAGTGACAAGCCGACCTTTTGTATCCTCAACAAACCTGAAGTATATTAGGTATTATGATTTTATTACGGATAATCTCGTGTGTTTTTAGCCAGGAATACCGACTTGTTCCGACTTCAAGCGGAAGTCATTTTCAAGGCGAGTTGGGACCGTCTTCCTGACGTGACAAACGGACAGATCAAGTATCTTTGTAGATACCTATTAAAGCTCATACAACCCGTTTTTAGAAGACGATTTATCGATAAACCAACTATCGATAAACTCTCCAACACTGCCCTATAGCGGCTCTGTTTTTCACATCATTAAATTGTTGCGAACTCCCGGACTTAGATTTCCCAATGGATCCCGGCTACTTTCCGAATTCACTGTTATGTTGACTCTTGTTTTATTATAAATCGGTTGCCTGGAATTACTTTTTTGCCTTATACGTGGCTTTTATACGACTGTCCATTATGGGATTGTATTTTCGTGATCTACCTACACTAAGCAATATAGGCCTATTGAGTTTGTGTGTGAAAAAATATGTAACTTATTTGTTTCACACATAGACAGAGAAAAATTGAAAAAATAATTGTTCCATAAAATAAAAAATGTGTTATTAGTCCATTCATATGGTTATATTCATTTAATTAAACTAAATCCCCATTCAGAAGATTTTTTTTTATAACATAAACGAGCAAAAAAATAAATAAAATAATTTAAAGCATTTTTAAATTAGGTTATGTAAATATATGCTTTTAATAATGATATTATCGCATTTACTATGATATTGGCGTATAGCACCAAAAAAAATCTTTAAAAAACTGATCCAAATTTCCAATTTTCAATCAACAGTAGTAAACATTTTCAATCACTCACCATATAACCACGTACCCATTTTTATTGGCCAATACGCACTTTCTCCGGTCATTCCCACAATTTCGGACATACGGATCCAATACCCCCATTACTATTCATGAGAACCAAGATGGTATCCCACTTTAGGTACCATTAGAAGAACCAACCCAACCCTTGCGCCATATAAATATTTACATCAACAAACTTTCCAGAGAAAATTACACTTTACGTTGCTCATCTTAAAGTCAATTTTTGAGAGGAAATATTATTTTTTGGATCATAAAAAGTGGAGATTGCATACGATGAATAATTTGGCGCTATCAAAGAGTTGTATTTTGGGGTATTTCTTATGCGTAAGAAATGGAAAATATAAGCATGATTAGAGTCGTAGGTTATTTTCTCAGAAAGGTATTTTGGAACGAAAGGAAATAAGCTTTTAGTTTTTACGATGGAATATTTATCAGTAAATAAGCCTTCTTATAGGGAATAACATTTTTCGGGTGACTGGGAAGTATATCTAAAAATGGTTTCTAATAATAATCAAATAACCAAAGTCTGAGTAGATATTATGTCTCACCCACTAAAAACTATTTTTACCATTTTGTCGGCATAACACACCTATGTTTAGTTGATCCGTAAACAAAATCAATCAAGTATAGATTTCTATTACTATCTACTTCAATCCAGGATAAAAAAAATCTCATATTATAAGATTTTTTTTGGATTCTCTAGGTCATGGGTGTATTATGCCGACAAAATGGTATTTTTTTTAAATAATAACCTCTATATCAAACTATGGCCCTACCCTTATACCAAATTTCATCACAATTCACAATGAAAATGTAGTAAATCCATACTAATATTATAAATGCGAAAGTTTGGATGTGAGTTTGTGAATTTGTGAGTTTGTGAGGATGTTTGTTACTCAATCACGCAAAATCTACTGGACGGATTTCGATGAAATTTTTGTATACGGGTAGAAAAATACTGGGAATAGCACATAGAGTACTTTTTATCCCGAAATTCCAAAAAGTTATGTTAGTAATAATGCATTCACGTTTTTGGTTAGCGATCTAGTTTAGTACATATATTATGTTGAAATTGTTACGGTACTGTATGTGTTTATTAATTTTTTTTGCTTAATAATTAAAATTAAAAAATCAAAAATAATTCGGGTAGTTAGATCAGACTCGTTGTCATACTACATACGAACATACGAATTTTCGCATTAAAATATCATCAAGATAGTATGAGGCTTTACACCGAAAAGTCCGAAAACTACTTTTACTTTATGCCCGAAAGAAATCCAAGAAAACTGGCAGTAAACCCACCCTGAAGTACAGTCACTATACAATTATGTTTCCGATTTTAGACCTTATGACATTGTCTTAAGGACCGATGTGTTTACATTTTAATGCTCGTCACTGTACAATGACAAAAGGATTTAAAACTGGAGGATATCCTTTCAACCCGAGGTGTCGCGAGATGAGGACCTCTATGAAATGAGATGACAACACTCTATGGTGATACTCACAGTCGCGATGTTGGTCGAGCATTGTTTTGTATGTTAGCTTGTTTGATAACTTTTTACACGACTGACCAAAAAAGGAGTGTTATGTTTTCAGGGTTCATGTATGTAAGTTTCTTTATTCCACCATAAGTCCTGAACGGCTTAACAGATTTTGATGTGAGAGGTATTGTTAGATTCCTTGCGTTCCTCCGAGGAAGTAGGCTATGTGAGTTATCAGACGTGTTTTTTATTTTTTAATAATTAGCTTGTTATGGTGATGGGTCGTCTATGAAATGAGAGGACAGCACTTAAAGTTATGACGTTTTTCGAACATCTGTTCTTGATAGTTTGCTTTAATATTTTTAAACTGGAGGATATCCTTTCAGCCCAAGGCGCCGAGATGAGGACCTCTATGAAATGAGATGACAACATTCTACGGTGATACTCACAGTTGTGACGTTTAACCAGCATCTCTAGTTCATGTTCGTTAGCTGATATTTTTAAAACTCGAGGATATCCTTTCATGATCATGACGTCGTCTATGAAATTAGATGACAATACTTTATGACGATATTCACAGTTATGATGTTTTTCGAACATTTGTTCTATAACACACTCGATAAGTAAATAATAGATATATACGTACAAATCAAACAGATTGAGGTAGCCCCAACGTAAGTTCAAGTAGTAGTAGCCTTTAATATTTAGTCACTCAATTTCACAAAACTCTATGTTATATAAGTAACAGCTATCCAAGTCCGCCAAACGACTAGCCACGCCGGATGAATCATGGTGCCTCTACAGTTATGATATAGCGATCCAACTTGCCTGGACAATCCGTATATCGCATACTGTATCTCTTAACACCCTGTGCTTAGTACTGTACATGTGATGTAAGCGATCTTTGTGAAAGTCATTCAGAAAAAGCCCCTTAAATTAATTGCATGAAAGAGAACATAAAGACAGGGAAAGTTTACTGACAAGGCATGCGGTAAACAACGAAGAACATGATCGAAAAAGTGCTTAATCTATTGACCATTCTCTAGAGTGGTGTGTCACATGACATCAACACCTGGGGTGCTACAGGAAGTCTTTGTACGACCTATACTCTAATACCTGTGTGTGACATACGCAATCTTCTTTGCGCCCTTTTGTGTTCCTTGTTCAGTTTGAGACCTCGCTTCTTGAGGAGTTTCTAAGTTATTGAAGTTTGATTTTAATAAAACTTCATATCTTGGGCTAGTTACAAGAGCTCGACTTAGTTTTACACAAATACAATTTATAATCAAGAAAGATGGCTATCATTGATGTAATAAAATTCTCGTGTGTGTATGTATATCTTTTCGGGTGAAATGGTCCCAGAATTAGAACACTGATCACCCATCTTGCGCTGGCGTCCCCAACTAGTATTAAAAAATAATAAAAATCTTTTCAAAAACTATTAACCCTTCCTATCAGCCATATCAATGATACAGACTACAAAGGCCTCGATCCAGTGGCCTAATAATAGTCACTCCAAGGCAAGGGTTATCGGGCATCACCGAGAGGATGACCTTATATTATCGTCTTTGTGAGCAGGGCTTTTCACCGGTTGATGAAATTCTCATATAAAGTACCGGAACCAGTACTTTTCGGAAAAAATATATGGAACATTAGGTACCGCTAAGAGGCACTAAGAGGTAGAGCCCAGCCGATATAGATATTCTATGGGACCCCGTGACGTCAAACGTCCGTCCCGTGACTATGGGACTAGGCCAAAAAAAAAAATTTTCCCCGACATCGTGTCTTGATTTAGTCGTATTTAAAGCAACTCCAGAGCCCTCTGGAATAGATAAGCTTTATACATGAATATTTATACCTCTATACTGAAAATAATTAACTCTTTTGAGCCAAACAAAGCATAACTGCGTAAAAGAAGCCTTTATGATCAAATGAGTAAAGACTGTTTAATCGTTAATAATTCCATCAGGACGTATTAGGCCTTAATTGCTTTCCGGCGAAGGGTCATCAAATATTGTTTTGTAATGCCTGCCATACATCAAAAAGCTGTAAGCCTGTAAGGGCCCATTCACACGGTACGGTCACGGTTATGACGCTAAATCTTCTGAAAATGAGAAAAAATGAAGCCAAATCATTAATTTCTGTTCGATAAAAGTGTATTCGACTGCTCCACTTCACTTCCATTCATCTTTATGTTAATTTTTGCAATGGAGACGAGTTAATAAGATGTAAGTAATATTCCTACGCCAACATTTGAATTTATTTGAACGGCAGCAAAAATATTTACACTTAAATTAACACACATATACAAACTGAATAAAATGAATACTAATAGTTGGTGAAATGCATGAAATGCTATAACTTAAACTACTGTATTCTATTACCAATTTACCACTCAAAAGTAGAATTCTTGCTATCCGGGGTCTAAAATATAATGTGCCGTGTGCATCGACCCTAAGGGATTTAAAAGGACTTACCCTCGCCCTGTAAAAGGTCATCTATACTCCCAGAGTCCTGCGAATATAAATGTCAAGAGAATTTTGCGTGTATAGTGTGAGTATCGGCGGATTCTTGATGTCAACTTCTACGCAAGAATTTGATTCATGTATTAATTACTGCGTCTATTTGATGTTGTTCTTGAATATGCGAAATTTTCTTATAAGCTTATAATTTCAGGTTAAACACTAGCTGATGCCCGCGGCTTCGCCCGCGTGAGTTTCGCTCAGATGAAAAATCTTTTTGTGTTCCAAACTGTAGAAATCTAAACTCCAGTACTGAAAATTTCAGCCATTTGGTTATCCCGTGTCCCTCGGAAATATATTAGGTACTCGTAGTACAGTCGCGGTGTTAAAATGAATCAAAAATGATATTTCATTCAATAAACGATCTTCATCTGCTCGTTATCTACAATTTCCCGTGTACCACCACTCCCAACCCGAGTCCCTCTTTTTCCTATCCCGTGTCCTGTCTATTTATACCTATGTCAGTAGAAAATGCTCATCAGGTTCAACGACTTTTGCTAAGGCGCCATTTCCATATATGTAATAGTTTAGCTGGTCTCTTGGAATTCTTCATCAGATGATCCTGATCATCGATTTTTATGCGTCAACAAAAAAGCTCATCAGATTGATAAACTTTTGCAAAAATACCATTTCCATGTTTCTTATAGTTTAGCTGTTCTGTTAAGGTTCTTCATCAGGTGTTCCAGTTTTCAAAATCAATTATAACCTATATGTTGCCCAGGCTTAATAGCTATACATCAAAAAAAGTTTCATTCAAATCCGTCCAGTAGTTTTTGCGTGCAACGCGTACATACATACAGACAGACAGACAGAAAGACAGACAGACAAAAAATTCAACTATTATTCTTTTTAAGTGTCCTTCTATCCATTTCAGTCAGACATACTTAATGTACAGACAAAATATTTTTACTGTTTTTTTTATATGACTAGATTATATATGCTCACCCAATAATTTGTATTTCATTATTTTGTCATTGCGATGTAGGTAATATGTCAAATGATTGATTGATGTTAACAGATTCCAACATTTTTGTAGAAGATTATTTATATTTTTATATCCCACAATCATTCGTCACGTCACCATGATCTTGTTCTTAACCAATTCACGAAAAATACCTTAATAAATTCCCACACTCAACTCATAAATATCGTCAATAAAGCCATAACATATTTCAAAAGGCAATACTCAATAAACGCTATAAACTCCACATTCCTACCACGTAGAGTATCATTTACGCTCCCAGCTATCAATAAAGACGAACCCCAAGTCTCATCTAGATTCAACACAGCTCCCGCACTCTGCGGGATAAAGAAATCAACGCAAATTGAGCGTTGCCGACCGAACTGACTTCAATTTTCTCCATATTTTCGAGAATGAATCAATCTGTATGATAACAACTACCAAGTGGGTTACTCGGGTTAGTTAAGTTGGCAAGGGATGCATATTTTGCTATTTTCGGGCGCAGGATTAGGTTAAGAGTCCTGTGGGGATTAGGGCGTTTAGAGCCCCGCATTTTGGTGGTATTTGGGAAGCGTGTGCAAGTTAAGCATATCTTATAACTGTGTTAGTGTTTCAGACGATCCTTTATTGATCTGATTGAAGTCTGGCCGTGACAAGTTACCACGGTCAAAAATTAGTACAAACTGAAAAATTAAATAAACATATAATGTCCAATTTCCCAATAGCAATATCGCCCTTCGATTGGGAATAGTTTCGTTGAGCGTTTATACATATACACTCGTCCGAGAGGAGCGATGTAATATTAGACATGTGATATCACGTGAGTTGCAAGATCAATTGGATTAGTACCCAATTGATCTCTCACATGATAAGAAAAATGTGTCCAAAATTTAGGAGCACGAAGGCAGTTAAGCCAAAAGCGATAATGAAGATTAATCTTTCCCCGGTTAATTGCATGACAAAGCCGCTGGTTTTAGCCGTTCCACGTCCGATCCTTTGCGTGATTGGGGATTATGGAGATTAGCCGGTCAAACATAAGTCTTAGCGTAGTTTGCGCAAATCTTAGCAGTTCGACTGGCGAATGCTAAATCACTTGTAAAAAAATACTGGCGAATACATTCTTGTTTGCCTCTGAGCCAAGAGGGTCCTATGTGCGATTAGATCAAAATATTTTTCTTAAATAAGACAATATTATTTCACATTTTTTTTTTGATTTTGGTGTTCTTTATTATAAAATATGGTATCGTTGAGGTGTCCTGTACACAAATCTCGAACTTACTATGGTGTAAATCTGTGTCATCTGTCCGTATCATCGAGCTACAAGGACTTTCGCGCGCGGAACGAGTCCGTGTAGAGAGAGCACTATGGTCTGTATATATTAATTCATCATTTTTGATTTATCTAACCTGAACTTATTTTTTATTGTTGCAGAACAAAAGATCGAGTCAGTCGAAAGCGCCAGCTCCCCAACGGGTAGTTCTCAAGAGGATGAGGAGGTGAAAGAAGCCTGGATGAAGGCTCCTGGGGCGGGGGTGGCGGTGAGGAGTGGGGAGGACGCGCTGCTGACGTGCGTAGTGCTGGGCGCGCGCGACAAGCCGGTGCTGTGGCGGCGCGCGCGCGACCTGCAGCTGCTGACTGCTGGCGCTGTGCGCGTAACTAGGGACGAGCGCGTGCAAGTCTTACACGACGACTGTAAGTCCACGTACTATTGATATTAGAAGAATGGTTAAGGAAGCCTGGGTGAAAGCTCCAGGGGTAGCGGTGAGGAGCGGGAAGGACGCGCTGCTGACGAGCGTAGTGCTGGGTGCGCGTGACAAGCCGGTGCTGTGGCGGCGCGCGCGCGACCTGCAGCTGCTGACTGCTGGCGCCGTGCGCGTCACCAGGGACGAGCGAGTGCAAGTCTTGCACGACGACTGTGAGTCCACGTCCTATTGATTGTTCATCTGTTCTCAAGAAGATTGGTATAATAGGCTTGGGTGTAGGCTCCGGGGGAAGGGATGGTGTGGAGAACGCGCTGCTGACGTGCATGGTGCTAGGCGCGCGGCAAGTTTTGCACGACGACTGTGAGTCCACATTCTATTGATTGTTCATCTGTTCTCAAGAAGATTGGTATAATAGGCTTGGGTGTAGGCTCCGGGGGAAGGGATGGTGTGGAGAACGCGCTGCTGACGTGCATGGTGCTAAGCGCGCGGCAAGTTTTGCACGACGACTGTGAGTCCACATTCTATTGATTTTTTAATCTTTTCCGTTTACTAATAACGAAGGAAATTAACAATAACTTCATGCCAAAGGGCTCTGGCAATGCGGGAGTTCGAGGGAAGTACTGACTTAGATTAACAAGTATAGTTGTAATAGGCCAGATTTGCTGATTGTTATTTGCCTCTGGCAGCTGCCATCGCAGTTGTGAATTCCTATGAAAAAAGCCTAATACAAATTATGTTCAAGCGATGTTTGTTGGTCTCATGACACACCTAATAGGTAATTATCGCAGGAAAAAACGTAGAAAACATTGTTTATAGTGATTTATACTATGAGGAGCAAAAAAAAACATTACAAAAAATTATAATAACGAAAAAATAAATTAAAAATTACCGAAGTAAACTTACAAAATGCTGATATTCAAAGCAGAATTAATCGCATTTTATATCAAAACGTTTACACACTTGTAACATTTTTTATAAAAGCACATATTTATACAACTGACGGACAACAAAAACAATGCAGTTTTATTTATCCTGTCAATAAATCCTTCATTCGAAAACTCGGCTTCATTTCAGCAGTCCCTACATGCAATATTTTTGACTAAGCCCAAAAGCCTATAAAAAGAACAAAAGGTAGTTTTTTGTGAGCAAAAACAGATAAAACAAGTGCTGACACTCGATAAAAAATATAGCTTTGGAAGCCTTTTTTAAAGTTCACCTTGTCAAAGATTCCTAGCTGACAAACACGTATTTTTCGGAAAATTCTGTGAGGACGTTTACATGTACGGATGTATTGAAGTTTTAGTGTATTTGACCGTGTACGTATGTTGCGCCTTTCAATCAGTACGTGTAGGGCATGTGAAGGGTTAGTGAGAATTCTCTGGAAGTAAGTAATAAAAAAGGGAAGTAGTTGATAAAAAAGGGAAGCAATAATTTTAAATATTAATTTATATATATTATATATTAATTTCTGGATGTTATTTCATCACTTTCATCATTTTGTTTTACCAAGAATTTGATCAAAAGGCGATTGAAGATAGCGTCCTCGTATAGACGATATTCATACTTTAATGGCAGACCTTAGGCACAGAAATAATATAAGTACTACGTACAGAAAAGAAGCTCCCTGCCCCTCTCGCATTATGACATACCCCATAAGTACCCTGCACTTCTCCCCCGTTCGTTTGCGGATTGGGACGCTATGACTATGATAACGCACCCATTGACGTATTATTGAAGTGTTCACGGATGTACAGTTTCATTTGTAGTAGTAGTAGGTATATAATGACGCCCCGTTTCTATGAAGTGCCCTCCCTCTGCCCTAAGCTTATAAACATGAATATACATTTTTTTATAGCTGACGAGCCCCTCCAAGGCCCTGGCATAGCCAAAGGGGGAGACGTGTGGGCGCTAGTCATCAAGGGGGTGAAAGCCTCCGACGCCGGCCTCTACATGTGCGAGCTGAACACGGAACCCCCGGTCAGGAGCTTCCACAAGTTAGTCGGTAAGTGTACCAACTTATTCCTAAGTTTCTTTTCTGCTCTCGGCTGTTACGTGATGATGTTAAATAATGTGACGAGAGAGAAAAATGTAGTAAATAAGCTAATTATAAAAAAAAACACGACTGACAATTTACATGGCCTAACCTAATCTAACTAGCCAATGGGCTATGTAGTTGTCAGTCGTGTTTTTTTATATTTTTAAATAAATAGCTTGTTTGGTAATACGTGTAAAAAGTAAATGTAGCTACAAATTTAGGTAATAAATAAACTGCAATATGTATTAACTCGGAAAACCTTACCTACAGTATTTTTTGGTAATGGTGTAAAATAAAAAAATATGTTAGTTAAAAAGTGTTAAAGAAGGCCAAGGAAGAAGCAAGTGGTAGGTCTCAGAAGACTGATAATGATTATGATGATAAAAAGAGGACACTTCGTTTGTTTACTACCTTATTGAGTAGAATGTAAGATCAATCGACGGGTACCACTATTAACTATCCCTGTTGACCGAAAAGCTCAAACTTTTGACTTCTCAAACCTTTTATAATCCCTAACAAGCTTAGTACCCACCTAATGCTAAAGTTGTTTACGGCTTAACAACCGTTTCAATGTATGGATTTAACAAATTTTTGAAGTGGTATATGGTATCGTTTTGATATTGACTTGTAATGAATCTGAGATTTAAACCATATGCTATCCAAATAATTTCGGATAATAAGTTCACTTTTGACAAACAAAAATGTTTAAACATACCATTTCACTCTATTTTTCCGTTGCAGTGATCTCCCGCGGGCTGACGCCACCGTTGCTGCAGAACAGCACTGACACCTACTCTGCGAACATCCCCACGCCATCATCAGGTTGGTCTTCTAGTGGGTTATAGATAAAACTGGTGTCCGATTTGCCTCAAGTCGCCAGAAGGCATCTGCATTTTACTGGGGTCCAGTAAAATGCCTTCAGGCGACCTGTTTACTGTCCAGTAACTGGACAGTAAACAGCTATATAGCAGTTACAACTACAACAATTAAATTTCTGTGCATCGTTTACTTGAAATAGAGACCTTGCGTGGACCTTGATCACCAGTTCCAGTTACGTTACCATGGTCACAATAGCAAAAGGCTAGTCCAGAGGCAAACTCATAACTGAGATTTCAGAACAGAGGCGTTCTGAAGTCTCAGTTATGAGTTTGCCTCTGGACCAGCCCTTTGCTATTGTGACCATGGAATCTCAATAGCAAAGGGCACATGATTTGATTAAAACGTTAAAATTGATATTCCGATTTTATCACGAATACACACGCGAGTATCTTCTTTTTATTTAAGAGCCGTGCTCTTGCCGATGGAGTATACGCCACACCTCTCTTTGTAATATAATCCGTAATAAAATCTTAATTGTGAAGTTCACTTTCTAATCAAGCACTTTTATTCCTAGTGGCCTTAGCCCATAACTATACGGACTGCTGCGTCACCGCCAACGTATCCAAGGCCTGTCTCGGCTTCTGCAGCATCCAGACCATCCTGGAAGGAACAGGGCAGGACCCGGAGATTTGCCAGCCGGACTTTCCTGCTATAGTCAAGTAAGTACATACATCATGCTCAGGAGTGGAAATCCCATGATTCAGCCAATTTGGAAATCCACCAGATCCTTTTGAAATTAACTCAAAAATGTGTTATGTAAAGGTCTCATTAAAATAAACTATTTTTAATAGACTATTCATAATTAATATAGGTCAAGACTTCAGCATAGTATGGTTTAGAACTTAGGTCGTTGTCGTGATCACCTCACGGATCACAGGCGGTCACCGGTTTTAATTAAACAACTAATAACATAACCCATAACCGGAGAGCATGTATGAAGAGAGTGATGAGTGTAGAGGAAGCAAGAGGGATCTGTAAAGATCGTAGCAGGTGGAAATCGCTAGTCTCTGCCTGTATGTACAATTATTTCGAGATCATAAATCCAAGAAAGTTTTACTCAGCTTTGTAGCTTTGAGACGAAGTTGTGTTTGTTTAGCTTCATCGATATTGGGGCCAATCTAAATCCCAGTATGGCCAAACACGAACCCAACTATACAAGTCCCACTTTGAAACAATTGAGAATCTTAAATGGCTTCAGAGAAACTATTCTGGCGACCACGAGAATTTCTTGGCAATGTCTGAAAACTTCGATAAATAGTTGAAGTTGTCATTTAATTCAAGGAACTTTATATCCATCAAGATTTTGAGGGTCATTCCTTCGGAAGTTACGAAAGACATTTAATAACTAGCTTATGACAGCGGCTTTACTCACGAGAATGTCGTTTTTTATCTCTTTCAAAAGAAAAACATTTCAGTATCGATAAAGGATCGATAAAGATAATGTGCATTTTTTTCACTTTCAAGCAATTGTCGATAAAGTTGCCTGAAAGCTATGATTGACAATAAAAAGAGCAGAATGTTTAACTTTTTGGGCGGAATTTTGAGTCTATTTGTCAGCACTTAAATTTTAAGGTTCCCCTTATTAACTGACTTCCCTAAAAAGGAGGAGGTTATATATTTCGATGTATGTATGTTTTTTTTTTGCTTATACAACCGAACCACAAAGAATCGAACCTCGCGACCGGAAGAATACGAAGCAATTATTATCAGAGATTATTACTACTTTGTTTTGTACTAGCGCCTCGCCCCGGCTTCGCTTTGGAGGTATATACATAAATTGTAGCCTATGTCACTCAGGTATAAAGTAGCTTTCTATTGGTGACGGAATTTTTAAAATCGGTTCAGTAGTTCCAAAGATTACCAACTACAAACAAACTTACATATATTTCTCTTTATAGATAGATAGATCAACACTTTATTGCACCATTTTCAGAAAAGAACATACAAAGTAGTGACAAAAAGTAAATACATAAATGAGTGCAAAGGCGGGCTTATCGCAAATGCGATTTCTTCCAGCCAACCTTTGGATGGAAGGAGATAAGTGAAAAATGTACCTATGTTTTAATATTAGTGTGATGAACTGAGAGTGGAAGTCTTTCGGCTGAGAGAAGAAGAAGAAGAACTGAACACTTACTATCTTTATCTTCCACAGATGCATGGCGGACGGCAGGAACCACGTGCCGTGTTGCGTCCAGGAACGCGTCCCGGATATCTGCCAGGACGTCTGCCGCGGGGAGTTCACACCCGTCACAGATAACATCAAGACGCACTACTCCTGCGCATCTTATATGGAGAAGACTTTAGCTTGCATCGTTGAAGGCATTGGTACGTTACTGCGACGAGCTTTACTCTAAAGTTGAAGATGATAGGTACCAAGTGCCGTGCTGTGTCTAGAAGCACGTCACGAGGCCACTGGCTTGCATCATTAAGGGCAAAGCATTAAAGATTTATTTTTTTAATTTGTATTAATAACATAGTTATATTTTGTTCTGTAGTTTCAATGATATCTCGAAATTGAACGAAATACAATCTATTTATTCAAAAAAATTCCCATAGGCAGGTATAGTTTGTTGTTTTAATAGGTATATTATCCAGTATATAATTTGTTTTGATAAATATTTCATGACTTAATACAATGCCTAAAAGTTACAACTTACTATTAGTTACTATAAAATAAGTAGTGCATTGAAAATATATTAATTTTTACCTGAAGTAAATCCAATAAAAACCATCTCTATTTCTTCGTAAAACTCTTTAGTTCGACTTTAATAGCATCATTTATTTGAAATCTCGTTCATACCGGCTACTTTATTAGCTACTATACAACTTTATTATTACTTATTATGAGCTCAAGAACTTTTTATTCGTTCAATTTTACATTAAACTTTGCTCATAAATCAAAAGTAATTATATCTTTTTCATAAATTCATTGAGTATTTGTCTGAATTTCGTATGCCCAAGTTTTAAGAAATTTAAATCACATTTGAGAGTATTGGCAGACAATGTGAACTTTCTTAATTTGTTTCTAGAGAATATACCTATACCTACTTATTTAATAACTACGTCAATTTTATGTTCCAACTAGCTGGCGCCCGCGGCTTCGCTCGCGTTAATCCTTTCTTAGCGGATGCCTACGTTATAACATCTACCTGCATGCCAAATATCAGCACGATCCGTCCAGTGGTTTGGGCTTTGCGTTGATAGATCACTATGTCAGTCAGTCAGTCAGTCAGTCAGCCAGTATATATATATATATATATATATATATATATATACATAGATAGATTCTCTATATTTTATGGCTGAAAATTATTTCAGTTGTTTCGTTGGGTTTATAGGTTTTGTTTCTGTATGGCTTTTTGAGAGTTAAAATAACTATAACTATGTGTATGATCGGAATAATTTATAATACCCATACAAATCTTCTATATATATATATATATATATATAACTCAAAGGTGACTGACTGACTGACATAGTGATCTATCAACGCACAGCCCAAACCACTGGACGAGAATCGGGCTGAAATTTGGCATGCAGGTAGATGTTATGACGTAAGCATCCGCTAAGAAAGGATTAACGCGAGCCAAGCCGCGGGCGCCAGCTAGTCAAATCGAAAATTCATAATCATAAATCATTGTCGTAATAACAAGAAGTCTGTTATTTCGATGCCACCACTTGCCTACTAGATTTTCCTGGTATGACATTTGTTACGCGTTAAGATTTTTTTTGTTTTTTCGACTTATGCAGTTAAACATTCCTAAAACCTCAGATAAACACAATATCACTACTGATATCGACTGATGTGATTCTACGAAATATATCTACGTATATTTCGTAGAATCATACCAAAGACCATTGCCTAGCAGTGGGGACATTTAAATAGCTGATGATGATACAAAGGACCATCTAAAATTTAAATTAAGGGTACCATAAATAACAAGTCTAATCCCATCCTTCATTACAGAGCTACTCCCAAGTCCACCAGAGGACGTGGAAGTGGAGCCTCTAAACGAGAAGCAACTGAACGTGACCTGGTACCCCCCAGTGGAGAACACAGACACGGTCACAGAGTATATAGTCAATGTGACCACGCTGCGCTCATTTGACGCCCATCTGATCGACCCGTCAGAGAGCTCCATAAAGAATGAAACTAAGACGATACAAACTATGACCATTAAGGTATTTCTCTAAAATAGAGTATTGTCATTAGCAAAGATAGAAATTTTATTTTTCATTTCATGTGTGTTAAGTTTAGATAATACCGGTGTCATATTTATTCAAGCCCCCGAAACCCCGGCATCAAAAAATGATAACGATCGCCATAGAAACGATAAGGAACATTTTACAGTTTATTACGATATAATGTAACTTCTGACTTAGCTTCATTTTTACTTTTTTGCCTAATTACAAATAGAAACGATACAATACATACATACGAAACACACACACACACCACATTGACACAATGTATTGATACATACGGATTAATTTCAGGTCCCTATAGCGATATAATGACATACGAATTTATTTCAGGTCCCGGCGAATAAGACATATTTAGTGCTGGATGATCTTCTGCCATTTACGATGTACGAGGTGACGGTGACGTCCTATAACATCCACGGATCTAGTCTTCCTAGTTACGCCATCAGGTAAACATTTTACATATACTCCTTTCTCTAAACTAGTCTTATATCGACGACATCCCAGATTAACTAAAATAATGTACCTAACAAGATTTTTGCTAGAAGATTTTAAACCATATTGCTATATTCAATTGTACGAGATCGAATTATTTACGAAATGTTGATGATGTTACTTACGAAATGATTATATCACAGAGCACACCGTACATGTTGTTTTACTTTTAAATTTATCACTATCATGAATTACTGATGATTCCTTCGTGGTATTTTACGATATTCTAGGGATAAGAGAGTTATATTATATAGTCTCAAAATCACTCTTGATGATTGAACAATAATTTTGCTAGATCGCTAACCCTGAGTCCTGGTAAGATGAAGTCCACCCAAGTGGCCAAGGCTCCCAAACTGCCCGACATCAAGGGTTGCTGCGTCTCCGCAGGGGTCAATCACAACGGATGTGTGGAGAAGCTCTGTGACCCCACCAAGACGTTTGAGATCCAGGTAAGATTGGTGTATGTGTTTCATGATCATTATGTGTTGCAGTGTCATTCTCATTTCATCTGATGTTCAAATGGTTGCACCACGAAATGGTTGACTATTATTATTTAGATGATATCGTTTTTCCTATTTTCGGAATTGAAAAAGCGATTAAAATTTATTGAAATATACAAGTCAACGACACAGTTGTTACGAAAATTTTCATTTCCTCTTCTGATAATTATAATAGTTATCTATTTTTTTTTATCGTCGTTTATCGTTCGTTACAATATTCATTTATTTTTGGACGATACATACGTAGTATATTTAGTTTGTAAGATTTTAATAAATCATGTTCGAGTGAATGGAGTATCTATGGTATTTAAGTACATAAATTTACAACCAAATTTGCCTATCTACATTTTGACACATGACTTTAAAGGACGTCTCATTATGATAGAAAACAAGTCTTTTTAATACACACAAGCGAAATTCACCAAACTACACCTCATTCACAACAGAACCTCAGACCAACCACTCCATCTCCATTACATTCTGGTCTGAGCACCACATTAGCACCGCATTTGTGACTAACCACATCATCCGTTGGGCTGCCCTTAAACCCCAGCTGCAGGTCACAGATCTGATGATTTGCGCGCCCTGGGCTGGAGTGACCTTCGGCTGTCTCGCCAACGGGATGGACCACACGCCTTGCTGCCGGTCGAGAGGACTCATCGACCCCTGCTTGCCGCTCTGCAGCGGGAATATTACCACTTTGGACTTTAATCATTTCAAGTGAGTTATCTTGAGCAATCTTCGATTATCTTTCTAGTTGGGTATTTGATGTCGAAGTGAGGATAAAATATCATGATTTTTTATTAAGAGACCCGAAATCAATTGTCACTTATCTTCCTTCACTCATCTATTTTTTTTATGTAAGTACGCATAAGTTGTACGTACAAGTACGTATAAGATAGCTTATTTCTTATTTTAGTTTACCTTTTGTGTAAAAATTTATTGATGAGATTATCTTCGATTAACTTCGATTGGTCAGAGTTCAGATACACCAATAACGTAACAGTCTCATAATTTATTTTAAATGAAACTCTTTAATTTTATGTACTTTAAACAATCATATTCAAATAATCTAAAAAATCATAAACTAACTGAAAAATAAACTTAAAACTTAGAAAGAAAATTATTTACATTTATTTATTTAGTCATATGGTATGCATGTGTCCAGAATTATTTGCATTATTATATTACCAATTAGACCAATATCCGGAAAAATTCTAACAGATGCCTCCGCTACATGTCAGCGTACACCAACTGCCTCCTCGAAGGCTATGGCGTCCTCCCCGGTGCCCCTTCTTGGCTCCACTTGACCAACATCGACACAGACTTTGCCGTCGTCCACTGGTCCCCTCCAGCCGCCCTGGGAGACACTGTGCAGTACTACAATCTTCACTACAAGTCGCTAACAAGTGATAACAATGATGAGGAATACCGAGCTATTCTGAAGGTAAGAACACATAGAGTAAATAAAATAGTAGAAGATGTAGGAGTCGTGCCATTCACTCATATGGACTATCCTTGTATCTGAAACGATCTAATTTTATTTAGGACTCCAAATACTATCTGGATAGGTTTGAAGTATTCGTAATCTAAAATTACGGCAACATATAACTTTACATTTTGTGACCAGGTTCATTCTCCCTACATCCTCGAAGACTTGGAGTCTAATTCCGAGTATGAAATCTACGTGGAAGCTGCCAACGAGCACGGAGTTGGTACTCCGTCTCCACGAGTTGTCTTCAGAACACAAAGTCAGGTAGGTACCTTTGAAAATTCAAGTTACAAGTGACAAAGATACTGGGGTTAGAAAAAAAACACAAAAAAGTTTGACTTGCTTCTTTTAAGCAAGCCATCGGACCCATTAGACATTCCGCATAATTATGAATAGGAACATCACGTTATTTGATGTAGGATATAAAACTACTTATAGCGATTATACAGCTCATGTAACAGATAAATTCAAACCTAACAATCTAATAGATGTAGACAGATTTATGTTTATTTCCATAACAGCTAATACTTGAGATCAAACCAGGGCTAGATAAATTAGTATCAATATTAGGTCAATTAGTTAAAGTGAATGCAAGACCATCCAACTGATATACCTAGGTAAGTAAACCGAGGGCTTTCTAGGCACGGTACTAAACAAGTCCTAATTCCAACAGATAATCGTAGAAGAAGAAGAGGAAGCCAACATCTACAACGTGACAGAATGCTGCGAGCGGGTACAACTAGCTGGGGTGTGCATGCCGCTCTGTTCCTATGATGCTAAGATGTCTGACCTCAGGACCCTTGCTCCTCTATGCACGCAGGAGTTCTCTAAACTATTGAAATGTGGAGCTGGAGGTAACTTACTCATCATTATATGCCATTCCAGGCTATAACATTTTTTTACATTAAGAATACGACTACAGTCCTAGACGTCACATAGCCTATGTTACCCGGGATAACGTAAGAAATCTAAACATACCTCACACATTTAGGTATAGAATATCTAGAAAGGCCTATTTTACCCGAGATAACGTAAGAAATCTAAGGATACCACACACATTTAGGTTTGTGTAGCAGGTGTTAATTAACGATGAATAAAGAAACTCACATTTTGGGAAGTCAAAAGTGGGAATGTAAGTAAAATTTTGATCTCGCGTCTTCTAATACCAGTATTGCACTGTCTTCGATTTTTTTTCTACGGTTAACCCATTTAATCTACTGCTGTTTAAACATTTGTATATTCATTAATTTAGCGATTAGCTTCTACACTGCAGCATCGATTTGCGGTTACATCTTCATCATTCCCTAGGTCGTAACCACGCTGCCTGCTGCGCCCGCCGCGGCGTGCCGGCGTCCTGCCGCGGAATCTGCGCCGGCGCATACTCTGGAGGAGTCAACACTTGCGTACCTTACATCGGAAACATCGTACAGTGCTTTGAAGAAGGTAGGTTATTGTGTTTTATCAACATCAATTTTAAAATCTTAGTAATCAGAAAACCTATCAAGATCTTTAAAATTTGCAAGCTCTTTAAAGTAAGCCATTACCCTGATAACCCTAACTACATTACCCTAGCTACAAAAAAATCATTGCTAGTCATAGGCAGATTTCCACGTTGACATCGCGTTCTAGAGACTAATAATAATACGTTGATTCAATGTCCACCACCTACGAGGCCACCACTGGTGTATAAAGTGTTCGTACTTAGATCTATGGCCAAAGGCTAATGACCTTGATATCTTCTGTCGCAACTAATTTCCAAGAAAGAATAAAAATTCCTTTTTCGCAACAGGTTGTGAAACTCAGTTTGGCGGCCGAAAAGGATATTTCCAGACTTTGACATTAAACTCTGATCTCTATCTTTAGTGCTTTATTAACTTATTTCTGGTTCTACCTTCCATTCATCAGGTACCGGTCTCCTTCCCGGGCAACCTCGAGAACTCCACGCCACGATCTCCAGCAAAGGTGTGCTCATCCTGGACTGGATCGCGGCTCCTGACGCCAGCAATGATACCAGCTACGTCATCCACTGGCAAAGAATCAACAATGATACGCAAACGTACAGCTATAACACGCTGCCGTCTTTCTCACAGGCGAGTTATATCTTTAAAACTCGCTTCTATGCCATACTATGCTCGAACATCGCCAGCAATGATAGTAATGTAACGTCATTCACTGGCAAAGAATGGCACTTTTTTGCAGGTGGGTTTTTTCCTTTTTTAAACTGGACTGGATAACCGATTTTCAAATCGAAACATGCATAGTGGTTCTCGATATGCGAAGTTAAATTCTTTATTGATGATCTCTTGATGTAGTAGGCTACGGTTTAATTTTCTGCGCAAATACTTTTTGTCTGTAGTCGTATGTGTTGAGTTAGTTTCTATGTTAGTGCTATAGCCAATTGATTTTAACTGAGGCAGCCAACATTGGCGTCAACTGGAGGAGGCCTACATACATAAATGAATTCAAATAAAGGCCGCAAATAATAATAATAAAGGCCGGTAATAATAATGATGATCTTGACTATAATGAATATCTTGTCGCACAGGGCACGCAAACAGAGACGAATAACACATCAATAGATCTGCACATGCTGACTCCAAATGGCACGTACCAGTTGTTCGTCGTCGCGATGAACAGCCACGGGTACTCGCTGCCTTCCAGCATGATACTCTTCAACTACACCGAAGGAGGTGAGTTTCTATCTATCTTATCACTTGATACTAGACTCGCAAGTGATCTACCCTGGATGTGATGGCAGTTTTTAAACTGCCGCTGCTGGTAAGAAATGAGTATTTCGGACGTTTCCACCAGAAAGAAATACCTCTGATCTTTATAGCCAGGCTTTTCTCCTGTTATCTAGCGGTAGTAGAGAGCTTTTTATGAGATCCCAGCCTTTGCTACGCGTGGGTATGTAAGTTTATTTAGAAACCAACCGGAAGAAATCTATTATATTAAAAGCCGCTACAAAATCAGTTGTGAGTTATGTTAACCAACTGAAAATGAAGGCAGGCGTCGTATCCTAACAAGACTTCAAGCCGCAAGCGCATTCGGCATTGCGGCCATTGTTCTTTAATTGTCTTATAAAACGAAAGGTTTGAAGGATGAATCATTTAAGGAAGAATAAGAATCTCTTATTAATCCTGTTAATGTCCACAGAGGAGAAGGAAGTGAATGGCATCCCGTCCCCCCCGCACTCGCTGTCCGTGTCCTCGCAGTCGGCCACCTGGCTGACTCTCAGCTGGCAGCCGCCACAGTTCTCCATGCCTGATGAGAAGATATCCTACACGTAAGTGGTTAATATTTATTTAACCTTTTTCGTTAAAAAATACAAAGTAAACGTACAATAGGAGGGCTTAATGCTAAAGCATTATCTACCAGCCAACCTTTGGGTCATGCAGAAAATTTTAGGTGGGTATGATAAAGGTATTATTACTAAGTATATATACTTACTTAATATTTCTTTCACCATCAGCAGTCATGTTAATATCCCTATTGCTGACACTGGCCTACCTTGCAGAAGGATAATGATGGATGTGTAATATTTCTTTAAGTGAAGTCATTGTTTTAGCTTTCCAAACTTTTCTTTCATGGTTTTGCTATCGCTAGATTGAAAGTATCAGAGTAAGGTATGTAATTTATTTAATCCTAGTCCAATCGATTTGAACAATCAGTGAATCAAATAGATAGAAATAAATATCATTTCTCATGATACTCCAAATTAAGGAGCAGATGATTGGGATTAGTTAAGGAGATAGACAATTTTATTTTCATATGTTTCAAGTGCGGAGGCGGGAAACGTTAATATTTGCTTAGCACTTGGACGGAATTACTTAAAAAAAAAATGTTTATGTAGCAACTATATTTATGAAAGAAAAAATAAATTAAAAAACAAGGAACGTGCTTATAATTAAAAGTATCATCAATCCCATGGGAAATCTAATCCCAAAGTCTAATCAGAAAGTAGTCTGCGTGTACTATACCTTAAATATTAAAGGCAATTGGGTTTGCGGATCTTATCTTACGAACACTGAATTATTTCCAGTAGATTTCACTGGCCATGCTTGAGCGACAATTTAAGCTCGTATCTTAAATAGGTATTATCAGAGACAAGTGAAATTTCAAAGATTTATTTCTATTTAACGAACTGTCAAGAATGCTAATTGAGACCAAGGCTTAGTTATATACCTAACATCTGCAGCACGTTTCGATTGAATTAAAACTAGATATTTCGCTACATTTAGGGAAAACCTAAAACATTCCACATCATCCTAAAAGACAATATAAAATGTTTATTGTACAAACATTACTTATTTACAATTATTGTGAAATAAACATAATAAACGGAATAATTAACTGAGAAAATGTCGATATCTAGGCAGGCATTATAACAATAAATGTTTCAAATCAAATCGTTTCTCTGTGGCAAGGTAACAAAAAGCATGTAACTTATACATAATAAACTAGAGGCTCTGTGAGCTGTAGACCTCGTGAGCTTATAGAGAGAAACACATAATGGTCGTAAGAGGCATGAAATCCAAAGGCGCTTAGGCCCTTGTGCCAACTCCGCCATTTTCAAAAATTTCCTTTTAAATGGCTCGACTGTCGATTTTCATGTATATCGAACCTGCGCCCAAAATTTCACGGGAACCGGTTGAGAAATGCGACATCTAGAGGACTGCAAGTTTGCCATCAAAGTCAATTTGCCATCAAAAAGTATATGTAAATTCGACAACAGACGCCATTTTTAAAATAAATTCGCTGAACACACAGTCAGTACCAAAGCATTTTTGGCCAAGCTGAAACGGAGACCTCGCTCACTTTGCTCGTTCGTTCAATAAACGAATCTTTCTTTTACAGATTATACTTCAAGTCGCCCACACAAGTCGGCCCAAGCAACGTGACCGTCGTCCACACGTCAGTCAATGGTCACACCCTGGAGAAACTGACTCCTAACACACAATACGTGTTGTGGGTCAAGGCACACACACAGGCTGGGGATTCGCTTCCGTCTGAGACCTTGGTAGCTTGGACTGATCCGGCCTACCCTGCTTATGTTGAGGTACATATCAGAAACTCTCTAACTATTACTAATTTATTAACCGTACCAAAAAACATTTGCACCAGTTGTCAAATAGTATCACAAAGTAAACGAAATGTTAACTTAGACATTAACCTCAACAAAAACTTTAATTTCGGTCTAGCCTAAACCATCGATCAAATATTAACCACCACCCACCATTAAGGTTGCATAGCAACCTGTCACTATATCAGAATCTCGATTCCATCAGAAAGCCCACTATTCAGCTAAGCGTGGCCTTCGAGTTCAGGACTCTTGGCTCTGTCTACCCCGTAAGGGATAAAGACGTGATTCTATGTATGTATGTCTAGATGTGATATTAGGTATTTTCGTGCTAATTTCATGAGAAATAAGATGGTCACTGGAAGTCAAACACATGTATTTTTCTTGCAAGCGTCTCCTTAATCAATTACTAACATCAAAGTACCAACATCCTTCTGAAATGAATAACCGTAAAATAACCTCTAATTTTAGAAATGTAAATTACACGCCAGAGCAAAATAAAGGGTACGTGACTCTTAATGATGTGGTTACTTTTCTCGGTTTAACAAGGAAAAGGTTCCCTGAAATTGCTCCTTTGTGTAAGAAAAACATGAGCAATTTAATTACCTACTGTTTAAATATAATAAAATTTGGGAATAGCGGTTTTTATTTAGATATCATTGGATCTGGCTTTGATTGCGTAGACAAACACTTATTTTTAGAGTTAATATCTTCTCTATTTTTGTTCGTTTTATTTATGTTTGCTACGTTTGTGTTTGCTTTCACGATACCGATTTAGTAAAGGAGACACTTTCTTTATAAATATAGAATGTATTGACATACTTACTACTTACTTACTTCGATGGCTCGACGACCCAAAGAGGATCTTGGCCTCCGAAACTAGAAGTTTCCACTCCTTCCTGTTCTGCGTCACTTCCTGCCAGTCGGTTCTTTAGAGGGCTTCCAGATGTTTGTTAGAATGTTTTTGACATTAGAATTGCAAAAGTAAATGTTCGAAATGAACTGTACTGACATGTATCTTGATATTGTTAAGCCTAACAATTGGTACCTAAAAAGTGGTTTATTTCGGTGCAAACTGCATCTTTTTAACTACCTATAAGTACTTATTTTTCAATTCAAAGTCCACTATTGTCTTGCTTATGAAGTGACCTGACACAAGCATTATAAGCAAGACAATAGTGGCGACACGCGTAGGTGCGCCTCCGGTAGCATTTTTTTGGTAAAATGGTAGCGGCACCAAATAAATTTGACCACATTTTTGTCATTTTCATTTATTTATTCATACATTCCTTAACTATTATTACAGGTACACCCAATGCAATAGTGGTCTTAATTTACATTATTATTCTATTATATTGGTTATTTCTACCATAACACAGTACATACAATGTAACTCTTACGAATTCCGTCAAAGGACAACAAAATACGTCTACTCTCGTCGCTACCTCATTCAATTGTTCGAGACAGGGGGTTGTGCTTTAGCATCTTCGTTCGCGCTTGTGGTATTGCGAATAGAGGAGGCTGTATTACAGGTACACCCAATGCAATAGTGGTCTTAATTTACATTATTATTCTATTATATTGGTTATTTCTACCATAACACAGTACATACAATGTAACTCTTACGAATTCCGTCAAAGGACAACAAAATACGTCTACTCTCGTCGCTACCTCATTCAGTACTCTAATTGTTCGAGACAGGGGGTTGTGCTTTAGCATCTTCGTTCGCGCTTGTGGTATTGCGAATAGAGGAGGCTGTCGTCGCCGCCATACGTACCGATTGGGCATGCAAAGCGCAACCCATACATGTATACCTATACTATACATACACCCATACACATGTGCGTCTATATCCATTATTATATATTTTTAGCCTCCAGCGGTGAACCCAGTGAACCTGGTGAGGGAAGGCTTCAGTATGACCATCCTTTGCATCGCCATGGGAACTCCTACTCCCACCATCTCACTTTACATCTCAGGTAATTTTTTAAAATATAACTTCATATATTTTTATGTTTTCTTTTTTTTTTCTTGTTTTAAATGTCTCGTGTACTACTTAAGTATCTTTGCATGTGTGTGTTTGCATTAAATAAACGATTTATCTATCTATTTTTTTTTATAATCGGCCTTAAATTTGTAACACAAGATAAGTCAAAATAGATAAGTTGCGACTTTTCTATCAGCATTCATAGCTGGAAGAGATGTGATACTTGCTGTATTTGTCGCAGAAGATGACACATCTTCTATTCTAATTTGCTTGGATTTAAAGGGAAAGGAAGCAGATCCGGACTTTAGGGGTAATCATAACTGGAGATGAAAATTATACTATTATACTTAGATAAATCTTTTTTCCTAGGTCGCCTGGTCCGACAAGAGGTGACTCGCCACATGGTCACGGTGATTCACAACGTGACCCGGGACATGGACCAGATATCATGTTACGCTGACAACGGCTACGGAACTCCCATGCAGGCTTCGAGGAAGATCAACATATCTCGTGAGTCCTAGATACTGTTCCCCTAATGGCCTAAAAAGCTTCTAAGATGGGAGAACCATTTTGTTATTCGTATGTGAATTACAGCCACGAGTAAATTACAAGCAACATAAGTGTGCAAAAGGCCGCCTTATCGCAACATGCAATAACTTTTTTTTTTATAACATACGAGTAGGGCGGCAAACGAGCAAGCGGGTCACCTGATGGTAAGCGACCACCGCTGCCCATGGACTACTGCAACACCAGGGGTATCACAAGAGTGTTGCCGGCCTTTCAAGAAGATGTAGACTCGTTTTTAGGGTTCCGAAGTAAACAAGGAACCCTTATAGTTTCGTCATGTCTGTCCGTCCGTCCGTCCGTCGGTCCGTCCGTCTGTCTGCGGCTAATCTCAGAGACTACTAGTACTAGAAAACTATAATTTGGTAGAGATATACATATTTATTACGCGGAGCGAACTGTAGAATAAAATTAGGAAAAATATTTTTTTTTAGGGTGCCTCCCCTACACCTAAAGTGGGTTTGGGATTGGGATTTTTTTTTCTCTCGATTATACCATCGTGTGGGGTATCATTTGATAGGTCTTTTAAAAATATTATGAGTGTCTGAAAAACATTTAACTTTAAAGTGATAAATTTTGTTAGAGTCACGTGTCCCCCCCCTCGAACAGGAAAATGGTGGAGGGTGGATACATGAAACAAATTATAATAACTAGCAAATATAATTAATTTAAAAGGAAAATTATCACGGCTATGTAGACTTTACACGTTAATGAGTAATAGACGATAAACTTACAAAATTGATTTTAGTATGAAAAATATTCGTAGGAATAATTTTCATTCTATATGATGGTATATACTTAGGTTATTTTCATTAGTTATATAAAAGTGGAAGTAAATATAAGTTAATGTGTCCGCATTTCTACAGGATAGGTACCTTCGGAACCCTACATTGTTCGTGGCCCGACACGCACTTGACAAATTATTTGAACTTGAGGTTCATTACTGTTGACTAGGTATAAAAATTAGCATTTTAATCAGAAATCAGAAATTCTTTATTGAAACTTGGCCTTCAAAGAAGGCTCTTTTTCACGTCGAAAACTAATTATATAAGCATAGTATATACTGTCTCAAAGCTACAAACTACTAGCATTTTAGAACCACGACTGCTGAGAAGAAATGCCGAAAGAAACTCATGAAACAGTTTTGGTCGCCTAACATGTCAGAAGGGGATCACCTTTTATAATTTGCAACAAATTCTTTTGCCTACTACAACACTTAACACTACTACAATTTCGACTACAATAATTAACACACAAATCTACCACAGATGTGCCAACGATCCAAGCATCAGGCATCACAATGGCCGCCGCTGGGGATTCTGTCATCTTGGAGTGCCGCGTGGACGCCCTGCCCCAACCCACCATCGCCTTCTGGAGGGACCCCAATGGTCGGACTCCAGTGATTGACGGCCCGAACTATACGATACAGCTCGTTGCTGATCCTGAGGTACATGTCAACTGCCTTTAAGTATTTCTTTACTTACTCGTTCATTAGAATCTCGGTCGTCTTAAAGTACCGTGTAGACGCCCTGCCATACCCATCATCGCTTTCTGGAGGGACCCCAACGGTACAGCTTGTGGCTGATCTCGAGGTAAGCCATAATACACCAAAAATATTTTTTAAATCCAATGATTTTTTTTTAATCCCATGTAGAAAATTAAAACACAAATGACAAATAAACTTACATACCTACCTACAACTTTAAAAAGTGAACGCGTAAGAGAACATAATCAGTTGTATTATACATCAGATAGTTATAAATATATATCTAGTTCTATTAAATTGTTTAGATTTATGTAGATGGCATAGATTTGATATCAAAATCGATCCAAAAATCGTTCATCGGCTTCGGAATTAAATTTGCAATCGTCAGCTCTTCTCCACCTCGGCTCCATCTCAATTAATATTATGGAGATTCGATTATCTAAACCTCATTGTCATTCATGAAGCCATCAATGGAGGCTAAGCGGGCCCTTTCTGTTCGTTTGTCATCTCAAACGCAGTGATTTATGATAATTTTGCCAAAAGTTTATCAAATTTCACGTCTTTCGTGCAGAATCAATATTCTGTGATTTATTGCGAAGGTTAGACCTTAAAAGCCGCAGGCAGTTTTTCCAGTGAATTTGATGAATCGTCCAAAACTATGATACGTAAAAGAATTAATTTCACTGAAAGTTATTTTTCGTTTTACAGAAAAAAGGGGGCAATTAAAAAATAACAAAGTGAAAAATCTTTCTTTTACAAGCCTTGAGAGGTTTTTTATTTCCATCACATTGATCATTCATACTGCTAGTATTTAATTATGAAGAAAAGATAGTTGCTATTATAATTTACATATCTCGTCTCATTTTGTTGTCAATCTTCTTCTTCTTCCTTACTATATCCCTCCTTCCTAATTGGGGTCGTCCAAGTTGTCAACTCCTTTCACTTCACTCTGTCGCCCACCATTTCACTCGACACTCCTTTCCTATTCACAGGACAGTAGTCCTTGATACAATCCATATATGTCTTCCTATGTGTGAATATATTTTATTATCTTTCTGGTAGAGATCAGTACTTTTCACCTCGCATCTAGTCATTCAACCGTTTGTTAAACAGGACCAAACCCAGTACACGATGCGTCTAGTCATCAAGAAGATATCAGAAGCTGACGAAGGTGACTACTACTGCCACGCGGAGAACGCCTTCGGGAAGACTCTAAGGCCGGTCTCCGTCAGGTTGAGGCCGACCACACCTCACCATAACGTGACTGAATGCTGCACTCAGGTTAGTAAGAAATGTCAAAGTCTGGAAACGTTAAAGTCGTAGAATAACAGAACCAGAGTGAATAGGCTGCTTCTGGGTAAGCTCGCTACACCGTAGACCTCGTCTCTGTCCTTGGGCAAGATTGTGGTCAAGAGCAAACCCATCTTTAATAAAAAAAAAATCAAAGTCTGGATACGTCAAGTTCGTAGAATGCCAAAGTCTAAATGTCAAAGTTGTAGAATATCAATGTCGTAGAATGTCAAAGTCTAGAACGATGAGTTTCAAGTTGGAAATGGAACTCACTATACTGAGGATCAATTTAGTGAGTTCCATTTCCAACTAGCCTTTGAAAGAAAAAAATTATATGACAAAAAAATTCAAAGCGTAGTGGGACTATGTCACGTTACGACTGATCGTCATTTTAAACCTTACTCTATGAAAGCCGTGAAAGAGTTTACTAGGTACAACGATTTTCATACCCCTGTATAGACTGGCTACACGTGTATATAAATACCTCACCAAATCGCATGACGGCCTTTGACGTGGTTTGTTTATCGACCAACAAATGGCGACCGAAGCCCACGGATTAAACGGGCCTGACCAAATTGTAAACAATAAGGTGTACTAACAACTACGAGTACTGTTGTACAGAATACTATTGATACTAGATAGAATTGATTAACTAACAAACAACTTCTATATATACATTATACATATTATGTGATAATTATATACCATCTCTGTTCCGTCGCGCAATGAGCAAACTAAATCATAATCATTTTCGGCGTTTGAACATACTTTCTGACAGTTCATATTTCTGTTTCAGTTATCGTAAAAAGTTGTACTTACGAAATTAGATGTACTTACATAACAAGAGTTGTCAGGCAGTCAAAATTCCACTCCTCTAATAACATGGCCAGAACAAATAAATGCTAATTTAAAGACTCAAAATGTAGCTAGACTTAAATTTAAATTTCCACTTGAGGCCAATGAGTTACGACTGCTAGTAAAGTAGGGTAACCTTAATCACGTCCGAAAATTTGAAATATAAAGATTATTCCGCTTTTAAGTTTTGAGTAATTCTTTTGAAAGCAATACACAATAGCAATGACTAATTGACCGAGCGAGCGAAGCGAGCGAAGGTCTCTAAATCGAGTTGGAGGCGAAACACATTGTTTGTATGTATATATGTATGTATGTATGTATGTATGTATGTATGTATGTATGTATGTATGTATGTATGTTTGTACTGTTGGAGGTTAGGGCAAATAAAAGTATTATTATTCAGTTTTAAATGTCCAAACTATATTTTATATTTGGTTCGCTTGGAAGCAAAGTACACGTCCATCTACCAACACACACCCGTGATGCAATACTAAGTTGAACTAAACCAGTGAGAGCAAAAAATGAATAAGGGTCGCGTTGAAGTATGACATCATCCGTAGAGTTGTTAACATTAATTTTTGTATAATAAATCCAACACGCCCCCTCAAAAATTAATTTTAATATAATTAATAGCTCATCACATCACTGACTAATCACTAATGTCTATCTCTAATTCACTAACCAATACAATTTAAGTATAATTCAGTAAACCTGTACATATAAGAATAAACAATACCTATGTTTGTATTTATCTACTGACAGATCATGTATTACTTCCAAGCAAGGTCTGGGGATAAATGTACAATACTATGGTCCAACATTTGTTGCTATGGATTAGGGAAAACCCAGAAAAACCTAATCAGACCAATAAGATTAAATCTATGTTAGATTATTTATATTCTAACTTATTCTAAACCCAAATTTACATTCATTCGGATAAGAGTTACTCCCGCCAGCAAAACGGCTTTGGTAACATATCACCTAGGTGGTTACATAAAATATATTTTAATCAATCTTGACCTGTTTCAATCTCCTTGTTAAATATTACTTATATACAGGTTCTACCATTATTGTCTCCAATAACAGTACAGAAATATTCAAGTTTATACCTGTTAAAAACTTAATGTCATAATGCTTCGTTAACATCTTCGCACAAAGACATGTATTCAGTTTTAGAAGACGAAGCAGTTACTAATATTTGACTCTTTGTGCTTAATTATATCCAGTACTTTTTGTTTAATAATAATCAAGTACTTATACTACACATCATTATAAATATCATTTCATAGTAAAATAACCGTAATTATTATCCAGTACTTTTTCTTAAATAATGATCAGGTACTTAAAAGTATATATACCTTCCATATTAGACCTTTTATTTATCATGATGACCATATAGTACATTTGGTATTAATATCCAATATTTCTTTAAAAATACTTATCTTGTACTTTTTGCACAATAGTACTTTACATTGTATTAGTACTTTCTATTTTAATGTTCTTTGCCATCCAAATCAGAGTCTACTAGTACTACTACAGAACTAGAATGTTAACAAGTCTACACTCTACATATCACAGGATATTATCATAATTTTTATAAGTTTACTTTTAACTTACTAATCACTTATACTTAACAAATCAATAAATCCTTCATTTAGCTGAGTACCTATTTTAAACACTGCCATATCTCTTGTTTTTTGTTTATGCATCGACTTTTAAAATATTGAGTCGCGACTAAGATTACGGCATGGGAATTCACACTCCTTATGCGAAGTAATCAGAACCCAAAGCTCCATTTGGAGAACCACTTGAGTTGCACTAAATCATGAGTTTTACGAGTGTTTGCACTCTATTTTTTAACATCAAGTAAAAACAGAATTTCTTTTAAATAGGTCTTTTGAATTGACTCATTTAATAATATAATCTATTATAATATTCATTTCATAATTCGTATAAGTATAATATTTGAGTATAATCAGTAACAGTTTGTTTTTGACCGTTTTAACTTTATTTAGAGAGAGGCCTTTGCCCAGCAGTGAGACACTTTATAGCTCGAAATAAAATGAATTAAATAACTTTAATTAATTTACGCTTGTACTTAATTTCCTTCTATTACTACATAGTCAGAAATTTCAATTTATATTTTTTTTCTATAATGCCATGTAGATAAAAAAATATATATTTTATGTCCATAAATCAATATATATTTTTTATTAGCAAAACTAATTTCAAATCAATAAATGAAAAATATATAGATATTTTTCTTATTAGAAAAACTAATTTCAAATCATTAAATGTATAGTATTGAACAGCTTACTAAGCAATAAGCTTGTACACAAACAATGTGAATAAATGAATATAAATGGACAAATAAGGGTACGAGTACAACACACCCAGAATTGCAGACCAAAAAGTATCTATAAAAATAGTCACAAATATTTACCCGCACTGGGAATCGAACCAGATGGCGGAAGGAGCAGCGGCGTATTAACCACTACGTCATGTAGGTCGAATCAAAACTAGAGATCGTGGTAAAGGTGTTATTATAAGGAGTGAGATATTCTTAGCTGAAACCTTTAACAACGAAATGGGTATTGACACTTCCATTTACAGTCAACAATATAACATTTTCTATTATAGTTCATTAAAATGTAAAAGTTATTAAAAACTGAAGAAAATTAAAAACAATGATTACAAACTAAAGAAAGATTAAAAATACTTAACTAATTATTATTATTTTTCGACTTATATCTCTCATTCTAGTTACCTATTACCCTTAGGTATTTTCGGTTCCACTTATAAGCATTCCTGTTCGATTTTATTCGGTACTTCATTATAATCATTTTGCGAAGTTTACGTGAACTGCACACATCAGATTTAAACTCATCAGATTTAACCTTATCTGATTTAAACTTATCTGATTTAGGGTCAAAATTGATGGCACTGATTTCAAAACATCAGTTTCGCCCGAGAATATTTAATATTATTCTCTTCAGGTCTATATATAGGCCTGGATTCGATGTATTTATCCTCATCGACAACAACATCCCTTGCAGTTTCACATTTTTCGCATTTTTATAACAAGGTTCATATCTTATCCTACCAATATTTCTTTTATTGGCTTTACTATGAACACACAATGGAATCGAATATCCTGAGATATTTATCTGTTAAACTTTAAATCAATATCTTTTAATATAGCCGGTTAGGATCAACTTTTTCGCTTACCATATATTGCTTAAGTTTTTCGGGCTGCCACAGGACAGGCATTTTTGCCTAGTGTGGGGCCAATGTTAATCCTTAGTTTTAATCTTTCCATATCTACGTCATGTCATCCTTAAAATGTATGTACCTTTTGTGTGTCAATAAATATATCTGTATTTGTAAATATATTTGTATTTGTATTTTGAGATATTTTAAATGCTTAGTTACCTATAATGACACAGCTTCTATGGTATATTCAGTTAATTTCAGGCTTTTGTAGGAGTTAAATATTCATTCCCTCAGAAACATTTTAAATTTTATTTTTGTACTATTAAACATATACTAGCCTTTTTTATATTATTCGAATCTCAACTACACCATATTATTGTTGCGTTCTAGGTACCGTTAAGTGATAGCTAATACCTTTACTTTAAATGGTATTTTTTTTATGTCGGTTGATAACTATTCTCCACCGTAATCAGTAGGTAGTTATAGTATAGAATTACTATTCCAAAAATTAAATTTTACTGTAGTCTGTAAAAACAGAGGTGAACATTTGTAAGTCAGCATATTCACAACATAATAGGTAATGCACCTATTCATCATCAAATTAGACAATACATATAGTACCTAGTTAGTTTTCGATTTTTATTATTAGATAAGAAGATTAAACACATCTGAATGCACTATAAACAGTTGCCTTTTTTCTAACTTTTGTATACTTATAACTTTAAAGTCAATGAGCCTGTTTATCCATACTTTATACATACATATTATCAACTTTTGTTTTATGGCTTTTAATTCTAGGAACATAATTATATTTACTTTAAGTTTATTCCAACTATACCATAATTCAGAGTTGATTTATTTTATATTCAAAAACATAAGTTTTACCTTTTTATTAACTGTAAGTATATGTTGATCGAATATCACTATTTCGATTAAATAAATAGATGTTGTACGTTACCTCTTAACCCAGCATGTCATCCAGCACTCCTTGAACTATCTCCATGTACTGTTTATAATACCATTTACCTCATTTGTCTTTAATATATTTAAACCATATTATTACTGGTATTCTCAAGTTATAAATGCAAATCCTGAAAAGAAAAAAAAAATAATCTGAGTTTGATATCGATATTTCTTATATTGTCGATATTTATTTGCATTGTTTTATCTGCTATAAAATTTAAATAATTTCCTCTGAAATAAAAAAAAAAACATTCTCTTGGAATATATCCTTTCTGCTTGAAGTAATGATATTTCAGTGTCATTATTTATTCTGTTTATTTCTCTATACATTTGTTGGGATTATTCGATGTAAAGTACTTTTAGGGTTGTTTCACTATTCTCCTTAAATTGTAAGTACTTATCTCATGATCTAATAGTCTGGTCTTCAA
This sequence comes from Ephestia elutella, assembly GCA_018467065.1. Taxonomy (NCBI): domain Eukaryota; kingdom Metazoa; phylum Arthropoda; class Insecta; order Lepidoptera; family Pyralidae; genus Ephestia; species Ephestia elutella. Next base: position 16,151,476 of record CM031566.1, read on the forward strand.
CAATTCTAATATTTTGTTTTCTTCTGAATAAATAAATATTTATTTCTTCTGATATTGCTTTTCTGATAGTGTTTCTTTAGCAGTTCCAATACAACTCATTGTTTTTGTCAGTAGTTTAAGTAGTAAATCAGTTTCTTCTAAAATTGCTCCTGCAGCGAATAATTGATAACATCTCCTTTAGTATTTCTTTACTACCACACAGTCATTCAGTAGATCGCATCTCTTGAATTTCGCTATCGATACGTCAATCAAATCAATCTTCCAAAATATCACACGTATTATAAATTTCTATACGCTGTATTTTTCACCATAAAATAATCTTAACTGGCTTCTGTTCTTTTTTTTAATTTTTAGGTATTCAATGTTCATACACTGGTTCACACATATCATATTTTTCTATGTTAAAATGTTTTTATAAATGTTCGCGGCACTACACTTTTATTTGCACATTAATAGATCGTTTAGAAACGGTCTGGGCCCATAACCTGTTGGAGGTTAGGGCAAATAAAAGTATTATTATTCAGTTTTAAATGTCCAAACTATATTTTATATTTGGTTCGCTTGGAAGCAAAGTACACGTCCATCTACCAACACACACCCGTGATGCAATACTAAGTTGAACTAAACCAGTGAGAGCAAAAAATGAATAAGGGTCGCGTTGAAGTATGACATCATCCGTAGAGTTGTTAACATTAATTTTTGTATAATAAATCCAACATGTACCGCGATAACTGCCGAACCGATGGTCCGATTTTGATGAAATTTGGTAGGCATGTAGGAAATATCAATAGAATTTTCAAGTTCGTTGGGCATCAAAATCGGTTCAGTAGTTTTTGAAATATTAATAAAAACGTCCGCGATTATCTAGCAAACGAAACCATAGCGTGTTCTAACTTTGGATAACGCCATCTAGATTTTATTTAGGGAACTGAATTATGTTAGAAAAGTCGAAATCAGAGTATATCAATAAAAACGCGAGTAATAATCGCGAGGTCTAAGTTCGCGGCGAACTACTAGTATTTTTGAATGTGGAATTTTTTTACCTAATTACATCTCAACTTTGGAAAAAAAATCCGAAACTATACAAGCAGCTAGTTTTAGAATTCTCTCCCTGAGCTCTACTTTCATTGACCGAGCGAGCGAAGCGAGCGAAGGTCTCTAAATCGAGTTGGGGGCGAAACACATTGTTTGTATGTATGTATGTATGTATGTATGTGTGTATGTTTGTACCGCGATAACTGCCGAACCAATGGTCCGATTTTGATGAAATTTGGTAGGCATGTAGGAAACATCAATAGAATTTTCAAGTTCGTTGGGCATCAAAATCGGTTCAGTAGTTTTTGAAATATTAATAAAAATGTCCGCGATTATGTAGCAAACGAAACCATAGCGTGTTCTAACTTTGGATAGCGCCATCTACATTTTACTTAGGGAACTGAATTATGTTAGAAATGTCGAAATCAGATCTAAGCAGCGGTTGTAGACTTGTAGATGATTTGTAAGGTGGATAGATAGATAGATAAAGAATTTTATTTGTAGCCACAACAACACATAGGTACAGTTTCTTACAACAAACAACGAAAAATAAACAAACGAAAAAAAATAAATGTGTGTTGCAGCAATACAAAAAGGTCACACCTCAGTGACTACCACCACCACTATTACCCGGGGGGGGCAATATACTGATTTTCAATTGTGACCAGATGCGAGTGCGAGGTACACCCTCATATTACAAACTAGTAGTTCGCTGCGAACGTAGACCTCGCGACTATTAAAATACAATATTTATTTTCACAAAAAATTAAATATCTCAAAAACGGCTAGACCGATTTTGATGCCCAACGAACTTGAAAATTCTATTAACCATCCCTACATATATTCCAACTGTCATCAAAATCGGAACAACGGTTCGAGAGTTATCGCGGAACAAACATACATACATACATACATACATACAAACAATGTGTTTTTTGCTCCAACTTGAATTATAGCCCTCGCTCGCTTCGCTCGCTCGGTCAATTATTATTTAAAAAACAATCATTTTATAAACAACTTTGTAAAACTATACATTTGAAAAACATATGCTTTGACAAACTCATTCTTTTAAAAATGGATAATTTAACAAACTAATTACTAGACAAATATTGTTTTTTTTTTTCAAATTATCATTTTACAAACAAATTGTAGGGTTACGTACCTACATCACACTGTACCATTATGTCATATGTATACTTATGTTTGTTTTAATTGTTTAAGTTACTTCAACGGAGCGGAGACTACATTAGTAGTTCTCCGGCGTCCATATTAAACGGTCAACTCAATCCAGTATTTCAATACGGCAGGCGAATATGCTAGCCCAGTCTGGAGCCGATCAGCGCACACTCAGCAGGTGGATACAGCTCTAAACGACACATGCCGGATTATTACAGGCTGTCTCAAACCAACCCCTGTGGAAAATCTGTATCCGTTAGCTGGTATTGCGCCTCCGGATGTCCGTAGGGATGTGGCTGCCTCCATTGAAATGGTCAAAAGGGTAACTGACACTCGACACCCACTTCACGACCATGTGCCGGTTACCCAGAGATTGAAGAGCCGCCACAGCTTTATTAAGGAGGTGCTGCCTCTGATTGGTGAAGCCTCGTAGTCTCGGATTGACTTGTGGTGGAAGAGATATCCCGCAGCGTCACCCAACCCGCTATCAGGGCACCTCCCCCCTGGATCTAGTCTACCTTGGCCGACATGGAACTCTATAAACAGACTCCGGACACAAGTCGGCCGAAGCAAAGAAAATATGTCCAGGTGGGGATATAGCTCGGAAACAGCCTGTTTGTGTGGTGCCTCTCCCCAAACTATGGCACATTTATTGTCTTGCCCAGCGCGCCCTACTACCTGTAACCTATTAGACCTATATGACGCAACAGATAATGCTGTATCTGTGGCGTCATATTGGTCATCACAAATTTGACCCGCCGAGTCGACACGCTAAGAAGAAGAAGAAGAAGACAGTATATTGGTGACCTTAAACTAAAGTGAAGTGAAATTAAGTTGTGCAACCACCCCATCAAGAGTTCCCCAACCACCAAGCCTACCACAGAGGACCAGTACAAACTCCTCCTGGGTGCGGCAGGCGCTTCAAACGTGCCGCCGCCACCTCAAACTCAACATATCACCAGTGCCATCACTACAGAACTGGCAGCCGGTTCCATCACCATTCAAGCCCGGCTATCAGAGTTTTGGAGGACACAACCTAGGCTTTGGTTCCACCAGTTCGAGGCAATCGTCGCGCCGCAAAAAACAGGTGACATTAAAAAATTTCAATTAGTGAAGGAACTTGGTAGGAATAAGGTGCAACAAGACACAATCAAACTACTGTGGATGAAGCGATTACCATGCACAGTCAGAACGGTAATTGCGGCTTGCAGTAATGTAGAGCTAGATGACATAGCGCAAATTGCAGACAAAATTATGGAAACAACGAAACACTCAATAGAAGTAAATAGCGTTAGTAACTCTGTAGAAGAACAACTAAAGTGCATTACGCAGGAAATTGCAGCTATGAATCGTAAATTCGAACCCTTACTCACTGAACGCCGATCAAGGGATCCTGAATACAATTACTCGCGTAATAACAGGTATAGAACGCGTTCTAAATCACGTTCGAAAATCAATCAAGAAAAATACAGAACACAGAAAGCTCAACCAGGGGATACAAACTTCAAATGCTTCTATCATTTTATTTATGGTGATCAAGCCACAAAATGCGGTGATGACAAGTGCGTGAAAAAACAAAAAAACTAAATTTGTCATCTACGGTGGCGAGCGTTGGTGACACCACTTCATATCGCCTATGCATAACAGATTTTTCTAGTGGCGCCAAATTCTTAATAGACACCGGCGCCGACGTCTCCGTCTTGCCTTGCAAAAAAGGTACTATGCAGCCAACAAATTACACACATTATGCAGCCAATGGTACCCCCATTAAAACATTTGTAGAAAAAAGTATCACATTGGACCTTGGCCTAAGACGTCCTTTACGATGGACATTTGTAATGGCGGATGTTCAACGATCCATCATCGGAGCCGACTTTCTGGCCAAGAATCAACTACTAGTTGATTTACATGGTAGAAAGTTGGTGGATAAACTGACAAATATTACAAAAACAATTCAGACCACAAATGAGACGTCGGACCCTACTACACCAACACCAACGACCCCAACGACCCCTACCATAAAATACTAGAAAAATATCCAACGCTTAGACACTTCCAATATTACGTAATTACATAGAGACAATTTAATTATACTGTTCATATACAATCACAGTATAAAATTATTTAACTAAATTTTCAATTGGTAAAACAACATCAGACAAAATATCTTATGGCAAATACATCGATTGATAAATATTATTTACCAAAACTAGAAGATATGAAGTTTCAAGTTTAAACTTACTGATCCCAAGAGTTTCATCGTATGGTTAGGTACAGAAGTCATTACTCGTCTTTTATTTGTAAATTAACTCACAAATCGTATTGTGACATGATATCAACATGCTAATACCTTTTATTGTGTCACACCGGGTGGGGGACCTGATAACCTGCAACACAGGATCTTTGATACCTAGCGTGGGCACCAGATCTCTACAACGATACTGTCCTTTATAGTATTAAATTTAATTGTTTATCACATACCTATGTAATGTAGTCCAAGGCCATTTGTTGTGGAGTAAATAAACATTTTTTATTTTTTTAATAAAAAAAAAGAAAGTTTGTCTCCAAACGATCTGAGCTGTAAGTTAGGTTCAGGTTATTTTTTTTATGACCACCCGGAAAGACTTGAGGGCAGAAAAGAAGTTAGGTTCAGGTTATTTATTTTTATGACCACCCGGAAAGACTTTGACGGCGGAAAAAAGTTAAGTTCAGGTAATTTTTTTATGACCACCCTGAAAGACTTGGAGAGCGGAGAAGAAGTTAGATTTTTTATAACCACCCGGAAAGACTTTAAAGGCGGAAAAGAGTTAGGTTTAGGTTATTTTTTTTTATGACCACCTAGAAAGACTTTGAGGGCGGAAAAGAAGTTAGGTTCAGGTTATTTTTTTTTTATGACCACCCGGAAAGACTTTGACGGCAGAAAAAAGTTAGGTTCAGGTATTTTTTTTATGACCACCCGGAAAGACTTGGAGTTGTTTGTAAAATGATTGTGTTTTAAACAATAATTTGTAATATGAGGGTGTACCCTCATTTTACAGAGATATTAGATCATTTTAGAGAGATTTTATATATTTTGATGATTGATTAATACTATTTTAGCGCCTGGGCTATTAAGAGGTCTTCCAATTTTTTTATATTGTAAATTATACTATTTCTTTAACTGTGTTTTACCCTGCTCATCAGCACTCTTCAGTCATATACTATACATACGTAAGAGTAAATCAATAAAAACGCGAGTAAATATCGCGAGGTCTAAGTTCGCGGCGAACTACTAGTTATTTTCGTTGGATCCCAGTTTTACATCTATCCCATTTTTTAGATATTATCGATGGTTTCCAGTGAATACCATGTTGTAACCACATGTGAAAATTTCTGCAGACCAGTAATACCTTTGGCGAACTTTTAACAACCAGCGCAGCGCGTGTTTTTCCAACTGACTATTAAATTCTCTCTCTTTTGTCGTATTTTCTTATGACTGAGGGTCGTGGTCATTATATGGAATGAAACACACACCCGAGAGTGGTTTGCCATTGCCTTCTCCATTTCACACATTAACTAATAATCATCAACCAGAGTGCAGGTTTCCTCACGATGTTTTCCTTCACCGGAAGCAAGTAGTGGTCGATGAAAACTAACATGAGTCAGATTGGTATACAAACTCATGTAGCCCGGGCAGGATTCGAACCTAGGATTTTGTATCCACAGAGTGAAGCGGTGGTGGCCAAGTGGTAGGGCGCCCGCCCTACCACTCGGCCACCACCGCTTCACTTTACACACGACTATTAAATTAATAAATACAAAAAAGACATAGTATCCGTGAAATTCTGAAAGTGTATTAACCCTGCAAGCCCGTCCAACATTTATTTTCGTTACAAAATTAAAGTTCTTCGGATGACAAGTTTCGTCTCGCCTCAAACGACCTATCAATGGAGACCTCCAAAAACCCTTTTGACGAAGCATTTCAGAACAAAACAACGACTGTTTAATTGTACATTTAGCTCCTTCCAACTAAATTGAACCCGTGAAGGGTGCTGCCCTTTAAGAGAATCAAAATAAGTAGGTAGATATCCTAATTTACAACATTTTGTACGTCTATTATTAACTTTATATTTTACTAGCCTGTGCCCGCGACTTCGTCCGCTCGTAATTTACTATTGTTTATATATCTGGTTCTAACCAACGAATCTAGATAAATCCAGATTTTAAGTTAGACCTTCTACAATACAATAGTGAAACTCGAATCAAATTGGGTCCGTGGTAGTTTTTGCGTGATTCGCGACAAGAAAGACAAACAGACGGACAGGCCCTATGAAGACTTCTCATAGTTTTTTTTCTTAAATATCTCCTATGTACAGACATAGACCAGTTACAGTTTTATTCTATGTATTGATATTCTAACTTTTGATAAACAACCAGAGATTTACTAGGATATTTGAAATAAAACTGCAGCCATTACTTTATATTGGGAGTTTATTTCCCTTTCACAATCATATCGAGACTAAATCCAAAATGACACGGACACTCGTTTTAATACGTCGTGTCCCCACCACCTGACAGATCTTTATGACATTTGAATGAATGAATGCATTCATTCATTCAGTGAAAGTATTTGTAAATATTTTTAACTAATCTATGATAAATATGTTTAAGAAATTATATTTATTTATACGTTAATGAAATTATTACATAACTGAAAATACATTTTTAAATAATTCGTTACATTTTTAATCAATTGAGCGATTGTTACATTTTCCTTTTATAATAATGTACGTACTACTACTATGTATTTATTTATTATTTATATTTTATTTATCTATATAAGTATATTATACAATAATATTGTTGGTAACTTAATTCTACTTGACAACCGTTAATGTTTATGACATTAACGGCTGTCAGACACAAGTGTAAACAAAGTGTGATAGATTGAATTCTAACAGTTCGGCCTTTCTGATAACAATTAGTTTATCCCCAAACTAAAGATTGAAATACAAAAAAAAATAAAAATAAAAATTATACATAATGAATAATTCGAAAAATATAAAATAAGTTAAAACAATATGATTGAAAAATATTTTTAATCAATTAAACTACCTATAAATAAATAAAAATATTCATGTAAATATTACAAATAATCGCCTGGAACTTCTTCAGGCACTTAAAACTATTTGCCTGGCACATCTTCAGGCTGTTAAAACTATTTGTCTGGCACATCTTCAGACTGTTAAAACTATTTGTCTGGCACATCTTCAGACTGTTAAAACTATTTGCCTGGCACATCTTCAGGCTGTTAAAACTATTTGTCTGGCACATCTTCAGACTGTTAAAACTATTTGTCTGGCACATCTTCAGACTGTTAAAACTATTTGCCTGGCACATCTTCAGGCTGTTAAAACTATTTGTCTGGCACATCTTCAGACTGTTAAAACTATTTGTCTGGCACATCTTCAGACTGTTAAAACTATTTGTCTGGCACATCTTCAGACTGTTAAAACTATTTGTCTGGCACATCTTCAGACTGTTAAAACTATTTTCCTGGCACATCTTCAGGCTGTAAGCACTTTAATTGTCTGGAACATCTTCAGGTTTTAAATGACACAATTAAAGTTAGTTAGCATCCAACCAGCGCACAAGCTCATAGGGGCACTTCGCCTTCCCATGTGCAGCGGCTGATCGACGTACCATATATTTTAACTACTTTTAAACATACATTTTATTATTATTTTAGAACCATTTTAAAATATCATTTTTATAACAAGTTTAGTGTAGTGATTTTCTTAGTTTTCTGTGTTTTTACCATAGTTTTCAATAAAACTTATTTTTGCAATTTTACTTATAGTTTTGTGTTAATGAACTCTATTCGATTACCTCTAAAGACCATTATTTTACCAATCTTTATTCTGTGACGGTGAACTCTAATACGTTAGGGCAAATCGTTGCAACCAGTATACTTAAATACTTAATTAATCACCCTTTTGGTACTTATTAATTGTCAAATACTTTGCTTATTTTCGACAGTTGTGCTGGAATCTGATAAGACTTGTCAGTCTGTCAAACTTTACTTTTTTTTTTGCAACGCAAATACACTGATCTATGGTCTCTTTCAGCAATAAAGTAATCAAAACGATCAGGAAATATAACCACAAATGTTGCGAATTTTCGTATAGTTATCGATTTCAGACGAGGTTAAAACCAGTGGGGTACCTCCCGCTGACCCAAAATTATGAAATTTGGCAAAAAGCTAGGTCTAACAGTACGCACAACATATATTTCGTCTACAAACATTTTTGAATTTGTTGCCAGGAAGAAATTGTTTACAGCGATAGATATATATTTATTCTCAACCATTTATATTTTGTAAAGAAAGCACACAACAGTAACAATACAAATGTGCATCTTCCTCTTTTTTTTAAATTATAAGTTACTTGATGTATCTATAATATGTAATTACTTGTGAGCAAATAAAGTTGCTGTTAATGTCGTTGTTGTAGAGAAATAAATCTAAACATTGTAAATCTTATTTTCTTTTAAATCGAGCGCAAAGCTCGATGCAATCCTAGAATTGAAGAATAACGAAGACTAAGAACTGTAAAATAAATCTTGTTTTAAAACTAGTTGGTCTTTTAGTTAGAGTTATAACGTAAAGTGCTTAGCGTGTACGGAATCCTCAATGCGTGAGTTTGACTCGCACTTGGCCGTTTCGTTTTAAATTTATTTCACTCTTATGTTTAAGTCCGAATGATTGCGGTTTTTGTTAGCTCTGACTTCAATGGTTATGAAAAGTAATGTATGTCTTCCATCAATAATTTTGTAAAAAATATCATCATTACTAATATAATTTAATAACAGAAAAGAATATAATTTTTGTATATAATTTTATAATATTCGAGTTCAATTACAAGCTATTTTGCAAACAGTAATTTAAAATATGAAGAGCATCATTTATTGTTCTAAAAACCAAGTTATTACGTAGATTTGTAAAATTCTGTACAATAAGAATAATGACATGCAACTGTTCATTGTAACATATGAGCGTACAGTCTCGGCTTGTCAGCTCGCAGGGGACTGCCGTGAGTGGCGCGGAGTATCAACATTTGTAAGCCAGTAAAAGAAAATCATTAAGTGATTTGTGTTCTATTAAAACTTGCACTTCAATATTGTGTTTTGATTAAATTTGAGCTAAGCAGCAAATTTATACTTTGAAACACAATTTTACTAAAATTCATGGTTTTTATAGTTTATTTTCTCAAAAAATATTTTATAGCACGTATATTTTTCTATTTTTTTTATTTTTATTTTACTTAGATATACTTTTATACTCTTACTTGTTACACAAGTATTTTTTAAATATCATATTGTCATATGCCGTTAAGTCCATCATTTTTACATATTTTTTGTAATTTGTGCAATAAAGTTTTTAAATAAATAAATAAGATAAACTATTATAGTTTTACAAGAAACCACATCCAAAGCCACATCGAGTTGTAAAATTATGAAAACTTGCGTTACGTAAGCGTAATTTACCAGAAGCAGATATAATTAGACCTTAAATTTTCTCAATACATTCTACCGACAAAAAGTCAAACTTTATTACAGGTACAGTAAAATAAAATTTTATTGATTTTTTTTATCGTAGTCATTATCACGAACTTGAAATACATTCTGAAACAACTACTCCGGAATATACGGTCATAAGCCGTAATCAAGGCCTATGTATCTTCGACAGTAAAGTTAAATCTAATTTTACCAATTTGAAAACTACACTATTAACCTTTTAAAATCAACTGAATTATAGTTTTAAGATGAAATTTAAAAGCTAAATTAGCATTAATTAGGAAACTGTCATTTCCAAAATTTATAAAGGAAAAAGACTTTCAGATGAGTTATTGACTTTAACCATTTTGCAAAATTCTGATTTAAAACTAGTACTGAATTATTATGATTTTATCAAATTCAGATTTTAGAATATTTTACTTTTACTGGATTGACTTGTCTGATTGTATTTATTTGTATAACAGTCCTTAGTTTTATCACCCATTTTATGACAGGTTTCACATTTATTTATTGCGAGAGTCCAAATTGTTTACAATTTTAACATAAATTACTCTTACACAATTCGAAATGGTGGCCTGGTTTTTTTTTTACAAGAGGTACATATCAAATCATTTTGTTGAGACTGTTTGTTATGATTGAACTTGGAAGTACTTGTAGGATTATCTCGACACATTTCTTTAAGATATGCAGGATGCACTAGCCCTTATGGAATTGATGATAGAACATCTCACGATCACTTTTATTTATTTTCTATATCGCACGCATTAAAGAGAACCATTTTTTTTTTCATAATGAATATTTCGGACTAAAGTACACCGTAACTACTTTCTGTATGGAAAAGCGCGTTTAAGATTTTCCTGCCATTCTGTCCAAGAAAATCAATTATTTGTATTAAACATACTGAATTTTTAATGTAGTTGCGTAAAATTCTACTATATGCTACCAAATGTTTTAAAGGAGCTAAAGTTAAAATCTTTCAAATCGTACCAGTATAAAATGCTTGTAGAGAAGAATACTACTATTCTGTGCAAGAATTTCTAGATTGTAAGGTGACTTAAATTATGCGTATTTTATGTTGTGATTTTTTAATTAGGATCTTAAACTGACATTTTCTATTTTTATTTTGTGAATTGATAATAATTTTATTTTAAATTTATTTTATTTTATTGCTTGATATAGATGAACTGCTTACTACCATTTTTAAAATATTATGTAAAATTTGCACGCTATTTTTAATGGCTAAATAGGATTACTACTAATCATACATATTTATCTATGTATTGTACGTACATTGACCCTATTTTATACAAATTAATGATTATAAAATAGCTCTATTAAACGTGGCAAAACAAAATGTGATGTATGTTATTCAGACCATCCATTAGAGCACACTCATTGACTTTACAAATCCAATTTTCTATCCTATGATTTTCTCTGATGGGATTCCGAGATCATTTTTTTTATTTTTTATTTATCATAATGCAATTTACGGTATGAATTATGTTTAGCCAAATTATTCATAAAATGCATAAATTGTTTTAAAGTGTCATTATTATCGGAATTATTAGAACATCTTGACATACCGGTGTAGCTCGAAGTGTGATACTGGGTTTCTGAGCTGCACTGCGACGATGATGTAGCTCTGGCTCACGGTTGCGGCTGCGATGTCCTTCAGGGCTGGCCCTGCGATGTTGCTCGCGGCTGTAGCTGAAACGTGGTTCGCCGTAGCAGTTGCGAAGAAGTATCTCTGAGTCGTTGACAGACAGTTCAGGTGCTCGCGAAGGGCTACCACTACGAAGCTGACTTCGTTGTTGGCGTGTAGCACTTGACCGGTGTTCATCCCATTCTCCACGGTCCGTGCAGCGACTGCGGATTCTTCTAGTTCGGCTGTGCCGACCATGGGTGCTATTTCACGGCTGCAGGAAGCGTTTAGTAGACCGGCGAGCATTTGGCGATGGAGTTGCCAATCGTCGTTCATCATTCATATTTGCTTCCACGATAAATTCTGAAAAGTAAAATGACACGAGCAGTTTCTTTTTCGCAAATAAACTAAAAAAAGTCGGAAAAGAAGAATTGAGTTTGTCAGTCAAGGAAGTAAAATAAACGTTATTTTCTATTGTAGCTATTTTTTAAGTTCAAGTCAACAATAGCACTTTTAAATGGTCATATACTTAATAAACTAGATTAGTTAGTTGACCTTAGAAAATTACTTAGAGCTAAGGTTACTACAGCCTCTAAAGCACAAGCGGAGAAGAGGCGGAGCAACAAACTCCACTGCTCCATTTGCTCAAAAGACGTCACTTTACAACATAATGTAGTTCATAAAAGAAACTATCTATGTGGACGAATATAATAACGTCAGAATTCAATAAACATGTAAATTATTTAAAGTAAATTAATTAATTAATAAAAATATCACTGAATCTGAGAGTGCTTGAGCAAAAGAGTGTTTGGAAGCGACATTAAGAGGTTCATAAGTTTGTCAAATTTATCAGAAATTAAAAAAAAGTATATTTACACTTTAATTGCCATTAAAACAAATTTATTTCGATTTTTATTTCGTTAAAAAAAATATTTAAAAAAAAATACTCACATGTGGGCAATGATATCCTCCACTTCTGATTGATAAACAACCAGAGATTTACTAGGATATTTGAAATAAAACTGCAGCCATTACTTTATATTGGGAGTTTATTTCCCTTTCACAATCATATCGAGACTAAATCCAAAATGACACGGACACTCGTTTTAATACGTCGTGTCCCCACCACCTGACAGATCTTTATGACATTTGAATGAATGAATGCATTCATTCATTCAGTGAAAGTATTTGTAAATATTTTTAACTAATCTATGATAAATATGTTTAAGAAATTATATTTATTTATGTGGAACTGGGCTGGACATGTTTGCCGCATGCCGCCCAAAAGATGGGCCCGACTAGCTACACTATGGGTACCAGAGGGACGTAGACCTAGGGGTAGACCGCGAACGAGATGGCGAGATGACATTGAATGTTATCTGCGGGAGTGGAAGCGGGTATCTCTGGACAGGGAATTGTGGAAGGAGAAAGGGGAGGCCTTTGCCCAGCAGTGGGACACTTCAATAGGCTAGAAAAATAAATAAATAAATAAAATAAAATAATGTACGTACTACTACTATGTATTTATTTATTATTTATATTTTATTTATCTATATAAGTATATTATACAATAATATTGTTGGTAACTTAATTCTACTTGACAACCGTTAATGTTTATGACATTAACGGCTGTCAGACACAAGTGAAAACAAAGTGTGATAGATTGAATTCTAACACTTTATATATCTAAGAATTGGACAAGGTCAAAAACCGTTTGTTACCGACGGACTACTCAATCCATCTACGTGGGTGGTCGGTTAGTAATTTTGTTCCTATCAAATCACCTACATATCCACCTGGGTAGTTGATTAGGAATTAATGTTATCTTATCGAGATAGTAAAAGAAAGCAAAGGAAAAACTTTTCCATCTTTATTTATTATCCTTCTACATCTTTCTTTATTATCCTTCTAGCTGCTGCATGTTTTGCTCAAAAGTCAATGGGGAAACTCAGACATTTTTTATATAGTATTGTTCTTTTTTGTATATAGTATTAACCTTTCTGTTTATATTATGAATCCGTTTCTTCAAAGACTTCAATTTATTTTACAAACGTTGAGTCGTATTATTTTTTATGTGTCAAAATTGCACTGCGCTGCGTTTAGATTGAAGTCTTCTTTAAAAAGATAAATATTAGGAGCAAAGTAGATAGAGAGAGAGAGATCTGTAAGTATCGTAGCAAGTGGAAATCGCTTGTCTCTGCCTTCCCGGTAACAGATCATGTAAGATAACTGATGGCGGTAAGCTGTGCAGAAGCCGATATATCGGTCTATGCAGTGAGTTGGTCGGGTCTCGTCCGGTGAACGTGATTGGTTCGTCAGTCGTACCCATGCGCCACTTACACCCCCTCAACCTTTCATCATTCTTTTTAAATGACGCGAACTTTGAATGTCAGATTTTGCTTGTTCCACATCTGAATATGACTCCTGTTGCAGATGAACGTGTCCTCAGCCTGCATCGACGCGTGCAGCTTCCATATCGACATGGACCACATCCTGGACCGGCCCGAGTGTCTCAACGACTTCGACAAGCTGATGAAGTGCGCCGCTGATGGCTCTGGTATGATCTGTTTAAACGCTAATAGTTTGTAGCTGTGAGATGTAAATATATACAGACAAATCTGAGTTAGCCCCAAAGTAAGTTCGAGACTTGTGTTATGGGATACTAACTCAATGATAATATAATTTGAGACCGTATTGCTTTATTTTTATTTTTTTATTCTTTTCATTTATTTTGGCACAAACAGTCATAAACAAAAGATTTTTTTACAAAACAGTGTACATAAATATTATAGACCAAATAGTGCTGAATATGTATAAAGTATTACTAAACTTCAGACTAAGCGTGTTAACAAACTTGATGATTATTAAATAGCAGCACATCACAATTAAGTGCATTAATTATATCCTGTAAAAAAGAATTCAACAAGAATAAAATATTTTTTGCTGTGAAGGTCTTAGTTCTGAATAAACGTTTGATTTTGATTTTCATTGACTTAGTGATTAGCAGTTTTTCGGTGAAGGTAGATTGAATTAAGATCAACGACCTGAATTGTAAAGCAAATTTAATTTTTGAATTTGTACAGAATTTTCTTTTTAGGTGAAAATAAAGTGCTTTGAAATACTTTATGTGGTTAAATGACGTGGTGTCATCCTTATAAGTAATACTCAGGCCAACATTTGTAACTTTCGTGTAGTTTTTATTGAGCCCTTAATATGCTTTAGCTACTTTTTCAAAATGTATCACTAGTGGCTCTGTGAGCTATAAGTAGACCTCGCGAGCTATCTATATATACACACAAAATGGAGCCATAAAATCTAAAGGCACTTAGGCTCCTTGTGCCAACTTCGCCATTTTCAAAAAAAATGGCTCGACTATCGATTTTTATATGTTTATTGAACCTGCATCCAAAATTTTTGTTAAGAAATGCGACCCATAGAGGGGAACACACAGATTTACCGAAGCATTTTTGGCCAAGCTGAAACGGAGACCTCGCTCGCTCATTCAATAATATCATGGTAAAATCTTTGCAGACCACCGTAGCTGCTGCGCCTCGTGGGGAGTGCCGCGCAACTGTCTCGAGCTTTGCCGCGGCGGCGTCGTCTCCCGCAACTGCACCCTGCAGCACGCGCACCGAGCGCTGACCTGCTTCAGGGAGTCCGGAGCGAAGATGCCTGGCCCGCCTCGGAACTTGAAGGCTCACGTGGCTCCCACGCCCAATGCTGTTCTTTTGAGGTAATTTTGACTTTGACATCAAAATATGTTCTTTATTTTACGATTATTGCATCGCCCACTGTTAAATTAAAACTATAGCACAACTATTTAAGAACCATTGCTGATAAATTTTAAGTTCATTACAGAAAATCGTATCTAAATAGGCCCAATTGTTTTTAAAATAAATGACTGCAGCGTCCCTGTAATACAGTAGCTAATACCTCTAACGAACGATAAAATAAAAGAAAACCGGATCGAAATTGGTTCACCCATTATCGAAATAAATAGTAACATTCAAATGTGCACAACCTCTCACAAAGCTCCGTACCGTTCCCGTGGTGTTGCAATTATGAAAATAACAAACATTAAATTCTAGAAATATATTTTATCAAACTTCTAAATGACAATCATTTCCAAAATCGCAGACTTGAACTCTTAGAATATAATTAACCGAAGCGAAGGCACCAACCCCTTTTTATGAGAACTGTCTCGACAACAAACGGTGTTTTGTATTAATTATTCCATTTCTTAATAGTTAGAAGCGACAATATTCCGAAAGTAGCTTTTGAACGAGACAGAGCAATTTAAGAATTACACGAAATTTTCTTTAAATTTACTAAATTTACTTTAAAACCTCTAGAAATGAGTTGAATTCGTATTATTCTGTTGAGTTCTTTATTCCTGTAAAATATATTTTTTCCATTTTCATAGCAATTAGTGATTTAAACAAAATCCTTCTTGATAGTTGGGAGCCACCAATAAAGAACCCCCAGACGGTCTACCTGTATCGCGTATTCTGGCGAGCGTACGGTGCCAAGGTGCCAGAGAAGTTGGACACCAGCGAGACGAGCGTGGTGCTCACAGGCCTTCAGAACGATCTCCGATATGAATGTGTCGTCAAAGCAGCCAATGATGTTGGTGAGTAGTTTGAGAGAGATTTATTTACTATATCTACTCATATTATTGTATAAAAGTCTCTTCTGAAAAATGGGACGATATGCCCCAAATGGTGTTGGGCTGGCTAATTAGCCACAAAAAATTAGGCATTGCTATATTGTAGACATCATTATCGGTTGCAATTTGACGCCATTTTCTTTTTTATGGGATTAACATAATCCACCAGATGACAGCATTTACGAGTAAGGGCAGACATCTGTCAGATGGTACAATGCTGTCAATGCCAATTCAATTCATTTATTGCGTTTCATATTATACATTCAGTTATAACTACTAGTACAGTAACTGGTTGGAGTAGGTACAATATGAGCCCTGTCGGGTATTAGCAAATGTAGAAAGATGGAACGGCAGGCGGATTTATAATAAGAAATTTGTGATTAGGTGTAAATTTAGATTAAGTATTACAATTTATAATGAAGTCAAATAGATAATTTAATAGAAATTTGATACGATAATTGTAATAGTCAAAGAATTTATAGTACAAGATAAAATAGTATAACTTATTTGGGAATGTCAATGCTTTTATCGTTAAAAAACTCGTCCAATGAATAATAGCTTTTTTCTGTAAATAGAAGTTTCAATTTTCTTAGAAATATGGTATCTTTTTTCATTTCGTAGGTGGTCGGGTAAAGTGTTGTGGATTTTTATAGTCATGCATAGTGGGCCGGACCTAAAAAGACCTAAATTGGAGAAGGGCACCACTAGCATATTTTTCCTTCTTGTAGGATATCGTCGCGGTAAGTCTTCGATTCTTGTGTAAAATTCGGGATATTTTCGAATGAATTTACATGCCTCCAGAATATAAATTGAGGGTAATGTCAGTATATTTAAGTCTTTAAAATGTGGTTTGCAAGTGTCAGTCATTTTAATATTCTTTATAATTCTAATACATTTTTTCTGTAATATAAATAGTCTGTCTGCATCAGTACTATTTCCCCAAAGTATAATCCCGTACATTAGCCAGGAGAATGCATAAGCATAGTAGGCCGTTATAGCGGTTTTTTCGTTATGTTTTTTTGATTTCGCGCAGTGCGTATATGAATTTTGATAATTTAATTGCTATTTTGTCAATGTGGGATTTCCAATTTATATTTGTATCTAATATTAGGCCGAGTAATTGAAAGTTATTAACGCATTCAAGTTTGATACCATTATAACTGTAGTCAATATTAAGGGATGTTTTCTGGTACGGTCTAAATTCCATAATTTTTGTTTTTTCAAAATTTATTTCTAAATTATGGTCGGAAAGCCACGAGACTACTGAGTCGATAATTTGAGTAAAGGTCATATTTAGATTGTCAGGTTTGGAATAAGGTGTCAGAATCGATACGTCATCCGCGAATAATACACATGTCTGGGTTAAAGTTTTTGGTAAGTCATTGATGTAAATAAGAAATAAAATACATCCTACGACGCTTCCTTGAGGGATTGAACAGTTTACGTGCACGGCATCTGACCTCACTGTGGTAATGGTACCCGTGCTATAGTCATAGTGGTTAATGTCGACGTACTGTTGCCTATTTTCTAAGTACGATTTATACCACATGTGAGCTGGTCCGCGGATACCTACTCCGTGCAACTTGTTCAGCAGCACGTCGTGACGGACCCTATCGTAAGCCTTTGTCATGTCCAACAAAATACCAATACCATATTTACGGTTTTCTAACAAGCCCAATGCCTCCTGTACGTACTTGTATACTGCTAGTGTGGTTGAGCGATCTTTTCTGAATCCGTTTTGACAATTATCAAAGATGTTAAATTTCTCACAAAAGGCATAAGTACGTGTGCAAATTGCTTTTTCGAATATTTTTGCCGTAGTGTTTGGTATTGCTATAGGACGGAAATTTTTAGGTTCTGTCTTTTTTCCTTTTTTGTAAATTGGTTTCACAAGGGATATTTTTAGAAGTCAGGGAATATTCCTTCCGAAAATGATTGATTGATGAGCAACGTTAGCGGAAGGGTAAGTTCATCAGCACACTGTTTAAGTAAAATGGGTGGAATTTCGTCAATTCCATAGCTATATTTGGTTTTTAGGTGTTTAAGTATGCCATTTACTTCGGACAAATCTACCGGGCGTAGGTACATATAATTCTCGGTCGGGTTCAGTACGGGCCGGCCTGGCGGCGCTGGTCCACCCGGCTCCCCCACCATCGAGAAATACTCATTGAATGCATTCGCGACTAACTTAGGCTCTGACGTTAGGTTATT
The DNA here is from genome assembly GCA_018467065.1 of Ephestia elutella. NCBI lineage: Eukaryota > Metazoa > Arthropoda > Insecta > Lepidoptera > Pyralidae > Ephestia > Ephestia elutella. Next base: position 16,169,760 of record CM031566.1, read on the forward strand.
ATGGACATTCAGTTCTATGTTTTGATTCCGATCCTTTATATTTTTATTCGTTCTTTCTTTTATAATGTTCCACATTGTCATTATAACATTTTTAGAATGTTTAACTCGATTTATATATTCCAGCTTTTTTGATTTAATAACCGTTCTTTTTAAGATTGTATTGTATTTTTTATAAAAATTTTTGAGAATGTCACTGTTTGAGCTATTTATTAATATTTTTAGTAATCTTTTATTTTTACATGAAGTTTTTATCCCTTTTGTAAGCCAGCGTTTTTTCTTTGGTTTAATTTTAATTATTCGTTTAGGAATGCCAATATCGATGTGTCAAATTTAAATAAAAATAAATAGCTACTAGCCAGTAGCTTCGTACTAGTGATCGTAATTACGATAACCCTCATTGAAATTAATAATATCATCCACAGGCACCTCGTCCCTTAGTGACCCGATCATGTTCACGACAGCCGGCCAAGAGACCGGAGCAGCGGCTGCGCCAGTCACGACATCTGGCACCGCCTCAGCCGTGGGTCTTGCCGTAGCTTGTATCCTAGTCGCGGCGATACTGTTGGCCGCTGGATTTTACTATCGGCATAGAAAGGTGGGTTTTATTTTGAAATATATTCTCGTTTTCGGGTTAGGCAAATACTAATAACTAGAAAATATATTGAAATTAAGACTTTTGAAGAAAATATTATAACTGTTTTATGTACTTAGACGATATTGTTATGAGCGGTAATGACTTGGAATGACATGAAATTCTTGATTGTTTTCAGAATCTCCGACTGAAGGCACAGGGTGGCGTGGCCTTTGAAAACCCTAGCTACCTAAGGGAATCAAATCCTGATACCATTGTAAGGAATGTGCGTATCATCTTTTCACCGTGATAAGACTATTAGGAATCTCTACAGTAAACTTATAACAGAAGCTCAACTAACAAGGATTCTAATTGATTTAAAACTTTTGTCCAAAATAAGCTAATTCACTATGTCATTCTTTTACCAGGGTGCTGTACTAAACGGAAACGCCAACAGTGGAAACGGAGTAGCAAATGGAGTATCAAATAGTTCCGCGTGGAGACAAGAGACACTTCAGAATCCCGGCACAGCCATCCCTTCAGCCCGGGAAGTGGACCCAACGTTGTATGAAGAGTTGAAGCTCGGTCAGGACGGCGCCGGCTTCAAGAGACTGAAGCCATAGCCCGAGGTGGCGCGCCGCTCACCGCTGCGCTCCCCGCGGCTGTCGTCGCCGCGCGTGGCGCCGCGGTTCTGAGCGTCGCGGCCTCGCGTGGCTTTATATATAGCGCCGTCAGCGCTTTACACAGTATTCTCCTCTCGCTCGCACTCATTACTTGACTATATTGAAAGAACGGTGTAGCTCTATTGATATGCGATTGCAATATATGTCTTTTGCTAATTCTGTACCGTAAATTGAATATGATCAAGCTGAGGGTGTATGTACCTGTTATTGTGTATCTTTTAAATACTAAGTTTCCATATGTGTCCACCACGATTGTGCATTTGTTTGAAATATGCGAGCGAGATATTTCGAGAATGTATATATTTCTACAATAAATCACAAATAAATTATGTACAGTAGTAATATAATGCAACCGGTTGGATACGCTGCCATAGCGGAGTGTAGAAAAAATTATTAACAGTAACATACTTGATGTGATTTTAACCAAAAAAAAAATGACTTCATGTACTTGTCATTTCATGTAAATATAGTTGGAAGCAGTTTGATTCCAAAGGACAAAAACTGGATGACGTTAGTCTTTTAACGTGTAAAATAATAATTTGTAGTAATCAATCATATTTCTTATCTGTATACTGTCTATAATTTAATTAGAGTTATTATTATTTTATTATGACAAAGCAATAATATAAAAAAATAAATGTAATTCTTAAAACGTGGCCTGTGGTGTGGCCCTAGAATAGCACCAACCCATCTCTTCCCGTGGGTGTCGTAAGAGGCGACTAAGGGATTTAAAACACCGGAGGATGGGCAGCAGCATCTTTCCGCGTACTATGCCATCACACTGCGATCGCCAACCCGCCTGCCAAGCGTAGCGATTACGGCAAAACCCCCCATTGGGGAGGCCTTTGTCCAGCAGTGGACGTCATTAGGCTGAGAGAAGATTCTTAAAACGAATAACGACTAGTTAGGACACTAACGCCATCTAGTTTTTAGCTGGGAACAAAGTTGTTAATGAGTAATTTTTAGACCCCGTAGCTCCACCTCGAGTTTACAGATATAATTAGGTCATTCTATAACAAAAATGTGCCTTCAAATGATTTATGAAGTAGTTAGTATAGTAATAGTTTACCTTTTGGCCTGTAAAAATGTACCTAATGTAAATAAAACGCACATTCCATGTAACTGTATAAGTTACTTATCTTCTAAAGAATACCAAATATCGAGGTACCTGCATCTGACATTTTTCTGATAAAAGTTTTTTATTATAGATATTCAGTTTATATCAATTCACCATACAAAGAACAAATTACAGTTCACCTCATAAGCTAAATTAAGAATAATACATATTATTAAAATATAATGTCAATTGTCCTGGAGTCATTATTTAATATATAAAAAAATACAACAATTAAGATGCGGACACCTCGTTAAATATATCTTAGTGAAACGGGTTTCATTTTTTTTTTACCCAACTGGCCCACCAGTTGTTAGGCATATCAGTTACCAAGGGAAGGAGTATCAAAGGATTTCTCGTTTTGCTATACATTGCGGCCTTTTAGATATCATTGTTAATTCCAGGGCAATGTATACTAAACGTGGAATTGGATGGAGAATAAGGCTTCATATCAGCGTATTTGAAAAAATAAAATTAAAAGGAAAAAGTAATTGAAGAATCTCAAAGAAAACAAATTCAAATGCTCTCAATTTTTTTGTACGCTTACGAAGTCTGTTGAGAGATCACACTATGTATAATTATTTTTGCTTAATATTTTTTTTTATTCATAATAAAAACTTCAACCGCGTGTTAAGTCCATTTAGATTCAAATATTTTCTTCTGTCTTTAACGCCACAAAACATTATTATTTTAAAAGTTATTAGAGCTGTTGATTTTTTTGTGAGTAATACAGTATGAATATAAAGTCAACAGTTATTATAATTACGTATTGCATATTATTTACTTACATGAAATGTTTTTGCTACAAAATTATGACCTATATTTTTATAACAAATATATTGTTATTCAGAAATTCAGATCTCATTTGGATACTCCTTTGAAATTATAAGTTTTTGTCAATAAATGCATAGTGTGACTAAAAATGTATTTTTGCTCAGAATTATGAGGACTATTAGGTCTTCTTGTACTAATGATATAATTTAGATAAGAACGAATGTGATTAGATTTGTAAATAATATTGATAAAAAAAGAAATAAAAAGACAAATATTATACATTTTGTTTCATTATGATACCTGTTTTTAATTTTATCTTACTATCAGATGATCCGCTTTATAACTAAATGAACCAAACATTTCTTATAAACGTCTGGAAAAACAAATCTTACAAAATAACTGGTAATGAGAAAAGTTATGGAGTTATGAACTAACTGAGACGGCGAAGGTAAAACAAAATCCCTTATTCAGCTTGTACAACTACCGTAACTTGGATAATATTTTTATCAAGTCAGCACTTTTCTGTTTTATAAGTTTTATCCATAAAGTAAGGTCTTCATTTTCAAGAGAAAATATATGTAGAAATTTTTGTTGTACAATACCTACATTCTAACAAAATGCCTACATTTCAATGATTTACATTTATATTTTAAAAAGCAGAGTTTCTTTTGTACCAATTACGATGACAAAAAGAACTTGCCCATTAACAAACTTCCAAACAAATTGCTTAGTTTGTTCCGTTCCGAGTATTGAAGTAACTTGGTTAATAATATTAAAAATATTTTTGGGGAGGCTCTTAGACTAACAAAAAAACAACTTTTTATCTTACGTCATACTTATTTCAAGCGCACTTAATATACAGTGACCACATTATCGGCTACGAGCGTACTACGTCGTATAGGGATGCCCGATCTGAATCGATCTTTTAGAAGATCGATTCACGGCAATACGATCTTCCGATTTTTTGAATCGATTTTTCAGGATGCGATCTTCACTTAGATCGTATGCCTGGAAGATCGAATCTGATGAAAAAATCGTATCAATAAAAAAGGAACTAAAGTTAAATAAATGTTATTAAAGTTATGATCTATGCTTACACTAACATTGGACTAGGAAGAATATATTCTATCTACAACAAAGTAAGATGAAACTTTATTAAAGTAGTCTCGGGTTACCTACGACTGCGGCGATTATGAAATGAAGGTATGCATTAATATTTTGTTTATTTTATACCGCCGCCAAAGAATATTAATAGTACAAGTATTGTCGCAAGATCATCAGAATAATGTTTTTTGTTCATTGTTTATAGCATATATAATTGAACAGTAAGAGATTTAGTTTACAACTATATGGCCGAACTGAGTACTTTGGCGTTAAAATATTTGACAATCGTAGCAACATCGGTACCTTCAGAACGTCTGTTTTCTCTAGCAGGCAACACTCTAACTGATAGCCGTACCTAATAGGTTAGACCCAGTACATTTGTCAAAATTGCTGTTTTTAACAAGTCTAGATGTGGAGAGTTGCGGAACCTGTAATTCAATTATCATATTATATTATAAATATAAAGAGAAATACATCATAATAAATGCAATTTCGCTGTGTTTTTATTATTTTCAATCAATTTGATACGATCTTCCAAGATCGTATGAGATCGATTCAATGCCATACGATTTGAATCGTGGATCGATTCACGGAGTTACGATCTATTACGATTCAAAAGATCGATTCAAACCAAAAAATCGGGCATCCCTAACGTCGTACCACATTGCTTTCAATGTGCTACGACGTAGCACGCTCGTAGCCGATTGTCACAAATACACTGTGTGTGACATATATCGGCTACTAGAGAACAAGTCGTCGTCGTAGCACAGAAGCTACAGAAAACAAAGGACTGAAACCATCTCTAATAAATTTGAGAGTTCCGTACTAAAATTGTGTCAAATTAAAATGTTCTTTAAGTGAATAAAATAAAAAGAAAAACTAAATATCTTTATTCAATTCAGTTATTTGTTAAAGATATCGAAAGTTATTTTTTTATTTTTTTAGAGATGGTATTATCCACTCATGTTACGTACTCCTCGAAGTTTAGGTAAATTGTACTGGAATATCCGATCTCTGCTAATAAGAGAGGCAACTTTGTAGTTGTAGTACTGCATATTGATATGTCGATATCCACATTTCCATATACGAGCATACAGGGTAAATTTTTATACTAGTCAAATTTTCGCATCAGATTTTGATAATGAAAACCAAAGAAATCAATGTCAATAAATGATCAATATTTTTGCTCTCCCGTACAAATTGATTAGTATGGGAGTCAAGTTAGTTAATAAGTTTATAATTAAAAAGGTCGGTCGCGTCGCTGCACATTACAATGTGCACATTATCGACCATATGACCAACAGCAAACTAGTATCATAATGTACTTATGTATGGTCTTACAGGTAGGCTTTGTACCCCGAACAACACTAATGTGCACTCCCCCACCCCCAAAAAAAAACAATCAATGCCAGAACCACAGAGTAATCATAGTTCGTCACGGAGCCGCATAAACCTTTTATAGAAGTAGAATGGTTTGAATTTATAGCGCGTCGATTCGAGCGTATTATATTAATGAAGACCAGCACGACACCACCACAGAATTAATAAAAGTACTACGTACAGAAAGGAAGTTCCCTGCCCCTTCCGCAATATGGCGTATATACCCCGCGCTTCTCCCCCGTTCACACCCCCGTCGATTTGCGGATTGGGACCTACGACTATGAAAACGCACACATTGACGTGTTCACGGATGTACAGTTTCATTTGTTTCTATGAAATGCTTTCCCTGTGCTTTCACTGAGACAGCACTATCCGTGGCGCCATCATGTATGGGCGCCATACAGGTCTTTCAGTGCCTCAACGGTCATCACGGCGAACTGCCACACTGACGGTCCCGGTTTCGATTTCCCCCGGTCGGGTCAAGATTGAAAATCATCGTTTTCAGATTGGCCTGGCCTAGGATAATTTTCTATACGTTGTTACTGGTAAGTCGACCTACATCCAGTGAGAGGTGTTAGTATTGGTCAAAACAAACTAATTGCACCCCCTATCGCCTTATCCAAAAGTTAACCGTTTCAAAGATATTTAACAATTTTTGTGTTTTAAAAAAAAAAGCCACTTTTACGTAGATTTTGTCTTGTATTTCTTTTTTTTTTATCCTACCTAGTTTTTTTAAATATTTTTATTATTACAAATGTTTGATTAAAACTATTTTGTAAAGAAAACTAAAATCTTTAACAAGGAAATGGATAATTTAGCCTCATAACCCGTATTTTGTTAATAATTTTTTCTATGACTTTCAACTTTAGACTCAATTTTCTCAAAAAAATACTTGTATAAAATATTTATGCAGATATTACAGAAAACATCCGTGCTTTATTGGCTTGACAAAAAGGTATAATAATCAGGTAAAATATTTGTGATTCTTAAAAAAAACCTTGACAAAGTAGGTAAGGGGAAGGATAAGGCGCTTTGAGAAAAAGTGAAAAAATTAATAAAAGGGTAATTAATTGACCTATTTGCTTTCTACCACGTCACTCTTCAGCTGTTTTCTAATTTCTTGAGCCGTTTTCTTTTATAAAAATTATTTATTTAAGGGTTTCTTCATTTAATAGGGAGTTGAATAATCGGAAGAGGCGGTCCTCTGCCATGGCCTGTAAGGATTCCAGTTTGTACTCCATTGGAATACTACTTATTGAGATATATGAAAACGATCGTTTATAAAGATGACTATCCTCTAGCAAATTAAGAAACCCTTATACAGAGTAAGTATTATTTAAGCGCTGAATAAATTAGAAGGCAGCTAAGAAGCGACGTGGTGAAAAGTGAATTAAGAAGTCGAAAGAGTTTTTTTGTATTAGAAGAAGTGGTAGTCATTTTGAAAACGAATTGTTATTAATTATCTCACTTACTTTTTTTCCCTTATATTCATTTTTTTACCTTTTTATCATAGCACCTTATCCTTCGAGAGCTCTGCCTTACCTACTTTGTCAAGGTTTTTTTTAAGAATCACAAATATTTTACCTGATTATTATACCTTTTTGTGAAGCCAATAAAGCACGGATGTTTTCTGTAATATCTGCATAAATATTTTATAATAGTATTTTTTTGAGAAAATTGAGTCTAAAGTTGAAAGTCATAGAAAAAATTATTAACAAAATACGGGTTATGCGGCTAAATTATCCATTTCCTTGTTAAAGATTTTAGTTTTCTTTACAAAATAGTTTAGATTAATCATTCTTAAGTGTAAAAACATTTAAAAAAAAAGTAGGTTGCTTTTCTAAAAAAAAAATAGAAGTCATAATCAACGGAAAAGTGGCTTTTTTTCTAAAAACACACAAAATGTTAAATATCTCTGAAACATTTAACTTTTGAAAAAGGCAATAGGGGGTGCAAATAGTTTGTTTTGACCAATACTAACACCTCTCAACAGATGTAGGTCGACTTACCAGTAACCCTGTATATGTATTTGTTATAAAATATTGTTAGCTGACTGAAGATTTGAAAGAAGAACAAGCTGTCAAGATGAAGCATGAAGCCTTTCAGTCTTGACTTCTTGAGTAGTCTGTGGTAGACTGCATCAGCGATGGGTTGTGATGGTTGATAGTGCGCTTAGCTTTACATAATGTTTATGTGATCTATTGTGTTTCCATGTATAAAGTGTAGAAATATGATCCATGTATTATAAAAGGGGTTTGTAAACATAAATCTACGAGTTTTATTCAGAGTAGATAAGATCAGAAGTGCGATTCGAATCATTCATATTAAAACCGCGCCAAATCACGGATCATTTTTTTCCTTGGAAAATGGAACGTGTTTTGTTTTTCTTAATTATTTGAATTTTCGTGACCATCGCGATTCAATTGTTTTTACGCTGTACGATGTTCTTATTTTTTCTATGGTTTTTATTAGTTTGAATTTTATAGCGCACTTTTCATGTTATTTATTTTGAAGTAAAAAAAAAATATGAATGTTGGATAGTGATAGTGAGTTGAGGTTAACAATTCACTTATTATGAAAATCAATTTGTGCGTAGTATGCATTGTTGCATGCAGATATGTTTTGCAATAGTTGTGGTCGGATATTACTACATGACGGGATCCGTAAAATGAGTTTGATTTTGAATTTACCATCACAACCTTGCGCTGGAAGCTACACGCCACCACTATCAGCGTACGTGGTGTGTTGGTACAGGACTATGGACGAAGTTATTTATGAACTTCGTGATTTTGTACGATGACGGTACGAACAGGATTGTTGGTGTACTTTCTTCTTAGATTCAAGTAAGATCGAAACATTATTACATTTCAAACAAAGGTCTAAATGTGATTTGTTTATTGTGCAGAGGTAGATTGCTTACATTGTGATGATAAGACTAAGATATGATTGAAAAATTGGGTGATCAATGACTGATCATGTCCTACAAATTTTAAACTTCTTTTTGTTCTTTTGTTTTGGCGAATTAATTGAGGTTAGACCTTAAGGTCAGTGATTATTTGATAGCCATGATGCGTGTTATTAATTGAAATAAATTTACCACGTAACGTTTAGTAGTACATACGTATGTAATGCTGTCGATAGTTATCTACCAATGCAAAATTACAATCGAAATGTGTAGCTGAGGTTTTGTCGGTTTAATTACAACAAAAGTGCACCAACTATCAGCAATCCTGTTTGTTCGTCTTGGCGCTGTACAATGTATGGCTTGATACGGCAATAACAACTAATCGCAGAGATTTTGGAAACTCATTCATTTTGATTATTTTGGGCTGATTGAAGTCAGTAAGGCCGAGTGGTAAGAACATGAAAGCCGTAGGGCTTCAATGAAATTGCAAAACTAACGAATATCGTTTTGTTTTGGTCAGTCAAGGTTCCCAAAGCACTTGGAAGAATATCCAGGGATGCGTGACTCTTAAGAAGTCATGCGCGCGCTGCCACATCATCGGTACAAGATCGATTGGTTGGCTGGCTCCTACGAGATGAACTGACCTGAGGCAGCTGCTGAACACATGGTGCAGAAGCAGCTCCTGGCCCCGACAATGTGGCCGTGGCCCCGACAATGTGGCCGTTGACCCCGACAATGTGGTCATTGCCCCGACCTTGTGGCATCTGTTGGCTCCGACAATGCAGCCGTGGCTCCGACACTGTAGCCGTCGACCCCGACAATGTGGTCATTGCCCCGACCTTGTGGCATCTGTTAACTCCGACAATGTAGCCGTGGCTCCGACACTGTAGCCGTTGACCCCGACAATGTGGTCATTGCCCCGACAATGTGGCACCCGCAGCTGCTGAAGACACAATGGCGGAAGCAGCTGCTGGCCCCGACAATGTGGCCGCGTTGACCCCGACACTGTGGTCATTGCCCCGATACTGAGGCACTCATTGGCTCCGACATCGTAGCCGTTGCCCCGACAATGTGGCATTGCTTGACCCCGACAATATGGTCATTGGCCCCGACCTTGTGGCTGCTGCCCTGACATCGTGGCACTTTTTGATTTCCTGTTCTAATGTCATGACATTGTCGTTGACATATCAAATTGTCAATGCTAATGTTATTTTCTTTCAGATATTTAACGCTTGTACTAATGTCATAACATTGTCGTTGACATATAAAATTGTAAATGCTAATGTTATTTTCTTTCAGCTATTTATTAACTGTTTATATTAATGTCATAACATTGCCGTTGACATATAAAAATGTCAATGCTAATGTTACAGCTATTTATTAACTGTCTGTGTTAATGTCATACAACATTGTCGTTGACAGTTTATATCCGTATCTCCGTCAATGCTGATGTTATATGTATTTCCTTTTCAGCATGCTAATACGATTTTATTTCTGAAATGTTAACACTGCTTAATTTTCAGCATGCTATACGATTTTGTTTGTGGAATGTTAATGCTATTTCCTTTCAGCATGCTAAAGATTTTATTTCTAGGATGCTAATGTTATTTACTTTTCAGCATTCTAATACGATTTATTGCTGAAATGTTAATGCTTTATACTTTTCAGTATTCTAATATGATTTTTATCTAGAATGTTAATGATCTATCCTTTTCAGCATGCTAATACGTTTTTCTATCTAGATTGTTAATGCTATTTACTTTCCATTATGCTAATACGATTTTGTTTGTGGAGTGTTCATGCTATTTCCTTTTCAGCATGCTAATGATTTTATTTTTGGAATGTTAATGTTATTTACTTTTCAGCATGCTAATATGATTTTCGATCTAGAATGTTAATGCTATTTCCTTTTCAGCATGCTAATACTATTTTGTTTGTGGAATGTTAATGATATTTCCTTTTCAGCATGCTAATTATTTTTTTTTTTTTTCTCTTTATTTTGGCATCAAACAGTCATTACATACAAAATACTACTTATAACTATGTTCATAACAAAAGACAATGAGTACCGAATTCATTTTGTTTCTGGGATGTTAATGTTATTTACTTGTCAGCATGCTAATGCGATTTTCTTTCTGGAATGTTAATGCTGTTTACTTTTCAGCATACTAATATGATTTACTTTCCAGAATGCTAATGCAATTTACTTTCCCGAATGTTAATGTGGTTTTATGTTCCTTGTATGCTGTGTGTTCAATATTCTGGTCTTGTCCCAATTGATAACTGAATTAGCATTTAGAGCTTTTCCTTTGAAATGAAATAAGTTGCCAATGTAAAAGGTCGATGTTTAACAATTTACAGTCATAATGTTTTCTTAATGTTTTCTTTTTGATCTGAAATGACCAATTTGACAATTGAATGATAAATATTGACTTAACTTACTTTAGTTCGGGGCGAACTCAATTGTGTGATTTGTTTGTTGAAAGGACACTTAAGTCATGACAACAGATGTGTCATGGATTGCGGGACTAACATCACACTGGATTTCTGAGCTAAAACTCCATTTTAGAGCTAATATTCCAGATTTTATAGAAGAATTCCAGAGCTAAAGCTATTCATGTTAAATTTCATAGAATTTCGTCCAGTAGGTAATTTTTGTGTGAAGGAGTTACAAACATCTTGGTACACTTTCGCATTTATAATAATAAGTTGTAATGCTTTTGTTTTGAAGGTAAATAAGGTATTTTGAACTGAGGACTACTTTGACTACCTAGTTCGATGGTGGGTTGCTGACCTAGGGGATCGAACTGATAATACAGCGTATGCTATAAGCCTAAAATGTTATTCTGAAAATAATCAATATTTTTTATTTTATTTTATTATGAAAACATAATAAAATAAATAATAATGTGACGGAAATAGTATTTTTTAATATTAATATTAATTAAAAAAAGGTTGCAGCCTCTCATTTTCTCACACTTTGAATGCCTCACATTAAAGTTGTAAGCTTTTTCGCGCCCGGTACTTTGACACGCGAACACTGTATCCGTGATTTTTTATTCCGTTTACCGGTAAAATGTCCAAATTCAACGTGGAAACTGCTTTCGGTGATATGTCCAAGAAATTGGCAGCGTTGACGGTGATAATCACGACGCAGTCGTCACTGATCGAGGCACAAAATAAGAAAATTGAAGATCAGCAAAGGTTGTTGGAAAGTTTTTTCACCACCATTAGTGAACAAACAAGGGTAATTCAAGAATTATCTGGTAAAGTGGACCAGATAACTCAGCCGAAGAGCGAGACGGAGAAGCCGAGCGGGGTGAGACTTACGCAAGGTGCGAAGGAGAGGACTATAGCGGCGGAGGTTACTACTGATCGCGCGCGCCGCGCTGAGTTGAGATCAAACGCTAAAGGTGCGTCTACATTGCATAAGCGAGTGCAGGTAGTACCGTCGCCGTCGGCTAGTAAACGAGGATCAGATCTTCAACCTGAGAATAATGATATGCTGAGGTCTGATGATATCATTGCCAGCGAAGAGTCTGATCAATGGCATACAGTACGTTCTTCGAGGAGGAGTAAAGGGGCTCAGTCGAAATCAGTTAAGCAGGGTGGAAACTCCCTGATCACTTCTTTGAAGGCTATTGAAAGAAAGAAGTTCCTGCATGTTTGGTCACTTCATCCTGACACTACGGTACAAGCGATAATTGATCACACAGCTCAAATTTGCGGATCTAATGATTTAAAAGTGGAAAAAATAATCCCCAAGACTAAAAGAGATTATTCGTCCTTTATGGTTGGAGTTCCTGAGTCACTATTTGATAAAATAAATAACGCAGATAGCTGGCCAGTAAATGCCCAATACGACGAATGGGTGTGGTTTCGAAGCTCCCGCAAAGATAATGAAAAATAATGATATATCTGTTTCTTTAAAACTGTTCTACCAGAATGTAAGAGGATTGAGGACAAAACTTAAAGCATATTATACTAACATGTTGGCTTCTGGGTGCGATCTTTATGCTATCACAGAAACAAGTCTTCATAGTTCTATACATGACGGAGAAGTTGTACCACCGGGTTACGCGTTACTGCGATGTGACCGAACAGACGGTCGCAAACTGGGAGGTGTGCTGTTAGCTGCATCGCCGCGGTTAAAGTTAAATCGCGTTTCTATCGACAGTGTGGACGACGCCGCGTTCGAGATTGTTTGTGCTACCGTGCATATTGGATATTATGTGTTATTATGTTGTGTCGTTTATATTCCTCCGTCTAGTAATGCTAATGAGTATATGCGATTATTTCATATTTTAGAGAATATTTGTGTACAGTATGTGAATGTATTGGTAGTGGGTGATTTTAATATGTATTCCACAACAATAGAAGTGCATAGCTACTTAGAATATGTGAACGCCTACTGTGGATTCTGGCAGGTAAATAATATTAAGAATATAAAAGATCGTACATTAGACCTTGTTTTAACAACCTTACGCATCAGTGACTTGGAGGTGCAACTGTCTCAAGAGCCTCTGGTTAGCATTGACCTTCAGCACCCCCCGCTGGATATTAATATTAAGGTTACTACGAAATACCGACACAGTTGTCAATCCCCTACTAATCTTAGAAATACTACTAGTGATTTACAGATAGCGAAATTGAATTTTAGGAAAGCAAATTTTTCAAAATTATATATTGATTTATATCAGATTGATTGGAATAAATTATATAACATTCAAAATCCTAGTACAGCGTTAACTTATTTTTATAATACTATTAATAGTGTGATTACTTCATCAGTACCATACGTAACTGTAAAAAAAAACTCTAAACGTAAATATGTTTATCCAGACTGGTACAGTTCAGAATTAATTCGTGATATTAATCAGAAGTGGAGACTTCATAAATTATTTAAAAATACGGGATTGCAGAGTGACTACCAGGAATATTCTCGGTATCGCTCTTTAGTCAAATGTAAAATAGCCGAAGCCTATGAACGTTACCAAAAAAGTCTCCAACTAAACTTTGTAAATGATCCCAAATCTTTTTGGAGCTATATTAAATCAAAACGTTCCAAAAATAAAGTTCAGGTTACAAAGGACGGACAGATACTGAATGAAAGCGAGTGTGCGGATAGTTTTGCAAAATACTTCCAGTCGGTATATAGATCGGAGCGGCCGATGCTGGACCCGCGCTCGGCGGAGCGCGCGGCAGGCGCGGCGGCCGGCTCCGCGCGGGTTCACGTCGGTCAGCTGAGCTTGCGCGATGTGCGGACTGCGCTTCAGCATCTCAAGCCCAAACAGTCAGCGGGTCCCGATGGTATACCCTGCTATGTGGTAAAAGACTGCCGTATGGTTTTAGATGAACCTTTACTTTATTTATTCAATTTATTTTTAAATAGCGGTTACTACCCTGACGAATGGAAGATTACACGAGTTACGCCGGTGCCTAAGGCGGGCGCGAGTACAGATGTGAGTGGTTTTCGACCGGTAGCCGTACCGTCTGCGTTTGCCAAGGTATTCGAGTCTGCATTGCACCGGTCTATTTACCTGCAAGTGAAGTCCCAGTTAACTGACTCCCAACACGGCTTCCTTCCGGGGCGAAGTACAGCGAGCAATCTGCTCACTTTCACGTCTCATTTGGCGCCGGTTATTGATGCTGGTGGACAGGTGGATGTCGCGTACTTCGACTTCCGGAAAGCTTTTGATATGGTGGATAATGACGTGTTACTTGAGAAATTTGCAGCAATGGGTTTCACGCCCCACTTGCTTAAGTTCTTTGCCGGCTACCTGGGTGAACGCAGGCAGTATGTGCAATATGGGGGCTATGAATCTCAACCCTATTTCACTCTTTCGGGGGTAAGTCAGGGAAGCACGCTTGGTCCCTTAGAATTTCTCCTGTTGGTGAATGATCTCCCTGAGGCGGTGAGCGATGCGAAGTGTCTGTTATTTGCAGACGATCTAAAGTTGTTTATGCCAGTAGCAGATATTTCGGATTGTGAGCGCCTTCAGCGTGACATAGATAGGATTGCTGCGTGGTGTCATACTAATAAAATGTATTTTAATGTAGAAAAATGTTGCATCATGTCATATACACGCGTGCGGTCTCCTCTGCAGCACCGCTATGAATTAGACGGCGAACCACTGACTCGCGTCAGTACCGTTAGAGATCTAGGCGTTACAATGGTACCAGAGTTATCATTCCGTAATCATGTAAGCGAAATTTGCAAAAAGGCGTTTAGAACCCTGGGTTTCATTCTGAGACAGTGTAAAGAGTTTCGTGACACTACAGTAATTAGGATCTTATACAACGCATTGGTCAGAAGTCATTTGGAAACAAATGCGGTCGTTTGGAGTCCAAATGAGGCCAAATACGTAGATATGTTGGAAAAAATCCAAAAAAAATTTACTCGTTTTTTGTATTTTAAGGAGCGTGGTGTCTATCCTTTCTATCCGTTGATGTATCCGAGCTTATTCGTCATGGGTATGGTCGGATACAATAGACTTGAGGTGAGGAGGGAAGTCGCTCTCATTAAATATGTACTCAGTGTATTAAGAGGGCAGGTTAATAATCCTGAGCTGCTTGCGAATATGCAGTTGCTAGTACCAAATAGGTATGTGTTCGCGCGGCGCCAACCCGCTTTATTTAATCTCCCGTGTGCTAGAACAAATTTGCTAAAGTTTGCCCCCATGTCACGAGCTATAAGGATTGTTAACGTTATCGCTAATGAAGTAGATATTTTTAATGTTAGTTTGCCGAAGGTCATGGTAGTCGTTCAGAAATACCTAGAAACGCATTGATTTATGTACGTACCTGTACCTACCCATTGAATTTTTCTGTATTACATAATAGTTTTTATAGAATGCTAATAACATTGCTTTGGTGTGTACTGTAATAATGTTATTATGTTTTTTAAATAAATAAAATAAAAAAATAAAAAATTAAGTGACACGAAAATTGTCAAGTAGACGATAAGCCGACAATTAAAAGAAAAGGATCTTTAATAATTTATAGCGGTTTTAATTACGGAAAATATAAATATTTGACACAAGTTCACAATTTGTAGTTGCTGCAAGAAAACCCGTTGGTAAAATATCCAGAAAATTCTTCTGGTAATACAAATTAAAATCATATTTAAGTAGATTACGAGTTTAACCCTTGAAATTAAAAGATTTCAAATATTACTTGAGAATGATTTGTTTCCGTGAGAAAGTTTCGCTTATGTTATATACTAGCCTCACCCCGGCGCGGCGCTTCGCTCCCGTAGGAAATTCGGGATAAAAAGTACCTGATGTGCTATTCCCGGTATTTTTCCACCCGTATACCAAATTTCATGAAAATCCGTCCAGATTTTGCGATTGAGTAACAAACATTCTCACAAATTCACATACTCTCATCCAAACTTTTACATTTATATTATAGTAGGACATTTATATAATATTAGGTCCAATTTCACCGATGAAACTAATCGCGATTAGTTGAAGTTAATCTCCGTTTTGCCGAAAAAACGAGTTTAAAGCGCCAGTTTGCATTTCACCAACATCAACTAAACTCAGTTAAGCTAATCTCGGCTTCAAACCAAAACGTCCGATTTCCGCCGTTTAGCTCGTTTAAACGAGTTTAAACAATAGAAAACAACAATCGACACAGGTTGAGGTTATAATACTCGTAATGCGTCAGCCGTCACGTCTTCGTGACAGTTTGGGCAGATGGGTTTATGGGCAGGCGTTTAGTTACTAAAAAAATGTTCTAAAAGCGTTGCCGGTATTGTAAATGTCACAAAATATATTCTTTATGTGTAAATAAATATTATATTTAATTTTAGTTGTAATTTCTATTAAATTGTGGCATGGAAATAAATAAATAAATATCAAAAAAATATAAAACAAGACGCATCACAATTTTTTTGACTATGCGTCATACTTCCGTTTCCGTAAACTGCGTTTTCGTAAACGCGATCAAAATAAGCTGGAGAAATCAATTGGTATGTAATCGAGATTAACGAAACCCTTTAATCTCGTTTAGATAAAACTCGGTTTTCATAAACTCGGATTTCGATATGATCGATGAAATCAGCCCTTAGTAGGATACACAGTCACTTTCCTGCGCTGTAAACTACTATTCGATTCTATATTTATCTTGATACAGACTACTTTTGGAGTTATAGCCTGGTACTAGCCTTCCTTATAGCCTGGTCAGATGACATTGTTTGATTAACGGGAAAACAATGAAGAAATGGCGCGAAAAAAAGGAGACCTATACCCAGTAGAGGCTTTGGGTAGATGTGGGCTGAAATTGTTGATGATGTAATTTCAAGCCGCAATGGCGTGGAGCTTCTTCAGCAAGTACCTGCACTGCGACCTGCCGCGCATGCTGTGGAACGTGACGAGCATGCTGCGGCTGGTGGTGCTCGACATCGACAGCCGGAATAAGGACGGTGAGCTCATATTCGGGACCAACCAGCAGAAAGCGAGGCCGAAGGCCGAGATTCCTGCGGTTAGGCCCTATAAAGTATGTGTTGTAACAGTTCAAATATGAACATGTTATTTCTTCTCAAATTTTTACATGATAGAAAGAGAGAAATTGAACTAACCTTGTCATCTTCAAGAGGTTTTGAACTGAGTCTTTAAACTGTAGTTTTGTTGCATATTACTAGTTATTTAGTAAATTTAATTATTGAAAACGGAAGCGTATTGTTGGCTCCATGAATTGTAAACAAATAAAATAATGTCATTTTGACAACGTTAAGTAATGACACCGAAGGAAAAAAACGTTCCTATTGCAATGATATTATTATTAGTACGCAAAGTATTGAGGGCGTAAAATAATTGTGAAGTTCGTTAGTTAAAGAATAAATATTCGCTTATTGTAATTATTTTAAACATGCGAAGGGTAAATATAGGATTTATTTTAATAGGTAATTATTCGCTGTCATGTGTAAAGGCCACTTGAATTATAGACCTAGTGTCTATGATAGAAAATTTGGTCTATGGTAGAAGTTCCGTTGATATTTGCACCTGTTACATAGTAAATTAGGAGGTAGATTCACACGGAAAAGTGGCGTGATCGAATTGACTACCCAATAGTAGCACAGGGATATCACGTGATATTTTGTCCAAAGTGGAGGGAAACGGATCATTGTCAGTATAGGAATTATTTTGCCATTATTGATTTATCTGTTCGTTTGATTGTAACATTTCGAGATACGGAAAATGGATGAATAGTGGAATTAATCTTGATAATATAGGAAAAGAAGATAAGGATATGATCGGTAACGAGCTGAACTGTTTGGTTTATGTCGATTATAGAGAAAGTAGAATATAATTACTAATTAAGCTAGACTATAGTCAAAGTAATTTCGTGGAAATAGTTATTTTGTAAGAATTATGTATAAAATCATGCTATTATAAGGTATATTTTACATTAACTATTTATATTGTTATTTCGGTGGATATAGGGTTCGGGAGAATAGAATTATTATAGTTGCAATACAGGAAGTAAGGTAGGGGGAGCTTGGAATTTATGGAAGATTCGATATTTTTACACACACATAGACAAGGGAGAGTTGCATAAAACTGATAGGGAGGGTCTTTCGAGGCTTTTTGTCTGCGGTCTTCGGGGGACAACGTTGTGCTGCTGGGCGCCAACCTCACCTCTGTAAGCCGGCGTCATTGAAGAAGTTTATTTTAACTCAAGATAGAAGTAGTCTGCAAGAAAAGTGTTTGGGCGCAAGGTTTCTTCGTGAGGCTTAGGAACGCATATTTCCCCGCGAGTCTTTTGACAAAAAAATACGTTATTGCGAGCTTAAAATGGTAAAATTAATTTCGGTTTTAACGTATATAGTTTAATTTGAAGAATTCACAAAATAAGTAGATTTCCCCAGTAAATTTAATTAAATAATAGAGTAGTTGAGCATTAGCTGCGATTTGACGAGAATATGGGTTTTGCCTGATATCTGCGAAAGTGGATAGAGGGTAGAATTCGTTTCTTGTTCAAATAGATATTTTGATTTGTTTCTTTAAGGGCTATTTGTAAGAACCTTGCGGGGTAGGTCCTGGAGCTTGGCTTTGCAACGTGTCAAGTGGGCTTCTGTTAAGAGAATGCCTAGTTAAGTTGCTTAACTTTACGAAGACGTCTTCATTGATTTCAGAGGGGACGGTCCGAAACCCGTAAAGATCTAATCTTACTGAATGATTTGGAGAATAGGCTATGTATGAAATTTTTTAAAAAGCTTGAAAAATTTATTGGTTGTAGGAATAATATTCCTGATTAGCCTGTAAAAATCTTAGAATTTTATGTTCTACCAATTAATTGTAAAAAAATATTGTTTATAATTCGCTCAAAAATGGCGGAGCTTTTCTGGTTGTAGGAATGTTATTCCTACAACTAAAAAAAAAAAAATATTCAAGCGTTTTCAAAAATTTCATACATTGCCTATTGTCTCATATAGTTAAACCTCTGTTATGGCATAATTCTGTTCCTTCCCAATCAGAATTATCACGTTGGGTTGTTAGAAAGTAGAATAATGAGCTGCCCACTCGGCGTTTTAGAAGCTAGGGGTTTTAACTAAATGTTGGCCCAAAAACCAAGAGTAGGACACGTTTGTAGGTTGATAGGCAGGTAAATTTCTATTAGGGAAGGGAGAAGCTCTCCCGAAGCCTCGTAGCTAGCTGATAGGAGGGTATTCCTTACACCGGGGATACCTAATTAGGGACCCATCTCATTGCACTATGAAATGGTTTAAAATTCTGTAGTTGTCAGGGACTTAGGGACTGATAGGGACTAGAATAGGTCCTTTTTCACATAAATATAGGTAGGGGGTGTTAAAAATGGTTGGTAGGAAATGGCGCCATTTTTAGGAATTAAAACACAAAATAAAACAAAATGGTCAAATAACACTAATAATTAGTCGGTTTATCGTTTATCAAAATGGAGGTATCAAAAGTGTGAATTGAAGGTTCCCAGGAATCTTGCAATTATAGGGCTATTTATAAAACCTATCCAATACCGGAAAATAAGTAATTAACTAAGGAAAAATTGGAAAGTGAAAGTTCTTAGTTGTGCTAATTATGTGTAGAAGTGACTATAGATTCAGTGAGTCTCCAATTAACTTTATCATTATTTACAAATACTGAATGTTGTGGGTAACGGAACGATTCCAACCCCTCTTCCTACTTATTTGACTCAATTTAGTCATGTACTTAATGGATGTTGACTTCACTTGTCTATATAGCTGAGTAAATACCTAATAATTGTTCCAATCTAGTGAATAAAATCATACTCTAATCCTTGTACCGGCCTTGGTCAAATTCCTTGTTGAGAAAGTTAAATTTATTAGTAAAACTATATTCCTTAAAGATGACGAAGAAGACGATGAAGGGAGTCTATACATTTATAAAACTTACAAATAAACTACAACAGTTTGATTCTAGTTGTGTTCAGTGTCTGCTCGAATCTAGATATAAGGCAGTTACCGCCTGTGTGCTAAGTCAAAAGATATTTTAGTACACTATAAAAGGATCTTGAGTAGTTACTCCCACTCACTGGAATATCTGCAAATAACTTCCAAATATTCATAAAGAAATTGATTTAATAAGCATGATTCCTTTGGTTGAGTACAAATAGCTTCTGTTATTGAGTGAATATAGACAAATTCACTAATGATGGTGATAAGTACTGAATCAATCTAAAATACAATGGATCTCAGATTTAAGGATATAATTCTAACCTGAAAATTATATAAACAATAGACAAGTCAAGTTAAATCAGTTTGAGTAATGCTAATCCTCTACTGCACAGGTAACTTACCTATTACCACTTGTTGGTAAACCCACATTATAACTCTAACATAATTAAAGTATGAATACATCACCACTATCCCTATTATTAATTAATTTTAATAACTAACTCTCCTTCAGAGATCAGATTTATCAGTATCCCATTAATGAATTGTAGGTTGAATTCATATATGATATATAGTTAATTATTTAGATTTTAACATAAAAATAAAGATCTCAGCTGATCACAATATATGGGATGAACCATAATTGTGAAAACTGATAAGTCGCTTGGAGACTGTTGGCGCTGATGCCTGGGTATTCTGTGTATAGGATTCTTTGTGTAGCTGGACTGTAATTAAGGTGCTGAATATGGAGAAGATCTTTATTTAACTTTACAAGTGTGCGAGAGGAAGAATGGAGGCTCTTAGGCGAGACGGACAAGACGAGTCAAGATGGCTGAATCCGTTTCCTTCCACCGCCGCCGGCGCCGCCACGTCTGCCCGCATCCGGTCTGGCGGTGTTGCCAGGCTTCGGCGGCAACAGAGACATTTTGTCTCTCCTGTCTGTTTTATTTAATTTTACAAAGACAGACAGACTAAACTATGTTCAGACCTTAGTTATTCATTATTCATATTGAAAGCAAGAATATAATAGCTGAGCATCTGGAGGGAACCTGACCAGTTTGGAGACGAGGGTTACTGTAACATGCGGACGGAGGGGCATGTTTGCCATAGCCAGATCCAGCTAATAAAGCTGAGAATTATCAATTTTGTAGCAATATTTGCATTTTCCATACTTACATATTTTTACCGACCTTAAGAAATACATACTTACTTATATAAACATTTCTAGCAGGGCCTGGCCCATACTAGACCCAACTATAAGCTGAGAGGTTCTATTAAAGCAAATAAAACCATAATCTGTACCATTGATCACATACTCTATACTCACCTACCTAAGTTAAGCGTTAGGAACATACATATGATTGTAGACATCTTTCAAAGTTGTGGTATTTCAAAAGCTGGAAAACCTCATATAATCAATCATTTAATAATTAGTAGCGTTAAGAGTATATTTAAGACAAACCAATAATATAAGTTAGCCAAGTAAGACTTAGTTTTAATTTCTACAGATAGTCCTTAGCATTATCTGTAATTCCTGTAATCTAGATAAGGTTGGTTAAGATATAGACAGTACATAGTAGTAAGATATTTAATCCAGGTAATAGTAAAAGACTCCCGACATTACACTTCGAAAAGATCCAGGGCTCACTGCGGAATACAATCAGGGTACTACACTAGAGAATCACAGGCCAATCCATAATATTACGGGAACTAACATGTAAATTCGTGATGTAAACACACTTCATACTAGGTTTAGGTTATTGTCAAGTTAGGCTAAGGAGAAACCAAATAAGAATAGATAATGAGTAGGTTAGAATAGTTACTTCTGGGTGACGTAACCAGGGATTTAACCATTCTTGGAGACGTGGGTAGGAGGTTAGTTACAGTGTGCAACCGTTCAGACTTAGTAATACAGAATTTAACACGCAATATGTTTCAGGTGTCCACTTTATATTCAAACTGCTGTTCCCTTTCCTAATATTTGGCTTTTACTACGTGTTTCTCTTCTCCGGTCTCTGGTTTGTGCTCATCAGGTAAACTTCAGTTTTTTATTTTATTATTATGTTTGATTATTTCAGTCACCTTTATCTTCTGGCATTGAAATAAAATTATGGTCTCAATCGCTGAGCGGATGTGGTTGTGAAACACTTATGAGATATATACCCGGACTAACATATCTTATCCAGTTATTTCTACGGGAGCCCTTGTATCTATAAACCTTAATCAAATAGTGTCATTATGAATCTTATCTCAGGTGTAGTCAAATCGGCCTGGACAACTACAAATTGGTGGTGCTTTCCCTGGTTATCTCCGCAGAGATAGCCCCGATCAAGTACTGCTACTTATTATGGAACAGGTATAAAAAAAATCCTATGTCTGTCTATGGTCCTATGTTGAATATCCTCCCTAGTTCATCCCTGACGTATTTAAAATCATTTGCAGTTTTGGCAGCTAAGCTGTGGAACACACTAAAGATATTAAAATGGCTCCTTTTATCTTCTTTCAAATCAAAACTTTTAAAATCTTCGCATGTCACTTCGAACATTTAAGCTAGGTAGTCTTTTCTTTATTCCTTTTCTAATTTTCCCATAAGTAGTCATATGTATTATATATGTATTATTATATTATATATGTTAGTATTATTATATTATTTATGTATCATATTTATGTATATACACTAATTCTGATTACCCTTTTCTTCTATTTGTACGTACTTACTTCTACCCTTTTACTGAGTAAATATATCCTCTCAATTTATCGCTGGTTGACTGGAAGAGATCCCTTTATGGGATAAGTCCGCCTTTGTATTTTTACCTTTTTAGTTATGTTAATAGGTTCACTGTATATCCTTAGTACAATAAAGACCCTACAAACAAACAAACAAAAAAATACGTTATACTTAATATAAGTGATTTCAAAAACTTTTCTGAAGATACTCCAAAAGAAACAGTCAGTCTTTGGATAAGAAATTCAACTGATGGAAATGCTATTTCAGGTTGGCTACTAGAGACCTTTTAGATCACTACTTGGCCTGCGACGCACAACTGGACCCCAGCAGCAGGATGGGCAGACACGTCCTCCAGCACATGCGCATTGTGTACAAGAGGGCGGCCTTTTATTGGATATTCATCATTGGCAACGGATCCGTATTCTGCGCAAGACCCCTTTTTCATCCTACTGAGAGGAGAACTATTGATGATAATTTTCCTTTTTATGGTGAGTATCGTTCTATGATACAATTTGATTTTATGATTCAAATATCCCGGGACTTCATCTCCGAATTTTATTGAGATAGAAAGTACCCTTATACCAAATTTCATTAAAATCCGTCCAAAAACGTACGTTACGGGACGAAGTAACTAACATTATTTCAAATCTTAATAATCCAGAATCCTATCTTTATTATTATTTTTTTACGTTGCAGGCCTGGAGCCTACTACAGAATCTCCCAATTACGAATTGAGTATATTATCCATGGTATTAGCTGTAATCTTCACTTCATTCGTTATAGCCCAGGTCAACGTTCTTCTACTTACCATAGTAGGCTACACCGAGTCTCATTTGATAGCTATGAGTTCCGAACTTAGAACTCTTTGGGATGACGCTGAACAGTATTGTGAAGATGTCAAAAATAATCCTGGACCAAGTAACGATGTTGATGATAAAATAATCAAGAATTTTTATGTTAGAACTAAACTCAGAGATATCAATCGTTTTCACGTGATCAATATAAATTTGATAAAAGAAACTCAGAGTATATTCCAGAATGCATTTGCTGGAGAGCTGCTTGTATTGATAGTCGCTCTCATCACAGAGCTGCTAGGCGGTTTGGAAAATACATACATTCAGATACCTTTTGCGTACATTCAAGTGGGAATAGAATGCCTAGCGGGGCAAAAATTGACAGATGCAGGCATAATTTTCGAAAATGCAGTTTATGATAGCCAATGGGAGAATTTCGATGTAACCAACAGAAGGACTATTGTGTGTATGTTGATGAATTCTCAGAAACCCCTAAACTTGACTGCCGGCGGCGTATCTATCATGAACTTTGAACTGCTGATGAGGATCAATAAAGGTATTTATTCTGCGTATACCACGCTGCAAACAAAATAAGGAATTAACATATCTTTCCTTACGAGCCCTTAGATTATACCTATATGTCATATATAATTAATATCCTAATTAATGTTGTACATGTAAAAGTGAGTTTGTTAGAATCCTCCTCACTCCTTCACGTCGGAATGGAGTGTTGCATCCACGTATTCTCTTTGTATAAGTATTATCTAATAGTATACCTAGGTGGGATTGTTGAAGTGGAAGAAACTTGTTGCAGCAATTAAAAGTTTACACATTGTTAAAAAAATAAAGCAATATTTTACTGATTAGAGGGATATACACTTTTAAAAAAGAATCCGGTAAAACTGACACTGATTTTAAACATTACTGTTGATCCACTTTAGAAATACTTAGATTGTTTATAAACAAAAGTTAGTTCTGTATCTGAAATATTTAGAATAGGTACTGTCACAATATACTTACTACACCTACTATGCGAAACTAAATAAAATAAAATAAAAATAAAATTCTTTTATTTCAAGCAGAACCCATAGTGTTTGTAACAAAGACAACTTATAACTA
This sequence comes from Ephestia elutella, assembly GCA_018467065.1. Taxonomy (NCBI): domain Eukaryota; kingdom Metazoa; phylum Arthropoda; class Insecta; order Lepidoptera; family Pyralidae; genus Ephestia; species Ephestia elutella. The sequence goes on from CM031566.1 coordinate 16,194,327, forward strand.
TGATATGTTAGTATTTTGTCTGCATCAAAATTTGTTGATAGTTTGGTATCTTTGACTAGGTGAGAGTCCAGTGCTGCATGACAGCACCGTCCACATCCAACCTAGTCGCAACCGTTTCAACCAAACTGTTGGCACTTTACCGCAATCGGTGAATCAGGGATGCAGTACGCTTTCTTATGATTGCTGACAGACTGTCAACATCAGCTTTAGCCAGCATCCCCGAAACACTACAAGAACGGCGCAGTCCCATCAATACCCTTATGGGCTAGGGTTGTATGTTAATAAAACTGCCTAGTCCATCTAAATTTTATATTGGCACCAGTGAGAGAAGAGTACATGACATTGCGCAGCAGAAGAAATCCTGTCCTAGCGCGCAGGTGGAAAAGACAAAAGTAAAGAGGTAAGTATATACATAGATAAAAAGTATTTATATGAAGGCACGCCACATCACCCCCCTCCTGAGGCCGTCCTAGGACGGACGATAGTGGGCCAGAGGCTTGATGATTCTTCCGGAACGCGTCCGGTAAAGTTTACTATCTGCATTTACATTTCTGTTTCTAGATTGCTTTTCAGCGCTTTCATCTTCCTTTTCAGGTAATGTAGCTGTCTTTTCTTTTTCCTTTTCAGGTCTCTCGTTTTTATTTTTCGATGCAGTTTCCTGAAACACTGGAGCGTCGTTGGCGATCAGGTAAGCTGGTTTAATTCTGTCAATGGAAACATTTTGTTCTTTTCCAGCTTATAAACTTTTTCTTGTCTTTCTAGAATCTGGTAAGGTCCTGAATACGCCGGCTGGAGCGGAGGTTTGCAGGTGTCATCCCGTAGATAAACATGAGTTGCTGTTTTCAAATCATTAAAAATGAAAATATTTTTGCTACAGTGTCGAGATGCTGGCACGGGGCGTATATTATCTATTATTGAGCGGAGTCGCGCGATAAAATCACTCATGTCAGTTGTCGTTACTGTACTAGGATTGAAAAATTCTCCAGGTAGCCTTAGCGTCTCTCCATAGACCAGTTCGGCTGAAGAAGTTTGCAAGTCTTCTTTGATGGCACTTCTGATTCCAAGAAGAACCAGTGGTAATGACTCAGTCCAAGTTGCTGAGTTGTGGCACGTGATTGCTGCTTTGAGCTGCCTGTGCATTCTCTCTACCATCCCATTGCATGCGGGATGGTATGCAGTGGTTCTCTTATGTTTGAATCCAGTTATATCCGATAAATATTTGAATAAGTTGGATTCAAATTGTTTTCCACGGTCCGTTATGATCTCGGACGGGCATCCAAAACGTGAGATCCATCCTTGAAGCAGCGTTTTCCCGACAGTTTCTGCTGTCATATCAGCTATGGGAAAAACTTCTGGCCATCTCGTGAACCTATCCACCGCTGTTAAGCAGTAGCGAAAACCATCTGATATGGGAAGAGGACCGATGAGGTCGATATGAACGACCTGAAACCGAGCTTTGGGAAGACTGAATGTGCTAAGAGGTGACGAAGTATGTCGAGTGACTTTCGAAGATTGACACGCGTGACATGCTTTGGTCCATTCTCTACAATCTTTTCTCACCCCCGGCCAAACGAAACGTTGAGCGACTAGATTTGCAGAAGCTTTTGCGCCAGGGTGACTGAATGAATGTATATTCATGAAAACTTGCCTTCTAAATGACTTGGTTACAAACGGTCTTTCGCTTCCGGTGCTGATGTCACAGTAAATGGGAACATCAACTCCGTCCAACTGAACTTTTTTGAGTCTAAGCGCTGTTTCTGTGCTATCCAACAGGTTCAAAAGTTCTGCGTCTGATGCTTGGGACTTCGCTAGAGCTGTCAGATCTATGGGCTGTGCTATCTCATCTATCCTTGATAAGCTATCCGCCACCACATTATCCTTGCCTGATATGTGTTGTATATCTGTGGTAAATTGAGCGATATAGTCCAAGTGCCTGAATTGGCGTGGCGAACAGTTCTCTTTACGGGACTGGAACGCAAAACAAATAGGCTTGTGATCCGTATAAATAGTGAAGTGACGGGCCTCCAGCATATGACGGAAGTGTTTGATGGCTTCGTAGATGGCAAGTAGTTCTCGATCATAAGGAGAATATTTCTGTTGAGATGGGCTCAACTTACGAGAGAAGAAAGCCAAAGGTTGCCAGTCACCGTCCTTCAACTGCTGTAAGACAGCTCCAATCGCCATGTCCGACGTGTCCGTTACCAATCCCAATTTTGCTTCCAGGTATGGGTGAGCCAAAAGAGTTGCCTGACAAAGACTTGATTTGCATTCCTCAAACGCGTTCAGAAGACCTTCAGTTAGATTAATAGGAGATGAACCTTTGACTGAGCCTGCCAATAGCGCATTTAAAGGGGCTTGTATCTTCGCCGCTCCTGGAATAAATCGTCGATAATAATTGATCATCCCGAGAAATCTACGGAGTTCCTTGACATTCTTGGGGACTGGATATTCCTTAATGGCTTGAGTCTTTGTATCGAGGGGTTTTATACCATGCGCAGAAACATTATATCCTAAAAAAGTGACTTCAGATACTCCAAATACGCATTTCGATGTGTTAATGACCATTCCAAATTTTTGAAGTCTTGTGAATATTTGCCTTAGGTGTTCCATGTGGCTTTCCTCGTCACGTGAGCAGATAAGAAAATCGTCCAAATAGCAAAAACAGAAATCTAGGTCTCTAGTCATCTCGTCAACGAATCTTTGGAATGTCTGACCTGCATTTCGAAGTCCGAAGGTCATGTATGGGAATTCAAACATCCCGAAGGGCGTAGTGATCGCCGTTTTTGGAATATCCTCCGGGTTTACTGGAATTTGGTTGTAGGCTTTTACCAAATCAATGGTGCTGAACACCGTACAACCAGATACGTGATGGGTAAAGTCCTGCACATGTCTTATGGGATATCTATCCGGAATCGTGCGGGCATTGAGCATCCTGTAGTCGCCGCATGGTCGCCACCCGTTGTCCTTCTTTGGAGCTAGGTGTAGCGGCGATGCCCAGGGGCTCTCCGACGGTCGAGCAGTTCCATTCTTCAGCATAGCTTCGAACTCTTGTTTGGCAATTTTCAATTTATCCGGCGCTAATCTCCTTGGGGTACATGAAACTGGCGGTCCTGGCAGTGTCCGTATGTGATGAACAGTTTGGTGCTGTGGGATCCGCTGTGTGCCTGGAGGTCGGGTAATTTCCGGAAAACTGCTGAGCAGTTTGTGGTATTTTGAGTCGCCAAATATGGTTTTCACTGAAGATATGCTGATCGTAGAAGTCGCTATTGCCGCTGATGTCGATAGTGATGTCTTGTTATCAATTAATCGATGATTCCGACAGTCCACCATTAGATTATAGAAGGAGAGGAAGTCTACTCCAATGATAGGCTTAGTGACGTCAGCCACTATAAAGCGCCAGGGGAAATCCCGACGAAGACCAAGGTTGAGGTCCAGGTGAACGATGCCATAAGTCGCGATGGGCGTCCCGTTTGCTGCAAAAAGTCCAAACGAGGTACGATCTCGCCATTGTTTAACTGCAGAACGAGGGTAGACGCAAAGGTCGCTGCCTGTGTCGATTAAGAATTGCATTTTAGTCCTGCGATCTACGACAAACAAGCGACTGTATGAGGTAGGGCAATCATCTGTCGCCATCAACGACCGCCCCTGGAGTTTTCCGATTGGTAGTCACATGGCTGTTGACACGTCTTTGCTCTCTCGCCGTACTTGTGATGGTAGAAGCATACTGGGAACTTCCTATAATTGGACTGGGATCGACGTCCGCGTTGGTTTGTAGAACTGCGTGAGCGCGATCTTGATCTGTTGTTGTAGTTGTCCCTCGGTGAGAGTGCCTCCACCTTACGTGTGAGCTCGGCTATCTGTTGAGCCATCTTGGCTAATAAGGAATCTGACGAAGAGTCGGTCGCAGCAACGTGAGGTGATGATGGCACGAGTTCATGCACTTTATCAGCCAAGTCAGCCAATGCCAGAAGTGACGAGTCCGCCTGCGATGCGATGACGGTTTGGAGATTACTAGGTAAGCGACTAGTCCAAATAGTCCGCAGGAAATCCTGTGGAACATTCGGTCCGGCGAGGTGCTGCAAATGCCGCAGGAATTGCGATGGGCGACGGTCACCCAACTCCTCATGCATGAGGAGCTGTTTTACTTCCTTCTCACGCGATGCGGACAGTCGTTTTATAAGCTCCGTTTTCAATCGCTCATATTTACCTCTTGCAGGTGGTGAGATAATGACGTCCTTAACTTCGGCGGCGTATCTTTGGTCTAGCTGTGCGATGACGTAGTAATATTTTGTTTCGTCGTCTTTAATTCCAGATAGTACAAAATTTCCTTCAATTTGGGCAAACCAGACATTGGGCTCTTCCGCCCAAAACGGTGGAAGCCGTACGCCGACACGAAAAACATCTGATGATGACAACGATCCCTTTGCCGATTCTGACCCGGCCACAGCGTCATCAAACGTATCATTGTCGGACCGTGGGAGCTCACCTTTATTTTTCACATTTGTGTCATCTTGACAACCCTCTTTGTTTTTCAACATTGTATGCGAAATAAAATTTTCTCACTGCCTTTCCTTACTTGATAATTAAGTTGCGGATGGTGCTCGTGCTCCTTTTTCGGGGTCACCAGTATGGGCTAGGGTTGTATGTTAATAAAACTGCCTAGTCCATCTAAATTTTATATTGGCACCAGTGAGACAAGAGTACATGACATTGCGCAGCAGAAGAAATCCTGTCCTAGCGCGCAGGTGGAAAAGACAAAAGTAAAGAGGTAAGTATATACATAGATAAAAAGTATTTATATGTAGGCACGCCACACCCTAAAAGCATTGTTGTACTAAGAGCGCAGGGCCTTGTATGCTGTTTGGGTATAATCTGTCCAAATGCTGCACGTGTACAGAGAGTTACAAAATGCTTTGGAAAGCGTAATTTTTACCTGTTTAGTATATTGGACAAACATTCGAGCTATCATATTAATATGACAGCTCGAATGTTTCCCAATGTACTACACAGGTATTTTTTGGACGGGCGACATCGACGGATTGATATGGATGCTTTCGGTAAAAAGATCTTTGAATGATACCCAATTATTGCAATTTCCATGAAACGTTGGAATTTCAATTTTTGGTATTGATTTCTCCATATGTGCCACTGACCACATCTTTTTGTTAATTGCTTTTTTCATCTTGTTAAATTCCATTTCATAGGTGGAGTACGCTTGATCATATTCTTGGTTACGACCTTCCAACTCGCTGTCTAGATCCCAATGCATTATGTCAATGGTAGACCAGTGGGCCTGTAGGGTACGTAACAAGTCCTCGAATTCCCATTTTTCCGATACTGAATCCAAATCGATACCTAGTTGTTATGTTAAGTTGAAACGCCTTGAAGTTGCTGCTTTGTTTTTTCAGCATTTCTTCAGTCTTGCCGAATGTTCCTGAGGAAGTCTTGATGGTTGTTGTAGAGGCTGAAGGTTGACGAGTATCAGCCTTACCCGTAAAAGTTGGTGGTTTCAATACCGGGGTCCTGGGCCTGTCTGCTGCTGTTGGTTGATAATTTTGGATATGCGACCTAATTAACTCGTATCTTTCTCTTACTCGACCTAATTCGTTTGATGTAAAATAACTATGAGACTCATTACCGAACTCCAATAACTTATTATGATTTGTTTCAAATTCGTGAAAATAGCTATCGAGAATAATATTCTGATTTAGATATTATCTAGCCTACGTTGCAGATATTTTGGTGCTTTACGCTCCGGAGAGTCCTTTTTGAAATTGCTATATACGTGCTCAATAGCGTTTGAAATTTGATATTGATTGGCAAAAATATCATCCATGGTAGTCATGATGAAAAGTTAAAATAGAAAGAGACCTTACTTGATAGATCTGGTAAGTGGTGTGGTAAGCGGATGTGTCACGCGCACAGTACCAGATGAATAAGGAAGGCCTTGGTGCCCCCTTTACTTGATATTGTCCGGAAACCTTGATAATCCGGGTCTTGATAAACACGTGGGTCTTGATAACCACGTGGTTTAGTGCACTGCTTCCAATAGTCGCTGAGCGGAACCACTAACGCGTTTTAAGTTCACTGAAACTTGACACGTGAGGTCCCGCTTTTTGATAAAGCTCGAAGGACCAATGTTCGGGTTGCCGAAACTACACCGAAACTAAGATGATGATTAATGATAAACTTGATCAACTGATAAAAGATTGATGATCAGCTCACGCAGTCACATATTGTTTTATTTACCTATACAAAACACCAAGTATGCTAGTAATACATTTTTGCACAGAGCCTGTAACAATTATAACAAATTATTTTATGAATTAGATCCTTTCTTAAACTCTGTTGCTATTTACAGGAATAAATTAAGAGAAATTATTGTTAACAAACACGATTAGTTGTAAGTTTAAACCGTCACTTTAAACTTTTATTTTTCTTCTTTAACCGTTTTGTTGAATTTGATATGTTTGCTTACCTGCTCAAGCTCAATGTGAGTTATTTAATAGAGGAAACTTTACTGATATATGTATCATCATGTTATTGTTACTTATTTGTGTAAGGCTATTGTTTGTTTCCCAAATACATAAAATAAAAAAAATAAAAAAAAATATAAATTTGATGATGTATAATAAAACATCATCAAAGATGTATGACGCGCGGCGCACTTGATGACCGATAGCGAACTGAGTATAAAATTGAATAGAATTGCTGAGTTAGGTGAAAATGCTGACACTATACGATGCTAGCTCGTACACCTAACACACAAGGCTCTACGCTCCCATTCTATATCAAGATCACCTGTGAGCGACTCAGTGACCCAGTGTCCTAGATATTTAAATTTCTGCACTTGGTTCTAGGGCAATGCCACGAAAAGCAACGACGACGTTTTAATATTGTAAAAAAAGTGCATTAGAGGAATTAGGGTTTGAACGTCCATTTTCCCCGAAAGACCACATCCCTTGAAAGGCCACATCCCTAAAGGGCCATTTCGTTCGAACGACCACATACTTGAAAGGCCACATTCCTCGAATGACCGTAACCGACAAGGGCCACATCCTTTGAATTTACTTATTTCCACATTGAGCTATTTGCAACATAAAACAAGGAGACTCATGCAAACCACACTTCAAAAATTAAAAATTCTTACATTTCCGTCACTGTACATTTTCGGAGTATCACTTTGCACATTTCAAGAGGGTAGAAAGTCAACGTCGCTCCGATAAACTTTATCCTATAGCAACAAGAACTGTTTTTATACACAATAGTATCTACTGCAGTGAAACTTGGGTTTCAAAATAAAAGAATCACTGCTTAGAACACGAGTATAATTTTTGAACTAAAAAAAATTGGACCAATGTCCTTTAACAAAAAATTAATTGGACACACCAAAGAAATAAAAATAAAAGAAAGGAAAATTAACAACAGGAAAGGAATATTAACAGGTAAAATAAGAAATACATGAATTTGCTTGTTATTTTAAAAAGAAAATTAAATGAGTGAAAGAAATGGATGAAATGATGTATAAAAATTCCAAATCAAAACCGAAACAAAAATTATCCCGACAAAAGGGGGCCTTTAGAATTTAGAGGAGAAAGTTATCACAATATGTTTAAAAAGTCCATCTTAAAAGAACCACAGGCGCCACGGTTACAAACTAAACATTTCGTCGTTCTGTTACTCATTCTCAGGTGCAGGCCGACTTTGCCCACTCTCGTCTAATAAACAGTCTATACAATACATACATGAAATATTTCAGTGCCACTTCATATAATCCTTCTGGTTTTTTTTTGACAACTAGATTCAACTTCGTGCCATCTTTAATAGGATACCCCTGAACGGTCTGATCGTCAGCTTATGTTCTTCCCAATAATAGCAACTTTTGATCTTTAATTGGAATCTTCAGATGTGAAGAAATCTGTCGTTTGATATCCAAAATAGCTGTCGTTGGGAAAGCCTCTATTGTGCATTCCCCACCCTGAAGTTTTTTACCATAAACTTCATTGCTAGAGATCGATACTTGTATGTTAAGAATAATAAAAGCACATTAAAGATTTAATTCTGAATCGATATAGTACAAAGTAGAAATTGAGATAAAAACATGAAAAAGAAAAATCAACTCTCTAAAAAATCTCCATTTTTTCACTCCCATTGACAGTCAGTCAAAAAAATCGAACCACCAGAATTTCAATTTCAAAAACCTTATCATAAAGAAAGAACAAAGAAAAAAGTTTGCGTAGAAATAGAATCACAAACTAAAATAGACTTGACTTTGTAGCGGTGTAACGCTACACTACTCAATGGCACCCAGAATATACAATAAACTACCGTCACAAGTTAGAACATGTAACAAAATTATCGATTTTAAACGCCTACTGTTCAAATTTCTTGTAGACAAAGCATACTATTTATCGTGTACCGTATTTATGTTAACTCTTAATTCTTCTTTCCAAAACTTTTTGCACTACCTGCTGTTTCTACATCACCCAGTTGGTTGACTGGTAGAAAAAGCCCCAGGATTTAAGTCCGCCTTTTACTTTTGTAATAAAGTTAAATAAATAAAAATTAAAAAATACTATTCAGTGGAGGAATACCTGTCTGACTCTGACCGATTTTAATGATTGATTTTATTTACAATATATATTTGATTTATTTAATTTTTTGATAATTGACATGCATTAAATATTAGTTTTTTTTTTAATTTTATTTTATTTTCTGATTTGACTTTGATTTTGTATGCCTAATGGCGCAACATGTAGAACTAAACTTTATTTTAAGACCTATATGTAACTTATGTTGACAAAATAAATAAATAAGGGTATTTCCGAGAACTAAATTAAAAAAAAAATAGTTCCAGATGACTTCATAGGTGGCACTTAGTAAAAGGCGAGACTATACAAAAAGCAAAAATGAACGGAATTGGTATTTTTTTTTAAACAAAACCTAAAAAATACAATCAAAAAGTATCAATATTGTGATTTGTGCAACTGTCAAACTATTAGGTTATTTTTTTTTTCTGCCTCTGGCTGACAATAAAAAGCGCACAATATAGGTACATCCATTACGACTCGGCTTTCAATAAAACGCCATCTGTTGAGACTTATTTATACTGTTTTTTTTTCAAAATATATAACAATTTGGTCACTCCTTACCTATCCTCTCATCTCTTATATATAAACATTTTTATCTAAACATGATTATGATTATTTTGCTGTATCCACAGTAATCAGAATAATATAATACAACAAGAAATGGCATAGCTGCTGTATTGTACCTTAGATTTGCCTTAGAGCATTTAACCCACAGGAGACGTTGCAAGTTCAATCTCATCTGGTTGAATGATTTTTGCTAAGGCGCCATTTCCATATATGTTATAGTGTAGCTGGTCTCTTGGAGCTTTTCATCAGATGTTCCAGATCTTCAATTTTTATACGTCAGCAGAAAATGCTCATCAGGTTGAACGACTTTTGTTAAGGCACCATTTCCATATTTCTTATAGTTTAGCTGTTCTATTATGGTTCTTTATCAGGTGTTCCAGTTTTCAAAATCAATTATAGCCTACATATATGTTGCCCAGGCTTAATAGCTATACAACAAAAAAGTTTCATTCAAATCCGTCCAGTAGTTTTTGCGTGAAACACGTACATACATACAGACAGACAGACAGACAGACAGACAAGAAATTCCAATTTTTTTGCTTTCTATTGTTCTTTTTAAGTGTCCCTCTATAGACAAAATATTTTTACTGTTTTATTATATGTATAGATTTTATTGTAGGTACAGTCAAGAGTCAAAAGTGCAGTCAGAATCTACAAAGCATTATGATCATTAAGGCTAGGCAATAAGGTCTTCAAGGCATGACTGCACTTATGACGCTTGACTGTACCTTGGTACATAGAACTTTTCCCTTTTGACCGCGTTCAACGTCGTGCGATTCGCATCGTCGATGACGAGACTCTCGTCAGCCGTCTCGATCCTCTGGCTATGCGTAGGGATGTCGCATCCTTGTGCATTCTTTACCGAATCTATCATGGGGAGAGCTCTGAGGAATTGTTCGACGTACATAATACCTGCCGCAGGATTCCACTACCGTACCATCCGTCAAAGGTTGAAGTTTCATCCATACCATCTGGATGACTGGCTGTCAACCACATTTATAAGACACTTCTTGCCACGTACGACCAAACTGTGGAACCAACTTCCTGCGGCGGTGTTCCCGAACCGATACGACATTGGAACCTTCAAAAAACGACTACATCTTCTTGAAAGGCCGGCAACACTCTTGTGATACCCCTGGTGTTGCAGTAGTCCATGGGCAGCGGTGATCGCTTACCATCAGGTGACCCGCTTGCTTGAAGACCTTACAAAATCTAAATCTTAACTATATTATTATATCCACTAGCTGCGCCCCGGGGCTTCGCTCCTATGATGCTATACCCGGTATTTTTTTTCTATCCGTATACCAAATTTCATCGAAATCCGTCTAGTAGATTTTGCGTGATTGAGTAACAAACATCCTCACAAAGTCACATTCAAACTTTCGCATTTATAATATTAGTAGGATTACAAGACTTTTAAAGTCGGTTATTATGATAATGTCCACAATTAAATGAAATGATAATATCCATTATTAAGAAATAATTAGATATTGCAGCCTCCACGTTCTCACACTTTTATAGTCCGCTCATAAAAAATGTAAGTTTAATAACATTATTATTTTTAAGTAGACAATAATGAATCGTCCAACAATTAAAATAAAAGTGTCGTATAAATAAATTAAAACTGATAATTATCTAAATAAAAATGCTAGACACAATTTCTTGTTGACTTAGTTTCTGTATACCTGCAATACCCTTAGGAGAGATATAATATCCTTTAAGTTTTGCAGGTAATTCGAACAAGCATTATTCAAGGGTTTTTCAAATTCAGCAGCGCCAAGGATCCCATACTATCAATCCCCAGGACCCCTAAAAATCCAGATTTTTAGGAGTTATCGTGGAAATCAAAACTTAGTTTTTTCTTCGTTTTTTGCTTGTATTATATTATTACTAGCTTTTGCCCGCGGCTTCGCCCGCGTAAATTTCCCAAGGGAACAGTGCTTTTCCCGGGATAAAAAGTAGCCTATGTGCTATTCCAGGTCATTATCTACCTCTGTACCAAATTTCATCGAAATCCGTCCAGTAGATTTTGCGTGATTGAGTAACAAACATCCTCACAAACTCACAAATTCACAAACTCACAAACTCACATCCAAACATTCGCATTCATAATATTAGTATGGATTATTTGTTGCATAGATTTAGAAGGCCTATTGTTTAACTTTTTGTTGTTTAACTTTTAGACACTTATTATTATTATTTTTTACTAGCTGTTGCCCGCGGCTTCGCTAGCGTGAGTTTCGCTTAGATGAAAAATCTTTTTGTCTCCAAACTGTACTATTACTGATAGTAACCGAAACTCCAGTACTCAAAATTTCACCAATTTGGTTATCCCGTGTCCCGCGGAAATATATTAGGTACGATCGTAGTACAGTCGCGGTGTTAAAATGGATCAAAAGTGATATTTCATTCAATAAACGATCTTAGTCTGTTCGTTATCTACATTTTCCCGTGTACCACCGCTCCCACCCCGAGTCCCTCTATGTCCTATCTCGTGTCCTGTCTATTTATACGTCAGTAGAAAATTCTCATCAGGTTGAACGACTTTTGCTAAGGCCCCATTTCCATTTATTTTATAGAGTAGCTGGTCTCTTGGAGTTCTTCATCAGATGTTCCATAATCTTCAATTTTTATACGTCAGCAGAAAATGCTTATCAGGTTGAACAACTTTTGCTAAGGTGCCATTCCCATATATATAACAGTGAAGCTGGTCTCTTGGAATTCTTCATCAGATGATCCTGACTTGTGATTTTTATACGTCAACAGAAAATCCTCAGTTCTTATAGTTTAGCTGTTCTGTTACGATTCTTCATCAGGTGTTCCAGTTTTCAAAATCAATTATAGCCTATATGTTGCCCCTATACAACAAAAAAAGTTTCATTCAAATCCGTCCAGTAGTTTTTGCGTGAAACGCGTTCAGACAGATACTAATTACTGAAGGAATTTTCAAGCGATACGGCAAGTATTAAAAATTACTGCTTTTTGTATGGTGTGTATAACATCTCTCTCAGCCGAAAGACGTTCACTGCTGGACAAAGGCCTCCCCCAAGGATTTCCATAACGACCGGTCCTGCGCTGCCCGCATCCATGCGCATCCCGCGACCTTCACCAGGTCGTCGGTCCATCGAGTGGGAGGCCTGCCAACACTACGTTTTCCGGTTCGTGGTCGCCACTCGAGAACTTTTCTGCCCCAATGGCTAGATAGCCATTATTATCGCACATAGCTCGTAGAACAGATGTTCTACGAGCTATGTGCCCCGCCCTCTGCCACTTAAGTTTCTCGATTCTGCGGGCTATGTCGGTTACTTTAGTTCTCCTACGGATCTCCTCATATTTGATTCGATCACGCAAGGAAACTCCGAGCATAGCGCGCTCCATCGCCCTTTGGGTAACCTTGAGCCTTCTTATGAGGCCCATAATAAGCGACCACGTCTCTGTTCCGCATGTCATTACTGGCAACACACACTGGTCAAAGACCTTAGTCTTGAGACACTGCGGTATTTTGGACGAGAAGATATCGCGAAGCTTCCCGAACGTTGCCCAGCTGAGTTTCTCAAAGTTGGACTTACCTAACTAAACTGTATGTCCCAGGTATACATAATTGACAACAACTTCGAGTGTAGAGTCCCCAACCTTCGGAGGAGTGGGTGCGACACGGATATTAAACATAATTTTCGTCTTGTCCATGTTCATTTTTAGACCTACTTGTTGAGAGGCTCTACAGAGGCCATCGAGCCGATCGAGTCTTCCAAGGTCCTAGCCATGACTACGATATCGTCAGCGAATCGAAGGTGAGTGATGTACTCGCCGTTGATATTGATACAGAGTCCGCCGCAACGTATGTAAGTGGTCTATGGTACTAAAGCCTTTTCGGAAACTGGCTTGTTCGGGAGGCTGGAAGTCGTCAAACCTGCGAGCGAGACGATTCGTAATGACTCTCGAAAACAGTTTGTAGACATGGCTCAGAAGTGAGATAGGCCTATAATTCTTCAATAAGGTTTTGTCGCCTTTTAAAGAAAAGTACCACCACACTTCTGTGCCATGCCGTAGGTGTTTGTCCCTCGAGTATGACGGAATCAAATAGCTTCTGAAGAGCTTTTAATACCGGCGTTCCACCTGCTTTCAGAAGCTCAGCTGTGATTCCATCATCACCTTTTTTTAACTGTTTGAGAGCCATTCTTATCTCGTATAGGCTGACGTCCGGGATATCTTCGGTGCAGGGCTTGAAACCGGTTAATAAAAAACCTAAAAAATAAGTGTTTTGACCTGGTTACGCAGTAACGCTCGGGCCATTACGATCGGAGTGAAAACCCTTTTGAATCGGTCTCGCGAGCGGAAATTACCTGGTTAATCCCGCGCGGGCGAGTGACAAGGACGGGTATATCGCTCAGCGTTTTATCTCACTTACGCATTTGCAAGTCTCAACGTGTAGATTGGTTAGATTTATATCGAGCGAGAGTGAGAAATAATCATAGTTAGAGCGAGATAGAACACGATCGTCGAAAAGAGCGAAATGTTTTGGGTCTTTCCGGTATTTTGAACAGGAACTGAAATGATATCGCGCTTTGAACATAACCAGAAATAATATATGGTTTTGCTCAACCGTAACTGATTTAAAACGCTCTTTTTTTAAATGTATGGCGCATCGAGTGAGCTGGTTTAGAATTTTAACCAGGTTAGCAAGCCCTGCTTCGGTGTAGAGTCGGGTCAATCTGGCTCTTGGATGGATCTTATTCAACTGTAGTGTAGAGTATTTATCAACTGTAGGCTGGTGTGTAATGTTTGCGGTATGACAGCTGTGGTAGATACTATGATTGGTACTCGTATTATTTTAACTGTTGCAACGCGCCACTGCGTTTGGATTTCTATAGCCAGATTTTTAAACTTGCTCTTTTTTTCGGTATAGGGAGCCTGTAAGTTGTGCGTATTATTACTACGTACAGAAAGAAAGCTCCCTACTCTTCCTGCAATATGGCACCCCCCGCACCCCTGCACTTCTCCCCCGTTCGTTTGCGGATTGGGACGCTATTACTATGAAAATCCAAACATTGACGTGCTATTAACGTGTTCACGGATGTACAGTTTCATTTGTAGAAGTAATAGGTATACATATATATCCGTTTCTATGAAGTGCCCTCCCTGTGACATAAGAAATCATTTTCTTACTGAAGACTAGCTCCCTCTTTTTCATAGAGCATTTTGGGCACGTATCTTGGGCTGCAATGGCATGGGGCTTCTTCGGCAAGTACCTGCACTGCGACCTGCCGCGCATGCTGTGGAACGTGACAAGCATGCTGCGGCTGGTGGTGCTCGACATCGACAGCCGGAATAAGGACGGTGAGCTCATATGCGGGACCAACCAGCCTGAGTTTGGGCCCTATAAAGTATGTGTGCAACCGTTCAGACTTAGTAATACAGAATTTAACACGCAATATGTTTCAGGTGTCCACTTTATATTCAAACTGCTGCTCCCTTTCCTAATATTTGGCTTTTACTACGTGTTTTTCTTCTCCGGTCTCTGGTTTGTGCTCATCAGGTAAACTTCAGTTTTTTATTTTATTATTATGTTTGTTTATTTCAGAAATCTTTGATTTCAGTCACCTTTATCTTCTGGCATTGAAATAAAATTATGGTCTCAATCGCTGAGCGGATGTTGTTGTGAACTTATGAGATATATACCCGGACTTATCCAGTTATTTCGACGGGAGCCCTTGTATCTATAAAACTTAATCAAATAGTGTCATTATGAATCTTATCTCAGGTGTAGTCAAATCGGCCTGGAGAACTACAGATTGGTTGTGCTTTCCCTGATGATCTCCGCAGAGATATGCCCGATCAAGTACTACTACTTATTATGGAACAGGTATAAAAAATTACTAAAAATTATATACTTAATATAAGTGATTTCATAAACGTTTCTGAAGATACTCCGAAAGAAACAGTCAGTGTTTGGATAAGAAATTCAACTGATGGAAATGCTATTTCAGGTTGGCTACTAGAGACCTTTTAGATCACTACTTGGCCTGCGATGCACAACTGGACAGCAGCAGGATGGGCAGACACGTCCTCCAGCACATGCGCGTTGTGTACAAGAGGGCGGCAACTTACTGGATATTCATCATTGGCAACGCAGCCGTTTTCTGCGCGAGACCCCTTTTTTATCCTACTGAGAGGAGAATTATTGATGATAAATTTCCTTTTTATGGTGAGTATCGTTCTATGATTCAATTAGATTTCATGATTTATTTAGTACATTAAAATTAAATTAAATATATTTTTTTTTCATAAAATAAAATAAATCTACCCAACGCCGAGACACCGGCATCCGCTTACCTTTAATGCAAGCGAATCCAGTGCCCCAGCATTGGAGAGTCCCACCTGTCCACCAACGCGTTGAGGATGCTGTTGGGGCTGGCCCGCAAGCGGGATAGCAGTGACGCGCACCGCTTTGTGATGACGGCCTGGAAACCGTCCACCCGTGCGGCTGCGAACATGCCCGAGGCACTGCAGTACCGCGGCCGCCGCAACATCACTCTCAGCGCGTTATTGTATTGTAGGGCCTTGTATACCCCCTGCGTATAGTTGACCCAAAGATAACACGTGTAAATAGACTGACAGTACGCTTTAAAAAGCAAGACTTTTACCGCGTCAGTACAACGTACAAACCTCCGTACCAACATATTGCACCGGATGGACAATGCCCTACGCTCTCTCTCAATATCAGAGTCATCACGTAAGTTATCGGAGATCCAGTGACCCAGGTATTTAAAGCGCGTAACCATATTTAAAGGAGTGTCGTACAGACATCATCATCATTACAGATGTCGTACAGACATACTAGCAGCGAATGGTCCCGTTCCTTAACGATCGATCAAAACACCATGTACTCGCTCTTAGTTACATTATACCTGAGTCCATGGACCGCCGCAAAGTAGTTTTCGCAAATTTTTACATTTTTCTCAGGGCCTGCATCGAGGGTCTAAGAAGCGCCATATCATCTGCATAACTTATATTATTAACACAGACTCCACCTACATGACAGCCTATACCAGTACTCTTGAGTTTCTCAATAAGACCATTAATGTATAAATTGAACAGACGCAGGGATGTCAGTCCCCCTTGTCTCACCCCGAAGTCCATCCTGTAGACATCTGAGTGGGCACCTGCCCAGCGTACACAATTACTCTGATTACTGTACCAATATCTAAATAGTGATATGCACTCTTTAGACACACTGTTTTGTTATCTAGTTTTTCCCAAAGCCTATGTGTACAAGATCAAATGCCTTGGAAAAATCCAGATAACAAACGTAGACAGTTGTCCTCCGAGATGTGTAGTATTGGATATTTTCCTTGAGGCAAAAAATAGCGCTTTCTGTAGATAGTCCGGGTCTAAACCCGAACTGCGCTTCTAGCTGAATGTGCCTAGAGATCGGTCTATAATTTGACAGCTCTGAAATATCGCCAGATTTATTTTTGACAATTGGAACAACTACAGTGTGCATTAGTTCCTTGGGCAGATAAGAATGCCCAACACACAAAATGTAGAACATGGCTAGAACGCGAGGCAAGTGAGGGCCAGCCAACTGCAGGTGCTCGATGCTGAGACCGTCATGGCCCGGCGATTTTCCCCTTGTCATATTCTTAATTATGTCCGAAACCTCCTTAGCGGAAAACCTAACTTGCAAAGCCGAACCAATTATCGCAGCATCGGATACATGCAACGAGGAGCCGTGAGAGGGGGGCGAGTGGAGAAGAGGAGGCGCAACAAACTCAAAATTACACTCAATCTGAAGCGACATATGATCGGCCCAATACGCATCATATAAAACCGACGCATTCACTACCGATTGACTCGCGGCACAGGGGTCGTCCACCATTGGGTTTTGACAGTTCAGGCACGTACTTCGTTTCACAGATGGATGGATCATGGAAGTAATAATACTTACTACTTCCATGGGATGGATACACACCATGTACACATACAATGATTAGATGTGTGTGTATCCGTCCACACACACTATTATAAAAAACATTTGGAATGTATAGACAATACAAAAAAAAATATATTGGCAAACTGTGTAGGGATTGCATGAGTAATTAACCGGCATTTGCCGATAAGCTCAATTTTTAGAGAAATATGTTAAAATTTTAAGATAGGTACCTACATTATCATTTCCTGAAGTCCGGGGTAATCTGTGTATATGATTCAAGTAAAATTAAATTATAATTTTGCTTTATGAAATCTTTGCCGCAATATGGCTTTATGAGAATAGTTTTATATGCCGAGTGAAATATGAAATTGTATATTTAAGTGATTCCCTATTCAGATTTACCAGAAATTGAGGGAGTTAATTTGAGAATGTTCGATTCGGGTTATCGTGAGGTATCTTTCGTTTAAACTCACATCGTTTTTTCAGATTAGATAAAATATTGAATATGTGCTTTTTTTCAAAAACAAGTACAATTTTATTACCAAAAAAAGTTTGTGAAAATAATTGCATTTTTTTATTTTTTTATTTATTGCGACTAGAAAGTCGCGGTTTGCCGTGTTGACCGCTATACCACAACAATTTGTATAAAATGTTCTGTGTTACCTATTTATGAATTGTACTTACTCATTATTATTCAATACTAAGGGGTAAATATTAACAGCTGGCAACAGTGAAGGTGTCAAGAGTCAATCCATCAAAAATATGTCAAGAAAACTAAAATAAAATGATAAAGTAGGTTCCTACCAAAGAAGTTTTATACATTTTATAGGTATCTATCATAGAGCAACACAGACTAAACGCGAAAGTCCTTGTATAGTATCAACCATGGAACGAATAAGAATGTATCTAACTCTAACTCCACAGAAATAAAAATATCTACAACAATTTTTAAGCTTTTCACAAACAATTATAAATATAACAATCAATATAATCAATGTAGGTACATAAAGATCAAAAGAAGAGTTACAAAATGACTATGCGCGTTTTCTACCACAGATTTTTTTTTCTACATAATATCATAGATAATGTGCGATACTATACTTCGAGCAACAAGGACTTCCGCAGGCGGGAATCCGGGTATCCATAAAGTTATTATATTGTACCCCCATGGGTAACATAATTAGTTATACAATACCAGTAATATTCATATATTAGTTATAAAATACCTAGCGGTCACAGAAATATTTATTTTTTAGATAAAGTACTCTTTATTTAATAATTTAAGTCTGTGCTACCCACAGAAATTTATATAAAAAAAAATTGTTTCTGTGGTGCTACCGGTATAATAAGTTTATGGTTGTCTGCTTTTTGTAAAAAGAAAATACTCTATTGAAAATTCTAGTTTGGAGAGATTGCAACCGGTATTTATCGTTATAGACTTTGATTCGTGAAATATTCATGGCTGGAAATAAAATATCATCTACAAAAAAATACATTAAATTTTCAAGGAAGACACAATGATGTTTACCCTAAATTTCAGGAAAAGCGCAAAATTATTGTATAAATGTCCCCAAGTCCGAAAAATATAAATCCAATTTTTTATAAACATTTTTCGCTGCTGCCCGGTAACACTTTTATTGAATTTTGCATTCTATGTACTCTAACAGTTTTTTTCTTCTAACTAGCTTATCTAACTTTTAACTAATATTATAAATGCGAAAGTTAATTTGTTTATTTGTTTGTTACCTCTTTACGCTTTATTTACCTGACCAATTTTCCTGAAACTTCGCATACATATAGTTAGAAGACCGGTAGGACCAGAAAGACATGGTACCTTTCATCCTGGGAGCACTGTTCCCGTGGGAAATTCACGCAGGCGAAGCCGCGGGCAAAAGCTAGTAAATTATAAATGCCAAAAAAAGCAAGTAATATTTATTTGAATTATATTATATACTAGCTTTTGTACGCCGCTTCGCCCGCGTGATTTCCCACGGGAACAGTGCTTTTTCCCGGAACGAAAGGTACCATATATCCTTCTTAGATTTTCGAACTACAGTCTGTCTATTAAGTCGTGAAATTAAATGATGGCGCCACTGGTATGCATGTAGCAACCCTATATAGTGTGACCAAAATGATTTTGATACTAGCAGTTCGTTCAAGTAAAGTGAGTAAAAAAATAAGACACATTATACAGTCATTTATTTCCGTTTTATTTACAGTAGGTAACCTCTGCTTATGAAAAGTTTTACTAAACATTTTAAATTTAAGCAGATTTTTTTAATAGTTAAAACTCAATCTAACTTTTAACTATTAAAAAAATCTGGTCACTTTCACTTATCATCGGATTCCAAATATTCAACAACAATAATCGTTTCGTTGCTTTTTCATCAACGGCACCGTCATCACTACAGCTGCTTATATCATCGCCTAAGCGAACAAACAATTCGTCTATATCAAGATACTGGTAACGTCCTCGCTCATAGTACTCTTTTTTTAACGTCTCAACGTAATGGCAGCAGTTTTTCCATATAACGATGTGATGCTGTTAAAGGCCTCTTCAACAAGTTGCTTCATCGACTACCCGCCTAACTGTACTCTTTGGTTTTCCTAAAAAAAAGTAATAAAAATTGTAAAAGAATAGAAACAATAACTTATTCACAAGAAACAAATAATTCAAATTCGAAATTGATAGAAAACCCGAATCGACTGAGATGTGCCATCATAATGTATCAAAAATTTAAGGTCCTACTATAATATGACCTATTTACAATTTCAGTCTAACCTAAAAGTGTACGATGTAAACAATACCTTTTTTCTTTTAAAAATCGTAAATTCAGTATATTTGTAACTGCAGGTAGATAAAGAACAAACAATAACACGATTACATACCCATAATATATGTTGTTCTCCCATAAATATCATCGAAATTTCACAAAATTCGTCCAGCCTTGCACTTCGCAAAACATCGCTGGAAAACTTTAAAAATCAATTCCCGCGTGCGACTCCGATTTACTTTCCTCATTTTTAAAACTTTTCTGCGTAGTTTGGTCTTAATTTATTGCAATTTAACCAAAACAATAAAAATACAAACGAAAAACAATTCAATATTGTTGACAGTATTGACAGCTGATGTACATACGTTTGGTGTTGCCAGACACATCATCAATGTTAGTTCCTCGAACATTCATGTCAGGACTTTCTAGACAAGCTGTATGTGTACCTATGCGATATTTCAGGAAGATTGGTTCAGTAGATAAAGCGTGAAGAGGTAACAAACAAACAAATAATTAACAAACAAACTCACTTTCGCATTTATAATATTAGTTAGGATAGGATTAGGATTAGTTAGGATTTAGTAAGGTACGTAGTATTGGATTAGTATATTCTCTGGACAAAATTGATAAACCTACAACTTATTTCATTTGTAATGCTTGGTAATTTTTTTAAAGAGGTTGCCACATTTGACTGACGTGATTTGACCACAGACATAAAATACTCTAAAATAAAATATATCCAAGCTTGATAATATGTCATAAAATACATTTAACCCAAAACATTTTCAAGTAGCAAAATATGTTAATGTAATTGGTTATTTACCTACATTTTACCTAGTACATTTATAAAAGATAAAAATAAACAAATATAGCTCTATTTCAAGGTGGAATGCACAGATGGAATCAAAAGCTCGATGTAACATTAAACCATTGCTTGATTCATAAAATTACAAGATTCAAGAACTGATTTATCTCCTAATTATGGTCTAAAAAGAGAAGGAAAAGGCTTTGACTATTCTGCGTAACAAGAGATGTATACACTTATACCTATTTACTGTATAATTATATACATCATGTTTTTAATAAATAAATATATGTAAAATATGACTTGTTATTTATTTAAGAAACCTACTATGTAACTATGATAAAAGTACAAAATATTGTGCATTGAAAGCAAATGCACGTAAGCCTTTCCTACGATAATATTTGATTTATTATATTCTTTCTGTGTAGTGATCAAGATTATGGATCAGCCACTTGTTAGGCACTATAGGCTATTTTATTTAAATTATGTACTTTCTCCACGCATTATTATAGTCAGGCGCTAGAAAGTGCTACTAGATTGACAAAAGCTTGAGAACAATGCCTTTATTTATTGATATTCTATATAAAGTACTCTCATATAGAAATCAGATATATAGTACTAATTGCATGCATCTGAGATGCTCAAAAATCCAAAAATAGATATTCTATAACGTCTAATAACGTACCTAACTCAATGATATAAACATATTAGACGTGACGTATTAGTTGGCTGTTCTCGATTACATACAATATTTTTCAATTTAGTAATTGAAACAACCAATCATAGGCCAAGAATGAAGGTTCGTTTGCTGCACGTAGTTGCTCCGCGCTATCTTGAGCTGACGGAAAAATATCATTGAAAGTGCTCGCTTTTCCGTATCTTTCGTTGTCAAAAGCAAATGACAAGCTGTCGAAAAATGCAGTTGTGTGTGTAAAATTTTCTGAGATTCCTGTGATTGGATGATCGACGATCGTTCGGAGTGGTGTGCAACTGTCTAATCTACCCGTGAGTTGAGGTTGGATGCGGTTTTGTGCTTGTGTGTATTCGGTAGGAATACACACAAGCACAAATCACGTGGTTTCACGTGTCACGTCCAGCACGTAAGGCACTTGGGAGACGACCTTCAGGTCATCACTACAGGATCGAGCCATCTCCTACAACCGTATGCGCCCCTTACGAAAGTATACGTATCTGTAGGTAATAATTCCATATCCACGCACGACCACGATTGCTCAGTACAAAAATTAAGAAGTTCTGAGTGAAACAACTCACCTGGGTGCGCATTGAAGTCCCCAAGCATAAACACCGATTCAACATTACTATTTTCAATAATGGCATTTATTTCACAAATGCACTCCGTAAACTTACATAGATTTTCACTATCGTTAGTTGGCATATATGTTAGAACGTTACAATCTCTTGAACCTCTTGCGGGAGGTGTTGGTGGATCTCCACGAGGCAACCCAATAATAGGGGAAGGTGATCGCTGGGAACGGTGCATTGCTCCAGTGAAACGATGACTTATTTTAATAGGTAATTTATTTTGACTTCAACACTTCGAGCTCAGAAACAATAATGAATCGACACGTGCGCTGCATCGACTTTTATGCGAGTCTCCCCGTTTACAACCCGCACCTGCAAAGTTGTAAACAAGTGACACGTGTTGTTTTGACGGAAGTTGCAGGTGCAAGGCACGAGTCCCGCACCTGCAAAGTTGTAAACAAGTGACACGTGTTGTTTTGACGGAAGTTGCAGGTGCAAGGCACGAGTCGTTTACAATTTAAATAATTCTATTTAACAATAATTAACAACATTAATTGGTAATCAATAATAAATTAATTGTGTAATTTAAATTTAAATTAATTAACAATGTTTATAGCCGCGCTATCACGGCCGTACTGACAGGCAGCTCGTGCTCGAGCTGGTATCAATCTGAAAATATACATTATTTCATTACAAACTATTCCATATTTATTATTATCGATCTTTTCTTTCAATTCTGTTTAGTCTTTATTTATTTTCTTTATTATTTTGCCTTTCATATTTAGGTTCAGTTGACAAACTCAGAGGCCCTATCTATAGCTTGTTTCACTCAGTAGTAATGCAAAAGGAAGTTTCATCGATCTCAGAGGCTTAAAGCTTGTATTGAAAAAAGTTCCAGTTGCAAAGATATTCTGAAAAACTCAGAGGCTACTTTAAGGCTTGTTTTGTCAAGTGCCTTTATTTTTATAATTATGTGCTATCACGGTTCATTCTAGATTCGGATGTGGCACTGGTCTTTCATGTTCGTCGTACATTTAGTTGACTGTTCGGTCATTCTGATAACGGCATTAGCACGAATTTTGTCTCTATCGATGGAATTAGATAAAAGACTCATCTGTTCGATTGCAGGAGCAGATGCTTGTTTACCTATCAAAAGCTCTAATGGGGAATAGCCAGTGGCTTTACATTTAGTGCTATTGATTGTTAATTGTAATTCACCAAGTTTTGTGATCCAAACCCTAGCTTGACTTTGGGCAATTACGGTCAAATGGTCTTTTAATGTTCTCATCATTCTTTCGATTTGTCCATTAGCTCGAGGAGTTCCGCGCGCAATGGCATGATGTTCTATATTGCCTTCTTTAAAAAAAGATTGTATTTCAGACCCCATTATAGCTGATTCTCGATCTGATATGATTCTAGATGGAGTACCAAAGAGGTGGATTAATTCGTGGAAACATTTCAATATTAGAATTGAGCTTTTATCTTTTAAAGATCGAATGAAAGTAAATTTTGTAAAAGCATCTATGGCGACAAAGGCGTAAGCTTTACGCGTAGAACCAGTCAAGTTACCCATTAAATCAACGTGGATAGTTTGAAAAGGTGATTCATTTTTATCTATAGGATGAAGGCATATTTGTTTTTTGCCTGAATGCTCCTTCCCTATTTTACATGGAAGGCATTTGTCACAAAAATTACGAACCCTTTTAGTCATGTGTTTAAACCAGAATTGTTCCCTGATTTTTTCTAAAGTTCGTTCCCAACCTGCATGCATAAGAGTGTCATGATATCGATTGATTAGTGGTATCACAAGTGAATCTGGTACTAATGTACGAGTGAGAGATGTACCGTTTTGTGTTTGAATGGTTATCATCAATAGATTATTTTTGAGTCGATATTTTTTGTCAACATCGTCTTTATTCTGAATTGCATTACGTATTTCAGCTAATTCAGGGTCCCTTTCCTGTTCTATAATCATCCAAGATGGATCCTTAGTTAAATTGTTGATTTGAAGATTTCTACTCAAAAAGTCTACGTGAGCCATTTGTTCTCCCTTACGATAAATAATTTCGAAGTCAAAATTTTGTAAAAATGCCCACCAACGGTGAACGCGTGGGGTTAATTCTTTTAGTGCTAGAAGCTTTCAGGGCATTACAATCTGTATGAATGGTAAATTTACGACCATAAAGAAAATGTCTAAAGTGTTTTAGGGCTCTTACTACGGCTAATGTTTCAAGTTCATACGAATGGTATTTTTCTTCAGAAACGGTAGTACGCATGCTAAAATATTCTACAACTTTTTTACGATTATTGTCTACTTGTATAAGCATTGCCCCAAGGCCCTTAGAACTGGCATCAGTGTGAACCTCTGTTGGTAAATCTGGGTCAAATATACAGAGAATGGGTTCAGATGTCAAAAATTTTATTACATCAAGTCTAATTTTTTCATGGTTCTCAGTCCATTCAAATTTAACGTCATTCTTTGTCAACTTGTATAATGGTGCCATTAACAAAGAAAAATTAGGAATGAAGCGCCGAAAGTAGCTTGCGAGACCATTAAATTGGCGAAGTTGTTTTAAATTTTTAGGGGGCTCAGAATTTCTCAGAGCAGAAATTTTTTGGGGATTTGGTTTTACTTGGCCATTCTCAATAATATTACCTAAATATTCTACTGAGCGTTTTAAAAATTTACACTTCGTTGGATTGATAGTGAAGCCTGCTTCAGAAAGTCGTTTGAGCACTAAGTCCAGTCGGTCAAGTCCTTCTTGTTCATTATCAGATGGTATTAGTATATCGTCCATATAAACTAGGGCTATTTTATCCCTATAATCACCCAAAGCGGCATTTATAGCGCGTTGATAAACAGAAGGTGCATTACATAATCCAAATGGCATGGTAACATACTCGTATTGTCCGTCTGGTGTTACAAATGCTGTTTTTTCAATAGAACTCTCATCAATAGGAATTTGATGGAATCCCGATTGCATGTCTAAACTTGTGAAATATTGAGCATTTCCCAGTTTGTCTATTTGATCTTGAATTAATGGGAGGGGGTAATGATCGCGGATGGTATTGGAGTTGAGCTCTCGAAAGTCAACGCAGAGACGATCATCTCCATTCTTCTTTTTTACTAAAAGTATGGGACTAGAAAAAGGAGAACAGCTTTCTCTTAATATGCCTTTGGATTTTAGATCTTCAATAATATTTCTGACCTTTTCTCTTTCAACAGGGGCTAGCCTATAAGGTCGTCTTTGAACGATGCGGTTAGGGTCTTTAAGTCTAATAACAAGATTTCCTGTTTTTACTCGTTTGGTTTCATTAAGTTTAAATGACTCTTTGTATTTATTAAGAATTATTTTGAGGGGCTGAATATTTTCAAGATCAGAATCTAATGAACTGAACGAAATCGGAGAAATATCACAAGAAAATATGTGTTTTTCCCTATGTATTGAAACACCATTGTCTGAAATGGATATTTTTAAGCCCGGTATACGTAATGAATCGATTCCAAGGATAACATCATGATTCAAATAGTCCACAACATGTAGTTTTACTTCAAATGTTACATCGTCAAGTTTTGCTATAGTATTGATTACTTCATTTGACGTTATTAAGTTACCCGAAAATCCCTTTAAAGAAACAATTTCAACACTACGTTTGCCCCTTATAGATCCAGCAATTTTACTTTTGACGAGGGAACATTCGGCACCTGTATCAATCAAACAATTAAGAACTATATTACCAATTTCCAGCTGCCTCTGGCTTGGTGATGAGCTCTGGATGCTGTTCACGGTCTGCTGGAGTGACGACGAAGCTGCGTTTTTTGATGTTGTAGACTTATACCAACAGCGCTCGGAGGGATGTCCAACTTTCTTGCAATTGCTGCAGATTCCTTTATTTGCAACTGATGTTCTGGAGCGGCATTCCTGTGACTTGTGTCCATTTTTTCCGCAATTGCTGCATTTGATTGGTTAATTATAACGTGGTACCTTTTTAGGAACTTCATCTTCAGTAGTAGCATTGTCCACAGGTCTTTTTCTGTAATTCGCGAGAGTAGCTATTAATTCTGCCTGTGACTGAGGGACTGACCGCAATAATTCGGCTTGATAGAATTTCGGTCTGATACCGGATATAACAGCTTCTATCATTAAATCCATAGGTGCATTTGGCGATATTCTACTAAATAATCGCCAGGCTTCAGTTACGTATTCAGCATACGTTTTGGCGTTATTGGAGGTATACTCTCGAAATTTATTAACGTAGACAATGTGTCTGGTTTCACCACTAAACTGTGTAGTAATTTCTTTTTTGATGTCTGCCCATGTAGCTAGTGTATGAGATTGAGTATCTGCCCAATCCTTAGCGCGTCCTTTTAAACTTGATAGCGCTTTCATCATAGCAACAAATGGGGAGCAACCTCGAAGCGTTATTAATGAGTCTACTTGCTTGCACCATTCTTCCACAGTTAACTTATTTTCATCGGGGTCGTAGTTGGGTAAATAAATTTCATTCATTTTTTGGCTTGGTTGAGGAGAATTTCGGTTAAGAAATACCATTCTTTCCAGTAGATCGATTTGCTTCCGGAGAAGCAAGACTTCTTCATTGTAATTGCTGTCAGTTGTTCTTCTTGGGATGGGCGAGTATGATGCGAGGTCTTCTTCAATATGCGGGTTTGTTGTAGGTTCTTCAATCCTCTCTTCTGATGTTAGAACGTTACAATCTCTTGAACCTCTTGCGGGAGGTGTTGGTGGATCTCCACGAGGCAACCCAATAATAGGGGAAGGTGATCGCTGGGAACGGTGCATTGCTCCAGTGAAACGATGACTTATTTTAATAGGTAATTTATTTTGACTTCAACACTTCGAGCTCAGAAACAATAATGAATCGACACGTGCGCTGCATCGACTTTTATGCGAGTCTCCCCGTTTACAACCCGCACCTGCAAAGTTGTAAACAAGTGACACGTGTTGTTTTGACGGAAGTTGCAGGTGCAAGGCACGAGTCCCGCACCTGCAAAGTTGTAAACAAGTGACACGTGTTGTTTTGACGGAAGTTGCAGGTGCAAGGCACGAGTCGTTTACAATTTAAATAATTCTATTTAACAATAATTAACAACATTAATTGGTAATCAATAATAAATTAATTGTGTAATTTAAATTTAAATTAATTAACAATGTTTGTAGCCGCGCTATCATATATATGGAAAAGACTAGGAACGATCGGTTATGCAATGTTATCTTAATCGCCACAAGATGCACACTATTGCACGGCACAACCTAGACACACGGAAACACAGATTTTCTCCACATAATCGCCACACGCCACGCCACGTCGTCGTACTCCAATACTTGCTTGGGTCCATCGCAGATTTTGCAGTGAAGGCAAAATCATCACTAATTTCCCCTACATAGGGAACTTCATGTGGCAATACCCACAGTTCTTGAAGCGCGATTAAGTGCTTCTTTGCACAAATACCTCAAAGTCAAAGTCAATTATTTTTATTTATATTGGCTTAAAAATAGCACTTATAAATCGTCACTTTCTTGTTTTTTAGTTAGTTGACGTCATAAAATTACTTAAAGCTAAGTTTACCACCGCCTCCAAAGCGCAAGTGGAGAAGAGGCGGCTCAACAAACTCCACTGCTGCATTTTCTCCTCAAACAACCAACTGATCTCTCTACACCCTGGGAATTAAAAGATATTAGTTTGGTGAGCCTAACCATTTGTGCTTTGCATTGGTGCTTTTTTGGGCTCGAATTCTTCCTGCTGAAGTCTATATAACGTCTGAACGCTATTCCATCTGGCCAAAACTCATTAGTCATAAACTCGTGCTGTAGTCTTTTTGGAATGTGAATATAATAATATACCCATTGTAGTCTTTAATGGTTTTCATTTCTTTTTTAACCACAGTCACAGTTAAGTTCGTTTTCGTAATAATGTACTGTACAATAGGGTGGGTCACTTTTGTATGGAGAAAAAAAAAAGTTTCTTTTATTGAAAATGTGTAGTGATTAAATGATGTCATTCGATGTCAATAATAAACATACAAAATATGGTAATGATCAGATATCATTATCTGCCTCCGGATTGACTTTGAAAATAATGAAAACATCTAAAAAATATGCTTGTTGGAAATCTTCTTAAGGAATATAAATATAGTTTTAAATTTATTGTTTAGTTATTAAACATGAGTTTAATGTATAAATAATTAAAAATAATACCAATAGTTATGTAACTATATCTTATTCATTTTGTTTTTAATTCTCCAAAATATGCTTTGTAGTGTCAAATTTTGGCATATCTTTGGGAGACGCAATCTGAACTGCTTTTGGCCTTCTTCAGCAAATCTGCTGCACAAAACACATGAGGCTTATATTTAAGCAATAACTACTCTTTCCACTGATATGGTATCACAAGACAGGCATAGGAGAATCAGTTTGCTCTCTCTTATGTTTGTTACAAAAACATACAAATTTTCTTCATTTGGTTCCTATAAGATCGGAGGCTTGATAACATTTTGCTGCCAAGAAATTAGACCTAAGACATTGTACAGTGTACAATGTCTTTCTCAGTCACTTCCTTTGATACTTTATAAATATATAAAGGAACGTGTGTGTCAGCTGCTTTAAAATTTACTTCCGCTTCTACAACAGCTTTTCCAGTCTTTCCCATGAATCGATTTCTTAACCTTTTCCTCTGTACCTTAATCCGCTCAGCATCAGGGCTTTGTTGTCTCCATTCACCTTCTCGAATGACTTGCGATAATCGTTTTTTGTTTTGCGATCCTATATCCATAGCAGCCGTGTGTAGCATGCGCGCTTCAATCGAACCCACGGCCGGAGCAGGCGGGGCGGCGGCGGCAGTGGCGAGCGATGCGTCATCACCGCGATGCTCCGAGCGCAGTTACTGATCTCAAAGGCTGACTCGCTCTTTAAAATATTCGCTTGACTGCTACACTCCGTTACAGGTTTATCAGAGTATTTGTGTTGAAATTCCGATGCTTAGTTTTACAGGATGAGATGGACTTCCCATACACTCCATGGGAGCTAAGCCCATGGACCCGCTATTGCATTCCTCCGAACTGTTCAATAAATACGTCCCTCTTTTAATATTCACATTACAAGGAAAATTGATTTAAATATCCCGGGACTTCATTTCCGAATTTTATTGAGATAGAAAGTACCTTTGTACCAAATTTCATTAAAATCCGTTCAAAAACGTACGTTACGGGACGAAGTAACTAACATTATTTCAAATCTTAATTATCCAGAATCCTATCTTTATTTTATTTTTTTCGTTGCAGGCCTGGAGCCTAGTACAGAATCGCCCAATTACGAATTGAGTATAATAGCCATGGTATTAGCTGTCATCTTCACTTCATTCGTTATAGCCCAGGTCAACGTTCTTCTACTTACCATAGTAGGCTACACCGAGTCTCATTTGATAGCAATGAGTTCCGAACTTAGAACTCTTTGGGATGACGCTGAACAGTATTGTGAAGATGTCAAAAATAATCCTGGACCAAGTAATGATGTTGATGATAAAATAATCAAGAATTTTTATGTTAGAACTAAACTCAGCGATATCAGTCGTTTTCACGTGATCAATATAAATTTGATAAAAGAAACTCAGAGTATATTCCAGAATGCTTTTGCTGGAGAACTGCTCGTGTTGATAGTCGCTCTCATCACGGAGCTGCTAGGTGGTTTAGAAAATACATACATTCAGATACCTTTTGCATACATCCAAGTGGGAATAGAATGCCTAGCGGGGCAAAAATTGACAGATGCAGGGGTAATTTTTGAAAATGCCCTTTATGATAGCCAATGGGAGAATTTCGATGTAAAAAACAGAAAGACTATAGTGTGTATGTTGATGAATTCTCAGAAAACCCTAAACTTAACGGCCGGCGGTATATCTATCATGAACTTTGAACTGCTGATGAGGATTAATAAAGGTATTTATTCTGCGTATACCGCGCTGCGAACAAATGAATGAATTAACATATCTCTCTTTACGAGTCCTTTGATATGCCTATGTGTATCCTAATTAATTTTGTAAATGTAAAAGTTTGTTAGTCCTTCCTTCACGTTGGAATGGAGTGTTGCATCCACGCATTCTCTTTGTATAAGTATCTAATAGTATACCTAGGTGGTATATAGATTCTTGAAGTGGAAGAAACTTGTTGCAGCAATAAAAAGTTTACACATTGTTTAAAAAATAAAGCAATATTTTACTGATTAGAGGGATATACACTTTTAAAAAAGAATCCGGTAAAACTGACACTGATTTTAAACATTACTGTTGATCCACTTTAGAAGTACTTAGATTGTTTATGAACAAAAGTTAGTTCTGTATCTGAAGTATTTAGAATAGGTAAGTACTGTCACAATATACTTACTACACCTACTATGCGAAACTAAATAAAATAAAATAAAATAAAAATAAAATTCTTTTATTTCAGGCAGAACCCATAGTGTTTGTAACAAAGACAACTTATAACTATGATATGTTAGTATTTTGTCTGCATCAAAATTTGTTGATAGTTTGGTATCTTTGACTAGGTGAGAGCCCAGTGCTGCATGACAGCACTATCCACATCCAACCTAGTCGCAACCGTTTTAACCAAACTGTTGGCACTATACCGCTCTCGGTGAATCAGGGATGCAGTACGCTTTCTTATGATAGCTGACAGACTGTCAACATCAGCTTCAGCCAGCATCCTCGAAGTACTACAAGGACGGCGCAGTCCCATAAACACCATAAAAGCATTGTTGTACTGAGAGCCCAGAGCCTTGTATGCTGTTTGGGTATAATCTGTCCAAAGACTTCACGTGTACAGAGAGTTACAAAATGCTTTGAAAAGCGTAATTTTTACCTGTTTAGTACATTGGACAAACATTCGAGCTATCATATTAATATGATATTAATATCATATGATGAATGTTTGCCCAATGTGCTAAACAGGCTAATTAAAATAGCTCTAAGACACAAGGCTCTACGCTCCCGTTCTATATCAAGATCACCTGTTAGCGACTCAGTGACCCAGTGTTCCAGATATTTAAATTTCTGCACTTGGTTCAGAGAAACTCTACTTTATATTTTCTATCTCTAGCTTTAATCAGATCACACATCATCCGGCAGGCAACCATGATTCAAACAAAGTGAGAAAAACATAGCCAGAATTCTAGGTAATTTCACCCCTACATACTGATGGGGTTCTATGCTCAATGAGTCATGACCTGGAGGTGACTACCCTGACTCATCTTCTTCAGAACAGATCTAATTTCGGATGAAGTAATCAAAACAGGGTTTTCATTATAATTATTACTGCTATTACTCCTACTTATGTCTACCAAGTCCGAACCTGAGGGTTGCCCACTGTAAAATATTCTTTAAACATTTGAGCTATTTGTTGTGATTTACTACATCCCTCTACACTAGATGGCAAAGCTGTCTTAGGGTTAAGTATTTTCAACCGACTTCCCAAAAAAGGAGGAGGTTATATGTTTCGATGTGTATGTATGTTTTTTATGTATGTTCACAGATTTCATGTTATTATACAAATATAAAAGTTAGTATATCGGCTGCGAGCGTACTACGTCTAACATGCTCGTAGCCATATCATATGTGACATATCTGTCACAGATACTATATGTGTGTGACTTATTGGCTTCGAGAGAACTATGTCGTCGTAACTAAGAAAGTTAAAATAATTTTTTTTAAGAATGATTTTTTTTCTATCAACTACAGCGAACAAAGGACTGAAATCACCTCTACTATGAGAGGCAACTTAAATAAATAGGGTTTACAATGATGGTACAAAATTATAATATGCCCTTATACCTACTTAGCTAATTGTATTATCATGCAAATTTTCAATATTACAACTTTTAATAGTCGACTTAATTATACGAGTTTATTATCAAAAAGATTATTAGCTTAACGTTGTATGATACATTTATCATTGCATATTATACATACTGATCATGTATGTCTTTATTATCGATCGTAATGACCAAACCAACATAGCAAACTTATATCATAATGTAATGTTATGTTTGCTCTCGTAATTACAGATTGGCTTTGTACACTGAACAACACTTGTGTGCTCTTTCCCCCAATACAAATAATGCCAGGACTACATAAGGCTTGGCGGTAAGTACAAAAGTGTCCAAGACTCGATGTGCTACCGTAAACACGGACCCCGCAGTAAGATAAGATAAGATAAGACCTGATGAAGAACCTTAACAGAACAGCTAAACTATAAGAAATATAAAAATTGTACCTTTGCAAAAGTTTATCAATCTGACGAGCATTTTCTGTTGACGTATAAAAATCGAAGATCAGGATCATCTGATGAAGAATTCCAAGAGACCAGCTACTCTATAAAATAAATGGAAATGGGGCCTTAGCAAAAGTCGTCTGATGAGCATTTTCTACTGACGTATTAATAGACAGGACACGGGATAGGACAAAGAGGGACTCGGGGTGGGAGTGGTGGTACACGGGAAATTGTAGATAACGAGATCGTTTATTTAATGAAATATCGCTTTTTATTCATTTTAACACCGCAACTGTACTACGAGTTCCTTATATATTCCCGCGGGACACGGGATAACCAAATGGCAGAAATTTAGTTTAAATTACAAATGGCAAAATTTACCCTAACCCTAGTAACCTAAAGGTTACTACAGTTTGGAACACAAAAAGATTTTTCATCTATGCGAAATTTACGCGGACGAAGGCGCGGGCAATAGCTAGTGGTAAAATAATAAGTTAAAAGTGATATCAAATACTATGTAAGTAATACTATGTAATGTAACTATATAAAATATTGTTTTTATTACAGATAACTTTGAACTAAAGACATTTTGTACCAAACTGAATATTTTTTTTATAAATAATAATTAGAAACCTGTTGCAGCCTCTAATTTTCTCACACTTTGAATGACCCTTAAAAAAATTGCAAGTTTAAGTGACACGATAATTCTAAAGTAGACGATAAACCGACAATTAAAAGAAAAAAGTAATTAATAAATTATAACGAATTTGATTTCAGAAAATATAAATATTAGACACAAGTTCATATTTTGTAGTTGCTGCATGAAAACCCAGTGGTAAACATCCTGAAAATTCTTATTTATTTATTTAAACTTTATTGTACACACATACAAAAGTACAGTACAAAAGGTGGACTTAATGCTAAAAGCATTGTCTGACAGTCAATCCTTAGGGTTGAGCAGAGAGTTCATGTGGGTGTAAATAAATTTTATTATACAAATTAATTATTGGTAAATTAAACAGATACATATAAAGATGCTACGTAAATAAAATAAATTAATAAACATATAATACATATATAATACAAATAAATACAAGAATATCCGTACCTATGAATATATATAATATACTTACATAAATTACAAATAAAGATGAAGCAATCAAACAAGGGTCAGTTTTGCCGATGATTCAGCATATGTTTGTAGACAGTCACTTTAAAAGAACTTTTCTTCTGGTTATATAATCAATCATGTTTAAATAGATTGCGAGTTGAATTAACCCTTAAAGTTAATAGATTTAAAATATTACTTAAATAATTGAGAATGATTTATTTTTGTGTGTTATTGCTCAAACTGTAGGTTATTACCTAGCACAATCACTTTTCGCACTCTAATAATAACTTAACTACTATTAGAATTTATGCAACAGACAAGACCTATACCGATATTATTTCAAGCCGCATGGCGTGGGGCTACTTTGAGAAGTACCTGCACTGCGACCTGCCGCGCATGCTGTGGAACGTGACGAGCATGCTGCGGCTGGTGGTGCTCGATATCGACAGCCGGAATAAGGACGGTGAGATCATACAGATTATAAAGCTGCAACACTGCGACCTGCCGCGCATGCGTGGAACGTGACGA
The DNA here is from genome assembly GCA_018467065.1 of Ephestia elutella. Classification (NCBI taxonomy): domain Eukaryota; kingdom Metazoa; phylum Arthropoda; class Insecta; order Lepidoptera; family Pyralidae; genus Ephestia; species Ephestia elutella. The sequence continues at coordinate 16,228,181 of CM031566.1, forward strand.
GCATGCTGCGGCAGGTGGTGCTCGACATCGACAGCCGGAATAAGGACGGTGAGTTCATACAGATTATAAAGCTGTAACACTGCGACCTGCCGCGCATGCGTGGAACGTGACGAGCATGCTGCGGCTGGTGGTGCTCGACATCGACAGCCGGAATAAGGACGGTGAGCTCATATTCGGGACCAACCAGTAGAAAGCGAGGCCGAAAGCCGAGATTCCTGCGGTTAGGCCCTATAAAGTATGTGTGCAACCGTTCAGACTTAGTAATACAGAATTTAACACGCAATATGTTTCAGGTGTCCACTTTATATTCAAACTGCTGCTTCCTTTCCTAATATTTGGCTTTTACTACGTGTTTCTCTTCTCCGGTCTCTGGTTTGTGCTCATAAGGTAAACTTCAGTTTTTTATTTTATTATTATGTTTGTTTATTTCAGTCACCTTTATCTTCTGGCATTGAAATAAAATTATGGTCTCAATCGCTGAGCGGATGTTGTTGTGAAACACTTATGAGATATATACCCGGACTAACATATCTTATCCAGTTATTTCTACGGAAGCCCTTGTATCTATAAACCTTAATCAAATAGTGTCATTATGAATCTAATCTCAGGTGTAGTCAAATCGGCCTGGACAACTACAGATTGGTGGTACTTTCCCTGATGATCTCCGCAGAGATAGGTCCAATCAAGTACTACTACTTATTATGGAACAGGTATAAAAATACGTTATACTTAATATTAGTGATTTCAGAACCTTTTCTGAAGATACTCCGAAAGAAACAGTCAGTCTTTGGATAAGAAATTCAACTGATGGAAATGCTATTTCAGGTTGGCTACTAGAGACCTTTTAGATCACTACTTGGCCTGCGACGCACAACTGGACCCCAGCAGCAGGATGGGCAGATACGTCCTTCAGCACATGCGCGTCGTGTACAAGAGGGCGGCCATTTATTGGATATTAATCATTGGCAATGCAGCCGTTTTCTGCGCAAAACCCCTTTTTCATTGTCGTGTATAAAAAATAAAAAAAATAAAAAGTGTATGTTGGCGGTGTGCGCAGGGGTCTCCAACTATTTGAAGTGAAGACGGGCAATATCCCTGCGCAGTGCGATTATACACGAACAATTACTTTAGAGAGAGCCGGATGTAATGCTCAGGATAGAGCCTCGCACTTTTGAAGTACAAGGACCTCTTGTCTAGTAAGCCTTAGGTTCTGGGAGTCATGGGCAGGGTGATATCATTAATACAATATGGTTGGGATAGAATATAGTATTTTATTCCATAAACACACTAGCCGCTGAGGGCGGGCACATGTTATACTAATACCAAAATCTGATAAGTCTTTGCCGCAATTAAAAGTTAAAATTGACATAAACCAAATATAAGGTACCTGGCCAGGTCCGTACACAAACGTCTGTGCGCACTTAGAACGTTGTCCCGTTCACCGTTTTGTGATCCATTGGGTTCGAGCACTGGTACTGGTCGCGTCCTCAAAGCGACGCGGCGCTCCTGCACGCTCCGTTGTATGCGAGATAGTAGACGCTGGCTGGACCTTCCGAGGTTTGCGCTGAGCCACTACAGGGACCTCGGATCGGAGGCGGCGACGCGGCCTTTGAAAATAAGGTTAGGATCCGTGTGTTGCACCTTGGGGTCGCCGACGACGGGGCCTGCGCCGTGGCATGCGGTCCACGGTCCGGGAGAACCGCACCCTCTGGTGATGGGAGGACACTCCAGGAAGCGCCAATTCATACGGCCGGGCGGGCACGTGGATATCAACAGCTCATCCTCCTGACAACTTCGTGGCGGCAAATATCCCCTGAGTCCTTGCGCGTATCGCGGATTTTAAAGCTAAAGGTTAAACTATAGTCCCATGACGGGGTGCCGAGGGCGGCGAAAGTGAAAAAAACCCCAAAAAATTAATAATTGCTCAAGCCATGTTACGTGTCTCGTGGCGGCCTATCTAGGAAGAGCGAATCCACTCGACTCGATTTGACATTCCATTTTTTCGCGCTCCGTTTCGCTTAATTCGAACGCACATCAAACCAACTTTTAAATATTCTTTAAAAGAACTAATGTTTAAATAAGAAATCTATTCGTTGAATATTATAATAATCTAAGTCGACGATATTAAAGGAGAATAATTAAAATTCTACAACAATCCTACCATGATTTCTTATTTTTTTATGATAAGAAAGGTTTGTTAGGATCCAAGACGGAACGTGTGTCACCAGCTGTCAATGTCAGACGTCCAACTCTGTAGATCTCAGTTGACAGTCTAATTTAATCATTGAATGTTTTGTTATGAATGTTTAGTTTTCAATATAATTCCGTAAGTACACAAAATCGCGTCGAGTTATTGCTACCAATGGTTTCGGCGTGACTCAAAGAACGTTTTGATGTGCGGGTCTCCCTGTTTTCTTAATAAGTATTGTAAAAACAACATATGAAATTTGTGTACTGGTGTGTCACTTTCCCATTCAATTTGTCTGGAGACTAATGGATTTGAATGCCTGCTATTGTAGTGAGTCGAGAGCCTATCATGCAGGTAATACGCCACAGGAATAGTATCCCAATATATCAACTATTTCACCTAAAATATGACATGCAAAGTTGACCAGTTAGAAGTTCAAAATAATTCTGTAGTTATCACTACAATACCCCCCTTTTCGGCAAAGAGGTTAAGTCGTACTTAGCCGAAACAGCCGGGGTAACCTGACAAAACATTCACCTATCCTACGGCAATATATTTCTAAATATAAAACTATCAGCTATATATGAAACTAACTCATGCTATTTCATATATTAAACTAAAATGTATGTTCTAGAGTTCTAAAACTAACTCAATTTATGTTGAGTGTCAGGAATACAGCGTCTGGCCAGACCGCTGCAATTCCCCTGCATTAAAAAATCATACTTGGATTTCTAATGAGATAATCGCAAGCAGCATACTAATAATAAAGAATTATCTAAAGTGATATAGTTCTTACTTATGTATAATAAGAAAAACTATTTGAGATTTAATTAAAGTATAGTAATCTAGCATTCCTACATAATTTACTAGTTAGTAATTAAATTGTAAACCTAATAAAGTCTTTAAACTAATGGAGAGATTGACATTTAAAATGTATAGCCGTTGGGCTGACATTGTATAAGGGAAAAAACTTATTTTCCTTTTTTTCTCAAAAATTAAGGAGTATTAATCCATATCCTTGTGTTTACTCTGGCGCCTAGAGTGTGTAGTTACAAAAGAAATTGGTTTTTATGAAAACGCTTGACAAAAAAATTTCACATGTGAGTCATGTCATATGTGAAAAATGAGGCCTCTAATTGGTTATACCAATCCAAAATAACAAAGTTCAAGATAAGAAAGTTGCTAGCTAGGGGACACACCTTGTGAGACTTTTGTTATGTCCAGGACATGATATTTTCCATCTTTACCAGTTTCTATCTCCTGAAGGTTGTAAACAACATCCGAATGCTTCCTGACAACTTTACATCACAAAGCGCGGTGCTAGTTTAGCGGAGAAGAAATGAGCTGAACGACTGGTCATTTGAAGGTATTAACGAATTTGGAATGCCGCCTCTTTTCGACAACATGCCATCCGTCATTATCTCCCGACCTTTAGCTAACAAAAATGGTGTGTGCCCGGTGGCAACATTAATAATGCTATTCAAAGATAGCTACCACTAAATAGATCAAAAAAACATTTCAGTACTTTATGTTCTGAAGTATTTCGACTACGCCTAAAATCATCAATTCTAAGAAAAAATCTGAGACGTCTGAGTCACCAGAAAATTTTAAATTCCACGACCTCAAATGGTCCTCCTTTAATATGTGAATAACGCGCTCATCATCTTCCCTAGCCTCCGTAACATAGGTAGTCCTACCCATTGAGTTGGCTTGACGTACTAAACCGGGAGCTCCTAGTTGAGACAATGTGGGTTGTAACGCTTTAAGTGTGGAAGGGCCGGGTAGGTGGGTGACAATTGCACCTTCCCGCGGTCGTGTATTAACAAATGAGGAAGTAGTAGTGGTAGGTGGTTTGTTTGCCTCCCCACTTACTTCGTGATATTGCTCTTCCCTTTCGCCGTCCGACATGTTGACAAAAATGTGAGGTTATATGTGTCAGGGTATGTAATAGATTGTAATAATTGATAAATTTCTAAATATATACAGGTTACTTCCTGTCAATAAATATAAATTAGCTCTCAAATTGAGATTAAATAGGAATTATGGCTGATCGCTATGCTTTTTATTCATAGCGAAGCCCAAATAAAATATTAATTATTATATTATTAATTATAATATTATTTAGTAATATTATAATAATTACTATGAATTGTATTAAATATATATGCTTACAACCCTGTCGCATATAAACCTAACAAACACTAAAGTATAATAACTTTACAGTCAATGATATCACCAAAATTTCAAAATAACAAGTGAGCGAGTTTAAAAAATTTAAAAACTATTTTTTAGAAAAAACTGCCACTCTCACAGGACTCAAAGGCTCAAAAATATATTAGTTCGGGCGCCATTGTCGTGTATAAAAAATAAAAAAAATAAAAAGTGTATGTTGGCGGTGTGCGCAGGGGTCTCCAACTATTTGAAGTGAAGACGGGCAATATCCCTGCGCAGTGCGATTATACACGAACAATTACTTTAGAGAGAGCCGGATGTAATGCTCAGGATAGAGCCTCGCACTTTTGAAGTACAAGGACCTCTTGTCTAGTAAGCCTTAGGTTCTGGGAGTCATGGGCAGGGTGATATCATTAATACAATATGGTTGGGATAGAATATAGTATTTTATTCCATAAACACACTAGCCGCTGAGGGCGGGCACATGTTATACTAATACCAAAATCTGATAAGTCTTTGCCGCAATTAAAAGTTAAAATTGACATAAACCAAATATAAGGTACCTGGCCAGGTCCGTACACAAACGTCTGTGCGCACTTAGAACGTTGTCCCGTTCACCGTTTTGTGATCCATTGGGTTCGAGCACTGGTACTGGTCGCGTCCTCAAAGCGACGCGGCGCTCCTGCACGCTCCGTTGTATGCGAGATAGTAGACGCTGGCTGGACCTTCCGAGGTTTGCGCTGAGCCACTACAGGGACCTCGGATCGGAGGCGGCGACGCGGCCTTTGGAAATAAGGTTAGGATCCGTGTGTTGCACCTTGGGGTCGCCGACGACGGGGCCTGCGCCGTGGCATGCGGTCCACGGTCCGGGAGAACCGCACCCTCTGGTAATGGGAGGACACTCCAGGAAGCGCCAATTTATACGGCCGGGCGGGCACGTGGATATCAACAGCTCATCCTCCTGACAACTTCGTGGCGGCAAATATCCCCTGTGTCCTTGCGCGTATCGCGGATTTTAAAGCTAAAGGTTAAACTATAGTCCCATGACGGGGTGCCGAGGGCGGCGAAAGTGAAAAAAACCCCAAAAAATTAATAATTGCTCAAGCCATGTTACGTGTCTCGTGGCGGCCTATCTAGGAAGAGCGAATCCACTCGACTCGATTTGACATTCCATTTTTTCGCGCTCCGTTTCGCTTAATTCGAACGCACATCAAACCAACTTTTAAATATTCTTTAAAAGAACTAATGTTTAAATAAGGAATCTATTCGTTGAATATTATAATAATCTAAGTCGACGATATTAAAGGAGAATAATTAAAATTCTACAACAATCCTACCATGATTTCTTATTTTTTTATGATAAGAAAGGTTTGTTAGGATCCAAGACGGAACGTGTGTCACCAGCTGTCAATGTCAGACGTCCAACTCTGTAGATCTCAGTTGACAGTCTAATTTAATCATTGAATGTTTTGTTATGAATGTTTAGTTTTCAATATAATTCCGTAAGTACACAAAATCGCGTCGAGTTATTGCTACCAATGGTTTCGGCGTGACTCAAAGAACGTTTTGATGTGCGGGTCTCCCTGTTTTCTTAATAAGTATTGTAAAAACAACATATGAAATTTGTGTACTGGTGTGTCACTTTCCCATTCAATTTGTCTGGAGACTAATGGATTTGAATGCCTGCTATTGTAGTGAGTCGAGAGCCTATCATGCAGGTAATACGCCACAGGAATAGTATCCCAATATATCAACTATTTCACCTAAAATATGACATGCAAAGTTGACCAGTTAGAAGTTCAAAATAATTCTGTAGTTATCACTACATCATCCTACTGAGAGGAGAACTATTGATGATAAGTTTCCTTTTTATGGTGAGTATCGTTCTATGATACAATTTGATTTTATAATTAAAATATCCCGGGACTTCATCTCCGAATTTTATTGAGATAGAAAGTACCCTTGTACCAAATTTCATTAAAATCCGTTCAAAAACGTACGTTACGGGACGAACTAACTAACATTATTTCAAATCTTAATAATCCAGAATCCTATCTATGTTATTATTTTTTTTACGTTGCAGGCCTGGAGCCTACTACAGAATCTCCCAATTACGAATTGAGTATATTATCCATGGTATTAGCTATCATCTTCACTGCATTCCCTATAGCCCAGGTCAACGTTCTTATACTTACCATAGTAGGCTACACCGAGTCTCATTTGATAGCTATGAGTTCCGAACTTAGAAATCTTTGGAATGACGCTGAACAGTATTGTGAAGATGTCAAAAATAATCCTGGACCAAGTAATGATGTTGATGATAAAATAATCAAGAATTTTCATGTTAGAACTAAACTCAGAGATATCAATCGTTTTCACGTGATCAATTTAAATTTGATAAAAGAAACTCAGAGTATATTCCAGAATGCATTTGCTGGAGAGCTGCTTGTATTGATAGTCGCTCTCACCACGGAGCTGCTAGGCGGTTTGGAAAATACATACATTCATATACCTTTTGCGTACATCCAAGTGGGAATAGAATGCCTAGCGGGGCAAAAATTAACAGATGCAGGCATAATTTTCGAAAATGCAGTTTATGATAGCCAATGGGAGAATTTCGATGTAACTAACAGAAGGACTATTGTGTGTATGTTGGTGAATTCTCAGAAACCCCTAAACTTGACTGCCGGCGGCGTATCTATCATGAACTTTGAACTGCTGATGAGGATCAATAAAGGTATTTATTCTGCGTATACCGCGCTGCGAACAAAATAAGGAATTAACATATCTTTCCTTACGAGCCCTTAGATTATACATATGTGTCATATATAACTAGTGGTTCTGTCAGAACAGTAGACCTCGCGAGCCCTTCCATGAAATAACCGATATTTTACCGTGTCCCTGGCTAAAAAGAGTTTTGAAACCAACCTACCAATGCTGGAAAGAAAGTAAAAAGTTCTCATATTTTACCCATAAGCCCAAACATGTTCTTGTGGTTGGTCAATACCACTAAAAAAAATACTGAAACCTGCCTTTTTTGCCTCAAACAATATAAATAATAATATAATAATAAATATAGACGGACAAATCACACAGATTGAGTTAGCCCCAACGTAAGTTCAAGACTTTACGGGATGCTAATTTAACAATACTTACTATATTTTATAACAAATACATATAGATAAATATCCAAAACCCACGACAATCTGAAAAAGATTATTTTCCATCTTGACCCGACCGGCGATCGAACCCATTAGGCCACGGAGGTCGTCAGTCGTCAGAAGTCATAGTACCTATTGGTTATATGTAGGTATGTATATATGTTATTTGCACAACAAAATTAAAGTTCAAAAAGAAAGTTCAATTTGAAATCGAATCTCTCTGATTAGTAGGTATGTAGATAATATATATATTACTTTTTTTATAATAGGATTCTAATCATACAAAGAAGTTTTTTGATATCAGATTTATTTCAAGTGTTCAAGATAATTCTACCATGCAAAGCAATCCACAATACAATACCATTAACCAAATAAATACACACAATTCAAAGCCAAGCAAGACAAAAAAAAGCCATATGATTTTAAAGAACCATTTAATTTTATTTAATAAATAAATCAAGTCACTCTTGTAAACGTATTAGCGATTTTGCGAGTATTAAAAGCTTTGCTGCGCCATCTATTGATTTTTTTGTGAACTATCGTATGAGAATTTATAACATATGGATTTATAGCGGTTTTATTTAATTTTACTATGTTGTTCAAACAAACAAAATGCGTCTTAATAAGAATAACAAAAATGTCCAATGACATTTTTGAATTATTTTTTAAATAGCTGAGATATGAGGTTTTTTTTATATATTTCGGCCATTTTTTAAAATTTCAAAAAACTGGCTCGACTAAAAAATTCTATAAAATTACCGAACCTGCTTACAAAATTTCATGAGAATCGGTTCAGAAATGCGACCTGTAGGCGATAACATCCGGACAGACAAAAGAATTTTCGGCTAGTGGAAACTGAGACGCTTCGCTCGCTGCGCTCGCTCGGTCGATTAATATCCTAATTAATGTTGTACACGTAAAAGTGAGTTTGTTAGTCCTTTCACATGCAATAGTGAGTTTGTTAGTCAACGTGAAGTTGGAATGGAGTGTTGCATCCACGTATTCTCTTTGTATAAGTATTATCTAATAGTATACCTAGGTGGGATTCTTGAAGTGGAAGAAACTTGTTGCAGCAATTAAAAGTTTACACATTGTTTAAAAAATAAAGCAATATTTTACTGATTAGAGGGATATACATTTTTAAAAAAGAATCCGGTAAAACTGACACTGATTTTAAACATTACTGTTGATCCACTTTAGAAATACTTAGATTGTTTATGAACAAAAGTTAGTTCTGTATCTGAAGTATGTAGAATAGGTACTGTCACAATATACTACACCTATTATGGGAAACTAAATAAAATAAAACAAAAATAAAATTCTTTTATTTCAGTCAGAACCCATAGTGTTTGTAACAAAGACAACTTATAACTATGATATGTTAGTATTTTGTCTGCATCAAAATTTGTTGATAGTTTGGTATCTTTGACTAGGTGAGAGTCCAGTGCTGCATGACAGCACCGTCCACTTCAACCTAGTCGCAACCGTTTCAACCAAACTGTTGGCACTTTACCGCAATCGGTGAATCAGGGATGCAGTACGCTTTCTTATGATTGCTGACAGACTGTCAACATCAGCTTCAGCTAGCATCCCCGAGGCACTACAAGGACGGCGCAGTACCATAAACACCCTAAAAGCATTGTTGTACTGAGAGCGCAGAGCCTTGTATGCTGTTTGTGTATAATCTGTCCAAAGGCTACACGTGTACAGAGAGTTACAAAATGCTTTGAAAAGCGTCATTTTTACCTGTTTAGTACATTGGACAAACATTCGAGCTATCATATTAATATGATAGCTCGAATGTTTGCTCAATGTGCTAAACAGGCTAATTAGCCCTCACACAAGGCTCTACGCTCCCGTTCTATATCAAGATCACCTGTGAGCGACTCAGTGACCCAGTGTCCCAGATATTTAAATTTCTGCACTTGGTTCAGAGAAACTCAACTTTATATTTTCCATTTTAAGCATAAATACAAGCAGATCACACATCATATGGCAGGCAACCATGATTCAAACAAAGTGAGAAAAACATAGCCAGAATTCTAGGTAATTTCACCCCTACATACTGAAGGTGATTACATCATGACTCATTGAGCATAGAGCTCAATGAGTCATGACCTGGAGGTGACTACCCTGACTCATCTTCTTCAGAACAGATCTAATTTCGGATGAAGTAATCAAAACAGGATTTTCCTTATAATTATTACTGCTATTACTCCTACTTATGTCTACCAAGTCCGAACCTGAGGGTTGCCGACTGTAAAATATTCTTTAAACATTTGAGCTATTTGTTGTGATTTACTACATCCCTCTACACTAGATGGCAAATCTGTCTTAGGGTTAAGTATTTTCAACCGACTTCCCAAAAAAGGAGGAGGTTTATATGTTTCGATGTATGTATGTTTTTTATGTATGTTCACAGATTTCATGTTATTATACAAATATAAAAGTTAGTATATCGGCTGCGAGCGTACTACGTCTAACATGCTCGTAGCCATATCATATGTGACATATCTGTCACAGATACTATATGTGTGTGACTTATTGGCTACGAGAGAACTACGTCGTCGTAACTAAGAAAGTTAAAAGAATTTTTTTTAAGAATGATTTTTTTTTTCTATCAACTACAGCGAACAAAGGACTGAAATCACCTTTACTATGAGAGGCAACTTTGTAGTTGCAGAACTGCATATTTATATGTCGACATCCACATTTCGATATATAAACAGCAGCATACAGGGTGTCTTTTACACTAGTCAAGTTTTCACAGCAGATTTGGATGATGTAAACCAAAGAAATCCATGTCAATAAATGATCAATATTTTTGTTCTCCAATACAAATTGGTTAGCATAGCATGGAAAGTCATAATCATAATCATTTACGCAATAAATAGGGTTTACAATGATGGTACAAAATTATTATATGCCCTTATACCTACTCAGCTAATTGTATTAGCATGCAAATTTTCAATAGTATTAACTTATAATAGTCGACTTAATTAACGAGTTTATTATCAATCAATCAATATTTATTTGCAAAAATACAGTTTATAGAGATGTTACAATTTAACACAGGTACATGTATTCAACCTTAAAGTAAGGCATGCAAAATTTTAAATTCGTATTACACATTAAATTACATTGTCAGTTACATAAATTCAAATATTCCTTAATGTCATAAAAAGTATTTTCTAACAGCCATGCAGTCAAAACATTGTCAAAGTTCTTCCCATGTAGTTCCTTTATTGAATTTGGTAGCTTATTATATATAATTATGCACATATTATAAACATTCATTTTATATATATAGCAATTACATGGTGATCATCAAAAATGGTGGTGGTGGTTATCAAAAATGATACGATGACAATGTATTGTAGAGGTAATGTTAAAAGATTTTATTATCAAAAAGATTATTAGCTTAACGTTGTATGATACATTTATCATTGCATATTATACATACTGATCATGTATGTCTTTATTATCAATCGTAATGACCAAACCAACATAGCAAACTTATATCATAATGTACTGTTATGTGTGGTCTCGTAATTACAGGTTGGCTTTGTACACTGAACAACACTTGTGTGCACTTTCCCCCAATACAAATAATGCCAGGACCACATAGCATAGAGTAGGTATCATTGGTCGTTGCGGAGCCGCGTAGACCTTCAATGTATATTCGATCACATAGATATTCCTTAATAATAAGACACATATGCTGTTAAGTGACGTCTTTGGAGAAAATGTAGCAGTGGAGTTTGTTGCGCCGCCTCTTCTTCACTTGCGTTTTGGAGCGGAGATCCCGGGTTCGATCCTCGGTTGGGTCAAGATGGAAAACGATCTTTTTCAGATTGACCTGGGTCTTGGATGTTTATCTACATATTTATATGTTATAAAATATGGTATCGTTGAGTTAGTATCCCATAACACCAGTTTCGAACTTACTTCGAGGCTAGCTCAATCTGTGTGATTTGTCTAGGTATATATAGTTATTTATTATTTATTTATCAGTAGTATATATACATACCGCCATACAGATCTTTTAGTGTGCTGGTGATAGGAGGGCATGACATCAGATGTGTGGCAAATTTCCGAGCTAAAGCCCCATATAAATACTTTTTCATATTCTACTTCAACCAACTTGGGTCCGGAGTCTATAGGTAGGTATTTATTTACCTTAATTTTAATATCCAAGGTTTGATCGTGGAAATTTGAATGATAGTGTCGCCATTCGTACTCTCAGCACCCCTTTTTGACTCCACCTCAAAACTTCATAGAAATCTGCTCGCCCAGTAATTTTTGCATGAAGTTACAAATATCTTCGCATTTATAAATAAGTTGTAAACAAGTTGTAAAGGTAAAATAATATGTAAAAAGTGATATCAAAAACATGTAATATAGGTAATTGTTTTTATTTCAGGTAACTTTGAACTAACCAAACTAAATTTTTTTTTATATAAATATTACTAGCTGTCGCCCGCGGCTTCGCCCGCGTGTGTTTTGGTAAGATGAAAAATCTTTGTGTTCCAAACTGTTTCAGATATTTCGGATTTTCGATTTTTATACGTCTACAGAAAATGTTCATCAGATTAATCAAGTTTTGCTAAGGCGCCATTTCCATATAATACGTTATAGTGTAGCTGGTCTGTTGGAGCTTTTCATCAGATATTCCATATCTTCAATTTTTATACATCAGCAGAAAATGCTCATCAGGTTGAACGACTTTTACTAAGGCGCCATTTCCATATATGTTATAGTGTAGCTGGTCTCTTGCAGTTCTTCATCAGATGTTCCAGATCTTCAATTTTTATACGTCAGCAGAAAATGCTCATCAGGTTGAACGACTTTTGTTAAGGCACCATTTCCATATTTCTTATAGTTTAGCTGTTCTGTTATGGTTCTTCATCAGGTGTTCCAGTTTTCAAAATAAATTATAGCCTATATGTTGCCCAGACTTTATAGCTATACAACAAAAAAAGTTTCATTCAAATCCGTCCAGTAGTTTTTGCGTGAAACGCGTACATACATACAGACAGACAGACAGACAGACAAGAAATTCCAAAAAATTTTTTTTGCTTTCTATTATTCTTTTTAAGTGTCCCTCTATCCATTTTAGTTAAAAATACTAAATATACAGACAAAATATTTTTACTGTTTTATTATATGTATAGATAATGACCTAAACTGTATGTTGTTTTTTAATAAAATATTAATTATAAAACTGTTGCAGCCTCTAATTTTCTCACACTTTGAATGCCCCTTATAAAAATTGCAAGTTTAAGTGACACGATAATTCTAAAGTAGACTATAAACCAACAATTAAAAGAAAAGGGTAATTAATAAATTATAACGAATTTAATTTCAGAAAATATAAATATTAGACACAAATTCATATTTTGTATTCATGCAGTTGCTGCATGAAAACCTGGTGGTATAATATCCCGAAAATTCTACTGGTAATATAATCATGTTTAAATAGATTGCGAGTTGAATTCACCATTAAAGTTAAAAGATTTAAAAATATGACATAGATGATTGAGAATGATTTGTTTTTGTGTGTTATCGCTCAAATTGTAGGTCCTAATTGTAGGTTGTAGGTATTGTGAATTGTAGGTATTGACCTAGCACAATCACTTTTCGCACTCTAATAATAACTACTATTAGAATTTATGAAACAACAAGACAGGAACTGGATCTTGATAAAGACTACTGATGGGATACCAGCCTTCCTTATAAGGAGGAAGAGCTATGATCCAACACGCGGGCCTAATTCGAATTGGTGGATTTTATCTACTGCACAATACTGCATATATAACCGGAACCAACCATTGGTCGTGCCATCCGAAACACGGACGCACTCGAGATAACATATTTTTGGTCACCCATCTCATGACCGACCATTGTGGAAGTGCTTAAACAGTTCTATCACAGGCCGATCAGGTGAATCACTGCGCCACCGAGCTTCTCAAATTTAACAGGTTCCCTGTCCATAATTTACAACAATATTTGTTCATATATGATTCATGGGACAGGAAAAGGGTTAATACTCTTATGTAACTTTATAGTTTTTTTATACTCATGTTTTGTATTTATTTCATGGTGGCCGAGGCAGAGCCAGTAAGGGAGACCACCAGCCCGCTGATCAGACGATATTGTTTAGCTAACGGGAATGCGATAAGAGACTAGCACAGGACCGTAGGAAATAGCATTAAAAAAAGGAGGCCTATACCTTCTTCTTCTTCTTCTCTCAGCCGAAAGACGTCCACTGCTGGACAAAGGCCTCCCCCAAGGATTTCCACAACGACCGGTCCTGCGCTGCCCGCATCCTTGCGCATCCCTATACCTATACCGATATAATTTCAAGCCGCAATGGCGTGGGGCTACTTTGAGAAGTACCTGCACTGCGACCTGCCGCGCATGCTGTGGAACGTGACGAGCATGCTGCGGCTGGTGGTGCTCGACATCGACAGCCGGAATAAGGACGGTGAGCTCATACAGATTATAAAGCTGCAACACTGCGACCTGCCGCGCATGCGTGGAATGCGACGAGCAAGCTGCGGCTGGTGGTGCTCGACTACTCGACATCGACAGCCGGAATAAGGACGGTCAGCTCATACAGATTATAAAGCTGTAACACTGCGACCTGCCGCGCATGCGTGGAATGCGACGAGCAAGCTGCGGCTGGTGGTGCTCGACTACTCGACATCGACAGCCGGAATAAGGACGGTGAGCTCATACAGATTATAAAGCTGTAACACTGCGACCTGCCGCGCATGCGTGGAATGCGACGAGCAAGCTGCGGCTGGTGGTGCTCGACTACTGGACATCGACAGCCGGAATAAGGACGGTGAGCTCATACAGATTATAAAGCTGTAACACTGCGACCTGCCGCGCATGCGTGGAATGCGACGAGCAAGCTGCGGCTGGTGGTGCTCGACTACTCGACATCGACAGCCGGAATAAGGACGGTGAGCTCATACAGATTATAAAGCTGCAACACTGCGACCTGCCGCGCATGCTGTGGAACGTGACGAGTATGCTGCGGCTAGTGGTGCTCGACATCGACAGCCGGAAAAGGACGGTGAGCTCATACAGATTATAAAGCTGCAACACTGCGACCTGCCGCGCATGCGTGGAATGCGACGAGCAAGCTGCGGCTGGTGGTGCTCGACTACTCGACATCGACAGCCGGAATAAGGACGGTCAGCTCATACAGATTATAAAGCTGTAACACTGCGACCTGCCGCGCATGCGTGGAATGCGACGAGCAAGCTGCGGCTGGTGGTGCTCGACTACTCGACATCGACAGCCGGAATAAGGACGGTGAGCTCATACAGATTATAAAGCTGTAACACTGCGACCTGCCGCGCATGCGTGGAATGCGACGAGCAAGCTGCGGCTGGTGGTGCTCGACTACTGGACATCGACAGCCGGAATAAGGACGGTGAGCTCATACAGATTATAAAGCTGTAACACTGCGACCTGCCGCGCATGCGTGGAATGCGACGAGCAAGCTGCGGCTGGTGGTGCTCGACTACTCGACATCGACAGCCGGAATAAGGACGGTGAGCTCATACAGATTATAAAGCTGCAACACTGCGACCTGCCGCGCATGCTGTGGAACGTGACGAGCATGCTGCGGCTGGTGGTGCTCGACATCGACAGCCGGAATAAGGACGGTGAGCTCATACAGATTATAAAGCTGCAACACTGCGACCTGCCGCGCATGCGTGGAACGTGACGAGCATGCTGCGGCTGGTGGTGCTCGACATCGACAGCCGGAATAAGGACGGTGAGCTCATACAGATTATAGAACCCTTAAAAATTGTATAAGTTGAATAGTTATTTTATTTGATGAAAGCAGTAATTTCTAAAACTACCGGTCTGACTTTTAAAATTATTTTTGTTTATGATAGCCATATTTATGAGGAAGGCTATAAAGGTTACTACCGACATGACGCATTGGAACCCTAAAAAACAAGTCTACGTCTTCTTGATAGGCCGGCAACACACTTTTGGCAGCGCTGATCACTAACCATCAGGTGACCCGCTTGCTCGTTTGCTGTGTTATAAAAAAGTAACCTTACATAGAAAAAATCTAAGTGACATTTCTGCAAATTACTCGTATGTGTAGTTAACTGCAGTTGCGACGAACCCATATTATGTAGAATCACGAAAAGGAAGAATCGCGTTGGTGTGATCGATCGCATAGACCGTTCAGACTTTGTAATAGAGAATTTAATATTTATGTTTCAGGTATCCACTTTATATTCAAACTACTGCTGCCTTTCCTAGTATTCGGCTTTTACTACGTGTTTCTTTTCTCCGGTCTCTGGTTTGTGCTCGTCAGGTAACTTCAGTTTTTGATTTTATTATTATGTTTGTTTATTTCAGTCACTTTATCTTCTGGTATTGAAATAAAATTATGGTCTCATCTCAACTGCTGAGCGAATTTTGATGTGAAACACTTATAACTGTGCCTCTAGTGAAAAAGGGTATAAATTAAAAAACGCAACTTTACAGGAGACGAGAAAAACCGTTGAAGCGGCCAAAATAAGCCACATTATCGTTCGCTGTACTTCAACTGGTAGACACATGAATTACTTTTATATGCATTTATAGTATAAAAAGTGCGCTCTTTCACGTAGTTATATTATTTTTCATTTAAATTCAATAGTTTTTAAGATAGAAACTTGTACCCAGACCAAAAAAAAACCTTTAGTGGATATAACTTAAATTGTACCTCTTTTCACGTAGTTTTATTTAAGTGACAAAGGATGTGCATTTGAATTGTTTTTAATTAAACTTCTTTAATAAACAAAATATAAATAAATAGTATTAATAAAAACTATTTGCAAAATGCATATCTCTTCTTAGGCATCCACATTTCCACTCTTTTCATAAAAAAACACAACTTATAGCCTTTTTCACAAAATATTACTTAAGTGTTACCTGCCTGATATAAAAAGACTTATACCGTAATGTTACAAAAGTCTTTTTGTAATTGTATCCAAAATGTATGTACGTAATTTACAAGTTTTAAAATAAAAATCCATATTTATTCAAATATAAAAAAATTAGAAAAGTCCTTCCTACAAATAGGCGCAATTTAAATAAAAAAGCAATAAATTAAATTATGTTACATACATAGCTCGTAGAACAAATAGCCGTTGGGGCAGAAAAGTTCTCGAGTGGCGACCACGAACCGGAAAACGTAGTGTTGGCAGGCCTCCCACTCGGTGGACCGACGACCTGGTGAAGGTCGCGGGATGCGCATGGATGCGGGCAGCGCAGGACCGGTCGTTATGGAAATCCTTGGGGGAGGCCTTTGTCCAGCAGTGGACGTCTTTCGGCTAAGAGAGAGAGAGTAATAAATTTAACCCTCTGATTATAGTCCCCCAAGTTTCAATAAGCTTTAAATATTTATTTCCTGAATGTTTCCGGTATGTTTTGAGCACATTTCAGCCTGCAATTTTCAAGCTTCCTAAACTCTCTTCCTTTGACAAGCTTACCTTTTTTAGTTTCCTAACTTTTCCCCAATTTTTTTTTTTCTGTTTCAGTTTTCTCTTCTTTCTTTTCCACTTTTTCTAGTTCTACTTTCCTTCTTGTTTCACACCTTCCTTTTCCCAGAAAGATAAATTATCCTCCGATTCCGAACCAGGAATAACTACATTCTGCCTATAGCTTGAAGTTCAACGGAGACAGGTAGCCATGTCATCTTCTGATTCTGCATATTCGTCAGAGTCAGGAATATATTCGTCGCTGCTTCCTGAACTATAGAATGTTGAAGCATGGCAAAGAGTCTATTAAGGTCGATATTATATCAAGGCAGATGATAACCGTTACATCCGCATCCGTGAAATTATTCAACAATAATTCATTGTTGACATGCACTGGTTCCGGTGGAATCTCCAAATAATCATGCACAGCTTCTTCATGCAAATTATCTTCTAAAAATCCAGGCTTCGGAGAATTTACCAGCAGTTTATCAAAACTGCTGTTGAATTTTCATGCTGCGTTTGGTCGGGAAAACCATTGGTTCTTGTATCGCCATCTTTCTTGTCAAGTAGACTGAACATTTAACTTATTCGATTTCTACCTGCCATCCTAAACAGAAAGTAGTATTCTTCTTTTTACAAAATTGTTCACATTGAATTTGAAATAGTATCTTAGATTTACGCAAATAATTTCTCTTTAGTCGTATTTCCTCATGACTGAGGGTCGTGGTCATTATATGGAATGAAACACACCCAACGACTCTCTTGGCAATTTTTAATGGAGTGGTTTGCCATTGCCTTCTCCATTTCATACACTAGCTGATAATCATCAACCAGAGTGCAGGTTTTCTCACGATGTTTTCCTTCACCGGAAGCAAGTGATGGTCGATGAAAATTAACATGAGTCAGATTGGTATACAAACTCATGTAGCCCGGGCAGGATTCGAACCTAACGCTGTTAAAAGAAGTTTTTACTTTAAAAAATTCTATCATAATCATTGCGTCTTTTGACATTTTAAAACAACCAATATGTATGTACAAAAAATTACATTTTTTTAAGGATATTAACAAAAATGCTCTTATTCTTACTACATTCACATACCGTATTAATTATTATTTATTTTTATGGAATAGTAATGTATGTTATGATGATGAGTATGCTTTTAAATCTTTAACGTAAAATTATAAATCTTTAACGTACTAGTTGGGAGCCAATCCTAGGTATACCCTAACTATGATTATCATAAAAATGCATTGTCATTGGAATTGAACCATCATGTCAAATTTCAACTCGGGATAGGAGAAGTAAGTAAGATTTCACCCGACAATATACATAGTTACAACATAGATACATTTCAATTTAATAAAAGCTTGTAAAATTGCTCGTAATTAGTCTTATGTGTGGTGTAAAGGGGTACATCTTAACTTAAATCTCCAATTTATATAAGTAATAAGAGTACATCGTATTTAAAAAATACAGGTGAACAGGGATACAACTCACGTGTAAAACGGTCGCTCTGCGAGGTTTGTAAGCGCGCCTCTGGAATAGTCCAGAGAAGCCACAGAGAAGCATAGGCGACATCGCGGACAGTCCCCTCGCACCTTAACGTTTATGACTTGTAGCTATTTTCACGTAAATCTTCTGCAGTCCATATGGTTTAAGTCGACTTGTATTCCAATGCATTGAATTGTTTATCGTGAATATGAATTCAAGTCAACTTAATCTCTGAACTTTATAATTTTATTGGTGTAAACTGATTTAAGTAAATATCTATCCTTGAACACCAAACATTTTCAAAGGATCTTTAGTAGGAGTATCTTAATTTATCTCGTTACACACACAGAAAATTTGAAAATGCAAAATACAACTGTAGTAAGATCATATTTCACAAAAAATAAGAACAAAATTTTTGTTGATAATAATTCATTTTGACTTGTACCCACCTTGTCATGATAATTTAATGCTAGTTATACCATTTGGCACAACTCTAACTTTGTTATTTTTAGAGCTAACATAGATCGGTTTACACCAAAAGACGCGCCTTTTTATTCTAAAAATTTTGGTACATATAACTCAATATGGCCAAAATCAGACTTGTCCCCCTTTTCACTAGAGGCACAGATTATTAAGATATAAACGCAGACTTGTATATCAAGATATTTCTACGGAAGCCCTTGTATCTAGATCGAGATTAATCGCTGGTGTCATTATGAATCTTATCTCAGGGGCAGTCAAATCGGCCTGGACAACTACAGAATGGTGGTGCTTTCCCTGGTGATCTCCACAGAGATAGGCCCGATCAAGTACTACTACTTATTTTGGAACAGGTATGAAAAAAATACGTTATAATATAAATGAATTCCGAAACGTTTCTGAAGATACTCCGAAAGAAACAGTCAGTCTTTGGATAAGTAATTCGATTAAAGGAAATGCTATTTCAGGTTGGCGACCAGAGACCTTTTAGATCACTACTTGACCTGCGACGCACAACTGGACCCCAGCAGCAGGATGGGCAAACACGTCCTCCAACACATGCGCGTCGTGTACAAGAGGGCGGCCATTTATTGGATGATCATCATTGGCAACGGAGTCGTTTTCTGCGCGAGACCCCTTTTTCATCCAACTGAGAGGAGGATTGTTGATGACAAGTTTCCTTTTTATGGCGAGTATCGTTCTATGATCTATTTTGATGCTATGATCAAAATTCTCGGGACTTCATTCTTAAATTTTATTTTGATAAATACATAGATAGAAAGTATTTATATGCTAACTCTTTGCATAACGAAGTAACAAACATTATTAAATCTCAATTAACCAGAATATTTATTTCAGCTTTATTAATTTTTTCTTTATGTTGCAGGTCTGGAGCCTAGTACAGAATCTCCCAACTACGAATTGAGTATAATAGCCATGGTATTAGCTGTCATCTTCACTGTGTTCCCTCCAGCCCAGGTCAACGTTCTTCTACTTACCATAGTAGGCTACACCGAGTCTCATTTGATAGCTATGAGTTCCGAACTTAGAACTCTTTGGGATGACGCTGAACAGTATTGTGAAGATGTCAAAAATAATCCTGGACCAAGTAATGATGTTGATGATAAAATAATCAAGAATTTTTATATTAGAACTAAACTCAGAGATATTAGTCGTTTTCACGTGATCAATATAAATTTGATAAGAGAAACTCAGAGTATATTCCAGAATGCTTTTGCTGGAGAACTGCTCGTGTTGATAGTCGCTCTCATCACGGAGCTGCTAGGTGGTTTAGAAAATACATACATTCAGATACCTTTTGCATACATCCAAGTGGGAATAGAATGCCTAGCGGGGCAAAAATTGACAGATGCAGGGGTAATTTTTGAAAATGCCCTTTATGATAGCCAGTGGGAGAATTTCGATGTAAAAAACAGAAAGACTATAGTGTGTATGTTGATGAATTCTCAGAAAACCCTGAACTTGACTGCCGGCGGTATATCTATTATGAACTTTGAACTGCTGATGAGGATCAATAAAGGTATTTATTCTGCGTATACCGCGTTGCGAACAAAATAATGAATTAACATATCTCTCTTTACGAGTCCTTAGATATGCCTATGTGTATCCTTATTAATTTTGTGAATGTAATAGTTTGTTAGTCCTTCCTTCACGTCGGAATGGAGTGTTGCATCCACGCTCTTTCTATAATTACTATCTAGTATACCTAGGTCCATAACGACCGGTCCTGCGCTGCCCGCATCCATGCGCATTCCGCGACCTGGAAAATGGAAATCCTTGGGGGAGGCCTTTGTCCAGCAGTGGACGTCTTTCGGCTGAGAGAGAGAGATACCTAGGTCCATAGGTAAAATTCTTGAAGTAGAAGAAACTTGTTGCTGCAACTAAAATGTGAAATATTGTTTAAAAAATTAAAGAAATATTTTACTGGTTAGAGGAATTACACTTTTAAAAAAGAATCCGGGAAAACTGTCACTGATTTTACTGTTGATCCACTTTAGAAAAACTTAGATTGTTTAACAAAAGTTAATTCTGTATCTGACTGAAGTATGTAGAATAGGGTCTGTCACAATACGCGTACTACACCTATTACGCGAAACTAAATAAAAGCTTATTCTTAGATAAATTTGTTTCTTTTGTACCAACTACGATGACGATGAAAATTTTTAAAGTTTTTAGCAATATACTCATTTTTGCGCCTGTGGATGCAAAATCCCAGGTTCGAATCCTGCCCGGGCTACATGAGTTTGTATACGAATCTGACTCATGTTAGTTTTCATCGACCATCACTTGCTTCCGGTGAAGGAAAACATCGTGAAGAAACCTGCACTCTGGTTGATGATTTTCAGCTAGTGTGTGAAATGGAGAAGGCAATGGCAAACCACTCCATTAAAATTACCAAAACAGTCGTTGTGTGTGTTTCATTTCCATGTAATGACTACGACCCTCAGTCATGAGGAAATACGACTAAAGAGATACTTATTTTTACTTTGTCCGATCCAGAGTTTAGTTATTTGAACATTGAAGGAACTTCAAAGATATTTTTTAAAAGCTAAACGTACTTCAAGCGATGTTTTATTAGCGATGTTTTATTAGCGACGTTTTATTAGCGACGTTTTATTAGCGACGTTTTATTAGCGACGTTTTATTAGCGACGTTTTATTAGCGACGTTTTATTAGCGACGTTTTATTAGCGACGTTTTATTAGCGACGTTTTATTAGCGATGTTTTATTAGCGATGTTTTATTAGCGACGTTTTATTAGCGATGTTTTATTAGCGATGTTTTATTAGCGATGTTTAATATGCGATGTTTTATTAGCGATGTTTTTTTACCCTTGGCTTCGCCCGCGTGAATTTCGTTTTTCAGACATTTTACCCCCTTCAAGGGTGAAATTTGTAAACTAACGTAATTTATTTTTCTGAAACGAGTAATATTTGTGTACCAACTTATTGAAACTTACAAAAAAAATAATTTGTGAATCAAAACTAAAATTGATCCAACTATCCTAGATTGGGGTCAAAGGAAAACCTGTACAAATTCAGAGCATTGTATAGTGCAATTATTTTTTTTTATATTTTTTTTTAATTATTTCTTTCCTTCTTTCAGAGTCAAGGACTTTACGATTCATTCTCTAAGTCACCAACAGTGTGTGACAAACAACATAAATTAGCCGGGGAGCCAGCAGGCTTCGCAGGGTGAGGCTGATTGCAGCTAACCAAATGAAGGCGCTTGCCGAGCCAAATTGCACAAAGTGATCCGTCCTCTTGTACCTCTGATGATAGGCCTGGAGAGAGTTCGCGATAAATTTGTATATTGTCAACATTTCCGAAACCATTTTTCTTCTTATAACATTTTACACTCAATAGTTTTTTTACTGCGTGAATATTCAAAAGCAAGAAAAAGACTTTTCAGCAAGAATTTATTCTCCCGAGCTAATTTGTCAGAGCTCAAACTTTTTTGGAAAGTCCTTTTTCTACGCGTGACGACATATGAATGTACATTTGGTATCGTCCAAACATCGCCTAAAAATGTGTTTTTTTTTTAATATGGACAATTCTCATTCATTTTCATTTCATTCCTATCATTTAAGTACATGGATGTATACTCCACCGACAAGAGCGCGGTTCTTAAATAAAATAAAAAGAAGAAGAAGGGATAATCCATAAAGTAAGTCACATTTTAAAAGGCTAATTATTTTAAAATCTTAGAACTAGAACAGACTGGAATTAAAACAATTGCTACCTAATATATGTATGACGTCACTAGGGAGTCTCATCTCAACACAAATGAAACCAGCGGTAACAAGGACGGGGGAGGGGAAAAAAATCATAAAATTTATGTGACGTACTGTGAAGATATGTATGTATCCTCAGTCCTGATGTCCCGTATAGGGGACAATTTTTCTGTTGTCTCCCTCAAGCGGTTATTTGCAGAAACTTCCAAATAATTATTGCATTAGATTTAAAACAGATGTCGCTTTATAAAAAACAGAAATGATATGCTTCTGCCGGCCATGTTAAAAAGTTTTGCCATTACAAAGTTAAGTGATTTCTGATGTTCGAAAAAATGGCTGCCCTAGGTAAGTTTTAAATGATTTAAAATTTAAATGATAAATGTAATATTTAAAATCGATGTGTTTTATATTGCTTAAGATATTTAGCATGGAATAAAGTCATTTGGTATAAGTTTTGAGACTCGGTTTGATCATAATGGTATCTGATATGAAAGAGTCCCCTATAGGGGACTTCAGGTCTCAAGCTTATATTTTTTGTATGTTTTTTCTTTTTTTCATATAGATTATTACAGATACTATACTCAAATTATTTTGTTTTCCTGGTTTGTTTTATCGAGAAATAGATACAAATTTAGCGTCAAATGCTGAGGACTTAATTGTTGATGGAATTTCTGATGATGGTGACCCTCCATTGCTCCATACAATGAGGAAACTCATAAACTGAGTAGATACAATATTTCGGATAAGTATTCAAAAGATAATGATGTGCCATAATCTACTTTAACTAATACTCAGACTACTTATCCAACTTCTCAAGTTAATCAAGCCAATACATCAACCACCACTAAGAAAAATCTACACCATCACCTCCAGGAGTTCACTGCCAATCGTAAACTGCCTCAATGGGAGATTACAATACCTCATATGAATTTTTAACAAAATATATTTTAGAAGATATTTTTTAATTAATAAGCATCTTTTTAAAGTATAAAATATATGAATTTACCGGAGAAAAACTAAACCCTTGTGGCATGAAAATTTTTGTACGCTCTACTCCACATGGTATGCCTTTAGAATTTTGTTTTATGAGGGTAAATATGACACTATACTTGAGACAAACGAGGCTGAAAGATAATATAAAAGGAAATTACAGGTTTCTCAACCCCTTCTACAATTGTAGACAGATATAGCAGGTCCTTTGGCAATGTTTGATGACTACAGGTGCCGGTTCCCTGGTTGCAAAAGCAAAAAATCAAGAGTTTATTGCTTCACATTTATTTATTATTTATTTAATAGCCGTCAATGTCCCAGCACTGGGCAAAGGCCTCTCTCTCCCTCCTCCAAGACTCCCGATCCAAGGCTACATCGCGCCACTCTTTACTAAATTTGTTTAGTTCGTCGCTCCAGCGCATCCGTGGTCGACCCGGCCGCCTCCTGCCATTAGGAGGGATCCAGTCCGTCACTCGTCGGGCCCATTGGTCTGGAGACATTCTTATGACGTGCCCCGCCCAGTCCCATTTTAACTTTGCTGCCTTTTCCGCTACATCCATAATTTTAGTCTGGGACCGCAGTATGGTGTTTCGTACACGATCTGATAATCTGATGCTTCACATGCAATATACAAATTTCTTTTGCAGTAAGGAGTGTTTTCTGCAAACAGTACTATGTAAAACTTTAATTTTCTACTGAAATAAATTTATTTTCTTGTATTTATTTTTATTTATTTTACTTTTTTTTTGTTGGCTATAAGACCTGGAGTCCCCTATAGGGGACATGCTATATAAAAAAAACTTGTATAAGTAGATATATAATTTATATATTTTTTTTATCTGTGGAGGCCCCTAAGTTCGTTTTATAAAAATCATATAAATAGCTTTCGAAATAGGGCCTCGGGACTGAGGAGGATACTGTATATTCCGATTGTTTGTTAAAAGCGAGATAATTCATCGAAAACTATTGCAATGATACGTCTGTCTCTTAGTCTATACCGTCCCACATCGAAGTCGGTCAGGTGGAAACTGGTCGGTTTAATTTGCACAGTGCGGGCGGACCACAGTGACACTCACTAGCCTTGTCTCTGGGACATTGTTTATTGCCGTTTGTTATTTCGTCATTTTATTTATTTAATACTATAACTCAACTTTTGTTCAACAAAACTATTAAAATTATGTACAAATTATGGACATTCTCAACCATTAGACCAAACAGAGTAGTAAAGTTCTTTGTCCAGGTTATAATTTTGTCCAGTCATTACTAGTTTTTTATATACAATGTGTCCCGTCATCAGTGACGGAGCCTTTAATGGTATGTTATATGGCATTTTTTATGGACAAATCACCACTCAAAACTTTTTTTTTTCTTTTTTAACTTTCGTTTTAAAATAAACATTTTAATGGACTAGTTTATTCACAAGAAGCACAAGATTCAAAATACACAAGAATAATTTAAAAAAATTATTTTCTTACGTTTTTCTTTTTTTGTCTTTCATTTTGAAACATCTTTCTCATTTTATTGTAGTCTACATGAATAACTTTTAAATGAGACCCATTTTATGTCGATAGGACTTTTACACGAGTAGTTACGATTGAATTAGTATAAGAGCCCGAAAAAAACAAAATGGCTGCTTTAGTACAGAAGAAGAAAAAAGTTTTGGGTGGTGATATGTTCATAAAAAATGCCATATAACATACCATTAAAGGCTCCGACACTGTTGACGAGACACATTGTATACATACCTACTTACTATGCGATTACTTTGCTAATACACTTGGGCAAATGTCATTTTGACGATCGTAACTAACTTCAAAAAAATATTATACAGTGAAGTTACAATCGTCAAAATGACATTTGCCCAAATTTCATAGCAAAGTAATCGCATAGTAAATGAACGTTTACTTATAGGCTATGCTTATAGGTAGTAATGCTAATGTGATTTTTTTTATTGTATAAACGGCCAAATAAGACCAACCCACACGTAATAAATATAGGTATCTCTGTTCAAAAAAATTTAAGGATGTGACAATATCAGTTTTGTTTCGCCGCTTCGCCCGCGTGAACAGTGTTTTTTCCCGGGATAAAGTACCCTATGTCCTTCTCAGTACTTCTAACTATGTGTATACGAAATTTCAGTAAGATTGGTTCAGTAAATCAAGCGTGAAGAGGTAACAAACAAACAAACTCACTTTCGCATTATAATATTAGTTAGGTAGGACTAGCTGTAGCACCGAGGCTCCGCTTTTGTGGAAATTTCGGGATAATACCTACTCTATAATGCTATTTTAGGTTATATTTTGCCTTTCATCGAAATCAGTCAGATTTTGCGTGATTGTACACACATTCTCACACACACACACACATCCAAATTTAGTTCCTCGCGAATCATTTAGCTCGAGAAATAAACAACAGAAGCTGTTGAATTAATTTTGTCCAGGTCTATTCATACAATCTACTCAAAAAATAACCAATCGAAATGTTTGGGACCCAAAATTGCGTAGTCAGCAATATTACGTATTACTCGAAGCCCCACTTACTGTTTCGGATTCAATTTCGCACTTTAGCTTATGCTGCAATATTATCATCGTGTCCACCTGTCTTCGATTGCATCGAGCCCCAGGGATCTTCAATGAGGCCGACCCACTGATTTCGAAATACAAAAACGCTAGACAGGCCACTTTGATCTAAAAACAGCGGCTTGAACTTGCTGGTTCCAAGCCCACTTTAATCTAAAAAGACCGCTCTTTTTAGATCAAAGTGGACTGGACTCTGTATTGAATTTGCTAGTCCTAATAGTACATTTAAAGTTATAATAGTCATGTTATATGGTACAGCATAAAATTGTTAGTTACAACTTAGAAGTTTCGCAAAAAAAATATTTTGCCTTATTCTATAACATTTATTATATAAACATTTTATAATCTTCTCTAAAACTTAAATATAAAATAAGAACACATATATCTTCTTTATAATTCTAAGTATTACTATACTAATGGGTACTAAACACTTTTTAGATTATAAGTTGGGTCTTACCATAGATTAAACAATACTATCCCAGTATATCTTACAAATAAAAAATAAAAAAAAACTTTACGGCTGTGCTATATTGTGGTGGTTTATGTAAACCCATTTAATGAAAATCGATTACACAAATGCGATTCTTCCTATTCGTGATTCTACACAGACGTTATTTCAATACAATCGGGATTCTTCCTATTCATTGGATATTTCTATCCAGCGACATAGTATTTAATATAGATCAATGAGCAATTCAGACTTCCGAAAAAATGCTTGACAATGTTCTTTCATCTTGGAAATAAAAACGAATCTGAAAATATTATCGATATAGGCAGTTTAGTTTTAACTTCGAAATGGTAGTTTTATTTTATTCAGTTTAGATTCAAACTAAGTCTAGCTACTACGATTGCTCGCTTTGCAAAAAACTACTATAAATATCTAGACTATACTATCCTTCTAAAAATGTGCTAAACATAGTTATCATATGCCGTCTCTCTCCTCATCATATGTCTAAACCAGGCCCTTGATTCTACAAATTACAAACGTAGATGTCGAGCCTCAGTTGTGTCTCAAAGGCCAAGGCCAAAGAAATCGTAATAAAACATAGAAGTCTTACAGAGATCTTGTCACTTTATTCAAATTTCCTTGGATCTTGAGACACAATAAATTGAAACACGACATTTACGTTTGTAATTAGTGGAATCGGCCCCCAGGTCAATCTATTACTCCTCACTTTTACATTCATAGGCACTATGATCTTCCTCTCATATATAGAAGGACAAATGCTATGCTAAACGTACACTTAGTTGGCAAATAAATGAATATGAATATGAACATATATACTTAAAGATTTCTTATAGATACTATCCGTTCGTGTTACGCACAAAAATTTTTTTTTTCAAAACGAGGTGACAACAAAATGTAACATCCTCATTTCAGCAGAGTGAAGACTCTTTTCCTCTGGTTCTTATATTGCAATTATTATCTTTCCGTTTTTATGAACTGGATAATACTTTATTTAACCATAATAATACGTACACTCTTCTAAAATCTTGAATAAAATCTTTAAATCTTTTATGAATCTTTTAATTTCGTCTTGTACTGTCCACTATGTCAGTTAATGCTTATTTCTTATGTTTTTTATCAATAAAATATTAATTGCTCACTGCTGATCTCAAAGCTGCATACGTCGAATATATTAATCTAGCAACGGACATTAGACACAAGAAACTTAGTTTCACTAATCCTCCAGCACTAACAGCCATTCCCTTTTGTGAGATCCTCAACATCATCAGAACAGTCTTCATATTTCTCACATCAAAGTGCTCCCAATTACTCTCATACACTGCCCTGATAAACACGTTACTCGAATCTAGAAGCTTCTGTCCTGTAATACAGTCCATTGTTACCTGCACTAATGCAAATGGCATGATCAGGTATGTATTCTCTAGACCACCTAAAAACTCTGCAATCAAAGACACTATCAATAGACCAAATTCAATACCTATTGCACTACGAAACACATCTTCAATTTGGCGGAGAAAACTCATATTTGTTATGTGATAATCTATTATGTTGTGTAATTGTTTCTTAACGTATTCATTCAAAATAACATGTTTTTCTCTCATTATTTCAACAGATTCAGATCTCGAATATCCTGTTACTATATGATTTTGATTGTAATACTCTTGGGCATCATCCCAAACATTTGTTAGTTCTTCACTAAGACTCAGCATTTGTCCTTCTATATATCCAGTGATGATAATGAAAAATGCAGATATGTTGGCAGTACCATAACAAGTAAATATGACGCCCCCTAAAGATAGAAAGTATGCGATTTCATAGTTCGGCGATTCGTATAGTGGCTGCAAACCTGAAACGAAACAAATTGCTAAATTAAGAAAGGTGTTTTGTTATAACCTAAAGCTTTAGCTACAAGCGGGAATAAATAAATAAATAAAAAACCAGCCAAGTGCGAGTCAAGCTCGCGCACCGAGGGTTCCGTACACGCAAAGCATATCACATTATAGCTCTAACTACAACACCAACTAGTTTCAAAAACAAACTTAACTTTGCAGTTCGATTCCTAAGATTCATACTGAATCAAAAATTTGTACCATTTTTTTCAAACTTCCAACTGCATAATTTACAATTTTCAGATTTATTCCTGTATAAGTACTGTACCTAGCTTTTTGCCCCATAAGTTTTGATTGCTACCTGAAATCGCGAAATATGCGAAAATTTGCAACATTTACGGTAATACCTCTTGATCACGTTGACGTATAATATTTTTTGTTTATTTTTTGCAGAAAGAGTCCGTGGTCGGATCCACATATTCGATATCAATTTCAACTTGATACTTTTAAGCGTTCATGAGAAAAAAAGTTTGACATACAGACGAACAGATGGACAGACGGACAACAAAGTGATCTAAGGGTCCTGTTTTAGCCTTTTGAGGTACGGAACCCTAAAAAGGACATATTGGCATAAATCCCGAGTTCCCGCCCCGGATAAACATTCTAAACGCGATGAAAATGCTATTTTTAGTTTAAAAATCAAACTTCTTACCAAATAGAAACTCCGTGTCTTCCATCACGTGCCTCCCAGGCATTAGCAAAGGTTTTATACTATATACTACTCCGTTCCCTATGATAATGAACCAAAATATGATCGCTCTTTTCTTGACTCGCCTTAATACTTTTAGCAGATTACTTGTGAATCTGGTGTTTGAAATTCCTTTCAAGTCATGGATCAAATATTTTCCTATCATACATCTCAAGGAATCTCTGAAAAAGCCCAATATAATGTCTTCTTATCATAGTTTCTCTTTCTACTGATTTTCAAGTGTGGTATTTACAATATGAGGTGATAGTATTTAAAAATGTGAGGAATTGAACTTATGTTGGTATAGTGGCGTATTGTTGTGGAAATTCTTGGGGAGGCCTTTGTCCGTAGTAGTGGCGTATTGGGTGACGCCACAGTACTTAAACATCAAGGTCCCATCTGCCATCAAATAGAACACATCCATAGGGTCCATGGAAACCTGTCCGTTATGGAAGATAGTGCCTTAAGCGAGGCGACATAATCTAATAAAATATACTAAAACTAGCTTTCGCCCGCGTGAATTTCCCATGGGAACAGTGCTTTTTCCGGGATGAAAGGTACCCTATGTACTTCCCAGTATTCCTAATTATGTGTATGCTAAATTTCAGGAAGATTGGTTTAGTAGACAAAGCATGAAGAGGTAACAAACAAATAAACATATATAATATTAGTTAGGATACTCACTGGTTCATGTAGATATATATCAGTTTGACTGTAGAGATCTCACTAGCGATCCCAAGTGCGAAGACGATCATGGCACTAACGAGGTCAGTATTCTCGGTGGAGTTGATAAAAACGAACCATACCATAGAGAAGACGTAGACGTAGAAGTAACACGTGAGAATGACGACCGTAAATATGATGCATGATATTGGAATTTCTGAAAACATATGCAATAAAGTTTGGATAAAAATGCTTGACGTAAACATACAGAGAACCCTCCATGGATGAAATCCTTGGGGGAGGCCTTTGTCCAACAGTGGACGTCTTTAGGCTGAGAGAAGAAGAAGAAACATACAGAGACACCCAATAATAGGCCATGAAAAGGTAGGTGATGATAAATTAAGTTGTTATGATAGAAATGTAACAAAAGATATCAACTGAGTTTTCAAATTAAACGTGTTATCTATTAATGTGCGTAGAATACAGAAGAGTGTTAGATTTGAATGCAAAGAGAAAAATTAATTTAATTTATATTTCAAATACAAGAATTCTTCGAAAATTGGTAATTTTTTATCATACGAACTGTTGCACTTACTTTTCTTATACGCTGGGTCTACATTCAGGGAGAGAGCTCTCAACATCATCGAAGTATTTCCTACCATCACCGGTAAAGAACAATTATCTAGTCCATACTCTTGTAATTTCAATGCCATACTTCGTTTGATTTCATATACCGAATGAAAGACTCCATTGCTAGGGCTATGAGAGCTCATGGTTCATGCGTTCTTTGATAATCCTTTATTATCTTCTATTTTTCTGCTCTCTAGTCAGTTCTTTTTCGAATATCACTGAATATAATTACCTTAATTACATAACAAATTTATTTTTCTTAAAACTGTACATATTATTATATGTTATATTTTTCTATACTTACTTACCACAAAACATTTGAATATAAAATACTTTGTTAAGCTCATCCATCAACCTTGCATTGAACCAGGCCGTAAATGTGACACAAAAGAAGATTGTTGCTATGGCAGTTTACTGTGCTACAAAGTGTAGGTACTGTAGCAAAAGTGAAGCTATTTGCAAATGACTGTAGTTAACATGATTTAATTTCCCAGTATTTTATAGCATGCAACGAAAGCATGCATCTGATGAAGAACTCCAAGAGACCAGATACTCTATAAAACAAATGGAAATGGTGCCTTAGTAAAAGTCGTTCAACTTGATGAGCATTTTTCACTGACGTAATTGACGTATGTATAAATAGACAGGAAACGGAATAGGACAAAGAAGGACTCGGGGTGTGATTGGTGGTACACGGGAAATTGTAGATAACGAGCAGACGAAGATCGTTTATTGAATGAAATATCATCGCGACTGTACTACGAGTAGGTACCTAATATATTTCCGCGGGACACGGGATAACCAAATGGCTGAAATTTTAAGTACTGGAGTTTAGGTTACTACAGTTTGGAACACAAAAAGATGTTTCATCTAAACGAAACTCACGCGGGCAAAGCCGCGGGCAACAGCTAGTATAAATTGAAATCGACTTTTTAGGATATTACTTTAGTATTTTAGAATGTTTATACCATGCAACGAACCGGCCAGTAAACGCGACAAAAAAAGATGGTTGTAACTGCAATAGCAGTTTACTGTCCTGCAAAGTATGGATACTGTAGCAAAACTGAAGCTATCTGCATTTGCAACTGCTATTTACCATGCAGTAACCTTCACGTGATTTTATTTACCAAATCGATTGATAATTGTTGAATAACGAAACATACAAGTGGCGTTTGGGAGCCATTTTACAAAATTACAACCTTCGCTGGATCGTATAAGGTTTTTACAGATTATTATCAAAAAATATTAAAGAAAATTTAACTCAGACCTTTATTTTAAATAGTACTTCATTATCTTACTAGGATGCCATACCTATTTTATACATTATTAGCCGCACCCCGAGGCTTCGCTCCTATGTGCTGTTCGCAGTATTTTTCTACCCGTATACCAAAAATCAAAATCCTTCTAGTAGATTTTGCGTGATCAAACATCCTCAGAAATTCACAAACTCACATCCAAAATTTTGCATTTATAATATTAGTAGCAAGTAAGATAAAACATTCCAACCTTGCCAATACTGCAATATAATAAAATAACGAGCTTAAAGTTATAATAAAAGCTCATTATTCTATTGGTGAACCACTCAAGGCAGGCTGTACCACGGGATATCGAAATGAATCCCTCTACTCAGTCTCACCGATTGTCACTATTTACTGATTGGAAATATATTTTATCGAAGGTGGCAATCAGTAAATGTAATTGTGAGGGCAAAAGCATTAATATTTTAGTATTGATATTTAGTTTAAAGAGACGAATGCACAATGTGTTTCATTAGTCAATTAATACTTAATTCCTAAATTATCGGCTTGTGTCTGTATTGGTATAACATACTCATTAGCAAATCAATATTTACTAAGTTACATTGTGTATGTAATACTTGTAGACCTTGTAGAAGCTAGCATACATTTTGGGGGAGTAGGTATTGTAAAATAGTATGGTAGTAATTGTATAGTAGTATAAATATTGCGTTGCTATAGAAAACAAATAAATGATTTCTTTCTTAAGACACTCCTGCTATAATACCCCTGGTGTTGCAAGTGTCCAGGGCAGCGATGTTCGCTTACCCTCAAGTGACCTGCTTGCTCGTTTGTCGACCTATGTTATAAAGAAGAAGTACATAGGTACTTTTTTTCAGCCCGGTATTCCAGAAATAAAGATGTTCAAATCAAACAACTGCATTATTATATTAGTTTAATTTATACATATAACCTAGATTATTTGTATGATGGTAGCATAGGTGCTGATCAAGAATAGCTATATTTATATTATTTATTCCATAATATTACCTCAACATATTGCGACATATTGCATTATGACTATCACTTTGTACAAAATCTAAATTCTCTAAGAAAAAATACATTTTATCATATTAATTTCTATAATACAAAATACATTGTCACAAATTTGCAATATACCTAACTGGCGTGGGCCAGGGACCTTGTTCTTCGAAATTCGGGAGATCTCTTAGTGCTCCCCTACACTCCCGAAGGAACGTACATACCATAAATTTCAGCTTCCTACGCCCAGTAGCTTTGGCTGTACGTTGTCTGTCAGTCAGTCAGTGACAGAATCATTTTATATTTATTGATGATTGTAAGCATAGGATCTCATTAACGGGGAGTTAACTTTTGAAAATCCCTCCCGTCGGAAGACAACCTTGGGTGCTGTGCTGGTGCTTTATCATCGCGCCGGGGCTATGGAGCGAGAATAGCACATGGTCCCGGCACAAATGCGGTAGGCGTTGACACCGTGTGGTTTTAGTGGGTTCGAGTCCCACATACCCGTCCGGCCTCCCGTGACTGGATGGACGAGACGAGGGTCTTTCCACACGTAAAAAAAGGATATGTTCGTCATAATCATAATTACAATAAATAATTGAAGCCACTTATAAAATTTCAACTTCGCAAGTCAAGCAAAAAATCTAGCGAACTAGATTTAACTCGAGCATACTCGTATATGTATATGCATATTTTGCAAGTTAAATAAAATATTCCCATATTTTTTCGTACGTTATAATAAAGATTAGCACTAAAGCGGTACAGGCGAACTTTCTTCGGTATAATAATAATATGAATCTACTTTCGTATCTATCTCTTGCAGTTGCAAGGGTTCTCAATTGGGATCCTTTGACATTGTTTCATCTCTCCTCCGGACTTGTATCAAATAGTTGTTGACTGGCCGCAGGGCTATGTCCAGCTTCAGCTGCATCTTGTCTGCCTCGGATTCGAACTCCAGCTCCCTCACACATTGCGCCACGGCCGTCTTCAGAAACGCCATGGCGTACTTTTTACCTGTAAATTATGCGATAATAATAAATTTTGTATCTTCTTGACTTAGCCTTACTTTTTACAAGGCAGTGGTGGGTTAGCCTAGTATCATGAGTAGCAAATACTACGGGCCCCGCGCTCCAGTTTGGGAAATAACTTTCCTTTACGGCAATAGTCATGCAATGCAATGGGCGCTAGGTGGTATATGGTATTTTTATTCTACTTACACACACACATATTCTAGCTAAGAGGGTAAATGGGGTCAAAATCGACATTCAAGTGGGCAAAGCCGGGTTCCGAAAGATAGTTCTAATCATGTTACCAATGCAAGCTCGCTTCCCGTAGCTAAAGGCAGCGAACGCGGGGGAGTTCCCCAGACAGTTGGGCTTCAACCATCGCTCGGGTCGGTACTGCAGCGCGTCTGGGCCCCAGAGCCGCTGGGACCGGCACAGGCCCCACACCCCAATCGCGCACACCGTGCCCTTGGGTATTGTGCACGATCCTGGCGAAAACGGAGAATTTAGTTCTATCAGTCCAAGACTCGGTACTTTATCTATCTATTCTCATATTCATCAGGAATTGTTAATGCCAACTCCTGTGTATGGTGGCGAAAGTTATTTTTTTGTACGATAATCACACATGAGGAAGGCTATTCAGAATCCCGAAATTCCCATGGGAGCGAAGCCGCATGGCACAGCAAGTGTCAAAAGAAACCCCTTACTAATTTTCAGATCCCGGTCAGCGTAGCGGAGGACTGACGGAGCTGGTGGGTACAGCCTCAAGGTCTCACTGATGACGGCCTCGCAGTACGGCATACGTTCCAAATCCTCTTTTGTGACAGGCCGTTTGCTATCTCCGAATATTTCTTTCAACCTGTGACCAACAAAAGCCTTAAATATATTTCGTAGAAAAGGGGATTCTATCACAACCGTCAAGATTGATATATAGGTTCGTTTCATGGTGGTCTGGGAGCGAAAAAAAATCATAGAATTTGCCAGCCGCTTGATTGACCATTAAAATCTGCACGGAAAAAGAAGCGGCTGGCACATTCTATGTATGTCATTAGGCTTCAAACTGTGCATTACCAGTCCAGCACAAGTAGGATGTAAAACAAAGCGGTCGCCATCGTCTCCTTCCAAAAGAGAAAGAAAGACAGAGACAAAGTACAATAAAAGTGCTCACTCTCGGTACAAGGTCTCCTGCACCGTGCGGTAGCAGCCCAGCATCAGAAGGATGTAAAACAGAGCAGTCGCCACCGTCTCCTGGCCGGCCAGGATGATGTTGTGGACCTCGTGCTGAATCTGCGACGAGCTGAACTCCGGATCACCTGACTGCAGCTCTAGAAGGTTCTCCAGGTACGATTTGTACTTGGCCCGCGGTTTACCTGGTTAAATTTAAAGTTCTTATTACAATCCCTTTGGCTTCCACTGGCACCCCTCATACATTTTTTCTAAAATACCTCTCATGTACAGCAAAAAATGCAAAAAAAATGCAAGTTGCATGCAAAAAATGGGATGTTGACGTTTTTAGAAGTGTGCCGGCTGTTGTAATAGGTCAAGATGTTGGGCAAGAAAATATTTTTTATCCTCCAGGCATTACTTACCGTTTATACTATTTTCAGATTTGTTCGTGTTTTCATTTATTTCATTAACTTGAGACATCACCTAAAATTGAAATGCATCATTTAAGTTTAAGTACCTATAAGTACACAAAATTACTTTTAGGCTTCTGCAATCTGAAACGTGATCACAATTCCAGAAAATTTCTAGTCAATTACTTGTACAGTCATTTTTATCGACCACCATCCAGGAAACCTGCGACATGGTGGACAGTTCAATTCATTGGTATGCAATACGGACCTCTAAATGGCGACAGACGTCAAATCATATTGGATTCGATTAGAAACTTAAAGAAAATCTGGTTCTGGGTTATCTATAACTATAACAGATACAAAATATAACAGATAACATATATTACTTCTTTATCCTTTACGAGGTAGACAGAGCAGAGAATCGTAGGTCGTCAATACTCACGATATTGGTAACTTGATGGAGTACTGCTACGTGTTTCTTTAGCTCCTGGTACATGGGCGTGAGGCGGTACATGAAGTCTGAATGGAGGTGGATGTTGAACCCTCTGTGCAGAATGAGGGCTAAGGTCCGTTTGAACGAGTGGTAGTACTGCTCCATGAATGTGGAGTCTGTTGAGTAGCACGTTCCCAGCACTGTTACTGAAGGTTCAAAATCATATATGTAAATATACATTATAAAACACGTTACTAATTCGAGTAATGATAATTAAGGCTGCTTCGGCTGTCTTGTCCTTTGAGCTTTTCTATGCAAATATTTAGTGAACAAACTACTCGACGAAGATTTCAAAATGTACAAAATACGTAAATTTTGTTGTATTATTTGAAAAAATTGAAAAAGACTCACGACAAATAGTCTCTAAAGTATTGGTGGCGAGGATATCCATGACATCGAACGGTGGTGTGCCGGCTTTTGCCTTCAACTGCTCCGTCAACTTAGCAACTTGGGAGCTGAACCTCTCCTGGTAACTCTCCACTGTCGCCGTGGTGAACGAACCGGCGGCAATTAACTTCTTGTAAGTACGCTTCCAAACTGAACCTTAAAATAATTGCAATTAATGCGAATCGAAGCCCAAGAATTAGTGATTCATTTTGCCAAATCTTTCAACATCCATACTAATATTATAAATGTGAAAGTTTGGATGTGAGTTTGTGAGTTTGTGAATTCGTGAGTTTGTGAATTTGTGAGTTTGTGAGTTTGTGAGGATGTTTGTTACTCAATCACGCAAAATCTACTGGACGGATTTCGATGAAATTTGGTACAGAGGTAGATAATGACCTGGAATAGCACATAGGCTACTTTTTATCCCGGGAAAAAGCACTGTTCCCTAGGGAAATTCACGCGGGCGAAGCCGCGGGCAAAAGCTAGTATTACTATAATCCAAGTGCGCATTACAGTTTTGTTTTCACAGATGTTTGTATAAGGTACATCAAAAAGCAAAACAAAAATATATTATACTATTGAAGATGATGTTGTATGAATCTATAAAAAATGCGGAAAACTTACTTTGGAGCTAACTCGATTTTTGTTATTTGTCTACCATATACCATACTAGCTTTTGCCCGCGGCTTCGCCCGCGTGAATTACCCACGGCAACAGTGCTTTTTCCCGGGATAAAAAGTAGCCTATTTGCTATTCCAGGTCATTATCTACCTCTGTACCAAATTTCATCGAAATCCGTCCAGTAGATTTTGCGTGATTGAGTAACAAACATCCTCACAAATTCACAAACTCACAAATTCACAAACTCACAAACTCACATCCAAACATTCGCATTTATAATATTAGTATGGATGGCATTGTTATATACCATAGAGCAACATGAGCCTCCACAATGGGTGTCTTGTCTACTCCTTAACACCGCCATTATATTTTATTGAATTTTATATTTATCTTCACCATCATATCATTTACGAAAATTGTCTACCTACCTTACATAACTAAATAACTTTACATCAATTTCAAATCTATGTGGTCCGTTTTGCTCTATTATATTTTATGTGTGATTCTTACCAGGTGCAACCACAATGCCATCTCCAAGCCAAAGTTTCGCGAAACTGTAATAGTAGGGTTTCTCTATGAAAGCGTTGGTCACCATTTTCACATCGTCTGGATTACACAATACTGAAATGTTATTAATATCGTTAAATGACACTAGAAACTGTTTACAAGTTAGTAAGTTCGTTTGTAGGGAGTTTTCTTCGAAACTACTGAACCGATTTCAAAAATTCTTTCACCAATAGAAAGCATTATACTTTAGTGACAAGTCTTAGTCAATCAATTTAGTCTTCGGTCAAAGGCTTCCTGCTTATTCTTCCATGACTCCCAAAAATCTATAGTATTGTAAATACTTACTCAAAGCTGGATTATAACCAACCCAAATTAGAACAGGCTTATCAGTTTCTTCCGCCTTTTTGCACATTTCTTCTAATTTGCGGAATATTGCTGAAAATGAATTACAGTCTCTGTTATCGAGTGTTTAAACATTCAAATCAGAAATATTTATTAGTCAGAAAACAGTACAAAAGATGATACACATTAATAGTTTCTTTCATAGCTTCAGTCTGCAAACAGACGTGCAAGAGATTGGAAAAAATATAATAATTTTTTTCTACCTTCAGGACCTCCAAGGAAGTGGTGCATGCTTCCAACAAACGGGAGGTACGAAAACGATGGTAGATCCTTCAACATGCTGCGCGCGCGTCGTTCCTTCAAATACGTGACGCAATACGCGCAGACCAGAAGTAGGGCCCCAAGGAGTAACGAAATCATCTTTGAAATACAGATAGTTTAGTCTTTACAGTCGTCTCTGCCTACAGTTTGTAGACTCCGTAAATCATTGTATGTTTTTATTGGTCTATTAAGCCCATTTTATTCAAAATAAAGTATCTGTATTCTTGATTCACTGAAAGCAAATGACACGAAAATATGAGGCTCATCCCACCAATGAATAAACGCGAATTGATGTATGTGTTTATAAGTCAATTACGCAAAATCTACTGGACGGATTTCGATGAAACTTGGTACACAAGTAGAATATAATCTAAAATAGCACATAGGGTATTTTTTATCCCGATCTTTTTATTCCACGAGAGCAAAACCCCGGGACGCAGCTAATCACATAAAAACTACTATTTATGATGTCGAAAAAAATAAACTTGTTCTTTCTTACAATATTTCTCTTTTAAAGTTATATGCAAGGTAGGTTTATGATAAAATGGACGTATAAACTATCCATTTATACAGTGATGTCATTAAACACACATATTCACAAGTATTTAATACACAGATGATACCTACATGCAACAATAGTCATAAAATAATTTACTTAATTTTCTCGTATAAGTGTGGTCATCTTTCTGATTGTCTGGCTAATTCATTTAATGTTATTATACCGTGTTAGCGACAATTATATATATAATTAAATTTAATTATTTTATCTCATGTGCAGATAAAACATAATAGTCGCGATAAAATGTGTAAAAACCTACCACGGAAGTTATTATGGACACCATTAAAGTTAGGACAGATGCCTAATGATTTTTTTGCTCTGCCATACAAATTGACTCATTAACTGATCAGCCTTATATATGGAAAGTCGAATTTCTAGTACCAGTTTTTATGTTAGAGCAAAAACAGTACAACTTTAAAATACGAGATATCACATTTGTTGTATTGGGACCCCCCTTAATTTTTTACACGACTGACCAAAAAAGGAGTGTTATGTTTTCAGGGTTCATATATGTATGTAAGTTTCTTTATTCCACCATAAGTCCTGAACGGCTGAACAGATATTGATGAGAGATGTATTTTTAGATTCCTAGCATTCCTCCGAGTGACATAGGCTATATGAATTGACAGTCGTGTTTTTTGTTTTTTAATAATTAACTTGTATCTTTTTTGTTTTAGTATAAGCATCTATTTGTCGTTAAAGCGGCCATATAATTACACGTTCTATCTACCTATTTAAGTTCTAGAGATAGAACCCTCTGATATACAAACAGATAGCAGAGGCACAACCCAAAGACGGGTTTGGGTACGAAACCCTAATAACTGAATTCTGGATACATTTAGGT
The DNA here is from genome assembly GCA_018467065.1 of Ephestia elutella. Classification (NCBI taxonomy): domain Eukaryota; kingdom Metazoa; phylum Arthropoda; class Insecta; order Lepidoptera; family Pyralidae; genus Ephestia; species Ephestia elutella. Next base: position 16,267,769 of record CM031566.1, read on the forward strand.
ATAGTCATAGATGTTACATATGTACATAAAGATATATAACTAGCTATGCTGTAGCTTCGCCCGCGGCAAAGCCATTCCGGGGCAGTGGTCCAACTACTCGAGAAAACTGTTTTGACATAGTTGAACCACAGCACCTTTTGAGAGTTCGTGGTCCAATTCATTTAAAACATAACTGGCCAACTCTAAAAACCTCAACTGCATCTTTATGTGCATACCTATTGGTTTACGGTTATATGGTTTTACGTATATCTTAAGTTTTTTTCATATAAACTTTGACCTTTCTATTTCAAACCCACGGGGGTTGATTTAAAAAAAAATAAGTAGCATATGTTTGACCCCAGGACTTCATTTATATCCATACCAAATTTCATCTAAATCGGTCCAGCGGTTTAGCCGTGAAAGCTTGACAGACAGTAAATTTATAATATTCAATGGAATTTGAATGGATGTATGGATATTTAACGACCAAGCGAGTGAAGGCTCATCAGGTGATTCAAGAAGGGCGAAAACACATTGTTTGTATGTATGTATGTATGTTTATTCCGCGATAACACTCGAATTATGAATTAATTTCGATGACATTAAGAATACGATAAGATACAATAGCAACTATCCATTTCTTTGCGCAACAAAATCGGTTCAGCCGTTTTTGAGATATATCGCCGCATTTTTATAAAAATAAATTTCTCATATTTTTAAAATAATAATCGCGAGGTCAGTTCGCGGTGAGCCACTTGTTATTGGTTCAACTAATCAACGTTCGTTCAAGTAATTGCATGTTGGATAAGAATTATACAAATGCATTCAGGATGTCAACAAAATAGGAAATTACTCGAAGATTACATGACACAACGGTTCTGATATGAAAATTACATGTTTGTGTACTAGACAATTGCATACTTTTAGACTGATTTAACGATGTGGGAAATATAGGGAAAGTACACAAAATACTTGACTGCAGTCCTAGATGTCACATCATTAAAGCATAGGCATAAGAAATACTCAGTTGGCAATATTTAGGGACTACTTAACAAATCGAAAACAAAAAGTTAAACTGGGGCAGACCGTAAGTCAGGATGTTGATGTCACATGTGGTGTACCACAAGGCAGCGTTTTGGGACCAACATTGTTTCTTGTTTATATTAATGATCTTTGTAATATGACCATTAATGATGCCAGATTGTTTTCGTATGCTGATGACACGTCAATTGTCTTTAGCGGGCTAAATTGGGCTGATGTTAAGAGAAATGCTGAACTTGGTATGTCCCGGATCGCGTCGTGGCTAAAACATAATTTACTTACGTTAAATACGTCCAAAACAAATTTCATATGTTTCAGTATCTATAAAAACACTCAACCATCACTAGACTATCTTTTATATATTCATACATGTGGAAATTCGAATGGCAGTGGCTGTGATTGTCCATCTATTAGTAAAGTTGATCAAACAAAGTACCTTGGTGTGATTTTGGACCAAAGATTGTCATGGTATCCTCAAATTGAACAGCTTTCTTCCAGGATACGTAAGTTTGTTTGGATATTTAAAAATTTAAGATATATCGCTCCGAGTAATATCTCTGCCACGGATACCACTAAAAATATGCTTAATTATTATTTTTTATTTATTTATTTTCAAAAAATAACAATTAGGTACAATTATGCATCCTAAAAACCACGTAGGTTTGTCTGGAAATTATATCTACATTTCTTTGGTCCAATCCATCATTACATACTGTATACCAGTAAGGGGCGGTGCCCTCAAGACCAGATTTTTGGACGTAGAAAGAGCTCAGCGAAGCTTGCTCAAGGTAATCTATAAATATAATAAAACAGTAAAAATATTTTGTCTGTACATTGTATTTTTGATTGAAATGGATAGAGGGACACTTAAAAAGAATAATAGAACTCAATTTTTTTTTTAATTTCTTGTCTGTCTGTCTCTCTGTCTGTCTGTCTGTCTGTCTGTATGTATGATCACGCTAATCTCCGAAAGTACTGAACCGATTTGAATGAAACTTTTCTTATTGTATAGCTATTAAGCCTGGACAACATTTAGGCTATAATTGATTTTGAAAAGTGGAACACCTGATGAGGAACCAAAACAGAACATTTAAACTATAAGAAATATGAACATGGTGCCTTAACAAAAGTCGTTCAATCTGATGAGTATTTTCTGTTGACGTATAAAAATCGAAGATTAGGATCATCTGATGAAGAATTCCAAGAGACCAGCTACACTATAACATATATGGAAATGGCGCCTTAGTAAAAGTCGTTCAACCTGATGGGCATTTTCTGCTGACGTATAGAAATTGAAGATCTGGAACATCTGATGAAAAGCTCCAAGATTTTTCATCTAAGCGAAACTCACGCGGGCGAAGCCGCGGGCGACAGCTAGTGTACTTTAAAAAAAGAACATTCCCAACACTTGAGCTATATTCGATGTGTAAAATTCTAGCGGCCTGAAAATTATACATTATACACCTAATCCTAAAAAAACATAAAACCCTAACTTATGATCCAAACACTGAAAACAAAAGGAGAAAATATAATGTGGCACCGGTCCCTCTTGTCAGGACAGAATTTGCAAAAGTTCAAATTGAAAAACGCTCAACATACTTATATAATAAAATAAATAAGCAGATCAACATAAGTAATAAAAGGGTGTATGAATGTAAGGATATAGTGTCAAGGTGGATACAAGAACTAACGTATGATAAATAAATAAATAAATAAATAAATAAATAAATAAATAAATAAATAAATAAATAAATATATACGGACAAATCACACAGATTGAGTTAGCCACAAAGTAAGTTCGGGACTTGTGTTATGGGATACTAACTCAACGATACTATATTTTATGACAAATACATATATAGATAAACATCCAAGACCCAGGCCAATCTGAAAAAGATCATTTTCCATCTTGACCTGACCGGGGATCGAACCCGGGACCTCCGGTGTGGCAGTCTGGCGTGATAACCGTTAGGCCACGCACATATAACTTGTAAATAAATAAATATATAGGGATAAATCACACAGATTGATTGCAAGGTTACATAAAAAGAAAAGGAAATTATATAGTTAACATTATGTATATGTGGTTTTCTGGCATGCAGTGTATTTTGTATAGTTAAGTTACTCTTATGTATGTATGTGTGGTACGTATATGTACAATAATACTTGTATATGTAAAACGTTTATAATAGGTAATATAAGGATAGATGGATAAATAAAGGTTTAGGTAAATAATGATGTAACAGTATATTGTATGTTTAGAGATAAGAAAGAGCGGGGTCTCCTGGCACAGGCATTTTTATGCTTAAAAGGAGGCTCCGTCAACCAGTTTATATAATCAAACAGTTGATGAAATAAAGCTTTTTTATTTATTTATTAGTTACCCGGGATAAGGGGCGCCGACTACGTGCGTGCTCGGGGGCGCCAACACAGACGAAAGTCAAATAGTGGTTGAACACAAGAAAAGATATGCAAAGACGCTGGAAAGAGAAAGGTCGGAAGACGGAAAAAGTCTTGATTGCGAAACATCTGGTAGTGGACTGGGATAGCGAATGCTGCTGAGCTGTACCGCATGATCATCTCAGCATCTAATAAGTACTACGTAATAGGGTAGATGACAACAAGTCAAATTAGATACTTTTTTCTAAATGTCAAAAACAATAATTTATATGGGATTTGTATGACAGTACTCAACAGTGACGTCACTTTTAATGGAGTCAAAAAGCATTCACATTATACTTTAATTAGAACTAAAAAATAGTAAACCATGTTATAAACAAAATTGATCAATTAAAGTGACATTCAATTATTATGTTTCATTATTTAAATAGCATTATTTATTTTTTACCCAATCATCATCCCTATTGCACAGCTAGTCAAAATGCTTCTTTTTTTTTTGCTTCCCCTTTTCACGTCCATAAATCTATGTATTATAGCTAGAAAAAAAAATACTAGAAAACTAGTAGTTTTTTTTTGTAATAGTACTTAGTTTTGTAGTTTTTTGATAGTTTTGATTTTGTTTGTTTGTTATTTTCTAGTTATCTATGTATAATCCTACCAATCCCACTCTTACTAAATGCCAAAGTATGGATTTGAGCTTATGAATTTGTGAGGATGTTTGTTTCTCGATCACGCAAAATGTACTGGATGAATTTCGATGAAATTTGTTAAACGGGTAGAAAAACATCGGAAATAGCACATAGGATACTTTTTATCCCAAAATTCCAACGGGAGCGAAGCCCCGAGGCGCGGCTAGTATAAAATATAAAAAAAAATTCCTATTTTTAGAATTGTCTGATATAGGTATTCATAAACAGAAGGAATTTCCAAAATTCCATTCTCATTGCCAAATTTCATATCTCTACATTCAGCAGAGGTCTTCTGAATCTGATTAGACCATTGAGGCCCCATCTAACTTTAACATAACATAATAAATAAAAAAACGACATAGGTTTTTCACCTTAAGTGTAAAATCTATTTATTAATAAATAAGACAAAACTTTAATTTATTTACTCGACCAATTAAATTACAGATAATAAAAAAACTAAACTCCAAAAACGAACAAAAAGATACCTAACTATAAATAGAAAATGTCACTTCAAAAACTGTAAAAAAAAATATATTACTCACTGTGCCATCCGCGCAGTTTTCTTAAGAGGTTACTAAACCATACTAAACCTCACTTTATCTCTTAATGTGTAGTTCTACAGACTATATAATACTATACTAGGTATACGGTAATTGAGTGATCTATCTAATTATGACCCAGTGACTTGTAAGTTATTTGTGCTAGATCGGCTACCCTTACAGAACTCACTTATAAAGAAAAAAAACGATTTACATTTTAAATTATAAATTTAAGTAATAATTTAGATAACCTATACGAATTAGGGCTTGAACGTCCATTTCCCCCGAAAGACCACATCCCTTGAACGGCCACATCCCTAAACGGCCATTTCGTTCGAACGACCACATACTTAAAAGGCCACATTCCTCGAACGACCGTAACCGACAAGGGCCATAAATATCTAGAAGGAGATGGCGGGACGACATAGACAAATTTTTACCTGAGTGGCCACAACTTGCAATAGAGAGAGACGAGTGGAAGAAAAAGAGGGAGGCCTTTGCCCAGCAGTGGGACACAACACCTACAAGCTAGTTAAAAAAAAGTAATAATATGTTTATATCTAATATTGGTATCAACGATAATTAGTACATCCTACTTCTTACTAATATTATAAACTAGCTTTTGCCCGCGGCTTCGCCCGCGTGAATTTCCCACGGGAACAGTGCTTTTTCCCGGGATAAAAAGTAGCCTATGTACTATTCCAGGTCATTATCTACCTCTGTACCAAATTTCATCGAAATCCGTCCAGTAGATTTTGCGTGATTGAGTAACAAACATCCTCACAAACTCACAAACTCACATCCAAACTTTCGCATTTATAATATTAGTATGGATGCAAAGTTTGGATGTGAGTTTGTGAGGAAGTTTGTCACGCAAAATCGACTTTACGGATTTCGATGAAATTTGGTATGCGGGTAGAAAAATACCGAGAATAGCACATAGGGTACTTTTTATCCCGAAACTCCTACGAGAGCGAAGGCTAATCCTAACTAATATTATAAATGCGAAAGTGAGTTTGTTTGTTTGTTTATTTGTTTGTTTGTTTGTTACCTCTTCACGCTTCATCTACTGAACCAATCTTCCTGAAATTTCGCATACACATAGTTAGAAGTACGGAGAAGGACATAGGGAACCTTTCATCCTGGGAAAAGGCACGGTTCCCGTGGAAAATTCACGCGGGCGAAGCCGCGGGAGAAAGCTAGTAATTATACCTCGTGTGTTCATAAGTTTTGAGACGAAATTCTAACCACAATTTAAAAATAAAATAAAACTGGCAGCCTACTTTTATCTTTTTTGATATGAAATTTAGAATGTTACGAATGCATAAATAGCAGTTTTGTATTATATTTTAGTAGTATAATATTGGGCATTCTAAATCACTTCTGTTCATTCAGGCTCGCACAGCTCGCCTTCATTCACATCCGTGATTTAGAATACCCAATATTATACCTTCATTGGGAATTCTAAATCACTTCTTTTCATTTAGGTTTGCTCAATATTACACGTTCAAAGAGTTTTACATTCTTAGCGGTTAACAGGATGTAATTCATTAAACACTTTCAAACAATTGAGCCTGTGTTGTCCAGATGATAAAGTAGATGTTTCTCGCCTTCTACCTAAACTAGGTGTTCGTTGTTACTTATTTGCGATCCCTGATCAGATTAAATTTAAAAAAGCAAAACAGGCGCGCGCTTTTCGAGCCCTCCTCGAGGTTGAATTTTAGGCTTTCGGTTTCGATGGAGGGGCTCCCAAGCGCGCTTCCCGTTTTTGTTCTTAACGACACCTGAATAGGCAAGAACAGACAGACACCTGAATAGGCAAGATCAGACAGACACCTGAATAGGCAGATAGGAAAGAGTAGAGGTCGCATTGGAAAGTCCCGATGGGGGCAGGTCCGTCCAACAGCAACATATCTCCCGCTCTGTTCGCTTTACAATGTAAACTGTGCCCCATGTGCCGTAACACCACAGATACAAAGCATCGCTACTTAGAGTCCCGGCTACTATAGGCAAACATTTTGTATATATATTAACAAAAGCTAAAAACTTTAACACCGCGATTCAGAAAAACAACTTAAACATAATTGAAAAACTTGATATCTAGTATTAAATATTATAAATGTAAGTCATGTATTCCCTTGCACCAAATGCATGAAATAAAATTGTACCTACTCGTGATCGAATTCGCGTCACAGTCACGTCATCGCGATTACTCATACTCGTAAGTCGGCAGTCATTACCTATGTTCTAGGTATTTCATCATTTTAATCAGTTCAGTGTATTTTCTCTTGTCCATTTATCATCCCTTTTAGATATTCTTCAACCACGATTCATTCGTTACATATAATATTTCATATGCCAATATATACGTTTTGTTCAAATTTAGTCAACAGTTGACAAATTTGAATTAACCTATTATTATGGGAACACTGATTAATTATTTTTCAGTCAAGCCGATTAAGGGAACCGTTTTCGGCTTTACCGATAAATTACCGTTCCTATGTTAATAGTCATAACACATACATACATACATATTATCACGCCTTTTTCCCGTGGCAGAGACTAGCGATTTCCATAAAGTCATGTTTGAACTAAATTATATTAAAATTATACTGAAAGCAATGAAGGCAAAAGCAGTTAAGATTTTTATTATTTTATGATTTTTGATTATAAGAATATAATAAAAATCTAAATAAACTAAATATTAAAAAATAAAAAGCACGACTGTCAAATCACATAGCCTATGTCACTCGGAGGAATACAAGGAATCTAAAAATACCTCTCACATCAAAATCTGTTCAATCGTTCAGGACTTATGAAGGAATAAAGAAACTTACATAAAAGCATACATACATGAACCCTGAAAACATAACACTCCTTTTTTTGTCAGTCGTGTAAAAAGAGTTTTAAACAATTAACTATTACATTAAAATTCGGGCGCGCGATGCGCGTGTAACCTAAATAATTACTTCAATAGTTTCGAAATATCCGCTGCCTACGTTTGGCTTATCCAAATTGCAAACGAAGCAAACTTGCTATTAACATTATTTTTACCCAACTGCAAAGAAAGGGTTATGTTTTTCGCGTGTATCGTGTATATATGTATGTATGTAATATCCTTTATTACCTCACATCTTTTAAATGGTGGGGTGGATTTCCACTTGCGTTTTGGACGCTGTTTTTGCACCAGTTGGTAACCTTAGCTATAATTAATTTTTGACGTCAACGAACTAGTCTAGTACACGACGAACGAAGTTTTTTGTTTTAACTTTTATTTTTTAACCTTGCCCTTTGTTACTTCGTGCTCCTAGATATGAACCTTATTTTTATTGGAGATAATACATCTATGGTAAGAATAGCTGTTGGAGTAACTAACTTTCGCCTTAGGCATTGGAAAACGAGTTTCTTGTGAATTTATAAAATTTAGTCATATATAAGTAGGTATATTAAGTTTATAGAAAAAAATTAGGTATACAAAGAAGTTAATCAAAATATAAGAAATTACAAGCAAAGCCGTATGGTTAACTTTATTATATTAGTCTATTTCGACACTCTTATTTGTTAAAATATTTCTAACTTCGCATTGTATTTGACAATGCTTATTCAGTAAAAAAATGAATGCTCTGTAATTAATTATTTAAACGAAGGGGCCCGTATATCACTAATTTATTTTAACTAACTTTTGTCTTTATAACATGATTCAACTTTTATTATACCTATATATTTTAACAAACCTCTTTATTAAGATATTTGATTACAAAAATAACAAGTATCATATTAAAAACGCTTAAACGTTTTCGATATTCGCCTACGGAATCCTAATTTGCAAATTGCTTACGAACCTTTATTATTTTTGTATAAAACCTCTATAGTGTGTTCACATTCATTATCTTCGGCTTCATTGGGTGATTAGACCCTTCCTTACACCAGCGCGAGTGGAACTCCAGTTCTGAACCAACGCAAGTGGTTTCAGCCTTGCACAAGCGCAAGTGGAATTCAAGCTCTGAACCAGTACCAAGGGTTTCAGTCTTGCAGAAGCGCAAGTGGAATTCCAGCTCTGAACCAGCGCAAGTAGTGCACCAGCGCAAATTGGATTTCACGATTGTACCAGAGCGCGGCAGAATATAAACAATGTTAGTGAGTATATTTAATTACTAAGTTTTTTAATTTTTACATCCCTTGTCCTGTCTTTATCCTTATACTTAGATTCTTCCTCAGTTAGGTGTAAATAACATCATTGCTATGTTATAATATAACACAACCTGAAAAAAAGCTATAGGCACGACTTACATTATCCCTTTTAATTTTGTTATTAGGTACCTACTACCAAGTTAAACTGTAATTTATATAATTTAATTTAATTTATGTAATTTATATATATATATATATATATATATATATATATATATATATATTGATATTTTTGGTAATTTATATTTTTTTATATTATTTATTACATTATTTCAGGTCTGATTCAGAGTTTGAGGAATTCGCATCCGCTCAAAAGAGCGGTAAGGTGAAGAATAGAAAGAGAAAACCGTTGGGCGAACTATGTTCAAAGTGAGTTAAAGTTTTAATTTAAAGAGCCAATTGTGATAGTAAATATTATTGATATGTACTGAATTTATGTTTCTATTAAATTTTATTGGAATAATTTATGGTCTAGTAGGTAGTAATAGTAATGTGTTTACTTTGAATCACAAGGTCTATAATGTTTTATTTATGCCACATATATTTATTTATTACAGGTCCGAGTCAGAGTTTGAGGACTTCGCACCCGCTCCGAAGACCGGTAGAGGGAAGAAGCAACCAGCAAAACGAAAATCTACGGCTGACTCCTTATCAAGGTAAGCATATGATAGTAAATATTATAACTATGTACTGAATAACACTGAACAAAGTGCTATTAGTGAGGTCTTATTAATTCAGTTTTATCTGAATAATTTATGTCTTAGAGTAATGTGTTTGCTTCTATAAAAAGGACCTAGGTTCAATCCCCGACAAGGTAGAATGAATAATATATCCCATATATATCTATACTTATTATAACTAAACTATATTCATTTAAAATCCATGATAATAAAATATTTAAAGATAAAAATTAATAGGTATTGATTGTTTTGTTTTTTATTTTATTTTCAGGCAGCAAGTAGTCGGGACAGTAGACACCCTCTTCGGTTTACACACCGATGACGAGGCCCACGCCTCCCTGAAACCAATACGCGCCAGTCTACCATCATATCTGGCGAAGCGGGTCAGCACGGGCACACTGCGGCGGTCGACTGCCACCGATGGGAATTTTTACCTGGAGCTCAGGGTGTACCATCGCAGCGACGCCGAGTCTACTTCTCCCGAAGAACGCTGGAAGAAGGCGCTGCTTCGGCTCTGCTGTCTTCTGGATGAAGAGTCAACGCAGTGGAAGCTGTTGCAGCGACTAATTAGGGACACTAGCGGGTTATTTGATAGTGTGGAACCTACGATGGTTTAATTTAAATAAACATATAATATTATAAATGCGAAAGTGAGTTTGTTTGTTACCTCTTTACGCTTTATCTACTAAACCAATCTTCCTGATTCCTGGCAAAAGCTAGTAAACATAAAAATATTATTATTTTTCTCTTTACATATACTCTTAATAAAATGCCATTTTGCGAAAGCTGTTCCCTCCAAGTACACAGTAAGAAATGGATAGGACACTTAAGGAGTCATACTCATAAAAGTCGCTCTTTGGGTGTACCAATCGATGGAGTTGTCGAGATTTCATCAGCATTTCGGGGACGTATATCATCCTATAGAATTGTAGCTACAGATGCATTTCAGCACAGATTACCTGAGATATTTTTACATAGTATTAGAAATTCTTTACAACAACTTTTACTTAAAGCTTTAAAGGTACATATTAATATAAAAGTCAATTTCGAATTATTCTGTAACTTTATCTTGTTTAAAAATAATGAACCATCAATAAAATCATTTTCTACTAAAAATTTTACAGTACATGCTAGCGTTGACTTTAATATTTTTTCAATCACTAATAGATATATTTATTAAAAGGATCCAAGAGTTTGAAGAAAGGGATAGCGGTTGGGCTTTTATGAGTAATTTATATTTAGAAGTGAATATCAACAGATATGTTCCGCTGAATGGGACAAGCTATATTGATTTACCTCTTGTTTTAAAAAAGAAAAAAGGTTGTCTTAATATAAAAAATAATGATAATTATTGCTTTTTATGGTGCATAACGGCAGCGCTTTGTCCAGTGCGTATGAATCCCACGCGCGTCTCCTCTTATCCACATTTTAGAGATATTTTAAATGTTGATAATATTTCTTTTCCAGTATCCTTTACAGATATAAATCTTTTTGAAATTAATAATCCTAACATAAGTATCAATGTTTATTACTTAAATAAGAATAATAAAACTGTTGTTGGTCCAATTTACAGGTCACAATTCAAAAGACAGGTAAGAGTAAATTTACTTTTGCTTGAAAAAGGTGATAAGTCCCATTACGTTCTAATAACTAACTTGTCACGTCTCATTCGTAGTCAATTCACTAAACACCACGGTAGACTTTATTTCCGTGACGATTGTCTTTTATTTTTCTCTAAAAAAGATGAATTAACCAATCACATGTGCAGTGGTGTAGCTACAGTATTGCCCGAAAAAGGTGCATTTTTACAATTTACTCATTTGGAACGAAAACAAGACGTACCATTTGTGATTTACGCGGACTTTGAAACCATTCTTTTGCCAGTTCAAGGATGCGATCCTAATCCGACGTCAAGTTTTACTAGCAACCGACAACTTCATGTACCTTCAGCGTTTGCTTACTACATTGTTTCGTCATTTGACAGCAATTTAAATAAATTCGTTCAGTATCGGGGACCCGACTGTGTACAAAGATTTATCAAACATCTGTTAGATGATATTTCCAAGTTGTATAAAATTTTGAACACTGAAATAGCAATGATTTATACAGAAAATGATGACAATGAATTTGTAAATGCAACTCATTGTCATATCTGTAAAGAGTCATTACTGTTTGATAAGGTTAGAGATCACTGTCACCTGACAGGGCGCTACCGCGGCGCAGCACATCAATATTGTAATTTGAAATATAGCGTTCCTAAGCTAGTTCCGATATTTTTCCACAATTTATCAGGCTATGATTGTCATTAATTTATTTATAAAAGAATTAGGCGAACGCGATGGATCTCTAAAGGTGATCCCTAAAAATAAAGAAAACTATATTTCTTTCACAAAATTTTTCAAAATTGGAGACAATCAGTTTGCACAAGCTAGATTTGTTGACTCTTTTAAATTTTTAGGGACTAGTTTAGAGAAATTATCAAAAGGATTAGATATAACAGATTTTAATTACATTAAAAAATATTTTCCAAACAAAGAAAAATTTTTGTTACTAATTCGTAAAGGAATATATCCTTACGATTTTATGTGCGACTGGAAATCTTATTCATATAGCCAGCTTCCTTCTAAGAAATGTTTTTTTAATTCTTTAACTGATGAAGCCATAAGCGAAGCAGATTATATACATGCTCAAAAGGTGTGGAACACGTTTAAAATACAAAATATGGGAGAATACACTGATCTTTATCTTAAAACGGATGTATTGTTATTAACTAATATTTTCGAAAATTTTAGAAAAGTTTGTAAACTAAATTATGAATTAGATCCAGCATTTTATTTAACCGCTCCTAGTCTGTCATTTGATGCTATGTTGTTTAAAACTGGAGTTAAGTTAGAATTGATAAGTAATTTAGATATCGTGAGGCTCATACAGAAAGGGATTCGCGGTGGTATTTGTTTATGTTGTAATAGATATGCAAAGGCAAATAATAAGTATATGAGTTCTTATGATCGTTCTAAACCTGATGAATTTTTGGTATACATTGATTGCAATAATCTATATGGACACAGCATGTGTCAAACGTTACCTATGTCCGATTTCAGATTTTTAGATGTGTCAGAAATTGAATGTTTGAACGTTTTAGAAGTGTCGGATGATGCGGAATTCGGTTTCATTCTAGAAATAGATTTATCGTATCCCAAGGAATTACACTGTTGGCACAACGATTATCCCTTTTGTGCAGAAAAATTTACGCCGCCTGGTGGAAATTCTAGTAAATTAATACCGAACTTGTACTCCAAATATTTTTACGTGATACATTATGTTCATCTTAAAACCTGTTTAAAAAATGGGTTAATTCTTGAAAAAGTTCATCGTGTTATTACATTCAAGCAAAGTCCATTCTTACGGAAATATATTGATTTGAATACAGAGTTAAGACAAAAAGCTATAACTTCATTTCAACAAGATCTGTTTAAATTATTAAATAATTCCGTGTTTGGAAAAACTCTTGAAGACAGTGAACGTCGGGTTGATGTTAAATTAGTGAACTGCTGGAATGATAATTCGAATAAAACTAAAAAACATACTTCTGCTTATAAATTAATTGCACGACCAAATTTTCACAGTGCTACTATATTTTCGCCAAATCTTGTTGCCATTCAAATGAAACCGGAAAGAATAGTATTAGATAAACCTATCTATATAGGTTTTACTGTACTTGAATTATCTAAGAATCATATGTATAATTTTCACTATTCTGTAATAAAACCGTTTTATAAAGACCGTGTTCAACTATGTTATACCGATACTGACAGTTTTATTTACAAAATTACTACGAACGACTTTTACATGGACCTTGCACAGCATTTTCTCAAATACTTCGATACAAGTAATTATGATCCACAAAATGTATACAATTTACCAAACCTAAACAAAAAACTACCAGGTTATTTTAAGGATGAGTTACAAGGACATATTTTGGTAGAATTTGTAGGATTGCGCTCCAAGATGTATTGTATTAAAACAGAAAATACTATCGTAAAAAAAGCTAAAGGTGTTAAAAAGCCTGTGGTTCGTGACTTATCGTTACAGGATTATCATAACGTGTTATTCAACGATACTGTTATTCGTAGGAATAATACATTATTTAAATCTATAAAACACGAAGTTTTCACACAAACTATGAATAAAGTTGTATTATCAAACTCAGATGATAAACGTTTCATTTGTAATGATAAAATCTCGACAATTTCATGGGGGCATAATAAAATAGACTTTTAACTTTTTTGTATTTACAAACTTTTGTCATTTCTACTATACCACATGTGAATATTATATCTTATTAAATATAAGAATTAGATTTAATTTATGTTTGTAATTATTGTATTTTACACCTTATTTGTAATAAATTAGTGCTCAAAATCAAATATTTTATTATTTATGTTCATTAGGTACCTACCTATCCAAACACATCGTGACGCAAAACGTGTTCAATTCAGGTCAACAAAAAACATGTTGTAATCAAGATTGAGTTGAAAGACCTATGAAATGATGACTGCGTCGAAAACCATATCTACTTATTTGAAGACGAATAATGTCACTCACTTTGCAATTAACTGCATTCAGCGCTGTTGATTAGAAATAAACTGCACGCGTATAGAATACTTCATCCGTACCAAGTGAGTATATAGTAATTCGTAATTGTATACTTTAATTTTAATATATCATTTAATGATGTACATAAAATGTTTTAATTTAATTATTTCTTTGTTGCAGAAGATGGAAGACAGTCCACAAATTATGTTTTCGCAGTATGCGCAAGATCCATACGAAAACTTGACTCAAGAATGCCAAGAAATATTTGCGGCACAAGCGCGTGAAAAACAAGAAAGAAAAACGAGATGTCCCTAGAAAGAAGGCTAAACTCTCGCCGAAGTCCTTCGTTATTAGTAAAGAACGGAAGGGACTAAAATTAATTCAAATTAAGATTGTGGACTTGGCAGGTGAAGCAGCGAGTGCGTCCAGCCAGGATAATGATGACGTTCTTGTCAGCGCGCAATACGTAGTTCAAGATCAGTTTGATGAAGTGTTAGACCTAACCGAGTCACTCGTTAAGACTATATCGAAAAGACTATGTGATGATAATTTATAAGTATATTTGTGAATAAATCTATGAAATTGTATATAAATAAGTGTTTTATTTATGGTTACAGTGCTAAAGTTTAAACTTGTAAAAGATATGAATAAATAAAAAATATAGATTTCATATTATAATGTTTATTTTACAAAAACAACGAAATATTTTCTAAATACCATTTCTTAATACAAATAACATTTTTTAATGCACAAAAGTTTTTGTGACTTACACAATTAAAGTTAAAATAATTTTTGCAATAAGTTTTATATAAAGTTGTAAAATTAGGACTTCCTTTGTCTTCTATGTCTATCAAAACACAATTATCACTCAGTTCCTTTATCCATTTCTGTTTCTCGAGACCTTTCATTATGATAGTTCTGTTTTGCATGATAGGTGTAATAATTCTTTTAAATTCTCTAGAGTCAATA
Source organism: Ephestia elutella (assembly GCA_018467065.1). Taxonomy (NCBI): domain Eukaryota; kingdom Metazoa; phylum Arthropoda; class Insecta; order Lepidoptera; family Pyralidae; genus Ephestia; species Ephestia elutella. The sequence continues at coordinate 16,282,853 of CM031566.1, forward strand.
TGACCTTCACTCCAAGTGATTCCTCTCTGTCGCTCAAGGTACCGAACGGTCTTCTTTTTCTTCCTTGGATAATGTAGTATATGCATATGGAGGTTTAATCAAAAAACTTGAGTAAACTCCTCAGTGGATAATGCAAACTCTTTGATTATAAATTTATTATTGCAATCCTTAAATCCTTGAACATCAACGAAAATAATAGAATTCATGATATTTTACGAATAATGTTGCTTAGAGGTTTATATTCGACTATACAGTCATTCAAAATTAGACAATATGCTGTTGTCTGATCAGGTATCTCACTATCACTCTCTAGTTCAAGACGAATGTTGATTACCGGCCCTGATTTGATATTATCGTTCTGTCTAGAACAATCTATCACGAATAATGGTGCAAAATTTTTAAACTCTTGGGCAGTCAACAAGGCGTTGCATGGACGGTTGTAATAAGACTGCTGAAAGTTTACATATTGTTCGTATATTAATGCGTAGTTATGTTTTGAAAAGTTGGTATTGTAACTTTCGTACGGGTAATAAGTAGAGTTTAAAAAACTTTAACATCCCGCATATTGCAGTGATCGAACCGAGACATATCGTTCATCCCATTGTTCTTTCTGTTTGTTTGTAAACCTAAAATGACATATCTAGGTTTTTCAATTTGTGACGAAGTTTTAATTGACCAGGTATGTTTCGTAGCCCTTGGTAATAAAGGGTACTCATAAAGGTCCCAGTTTCTATACACTAATTGAATGGGTCTGTCCTTTTCGAGTATTTTAAGCAAATTAATTCTTTCTCTATCCGATACTTTAACATGAGGAACGCGCCATACAATCTTTTTTATATCGATACTTTCAACCTCTTCGCCAGTGTTTAGCTTTAGAGAATTAAGGTTAGTATTACTTCGAAGCAATACAAGCTCATGTTTGCAATTGACAATTATTTTTTTATAATCTTCTGCAAAACCGAGTATATTGCTAAGTGGTACTGACGCTGCAAAATGACCTCCAATTTCATTTTTGGTACCGTGTATATCCCAACCCCACACTTTAGATACCTTCGCTTCGGCTGCGTTCATAGATATCAGTGCTTTCATTGTGGTAGTTATGCCAGCATTCTTCACTTTATCTATTTCAACACCGTTTAATTCATATCTTATATCTTGAAAAAGGAATAAAAGAGGGTTGTTAGTAAACTGTACTGCAGGAACTGCTTCCCTCTTCTCACTTTTTATAACATTGACCACGGCTTCGACATACAAGGTACTTGCACATGGAAGCACATATAAATCTTGTTGGTTAATAGGTATCCGAATTTCATCATTTCTATTGAAAGTAGTAATATACGGCTTGTATGAATGAGTTTCTATACCGTCTATGGAGTTGTCATAAACGGGTGGGTTAGTTATATTTAAAATGTTCATTTTAGCAATCCAATTGATTTGAGGAAATGTATATTGGCAGTTGTTAATTTCTTTTTTTTATCGCGAGTATGTGTTGTCTTCTTGATTGCTTGATGTGAACTAATCTTCTGAATAGATGAAGTTGTGTATTTATTATAGTCAATTATATTTTCTTCAAATGTAAGTACAACTGTACTTCCTCTCCGCAAAAATTGATTAAATCGTTTTTTATGTTTAATATTCTGATATTTATACTATTCACTGTACTTCTGTTTACCGGAAAATAAATTGTATTTTTCGGAATGTCTATTATTCTGTATCCAGGAGGAACATTCAAAGCAAATTCGTGAATTATATGACTTGATTTTCCATTAATGTAGGAGCCTCCAGTAATATCACATTCAACCCGCAGCACAGTTGTAGGTAGAATGTTCACTGGCAGTAAAGACTTGTGCCATATATCTCTCATCAGGAAAGTTTTACCGTAACCTAATAAGGGTCCAATAGAATTTGATTTTTCAAAATGAATATCTTTAGAGCAAAAGATTGAGAGCTTCAATGTGTTATTGTTGCACAATAGCTTGAAAACACAATTGTTCACTTTTGATTGTATGAATTCGCTGATGTCTTGGAGTTCATATGCCCCTTCAGGAATTTCAACCACTTCGTCGATCCCATAATAAAATTTATTATTAGTATTTGTAATATTTGGTATTGAATTAAAAGTAGAAAAGTGTAAAAGAGAGCACTCGTATTGACCATTGAGTTCCAATGGAGGGGAATAATTCGTTGTTAGCACTGAGCTGTTTCCAGTTATGGACAGAGTGAAAGACATTTTTGAAATGATATTTTATTCAAACATAATCATTATTATATACCATATTAACTAACTTAACCAAAAGTCTTGCAAAAATTTTAAACACAAATGACCACAGTTTACAGTATCAAAGTTTTGAAATCTAGTATAATTGTATTGTATATCACTAACATTCAAATATTTTACCAATTCATTGGGCGGTCTTAAGTTACCAAAACTATCGAAATATTCACAATAATTATTTATTTTTGCAAAGGCTACCCAGTGTGTTCCATCATTATTGTGACTGTCTAAGTTTAATATTCCACACTCTATCTGTTTTGGTTTACATGGCAATCTGTCCCTCATATATACACCTCGAAAATATGGAATATTTTTAGCGTATTTAATAATATCGATATTCGTAAGAGCACGTTTAGGTAGCCTGCTTATTAGTTTTTTGTAGATTTCAAAATTAACCCACTTCCTTTTTTATACGGTTTTAAATAAAATCCTTTTCCAACCGCAATAGCCTCCATGGCTTTGTTATTACGTTCAGATTCTTGTAAATTCTGTTGAGCTGTTTTACAATCATTTATAGTTTTAGCTATACCAGCAGCACCACCTGCTAAAGCGCCTAGTGCTGATAAGCCCGCAAAAATTGGTATCAAAGGTATAATCCCTCCTGTTTTAGGGATTGGTATTATTCTCGGTAACCGAACGGGGCATGTCTTAGGAATCAATTTTTTTGCTGCTTCATAAGCATATTTAATAGCAGCTTTATTATCCTTCGATTTGAGTTTCTTTATTTGTGAACGTATTTTTGATACAATTGTTTTAAATTGTTTTATACCAGCACCTGATTTTAATTTTGCTTTCATAACTTTGTTAACTATCCACGATGCCAACTTCTCTCCTTTGCCAGCGTCTTTAGAATGTAATCGCTTCTTTGCCATTTTCATTAGTTGAAGATCTGCTTTATGACGAATAGAGAGTTCCGGATTGTTGTATGCAATATCGTGATATTTACAAGCTTCGTCTAATTTGTTAATACCTTTATCACCTCTCAATAACCTTTCTTGTAACCGAGTGCCTGGTCCGCAATAGTTGTAGCCTGGTAAGTGAAGCTCGAACGGGATATTGTTTATCAAATTATTTACAAGTCCACCTCCTTTCATTTCTTGTTATATAATGAACAAATTAAAAGATGCTAGCACTTATATCTTATGATACAATGGAATTTTTATCTACCCAACTGTTTTCTTCGTCAGGAAGTCCTAACCATTTGACAAACAATTTATTACCTTTTTTCTTATAACTTTTTCAATTAAGTATATATTTGGGAACTTAGTTTTTTGTAACTCTTCTTGATAGAATGAACCCAATATATTTTGTTTACGTTGATCTTGTATTAAATATGTAACTGGTTTAGTATTATTAACCGATTTAATTGTGAAAATTTCGGTGGACCAATTTGGTGTATAACCTTTTGCAAAACTACTCTTGTATTTACTTATTCTTACGTGATCACCTATTTTAAATTTATTTTTGGTTAATTTACATCGTTTCTCTTGGAATTTTTTAATGTTTTCTTTTACTAGGTTTTCAGTTTTTGTATTTACATCTACAGGTTTAATCTTGGTAACACTATGTTTTTGATTGTTATATGAGAACAAAACGTTATTTAATTTTTTTCCTAACCATTTATAGTTACCATTATAACTGAAACATTTATACAATTTCATCTTCAATGTTTTAATTAGCCTCTCAACAATTGAAGCTTTTTTTGTTGAATATGATGAATAGTGGTTAATCTTCAATAACTCCATTTTATTTTTAAATAAATTGTTATAAAACTCTGTGCCTCTGTCAGTTTGCAGGTTTTTAGGTATACGTCCACTATCACTTATAATTTGAGTGAATGCATTAAAAACCTCTTTCTTTGACTTAGATTTCAAGGGAATCGTCCATGCATATTTTGAGAAACCATCAATGACAGTTAAAATGTAACAGTATCCATTATTATATTTCTTTAATGATTGAAAATCGATCAGGTCCGCTTGCCATAAGTCATCTATTCCTTTTAAGATCACACTACGACGATCAAAATTTCTGCGTGCCGATCTGTGAATTTCATTTACCACTTGTTGTTTTACCATTTTGAAGTTTGATAATTTTATCAATGTAGTCTTTTGTATAAAACTTTTTTTCGAACTGATGAAGGTTATCTATAACATCTGCTTTTATTGCCTTTATGAGAACGGCAATTTCACCAGCGATCTTTTTATCAACATATTTCTTATTCACCGCATCATCATTTGCTAAAGGTTCTTGAACTCCTCTCAATCGAGATGATTGTAAATCAAAATCTCCAGTGTCTGATCTAACTAGGTGATTAGTTGAACAATCTAATATTTCTGACAAACGTAGTCGTTTATGTACAGTCGGCCACAAAGAAAAGTATACCACCTTATAAAATTTACAATATTCGTAAAACATCTACATGACGTTATAAGTTACCGTTTTTGCAGCTCCCATAAATATATTTCCCTTGCGTGTGCAGCAATGGAATCGAAATACGTAGTAGCAATGACTCACTCGTTTCTCTTATACTTAACTCGGTAACAGGCGTGTTTTGTATTGCGGTACCGATGTTATCGCAACGTCATTGATAATTATTATTCTAAAGTGGGTATCCCGATGACATTCGCAAGAAATGTAAACGAAGGAACGATTGAAGGTTGGAATTGGAACATAGGCAGGCATAAATTCTCAAGTGATTTAGCTGGCGTTTAGCTGTCTTATAATACGCACATCGAGTGACTTGTGTTAATTGTGGTCATCTCTGTATTCTTTATAAGTATAAAATTATGCGTTTAACAATGTTTGTTAAGGCAACAATTATTGTTCTGTTATGAACAAAATATGAGTATTGGTGCTCGTGAAATGGATATAACCGTAAGTATTTTTAGCCATTGTTGAATTAGGTTAAATAGATATGGGTTAGTAAGGGTTAAAGTTAATATTTATTTTATTTTTTTAGATACGGAGTGTCCGACTGTGGATCAAGTGTTATGCAGTGTTTAAGAAGTGGACTATTGCCTGTCGCGTAGTCACGTCATCGATAAATTACAGCTTTTAATGAGAGTAATCTCGCAACAACCATAACTCTCAAATAGAAAAATCGTCGTTAAAACTGGGATATCTTTAGAGACCGTGATGATATCTGAAGGCAAATATTGCAAGCTGGTGAGGAAGATTGATCTGACACCTGCGCATGAACGGGAACGAGTTCGGTTTGCTTAGCAATATTTAAATTTCGATTGGATTCATAATATTTATCGTAATATTTATTGATAAAAAAACATTTAAGTCGGATAAGGATGGCCATAGAATATTATGGAGGGATAGGAAATATTATTGTAGCTGGTATGCATATTGGCTACTAGGAGTTATCGATAACAAAGGTAGGCCACTTTGTTAGTTTTTTTCAACCGACTTCAAAAACCAAAAAGAGGACGTTCTCAAGTTAGCTGTATTTTTTAAATAAGTAAATAGCCAATAAATGCTCTAGGTGTATATTATTTATGTTTATTTTCTTATTTACTTAGATGAGTTTCTATTTTAATAATAAGTGATGAGAGTGATGTTATTGTTACAAAAATAAGATTTCCTTACTATGTAACATGTTTATTCACTAATCTCATCATTAAGCTGACCTCCTTATCCGACTCAAATATAAGTATCAGTAGTCTGTAGGTAGGTAAGAAATAAATTGTATAATGTAAAAATAAAGTATAATCAAATATACAATCATAACATTGTAATGAATTAACATATTATGGTATTGTTATTGTATTAAGTTGTTCTACAAATAAAAACTATTACCTATCCATTAATGACTTTTGTTTAATTTTCTATCATTCAGACATCCAGATAAATAAACTGTAAAAATCAATATTATGTTCGTCAATAACACATATAAAATTAAACTAACTTAAAAGAAAATACATTTAACACTACACAACACATAACATTCGTTCGTAAGATTCGAACAGTCAGTCTCTCAATCTACGCTCAATGAGATTACCGCTGAGCCAATGAAGCTTTATTTTAATTGACGAAATTTTGCATGATACTCTTAAACCGTAGACAGAGAAAACCAACATTAGAGTGAATCCGACGACACGCGCGATGACGACGCGCTCGGAAACAAAGAACAGACTGCCCTCATACTAAGATGGAGGTGGTATACTTTTGTCTGTGGCCGACTGTACATGGTGGCCGAATTTGTCAACATTCATTTTGGGTTGAAGTCGGTCGCAGTGGAATAATGAATGATCCAAGTAGGATGTGGGGTTATTAATTTATAGTACCATTTTCACGTAGTTCTTCCATGATTGAAATTATTTCGTTATCCAGACCAGTGTTGCCTGCCTCTTTAGACGCTATTAATAATTTCAACCTTTCTACCAGTTCGTTAGGGTCATCCCAGTAAATGTAATCAGTATTTCTTTTAAACTTCTTTTTAAGCATCAAACCTTCACCTGAGCTAATATCATCAGCATTACTGACAGAAGATGATGAAGGTTTTCGCATTCTAAAAAGTGGTTTAATAATGTTCAAGTACTTCCGTCCTTTATTAGATTTAATTGGTTTACTGGGATCAAAGTCGCGACGGTGAGCATTTGTGTTTATTAACATAGTTTTATATTCTTGACAATCATTTTCAGTCACCACTTCTAAATTAGGTACTTTTTTTAACAATAACTCCTGCAACCCTGGCGTTAGTCGATAATCATGTCCTGCTACAGATACATGTCGATCACTTATATGCACACGTGCTGTACCCATCATTAATTTACCTCGTTCTCGTCTAACGCCAAAAGGAACATCATTAAATATTTCGGAAGATAGTGACCAGGATGAAGTATTACGACTAGGACTAGGTATTGACTCAATGGTTTTATACGATGTATCACTGATATTAATATTGCTGGAGTCTTCCGAATTTTCCTCTTCGAAATCTTCATCAGAAACATCTTCAGATTCATTTTTTTGCAAAATGTTGTTCTTAAGAGTTTTGTTATAGTGTGATTCAGGCGACGGAATTTGTTCATTAACAAAATAATTTTTCATGATGTCATCCTTTGCTTCTATCGGTTTATTTTTATGGTTCCCGTCCTTAATCAATTGGTACATCGGGTCAGTAACAGGTCTAAAAACTGTATTTAAAACATTTTCATTATAAGATTCCATAGTCTTTATATCGCCAATTTTCTTTTTAACAGCTTCTGCTATTTTAACTATCTCAGTCTTTAACTCTTTTTCCATTTTGAACTTGGTTAATACACGTTATTTGCTTATACGGAAATAGTTAGACTGAAGATATTTGTAAAATAAATCTTATTATATACTTGTATTTTCATCCTCATCAAACAAGATAAATGTATCAAAATTCTTCCTGTAACAGCCTTTATTCTTTTTACAATCTTTATTGATTACCAAATAGTTATAGGGTTCGCTCCATACTTTTGAACACATTCTTCGAAACTCAGACCACGACATATCGGTATTAACGTGTTCATCATATACATGACGGAGGTTTACATCGTCCTGTTTGAATAATATTAAAAGGTTTGCATTGTCTCTTACTAGCTGTTTAGGGATTTTACTGTACGTTTGATTCAAGTAAAAACAGTCGATAAATTTATGTCTACCCATTGCGAAATAATCCCTCATATTGGACTGGTTCTCACATGCGACGTCATCAAATATTATTATGGAATGTGGTTTTGCATCGTGAGGGCTTAAAACAAGTTCATTGTCTTTATATTTTGCAAACGATACATCTGGCACTAAATTAAGAACATTTTCTAAAAACACATATTTGGGCTGATACAATGTTTTTGAATAAAGGTAAACGTTTTTAAAACGTAAACCATTTTCATGTAATAGAAGACCTATGATTACATTAGTTTTACCACAATTCGAGGGACCGCAAATAATACACCGAATAGTATTAGGCAGAAGGTCGCCATGGCGGAAAGTATCGATTTTTTCATCTGAACATACGTGACTCAATTGTAAAGTTTGAGATTGTTTAATGAATTTCATCTTTTACTAAGTCTAACCACTAAGTCTGTTTTTTACTGAATGATATTTATTTGTAGTGTTACGATTTATATATATATATATATATATATATATATATATATATATATATATATATATATATATATATATATATATATATATATATATATATATATATATATATATATATATATATATATATATATATTCAAAACGAACTGACTGTGAATGCTTTACTTTGGAAACACTTCAAAGTATAATATTGGGTATTCTAAATCACAGCTGTGACTGAAGGCGAGCACGGAGTGCGAGCCTGAATGAACAGAAGTGATTTAGAATGCCCAATATTATACTACTTATTTTCATTCTTTTTGAAAATAGCGCCTACTTAAAATTTGCGTGCGACCCTAATTTCCCTGTTTAAAGCTGGAAAAAACCCAATGGAAATCTTTGATGAAACCTAAAGTTTTGGATGTAGCCGAAACTTTGTTTATTACACCAAACAGATGTATAAGGAGATCAGTTCTTTTAAAGACCGTGCTAGATGTGGGCGACCGCGGTCTGTAAGGACGCCCGCCAATAGCAAAATTATTAGAGAGCGAATTCGTTGAAACCCTTGTCGGACTTAAAAGAAATTGACTCTTCATACGAACATTTCGCGAATATCTGTGAACAGGATACTTAAATATGATCTTAAAGTATTGGCCTACAGTCGAAGAAAAGTGCACTATTTAAACAAGCGACTTCGTTAATTGCGGCTGATTCGATGTAGTAACCTTTTTAAGAGACACGATCCAAAGAATATCCTGTTCACTGATGAGAAGACCTCCACGGTGGAAGAAATGTTTAACCGGTAGAACAATAAAATTTACGCCAGAAGTTCGAAGGAGGTCCAGCCTTATGCAGGCAGTATTCAACACACTCATCGTCCGGCAAGTGTGATTGTTGTGTGGGGTGTTTCTTACGATGGGGCCACTTTGCTTCATTTTTGCCAACAAGGTGTCAAAGTCAAAACACAAAATTGTCAGAACGACATTTTGAAAGCGGTGGTAAAACCGTTAAGTGATATGCTATTCGCCGGGAAATACTGGGTTTTCCAACAGGATTCTGTTCCAAGCCACAAGGGTTAGTCTACTCAGCGTTGGTTGGACACCAATTTACCAGGCTTTCTTCGCAGGGAAGATTGGCCGTCATCGAGTCCAGACTTGAATCCCTTGCATTATTCTTTGTGAACATAATTAGAACTAAGGATATGCAGAAAGCCTTATCTAAACCTGGAATCTCTCAAGCGAACCCTTGTCAAGGAATCCATACGGATTCCTATTGAAAAGATTCGTGCCGCCATAGACAAATGGCCCACGCATTTAAAGGCCTGTATAAAAAACAAGGGGTGTCATTTCGGGAGAACGGTTTTTATTTTTGGTCATAGATATTACTACGTCTAATATAAATATAAACAACAAAATAATATTTTACATTTAACCAAAAAAATTTAAGTTTTATTTCGTCTCAAAACTTATGACCACACGAGGTATAAATAGTAAAATCGTTAACAATCCGCTTGCCGTTCCACTGTATTTTAATCGCAATGCCCGACATGATGACAAAACAAACGAATCCAAAGTCGACTACCAGCACTTTCCATTATCTAGGAGTTTCAATGGCACTCCTCCTGCTCCATCTTCAGACCTTCATCATCAAGAGAAATAGAAAGTGCTCATAATTACAAAACAAACGCGCACAAACTGACTAGACTGTTCTACTATTTCCATAAGATAGTTCCAGTTCCTACCGGCTCCATCATGAGATCAGCTCGGTACCATAATATTGCATTGTCATCGAACTTACATAACTAAGCCAAGTTTCACCTCAATCGAATAACAGCAAGTGGGTGAAAAATGGTTTGGAAGATTTAAAAAAAAAGGTTACCTTCTTATTTACATACGACCATTGCAAATTAAGTAAATTAAATAAAAGCCTTGAGAATTTTGATTCGGTATCATACACCCAAGATTTTTGAAAAAATCTTTGGGAGAGAAACAAACATCACTTGCTTTATTATTAGTATAATTTCAAGACAATAAGCAGATAATTTTAGACTTCCATTACTTTATAAGGTACACATACGGATGTTGATAAATTATGAAATTACGAATAAATTAGACGCAGGCTTACTGAATAGGAAAATTGCTATTCGTTCTTCAATATTACTATAACTATGAATGAATGTGATGATGGTTCCGATTGCTTAGCTCATGACAGAAGAAATAGAACTATGATTACATGATTTAACTTTAATGATTTAATCATTTCAAACATTCAATCCAAAACTATTTTTTTTTGAAAAGACATCTTTAACACTGCCTAGTCTAGACTAAAGGTATAAAGGAATAAAGGTGCACTAAAATTTATTCCGAATCAATACACCTTGATAATATCACTCTATCTATATCTTTATAACAAATTAAATTATTGAATTTAATTTGATTTGGATATATGTGTCTGGATCAAGGTCTGGACCTTAGTTATTCAATCAATCAAAATTTGGCGTAAAATAATTATTTTATTAATGGGAATCCTTTGACATGGTTTCATCTCTCCTACGGACTTGTATCAAATAGTTACTGACGGGCCTCAGGACTACATCCATCTTTAGCTGCATCTTGTCTGCCTCGGATTGGAACTCCAGCTCTCTCACACACTGCGCCAGCGCCGTTTTCAGAAACGCCATGGCGTACTTTTTACCTAAATAGTCGTATGATAATAATTAATTACGTTTCTTTTATTATATTTTTGCCCATCATCAGATTCTCCTAATCTATACATATAATAAAACAGTAAAAATATTTTGTCTGTACATTTAGTATTTTTGACTAAAATGGATAGAGGGACACTTAAAAAGAACAATAGAAAGCAAAAAAAATTTTTGGAATTTCTTGTCTGTCTGTCTGTCTGTATGTATGTACGCGTTTCACGCAAAAACTACTGGACGGATTTGAATGAAACTTTTTTTGTTGTATAGCTATTAAGCCTGGGCAACATATAGGCTATAATTCATTTTGAAAACTGGAACACCTGATGAAGAACCATAACAGAACAGCTATAAGAAATATGGAAATGGTGCCTTAACAAAAGTCATTCAACCTGATGAGCATTTTCTGCTGACGTATAAAAATTGAAGATCTGGAACATCTGATGAATAACTTCAAGAGACCAGCTACACTATAACATATACGGAAATGGCGCCTTAGCAAAACTTGGTTAACCAAGTCATCATCAGATTAATCTGATGAGCATTTTCTGTAGACGTTTAAAAATCGAAAATCCGAAACAGTTTGGAACACAAAAAGATTTTTCATCTAAGCGAAACTCACGCGGGCGAAGCCGCGGGCGACAGCTAGTATCAAACTATAAGTACTGTTATACATAAAATTTGCACACACTTCCTACTATCCTATCCTACTAATATTATAAATGCGAAAGTTTGGATGTGAGTTTGTGATGATGTTTGTTACTCAATCACGCAAAATCTACTGGACGGATTTCGATGAAATTTGATACACGGGTAGAAAAATACCGGGAATAGCACATAGGATACTTTTTATCCCGAAATTCCCACGGGAGCGAAGCCCCGGGGCGCAGCTAGTTATATAAGTAAGTTGTTGAAGTTGTAACCACTAGAATTTCTCCTAATATTCAACATATTACCAATGCAAGCTCGCCTTCCGTAGCTAAAGGCAGCGAACGCGGGGGAGTTCCCCGGACAGTCGGGCTCCAACCATCGCGCGGGTCGGTACTGCAGTGCGTCCGGGCCCCAGAGCCGCTGGGACCGGCACAGGCCCCACACCCCAATCGCGCACACCGTGCCCTTGGGTATTGTGCACGATCCTGGAGAAAACGTAGAATTTGGTTCTATCAGTCCAAAACTCAGTATTTTAACTATCTGTTCTCATATTCAGCAAGGAGTGTTAATGCCAACTCTTGTGAAAATTGTATCTATGTTTGATAGCAACATTCAAGAGGAATGCTACAGGCTATCAGGAACCCAGAAATTCAAAGCACAGCTGCGTGGCACAGCAAGTGTAAGAAGAAATTCCTTACTGATTTTCAGATCCTGGTCAGCATGACAAAGAAACGACGGAGCTGGTGGATACAGCCTCAAGGTCTCGCTGATAACGGCCTCGCAGTACGGCATATGGTCCAGGTCCTCTTTGGTAACTGCCCGTTTGCTGTCTCCGAAAATTTCTTTCAATCTGTGCACAACAAAGACATTTTATATATTTTGAATCGTAGAGAAATGAGTTGTATCACAGCCACAAAGATTTTATAAAATGCTTGGAAATAAGGTGGCTTCCATGCTGCTCTGGAAGTGAAGAAAAACATAGAATATGCCAGCTGCTTCTTTTTCCGCGCAGATTACATAGTCAATCGAGAGAAAAGGGCATTAATCTGTGCAGTAGCAGTCCAGCATGAACAGTGCGGTTGCTACCGTCTCCTACCAGAAGAGAAAGAGATAGGAAGACCTTCCTATCTTCCTATCCCTCTCGCTTAAGTACAAAGTACTCGAAAAAGTACAAAGGGTCTTTCATCAATAGGACGTAGAACAGCGCGGTCGCCACCGTCTTTGGCAGAAGATAGATAGAAAGAGATAAAATAATACAAAGAGCTCACTCTTTGTACAAGGTCCTCTGCACCGTGCGATGGCAGCCCAGCATCGAAAAGATGAAGAACAGCGCAGTCGCTAACGTCTCCTGGCCAGCAAAAATGATGTTGTGGACCTCATACTGGATCTGCTGCGAGCTGAACTCTGGGTCACGTGACTGCATCTCCAGAAGTTTCTCCAGATAAGATTTGTACTTAGCCTGCGGTTTCCCTGGTTACACAAATGCACAGCTTCCTTTAAAAGTGAGTATCACATTCTCATATAATTTTCAAATAGAATACCGATAAGAAATGTTGAAAGAAATAGTCATCGAAATTTAATGTACCAAAAATAGTTGATAACAGTAATCCAACGATATTTTTATCATTATTGAAAGAAAAAGATCCATAATACGGATCCAAGGAAAAAAAAGTTTCTGACATAGCTGAAAGAATTAGAAGTGAGCCGGCTGTAAGACGTCAAAAAGTTGGACAAGAGATGAAGGTACCGATGAAGTAGGTAAGGCTATAAAGTTTTTAAAACTTACCATTTTTATCATTTTTAGAATTCTTCATGTTTTTATTTTGTTCAATAACTTGAGACATAACCTAAAATTTAAATGCATCAATTAGGACACACAACTACGTGATCACCATTCCTAAATATTTCTGGCTTATGAATGACTATAATACAGACATTTTCATCGACTACGTCCAGAAAACGACAGAATTCCAATGACAGAAAACATCACGAGGAAACCTGCGGCAGGTCATAAACTCATAAACAGTCTACTAAGACTGTTCAATTCACTGGTAGAAATTAGTTCAATTCACTGGTAAATACCTCAAAATAAATCACATCAGATGCCACTAGGCAACTTTGAAATAAATCTGACAACACACACTTACGGTATTGGTAACTTGATGGAGAACTGCCACGTGTTTCTTTAGCTCCTGGTACATGAGCGTGAGGCGGTATATGAACTCTGGATGAAGGTGAATGTTGAACCCTCTCTGCAAGACGAGGGCTAAGGTTCGTTTGAACGAGTGGCAGTACTGCTCCATGAAGCTGGAGTCTGATGAGTAGCACGTACCCAACGCTGTTACTGAAGGCAATCAAATTCATATGAAAAAAACTTCGGTACTCTAAAAATTTAGCTTTCAGGAAGGTGTATCAAAAATGAGTTTACTATTTAAAAGCCAAAAGGGACAATTATGTATACAGAACAATGATCTTGACTGAAACTTGAAACAATGACTTCAAAGTTCTGTGAATTTTCAGTACGAGACTCGACAAAGAATTTGAATAAGACTCACAGCAAATAGTCTCCAAAGTATTGGTTTCGAGAATATCCACAACATCGAACGGTGGCCTGCCGGCTTCTGCCTTCAACTGCTCCGTCAGCTTAGTGGCTTGGGAGCTGAACCTCTCCTGGTAACTCTCCACTGTCGCCGCTGTGAACGAACCGGCGGCAAAGGATTTCTTGGAGGTACGCTTCCATATGGAACCTTTAATACAAACAGTGTCATGTCTTTATATCTTACGGGGTAGACTGAGTGAAGAGTCTAGAGACTCTAAAGCCACACAAGGCGGATTGGTGGGTTTTGACGACAGCATTTTCAGCCGGGACCAATTCGAAGCCAGAAGGAGCTTGAGAAAATACACTTTGTTTCACCTATCCCGAGACCGATCTTTGATAAATTAGCTTTACAACCACTAGCAATAGTCAAAATTACTTTATTGAAACTTGGCCTGCTCAGGCACTGTTTCACATCAAAAAGTAATTACATAATTACATTGTATTATAAATCTCAACGCTACAAACTACTAGCATTTCGGGACGACCACAGCTAAGAAGAAATGCCGAAAGAAACTCATATCGTAGGTTTTATCTACTCACTAGCTGCTGCCCGCGGCTTCGCCCGCGTGAGTTTCCTTAGATGAAAAATCTTTTTGTGTTCCAAACTGTAGTAACCTAAACTCCAGTACTCAAAATTTCAGGTATTTGGTTATCCCGTGTCCCGCGGGAATATATTAGGTACTCGTAGTACAGTCGCGGTGTTAAAATGAATCAAAAGTGATATTTCATTCGATAATCGATCTTCGTCTGCTCGTTTCTATAATTTTCCGTGTACCACCACTCCCACCCCGAGTCCCTCTTTAACCTATCCCGTGTCCTGTCTATTTATACGTCAGTAGAAAATGCTCATCAGGTTGAACGACTTTTGCTAAGGCCCCATTTCCATTTTTTATAGAGTAGCTGGTCTCTTGGAGTTCTTCATCAGATGTTGCATAAACTTAAATTTTTATACGTCAGCAGAAAATGCTCATCAGGTTAAACGACTTTTGCTAAGGCGCCATTTCCATATATGTAATAGTGTAGCTGGTCCCTTGGAATTCTTCATCAGATGATCCTGATCTTCGATTTTTATACGTCAACAGAAAATGCTCGTCAGATTGATAAACTTTTCCAAAGGTACCATTTCCATATTTCTTATAGTTTAGCTGTTCTGTTAAGGTTCTTCATCAGGTGTTCCAGTTTTCAAAATCACTTATAGCCTATATGTTGCCCAGGCTTAATAGCTATACAACAAAAAAGTTTCATTCAAATCCGTCCAGCAGATATTGCGTGAAACGCGTACATACATATACAGACGGACAGACAGACAGACAAAAAATTCCAAAAAAAAGTTTTTGCTTTCTGTTATTCTTTTTAAGTGTCCCTCTATCCATTTCAGTCAAAAATACTAAATGTACTGTACAGACAAAATTTCTTTACTGTTTTATTATTATACCCACGACCCCTTTATGCTATTAAATAAGCGCGAAGTAGAAATCACCAAAATTGCGCAGCGCCATCTATTGAAAATATTGAGAAATAATTTCAGCTTACATTTCTCATTTTATCAACGCCATCTATTGGATTTTTTCTTGGCACAATCAGTAGATGACCGGAAATAAATTTGCAAATGAATTTATTCGTTTCTTTTCAAAATTAAAAAAAAAAGTAAGAAATTAATTCTAGAAAACAAATAAAAAACGAAAACAGAAAATTATTGTTAGTGGCAGGATTCGATCCAGCTACTTCCAGCTACTTTCTTGAAAAATATAAAAATATTATTAAAATATTTAAAAAAATATAGAATTCTAAAAAACTAATACAAAACGCAAAAAAAATTGGAAAAAAAAAGTCACATCTGGCAGGATTCGAACCCTGTACTTAAAAAAATAGTCCGCGGCCTCTACCGATAGGCCAACATGCATTGCTTTTGACTGGCGAAATTTCAAATGGGATTTGTCACCCCTTTTTTTGGACTGTAAGGGTTGAAATTGTGAACAACCCTTTTTTATGTAGGCAGTATATTGTATAATGAAGACACTAACCAAATTTCACGTTTATAGCTTTTATAGTTTCGGTTTTGTGATGATAAATTAGTTTACCTCCCCTTTTTTACCTCTTTAGAGGTTGAATTTAAAAAAACGCTGAAACACGCCATTGGTTATTTTTGTTGAGAAGCATTCTTGCCAAGTTTCAAGTAAATCAGTGAAGATTTAAATTTTTTTTCATACAAACTTTGCCCTCAATTTTAACCCCCTTAGGGGTCTAATTTTGAAAAATCCTTTCTTATCTGAGCACTACGTATTAACATAAAACTTCGGTCCAAATTTTAAGTTTATAGCTTTTATGGTTTAGGCTGGGCGTTGATTTATCAGACACCCTTGTTCTTTTATATATATATATATAATATATAATATATATATATATATATATATATATATATATAGCGGAGAGCTTATTTTTGTAGTAATAGTTGTAAGTGCACTTTAGTTAACATCGCATATATTAATTGTAACTATTACTTTAATTCCCACAATCCAGATTTCTCTAGTTTGGGAATTACGGAATTCATGTACTTTATACATTTCCACCATTTCTATTTAGGTATAATTTTCTATTGTACTCATTTCGGCGGGTCCTTGGCGATGCCATCAGCCACTAATAGATACAGGTTAATGCCTAGTTCGATGGTAGTTGGTTGAGCGATGGATTCGCCTGAATGCATATGCGAATCTAATTTAGAATGGGTCAATAATAAAAATAAAACTTTTTCATTTCATTTCATTACTGCGCCAATGAGCTCACATAACACAAAGAAACTATTACTTGTTGTCCGCGTTGCTCTATTCTATATACTCGTGTACTTATTTTATTACCACAGAGAAACCTGACCTACTCCCCCCCCCCCTTGATATAGGACTCCGTGAGATAGGGTCAGGTTCTCTGCATCTGACTGTACCTATATTTGTGGGATTGTGGGATTCTTACCAGGTGCAACCGCAGTGTCATCTCCAAGCCACAATTTCGTAAAACTGTAACAGTGCGGTTTCTCTGTAAAAGCGTTGGTCACCATTTTCACATCTTCAGGATTACACAGCACTGAAAAGTTATAATATCGTTAAATTATAATCTTTGCCTTTATTGTGTAAACTCATTAAGAAGTCCAGTGTTTCCCACTTAGAGCTTGTACCCCCTTAATTTTTAAAAGAACGTTGTTAGGCTTTTTGGGGCCTACTAGCCGTTTTGCAAATTTAAATGGCAATGCTAATGCTTTGCGGCAAAGGCTAAGCATTGCCATTTAAATTTGCAAGTTGCCTAGAGAGGTCATCTTGATAAAAATCTTGATATTAAAAATTTTAAGTATTATACTAAACTAGCTTTCGCCCGCGGCTTCGCCCGCGTGAATTTCCCACGGGAACAGTGCTTTTTCCCGGGATGAAAGGTATCCTATGTCCTTCTCCGTACTTCCAGCTTTCTGTATGCGAAATTTCAGGAAGTTTGGTTCAGTAGATAAAGCGTGAAGAGGTAACAAACAAACAAACAAACAAACAAACAAACAAACCAACAAACAAACAAACTCGCTTTCGCATTTATAAGTCTTTCGGTGGTATCGACCAATTATAGACAAAACTCATTCCTTTGGCGAGCAGGTAGACTGTTCAACACTGTTTCCAAAACCTTTGTTCACGACGGCACTTAGACGGCATACTGAACGGATTTGTTTTTGTATATCTTTGCTGATTTTCTATGGTTCAATAAGTAAAATCTTTAAATGTAAATATAGCCGTTCAGTATATAGGATATTTTTATGTAATAAGTTGATTGAATGTAAATAAAGATACCCTTTTTCATCCTTAGACTAGCGAACTAGGCTAATATAGGTTAAATATGTACTAGTTGTTAAGTATTAAAGAGTATTTCCTTCTGTTGTTTCATTTTAGTTCATATATTTAGGCAAACTAATCATAGAAACACTAGAAACAGATAGGTAGAGACCTGAAAAGGTCTGTTTTCACTCATTGTAGACAGCAACTGCACACGATGTTAGCGTAGCGATGAACACGGGCGCTCTGACGCCGCGCCGAATGGCAGGCGTGGTTTTATTAAGAAGGGGTGGGGGAAAGTTCATATTTATAGTCATTTACTCCGCGCTCGCTTGGAGCCTCCCCTGAGCATCGCCGCGTGACACAACTAGTCCTAGAATGTAGCCTAGAGTAAAATACACTTTGGTTTAAGCTGCCACATGTACCTAGATCTAAGGGTTAAGAGAAAATAAATTTGAAAGCTAGAGGGGTAGGCAGGGACCGCTGGCCAGCTCATTAATTAAAAATGTATAAAAGAACGCGCGGTTTCATACACCGTACAGTTTCAATTCAGTGCTCTCCGGGATCCAGAAATAGTGAAAAGTACCTAGTGCCTGGCTAGTGACCCTGCCCTCACCCTGGGGTTTTCATAGTGAATTCAATAGTGCTTTTATTTCCACCCAGTGTTAGTTACCTACTGTAGTCCTAGTGCGACAGTATCTAGTCACACCGCACACCCAAAACGGGAGCGGTAATTAGGCCCTCCCGTACAAAGTGGTCCTATCGAAGCCGGATAAAAAAGTAGTGAATCAGTGTGAATAAATGGACAGTACAGTAGTGTTTTTTAATTTTAAAATAAATAACAGTGCATAACAGTGTCAGTATAGTATATAACAGTATTTTAAAGTGAGTTACAGTGTCAGCCAGATTGGCAAAAAGAAAGTAATCAGTACAGTGTCAGCCAGATCGGCATAAAGAAAGTAATCAGTCCAGTGTCAGCCAGATCGGCATAAAGAAAGTAATCAGTTACAGTGTCAGCCAGATTGGCAAAAAGAAAGTAATCAGTCCAGTGTCAGCCAGATTGGCAAAAAGAAAGTAATCAGTACAGTGTCAGCCAGATCGGCATAAAGAAAGTAATCAGTCCAGTGTCAGCCAGATTGGCAAAAAGAAAGTAATCAGTACAGTGTCAGCCAGATCGGCATAAAGAAAGTAATCAGTCCAGTGTCAGCCAGATTGGCATAGAGAAAGTAACAGTCGTCTACACCTTACATTAAGGCTAACCAGTGCTAAAAGTAAATAGTAGTCCAGTTTATAGACCGATGCCTGTAAAGTAAATAAACACTACAGTCTGTGAGTTTCCCCAAGTGGCGCGATTCGAGTGTAAAGTAACGCGTTGATGTACAGTGGTCCGAAAGGTGGGGGAAGTCTCGAGTTAAGACTGTATACTGTGCCCTGTGTTTTTGAATTACACGAATACGCATAGAGACATGATGTTTATTGACTTCAAGTATTAACAGTGAGTATATAATCCAGTGTATAAACAAATAAGTGTCAAAGTAAATAAATGGACTGGCATATAGACTGTACGCGAATTTAAAGACTGATATTAGTAAACAATAGTGACTCTATAGACTGATTGCTGCTTTAAGTGACTGTTAATAGTAACCAGTGATAAAAATAATAAAGAATAGTAACTGTTAGTGCTGTTATATACTGTGAGGGCAAAATGGTGGTCACTAGAAGCCAGAAGGGTGACGAATCAGGTTCTTCTAACCCGGCGGGACCCGGAGAGCACCGGACTCATCAAGAACCTGCCGAACAAGTATTAATAGACGTTCAAGGAATACAGGGGGTACAGAATGTGCCACGTCCGCCTGTATTGGAAGCTTTTTTGGCAGCGTCGGGCAGCGGTATTACTGCTAACCCTACTCGCATGGAAATAGGCGAGTCAGAAGAAGAGGTCGTCTCGTCCAGGGCAACAGAATCGTCTCAGGCGTTGCTGGAAGGATCAAGGCGATCAAATACGCTGAGGCCTAACGACGTTCGGTCACGCCGATCGGCGGCCTCCCGCAAGAAGCTCCTCGCGGAGCTGGAGGCCAAAGAGAAGCTAGCCGAAAGCAGATTAAAGCAGGCCAAAGCTGAGGAGGAATTGCAAAGACTGAAGCTTCAAAAAATGAGGTTAGATGACACATCTGAGGAAGAAGAAGATGATGAACTCGAGTCAGTGAGAATTCAGAATTGGATTGAAAGGACGCCATTAAGGAGTCAAGATATTGCACCGCCAATGGAAGACAAGGTTAAGGAGGTAGAGGCAGCGCCGCAGCGACAAGATGAATATGTGCGGGAGATTGTTCGGGAACCAGTGATAGAGAAATGCACTGATGGGCCTACTCGTCAATCTCAAACTAATGTGGACGTCGCGACGCTCGCTACAGCTCTGGTTCAGGCAGCAAAAGGAAGCAGAGACCCTCCAAAGTATTTGCAAGAGTTACCATTCTTCAACGGCAATAGCAGCGAGTGGCTTGGGTTTAAGGCGGCCTATGAAGACTCACATAAGTTTTTCTCAGCGAGTGAAAACGTGTCAAGAATAAGAAGAAGTTTGAAAGGCACAGCTAAAGAAGCCGTTGGGTGCCTCTTATTCAGTCAATCTGACCCAAAGAAGATTATAGAAGCATTAGAAAGAAGATTCGGTCGACCGGAGTCACTCATACATGCGGAAATAGAGAAACTGAAGCATCTGCATAAGATAAGTGACAGTCCAAGAGAGTTGTGCGTCTTTGCAGGCGCAATAGATAACATAGTGGGAACAATAGAAGCCTTAAAGAAGTCTCACTATTTGTATAATCCAGAATTAGTCCGGATAGTGATTGAGAAACTAACGCCGATACTGAGAAACAAGTGGTATGATTATGTGGCGGTCAAGACAGAAGATATTCCAGATATAAAGAAGCTGTCTAACTTTCTCAATGAAGAAGCGGACAAGTGCGGAGCATACGCATTGCCTGAAATAGTGAAGGAAGATAGAAACTTTCAAGATAGGAGAAAGAGAAAAGAACAAGCCTTCACACTGAAGAAAGAAGTTTCAGAAAAAGTGCCCCGCCTGTGAGAAACAACATTACCTAACAGATTGTGAGAAGTTCAAGCAAGCTACAACCGAAGAAAGGTGGTTGATATGTAAGAAGAATAACGTCTGTTTTCGGTGTATAAGAAGCAAACACAAGAGATTCGTCTGCAAAGCTCCAGTATGTGGACAAGATGGTTGTCAAATGAGGCATCACAAACTACTACACTATCAGAAGAAGGCAGCAACGCCAGAAGCTGTGACGTCAGCGAGGGAAGTCACCATGGCTACTGATCAACCGAGTTATCGACGGGCATATTTGAAGATTGTTCCCGTAGTGTTGACTGGCCCACTCACAAGCGTCGAGACATTCGCCTTGCTGGACGAAGGAAGCACCGTCACACTGATAGATGCATCCATTGCTGAAGTCATAGGAGCAGATGGGCCAAAGAAGACAATGTGGTTGCAGGGAATAAGCACAGAAGTGAGACACGAAAACAGCAAGATGCTTAGCTTCAAGATCAAAGGGAAATATGTTAAAGAAGTACATGAAGTCGAAGCGGTTCGTACGGTGGATCGTCTGAATTTCGCGTCTGACACAATAAGAAGAGAAGACATTGAAGATTGCGCTCACCTCACAGACATAGCAGAAGAAATCGTGTATGAGAGAGCGACGCCAAAGATACTTATTGGTCAGGATAATTGGCACCTGATAGTGACAAGGGAGCTACGTGTAGGGAAGAAAAATCAACCTGTCGCGTCCTACACTCAATTAGGATGGGTACTGCATGGGTGTCAGAGCTCTACTACTGACACTATCGCCTTCTGTGGAAACCTGAAGCAGATGAAAAGGGTTGAAGATATGGAAGAACTTATCAAAGAACATTTCAAGCTGGAGTCACTTGGTATAGAAGCTAAGAAGCCAAGAGAAGATCCTGAGAGAAAAGCCCTCGACATTCTAGAAGAAAAGAGTCGTCGCCTACCCGAGGGGAGATATGAGACTGGCATGCTGTGGAAGGATAAAGATTTCGTTATTCCCAACAACTATCCACAGGCTGAGAAACGGCTTCATTTATTGGAGAAAAAGCTGGACCGTGATGAGGACCTCAAGGAGAAATACAAAGATCGTATGCAGAACCTACTCAAGTCGGGGTATGCTGAACCGGCACCCGCATCTCCAAAACAAGGTAGAACATGGTACCTTCCTCACTTTCCAGTGATCAATCCAGCCAAGCCTCACAAACCACCAAGATTGGTTCACGACGCAGCAGCCAAGTTCGCCGGGGTGAGCCTCAACGACATGCTTCTATCCGGGCCAGATCTACTCCAGTCCCTACCAGGGGTAATTATGAGGTTCCGTCAATATCCTTATGCAGTATCGGCGGACATCAAAGAAATGTTTATGCAGATAAAGATAAGAGAAGAAGATCGCGACACACTTCGGTTTCTATGGAGAGATGACCGGCGGGAGGGCGAACCAGATGAATATCGCATGACATCGGTCATTTTCGGAGCAACATCGTCACCATGCACCGCTCTATATGTTAAAAACAGGAATGCAGAGGACTACCAGGAACAATACCCGCACGCAGCAGAGGCAATAAAGAAGAATCATTATATGGATGATTACTTACAAAGTTTTGTCACTATAGAAGAAGCCATAGAGACGACGAAAGCGGTTGACTATGTACATAAACAAGCAGGATTCGTGCTCAACGGTTGGACTTCGAACAAACAAGAGATACTAGTAGAAGTTGAACCCGAGAAACACTCCAATTTCAACGTGATAATCGGAGGAAAAGAAACAGAGAAAGCTCTAGGGCTTCAGTGGAACGTCCAAGAAGATTGCTTCAGCTTCAAAATCAACAGGATGAAGACACCAGAAGAAGTCATCCAGAACGAGAGAAAACCGTCCAAAAGGGAAGCACTCAGCATCATCATGGCGCTCTTCGATCCCTTGGGTTATATATCTCCGATAACCATGCCAGCAAAGAGGATTTTCCAGGACACTTGGCGATATACCATCGGTTGGGACGAACCAATTCCAGAAGAACTCTGGCCAAGATGGCAGAAGTGGATGAGAAGTCTATTCAGCATAGAAAACCTGAGGATACCGCGGTGCTACGATTACAGAGCATCGACGCGCCGTCAACTACACACCTTTGTTGACGCAAGTGAGGAAGCTTATGCAGCCGCTGTATACTGGCGCTCCGAGAACAACGATGGCAGTATAACGGTAGCATTGGCAGCCGCGAAAAGCAAGGTGACACCGCTGAAACCTATCTCCATACCACGGCTGGAGCTACAGGCAGCACTTCTGGGGGCAAGATTGGCGCATACTGTCCTGGAGGAGCATGAGTTCGAAGTGGAGAAGAAAATATATTGGAGTGATTCACGCACGGCCTTAGCGTGGATACGATCGGAACCAAGAGCCTACAAAACGTTCGTCGCTCACAGATTGGCAGAGATTGAAGATACCACTAAGAAAAATGAATGGAGGTGGCTGCCGACGAAGGAAAACGTGGCTGATGATGCGACGAGGTCCACACCCAACGAGTTTGATCATAATCATCGATGGTTCAAGGGACCAGCGTTTCTCACGTTACCAGAAGACCAATGGCCAGTAGAAGTATCAAGTGAAGTTCCTGAAGACGACATAGAAAGGAAACCACTGAGATGTCACTTGGAGAGGGAACAACAATATCCCTATCTACCACAGATAGATAGATTTTCAAAGTGGACAAGACTGATAAGAGCAACAGCCTACGTCCTGCTATTCATCCAGAAGTTGTCAACGAAGAGGGCAATGGCAACAAGGAAAAGGACCAAGAAGACAGCAGAGAAGGATCCTACCTGGGCGAGAAACAAGAAGAAAGAAGTCTCCTTGCCTAGACCTAAAAGCAGCTCGACCCATCAAAGGAAATACGAAGAATTGTCGGCATATCTACTAATGAGAGCCGAAAAAGATGTGGATAGAAGCCAGCCAAGAGGATTCCTTCCGTAAAGAAAAAATCAGGGTGAGAAACGGTGAGAAACCTGCCGGAGAAGATAGATTAGCTAGTCTCAACACATATATCGACGAAGAAGGCATCTTGAGACTCCGAGGGAGAGTTGCTGCAGCGAGAAACATAAGTGAAGACCAAATCAACCCTCCAGTATTAGACGGGAAGCATCGCTACACCAAGTTATACGTTCAATATGTGCACGAGAAACTCCATCACGGCGGAGTTGAGCTGGTAGTGAACGAGCTACGGCAACGAGTCTGGATAATCCGAATCAGGCCAGAAGTTCGCAGTGTCATCAAATCTTGCATCTTCTGCAGGATAAGAAGAACGAAGCCATTACATCCAGTGACGGGAGATTTGCCACCTGCACGACTAGCTCATCACGCACGTCCGTTCACCTTTACTGGCCTGGACTATTTTGGGCCCATGGAAGTCACCGTTGGACGTCACAAAGAGAAGCGATATGGAGCGTTGTTCACCTGCATGACGTCGCGAGCCATTCATATCGAGATTGCTCACTCGCTCAGCACGGATTCTGCGATAGCGGCACTCCGGAGGTTCATAGCAAGAAGAGGATGTCCGAAAGAGATGTGGAGCGACAACGCCACATGCTTCAAAGGTGCAGAAAAGGAGTTAGCAGAAGCCGCCTTAGAAGGTCTACAGCATGAGGTCGTCACGCACCAGATACATTGGCGATACATCCCCCCTGCTTCTCCATTCATGGGGCGTGGGAAAGGATGGTGCGCGCGGTGAAAGAAGCTCTCAAGACTACGCTACACGAGAAGTACCCGTCAGATGAGACACTCGCCACTCTACTTGCAGAAGTAGAAAACACCGTGAATTCGAGACCCTTAACCCATGTCTCAGTCTCTCCTGATGAACCTGAAGCTCTTACTCCTAACCATATCCTTGTGGGTCCCAATAGTCATGTTCCTCCTCCGGGGTACTTTGGGGTGGAAGACGTCAACGCCAGACAACAATGGAGAAGAGCCCAAGCCCTAGCTGACATATTCTGGAGAAGATGGGTGCGCGAGTACCTACCCATACTGCAGCACCGGCGGGAGCCATTCAACCCGTCCAAACCACCTGAGGTCGGGGACTTCGTGGTCATCTGCGACGCCAACTTACCGAGAAACACATGGCCGAAGGGGAGGATCGTGCGAGTCTACCCAGGTGCCGACGGAGAAGTGCGAGTCGTCGACGTCCAGGTTGGAGGCGGCCGGGTGTTACAACGTCCAACCAAGAAGATCGTCGTGATCCCAGAGGTATCGCCGGGCGGCGACGGCGGGAGAAATGTTCACGACGGCACTTAGACGGCATACTGAACGGATTTGTTTTTGTATATCTTTGCTGATTTTCTATGGTTCAATAAGTAAAATCTTTAAATGTAAATATAGCCGTTCAGTATATAGGATATTTTTATGTAATAAGTTGATTGAATGTAAATAAAGATACCCTTTTTCATCCTTAGACTAGCGAACTAGGCTAATATAGGTTAAATATGTACTAGTTGTTAAGTATTAAAGAGTATTTCCTTCTGTTGTTTCATTTTAGTTCATATATTTAGGCAAACTAATCATAGAAACACTAGAAACAGATAGGTAGAGACCTGAAAAGGTCTGTTTTCACTCATTGTAGACAGCAACTGCACACGATGTTAGCGTAGCGATGAACACGGGCGCTCTGACGCCGCGCCGAATGGCAGGCGTGGTTTTATTAAGAAGGGGTGGGGGGAAAGTTCATATTTATAGTCATTTACTCCGCGCTCGCTTGGAGCCTCCCCTGAGCATCGCCGCGTGACACAACTAGTCCTAGAATGTAGCCTAGAGTAAAATACACTTTGGTTTAAGCTGCCACATGTACCTAGATCTAAGGGTTAAGAGAAAATAAATTTGAAAGCTAGAGGGGTAGGCAGGGACCGCTGGCCAGCTCATTAATTAAAAATGTATAAAAGAACGCGCGGTTTCATACACCGTACAGTTTCAATTCAGTGCTCTCCGGGATCCAGAAATAGTGAAAAGTACCTAGTGCCTGGCTAGTGACCCTGCCCTCACCCTGGGGTTTTCATAGTGAATTCAATAGTGCTTTTATTTCCACCCAGTGTTAGTTACCTACTGTAGTCCTAGTGCGACAGTATCTAGTCACACCGCACACCCAAAACGGGAGCGGTAATTAGGCCCTCCCGTACAACCTTAGATTTTGATATTTTTAATACAACTCCAGCCAGGGCTAAACGTTTATTGTATGGCAAATTCTTCGAACAATAGTTTTTTATTTTTTTATTCTTATTGAACTTATTTTTCTTGAGCTTTTATTAAGTTTGTATAGTATTCTGCACTCAAAACTAGGACCTTTGTTTATAATGTTCATTTCAAATCATTTGATATTTACATGTTATATATATGTTACTTGTAGCCTGTAAATACTTACATAGGCACTCCTGATGATGTTCAGCGATTATCTGAATGTGTTGTTGGCGTTCCCGAAAATTCAAAATTTCTAGTGTGCTATTATTTGTGAAGACCTATAAATTGGCTTTGAAAATTGTATTTTATCACTATCATATTAATCTAGCTGTTGGTCTTCCGAATGTATAAAATAAAATAAAATAAAATAAAATAAATAAAATAATATTAGTTAGGATTTATGGTAGGAATGGTAAACACTTACTCAAAGCTGGATTATAACCTATCCAAATTAAAACTGGTTTATCAGTTTCTTCCGCCTTATTCCATGTTTCTTCTAATTTGCGAAATATTGCTAAAAAATAAATTTCAACATTACTAATCGAGTGTGTTAAAACTAACACTACACTAGTGTCAGATCTTATTCAAGTCACCTAAAGACATTTAAAGTGACGACCTTAAGAGTCCAAGACGCACGGGTCAGCGTCATAGCTGCACCCCGCTCACCGCGCTTGCACTTCGACGCTGCGTTGATATCTTTATTTATTTTTATTTTATCTTAACGGAAAACTTACAGCCTACAATTTCAACAAAACAGTAACAGTAAATAAGGACAAAAGCCATTTAAATTAAAAATTATTTACAGCATTAGCATATGATATGTCACTCGGGAGAATGCAAGGAATCTAAAGATCTAAAGATCTCATTTAGATCTCACATACATACCTACCTACATACTTGAACCCTGAAATCATAACACTCCTTTTTTTGGTCAGTCATGTAAAAATTATCCAACGTGCAAATACTTAAATACATCCTCCCTTTCTTTCTATACCTTCAGAACCTCCAAGGAAGTGGTGCATGCTTCCAACGAACGGGAGATATGACAACGACGGTAGATCCTTCAGCAATGCTGCGCGCGCGCCGTTCCTTCAAATACGTGACGCAATACGCGCAGGCCAGAAGTAGGGTCCCAAGGAGTAACGAAATCATCTTTGAAATGCAGAAAGTTTTTTTCGTCGTGACGACTGCCTAGCTCGTAGACTCCGAAGAACAATCTATGTTCATAATGGACTATTTGAGATCTTCATGAATCACTAAAAAGAAAATGACAAGAAATATATGAGGTCCAACAACCTATACATACAGGGTGTTTGGATAAACACTCTTATCCTTTCTGGGGGTGAAAGTACTCATGAATATGAGCAACTTTTTGTATGGGACCGACTCTGAAATCTCAAAAAAAAACAGCTGTTCCATACATTTTGGGCGAGTAGGTAATGTAAAATGTGTGGAACAGCTGATTTTTAGGGTTCCGAAGTAAACAAGGAACCCTTATAGTTTCGTCATGTCTGTCCGTCCGTCCGTCCGTCTGTCTGCGGCTAATCTCAGAGACTACTAGTACTAAAAAACTGTAATTTGGTAGAGATATACATACTTATTACGCGGAGCGAACTGTAGAATAAAATAAGGAAAAATATTTTTTTTTAGGGGCCTCCCCTACACCTAAAGTGGGGATGATTTTTTTTTCTCTCGATTATACCATCGTGTGGGATATCATTTGATAGGTCTTTTAAAAATATTATGAGTGTCTGAAGAACATTTTTTGATTTAGGGATCCTTGTGCGAATTATTTAACTTTAAAGTGATAAATTTTGTTAGAGTCAAGTGTCCCCCCCCCTCGTACAGGAAAATGGTGGAGGGTGGATACATGAAACAGATTATAATAACTAGCAAATATAATTAATTTAAAAGGAAAATTATCACGGCTATGTGGACTTTACACGTTAATGAGTAATAGACGATAAACTTACAAAATTGATTTTAGTATGAAAAATATTCGTAGGAACAATTTTCATTCTATATGATGGTATATACTTAGTGTTTGTAATATAATGGATGAAACGAAACGCAGGCGTTTCCCATTGTCGCCGCCAGACGGCCGCGGGGTTCTCACACTGCTAGCGCGAACGGCGTCGCGGTCGGCCGCCATTGTCCAGTGCTATATCGGTTTGTTTTAATACGCGGAGAGGTCCCGCGTCCCTTTTTGTCTAAAACCACGTTGATTGTTGGTTAGTTTGAGTTATAATTGTGAGTTTCCTTTTGTTAAATAACTATTCCGTTTGTGTTTGTGAAAAGACCTGTTATTGTGACTTTTTCCTGTGAGATGTGATGCGTGGCTGGTCGCTCATATCTAACTGTTGTCGAGCCAACTTCGGGAAGAAACCTACGTATTTGTTCTGGGAATTGAGATCTCATGGGTTAGGTAGGGTGATTAGGGATCCCCCCTTTCCGAAGACATTCAAGATTGGATCCGAAGATTAAGAAGTCAACTTGGTGAGTTATATAATAAATTTAGTTAGTTAGTTATTAGTACATAGGGCCCGTAGCTCCCTATATAAGTTACGGTGGTAGCAGTCTGCGTATAGCTTAAGTTAAGTTAGGTTTTAGTCGGACAGACGTAGTGCCGGGTCGAGGTTTTTACCGGTATTTTTTTACCCGGTAAATTTTTCGGTACCGAACCCTCCCGCCATTTCGTTTGTCCGGATTCTCTGCGCACATTTTCTGGTAGCAGAGCGTAGTTTATCTACCCTCTATTTGTTCGTTTGTAAAAGATAATTATTTGTAAAAATTATTCGATTTTACTTAGTTTGTTTATATAAGAACTTATATAGATTGATTGTTTGATTTTAGATATTTGTAACCTTTTTGCATTTGTTTGCGGTTTGTACCGTGCGTTCCGGGTTTGTGCCATTCTCATACCTACCGCGGTTTTTCGTGTTGTTGCTTGATTTTGTTCTTTATTTACCTTTTTTATCTTTTCTTATTTGTTTGTTTGTTTGTGACTTGACGCGATGGCGAAGGTCTCCAATGCTAGGGCGACACTCGCCAACGAATTGAGATGGTTTGTGACGGCCGGAGGACTCCTGTCCCGGAAGGACAGGGAGGGCGCCATACTGCTAAGAGCGGATCACCTCCACTCACGATTGATTAGCGCGGAAGCGGCCATGGTGGTGCTTACCGAAGCCGAACTTGCCCCGGAGGTCTACGCAGGTCACATGGCGGACATGGACCAGATCCTGAGTCTGCACGATGATATCGCGGAGGCGGCGACCGCAATAAGGGCGAGACAGGCTGGCGGACCAGCCCTCGCACACCTGTTAGACAGGAAGGACCAGCGGTTACTGGTCGGCTCCCCACCCTTCAGCTGTCCCACTTTGGGGGTAGGATGGAGGAGTGGGTAGCATATAAAAATATGTTTGAGTCCCTGGTCGTAGCACGACAGGATTTGTCGAAGGCCCAGAAGATGGCCTACCTCCTCTCCACGCTTGAGGATGAAGCGCGGTCGCTCATCCAGCACCTCCGGGTGGAGGACGACCAGTACGATACGGCTTGGGAGTTATTGAACTCCCGCTACCAAAACTTACATTTGTTAGCGGATGCGCACGCCGCACAGTTGATGGCCCTGCCCAAGGTGGCCAACAGGGCACAGTTGCGCCTGCAGTTGCTCACGCCCGTTACAGTGGACTGTAACGCGCTCCGCACACTGGGGCTGCCGGTGGACCAATGGTCTTTTTTGTTGGTGCACATTGTATTGGGCAAATTGCCCAATGACATCCGCTCGCGGTTTGAGCGCGAAAATGCGGAGCGGGATAGCACCACCCTACCAACATTCACTGACTTGGTGAAGTTTTTGGAGTTTGAGGCACGGGCTGCTGAGAATACCATGACGGACTCAGCGCCATCCAGAGCGCCTGAACGTAGGCCCTTGGAACCCTCATGGCGAGGGAAGCCCCAACAGGGACGGCAACCGCCACCGCGTGGAGCTGGTGTGCGGGTTGCACACACGGCAGCAGTCGCGAGGGACGCGGACTGCCTGCAATGTGGCCGGATGGGCCACAGCCTGCTGCAATGCAGGGACTGGCAGAGACTGCCAGTACAAGATCGGCGCCGCATGGCAAGGCGGCATGAACTTTGCTTCTACTGTTTGGGCAGTCACTATGCACGTGACTGTCCCAGGGCCATACCATGCAGTGCATGCCGTGGGCTGCACCACATGATGCTCTGCATGAACCGGAACGGGGATGGCACCCGGATGTTGAGGCAGGGGTCCCCTATGGGCGGGGGCGCTCCTGCGCGAAGCCCTCCACCATCGGACGGAGGACGCGGCTTCGCTCGTCGCACCCCCTCGGGAGGGGGGTCGCGTACCTGCGCGGGTCTTGGCGGACCGGGACCACGCGCCTCAAGGTCATGGCCAGTATGTGGCTGGCCAGGCCCCGGATAGGGCCCCCATGGGCGGGGGCCCTAGATCGGACGTGAGAGTGGGGACACCCCTCCACGCGGGTTACCAATACCCAACACATGCAGCCGCAGCGGTTTTCTCCGCCGCTGCACGAGTACCCACGGCTGGAGTACCACCCGCCGTACCATATGTATGGCCGGGCCGCGGGTTATGCCCCCCTCAGGTAGGGATGTGCACTCGCCCGCCATACTATCCGGGTCAGTGGCGCCCCCTTGTTTGGAGAGAGTGGGAGCCCGTAACTAGCTTGCTCCCTTGCTGGGACAGAGCCGCGGACGGTTCTGCTCCCTACCGCGGTGGTCCGCGTATGGGGTCGTGGGGGAAGCCATGAATTTGAGAGCTCTGTTGGACTCAGGGGCTCAAAGCAGTTTGGTTACCACTCGAGTGGCACACCAGTTAGGTTTAGTCGTGGAAGACTCGCCTGTGCCACTTCTTGGAGTTGGTGGCATACAAGTGAAGTGTCTGACGGGCCAGACACTTGTCACCTTTTCTTCGCTGAAGTCCTCCACAATGAGGATCACTACTTCGGCTATGGTAATGGATACTGTGCAGAACAACTACGCTCTGCTGCCAGAAAATGTGCGCAGAGAATCCGGACAAACGAAGCGCCGTGAACCTCTTCACCGAAAAAGACCAGATTTTAAGTGGAGACTCTATAGGTCCCCAAAAAGCCCGATGATACCCGACGGTAAAGATTATATACGGCACTGCGTCTGTCCGACTAGAGCCTAAAACCTAACCTATACGCAGTCTGCTACCACCGTAGCTTATATAGGGAGCTACGGGGCCCTATATACTAACCTAATTTAATAACTACAATTCAAACCACTTACCAAACTGAATCTTCTTAATCTTCGGATCCAACTTCGAGTGTCTTCGGAAGAGAGGAGGGGGTTGTTCCCTAAATCACCCAACCTACCCCATGAGATCTCAATCCCCAGAAAAAATACCTGATCCGTCTAGCAGTTCCACTCGGCAACAGATTTCGGCGTCCCCAGGCAGCCACGTTTCGCATCTCACAAGAAACAGTCAAAGTAAAAGGTTTCACAAACACAAATGTTCAATAGTTATTTAACAAACAGGAAATTCACAAATATAACTCAAACTAGTTAACAAGCAAAAGACGCGAGACCTCTCCGCGTATTAAAATCAAACCGATATGTCAGGACAAATGGCGGCCGTCCGCCATGCCATTCACGCGAGCAATTTCACGCGGCGCGGCACTCCCCGCGCGATGTCCAAACAATACTGAATTCAAAATGGTCGCTCGCGACTGCCGACGCCGGCCGAGCGGGCGACGACGCTACTAATATGAAACTACCGCACGCGCTAGAATATTACGGCGGCGAACGGACAAAACAACATAGATTTTATTACAAACAGATACCATTGCGGGTTGGCACCCCTCGACAGACATACCGCCGGGTGTGTTGTCTTTGGTTTCAGGTCTGGATTTGGCCGACCCCTTTGTCTTTCATCCCGGCCCAGTGGACTTGCTCCTGGGCTCGGACGTATTGGGTTGGATTTTGTTGGGTACCCAGAAAGCTCTGGGTTCGTCTTCACTGATGGCAGTGTCTACTATCTTTGGTTTCGCCCTGATGGGCCCTGTGTTTGATAATAGCACCGTGGAGGAGCCACCGGTCGTCGCATCAGCGTCCTTGGCCAAGACCATGCAAAGGTTTTGGGAGGTGGAGGAGCCACCTATGAGTTCCAGGATGGATCCGGAACACGCTGAGTGCGAAGCCTTCTTTCGATCAACCACGGAGAGGTTGCCCTCCGGTCGGTTTGTAACTAGATTACCATTTGTTGCTACACGTCCTAGCCTAGGGCAAAGTAGGGCGCTTGCGGAGAAACGACTGCTGTCCATGGAGCGACGCATGCAGCGTGACCACGTACTTCGCGATAAATATATTGAATTTATGCGCGAGTACGAGGATTTGGGTCACATGTCTCCGGCTCGAGTTGATTGGAGCTCAACTGAGCATTATTTTTTGCCCCACCACGCGGTGGTGAAGGCCTCAACGGGCAAGTTGCGGACTGTCTTTGATAGGTCCGCACCCACTTCGAACGGAGTTTCGTTGAATCTATGTTTGCATTCAGGTCCCAAATTGCATAGGGACATAATTGACATCATCTTGAACTTTAGAAGACATCAAGTGGTTTTTGGCGCGGACATCCGGATGATGTTCTGCCAGACAGTCATACATCCTGAGGACAGGCGATTCCAGTTGATACTCTGGCGTGAGCGCCCTGAGGATCCTGTGACGGTGTATGAACTCAATACAAACACGTATGGTTTGAAATCTAGTCCCTATATCGCCATCAGATCATTGCTTGAATTGGCAGAGCGGGAACGGATCCGCTTTCCCCGTGGGGCTTCCGTGCTGTCACGTGACTTGTATGTTGATGACGTGTGCACCGGAGCCCAAAGTATTGAGGAGGCCCTCCTACTGCGGGATGAATTGATCGAAATATTGAAGACAGGTGGCTACGAGCTACGTAAGTGGTTGTCCAATGAGCCTAGAGTTCTAGAAGGGATCCCGGAGGATCACCAACAGAACCCTCACCTGTTTGAGGATGTGGATGATCCCAACAGGATAGCGGTGCTGGGCATGCAGTACCAGCCGCTAACCGGATATTTTCACATTCCATGTGGACTTGGAAGTACCAAAAGTCTGGACTAAGAGAACGGTGTTGTCCGTAATAGCTCGTATGTTTGATCCAAGCGGTTGGATCAGTCCAGTGATATTCTCTGCGAAGTGTCTTCTTCAGAGACTTTGGACTTTGGGCGTCTCGTGGGACGAGCCGCTGTTTGGCTCTCCATTGGATGATTGGCTCGAGTTGTTTTCATCGATTAAGGAAGTCAATCGGATTGCCTTGCCTCGTCGAATATTGCCACCCGGGAAATATCGAGCCAGCCTGCATGGCTTTTGTGACGCGTCGGAGCGAGGCTACGCCGCGTCAGTCTATATGCGGACAGTTGACGCCGATGGCCGGGTCAATGTCTCGCTTTTGTTAGGGAAGAGCAAGGTCGCCCCCATCAGGACTAGGCCGACTATTCCCAAGCTTGAGTTGAGTGGAGCTCACCTTCTCTCCTAAATTGTTGCATCACGTTGCCAGTGAGCTGGCGGCCACGGTCGAGATACGAGACATCTTCGCCTGGTCGGATAGCCAGGTCGCGCTTGCATGGTTGCGCGCGGCCCCACATACCTTGGAGGTTTTTGTTGGAAACAGGGTTTCCCAAATTCAAAATATTGGAATTGATATAACATGGAGACATGTGCCGGGAGAGCTTAACCCAGCGGACTGTGCTTCCCGAGGTTGTACGGCACCAGAATTGGTGTCACACCCGCTTTGGTGGGGTCCAGAGTGGCTGATGGGATCAGAAACATCTTGGCCTGTCTGTCAGACAGATGTTACTTCTTTGAGTTTGACTGGGCTTCGTGTACATGCTGTAGTCGCTGAGACGACGTCGGAGCCGGATTGGCTACTTGCTCGGTATAGCAGTTTGGATAAGCTTCTGGGTGTTACCAGTTGGATTAAGCGTTTCATACATAATTGTAGAAACCCACAGGCAAAGCGGTTGGAGCCGATTGCAGGTGCAGAAGAGCGCCGGAGCGCATTGTTGCATTGGGTCCGTGTCGTGCAGACCGGACGGTTTGAGTCAGAGCTTCATATTTTGCGCGACGCACGCGCTAAGTTGAAGGGCGCGGTCGCTCGTTTGAACCCGTACATCGACTCGGATGGGCTTCTTCGGGTTGGAGGCAGGCTCCGGAAGGCGGATCTTCCATATGAGACTCGCCATCCTCTGTTGTTGCCCAAGGGCGGACCCTTGGTGCAGCTTTTGGTGTCTGATCGACACATTCGTAACGCCCATGCTGGGTGCAATGCTTTGCTGGCTATTTTGCAACGCGAATTTTGGATTTTGTCTGCCCGAAGAGCAATCCGTAGTGTCCTGTTTCGATGTATTGCATGTTATAGGTTGAAGGCATCCACGATGCAACCACAGATGGGTGATTTGCCCGCTGATCGAATCCGACCTTCGAGGCCGTTTGACGGCGTTGGAACCGATTTTGCCGGCCCCTTTTCGATCAAGGCTTCTCCCTTTCGTAATGCCCGTATTGTGAAGGGCTATTTGTGTGTATTTGTTTGTTTGGCCACCAAGGCTGTCCATTTGGAGGTGGCTCTGACTACGGAGGCCTTCGTCGCCGCGTTGGATCGCTTTGTTTCGCGTCGAGGTCTACCTTCCCTTATTAGGTCGGATAATGGCACAAACTATAAAGGAACTGTAAATTATCTTAAGGATGTTTCTGTGTTTATTGATAAAAATTGTACTAGTTTAAGTCAAATTGCTGCCCAAAGGGGAATAACCTGGAAGTTTAGTCCCCAAGTTGCCCCCATTGGGGAGGGATTTTTGAAGCGGCTGTGAAATCCGCAAAGACCCACCTCCGCCGCATTATCGGAGAAACGGCTCTAACTTTTGAAGAGCTGGCCACAGTGTTTTGTAAAGTTGAGGCGGTCCTCAACTCTCGTCCTCTCTGTCCGCTATCTCCAGATCCAAATGACTTGGAAGCTCTCACCCCTGGTCATTTTTTGGTGGGAGGGCCTTTAAATGCCCTGCCCGAATACCCTTGGAAGGATGAACGCGTATATCGGTTGTCGCGTTTTCAAATGTTGCAGCAAATGAGCCAGGACTTTTGGCGTCGCTGGTCGCTTGAATATTTGCATTTGCTGCAGCAAAGAGTGAAGTGGACAGACAGGACTGAGCCTCCCAGGGAGGGTGATTTAGTATTGTTAAAAGAGGCAAATTTGCCCTCATTGCTTTGGCGACGAGCTCGCATATTACGTTTGATTCTTGGCGGAGATGGCACTCCGCGTGTGGCTGAGGTGTTGGTCGACGGTTCGATTTTAAGGAGAGGTGTGACCTCTCTCGCCCGCCTTCCCGTAGAGTAAGCTAGCGGTCTGCTTCTCAGACCGGGACGGGGGGATGTTTGTAATATAATGGATGAAACGAAACGCAGGCGTTTCCCATTGTCGCCGCCAGACGGCCGCGGGGTTCTCACACTGCTAGCGCGAACGGCGTCGCGGTCGGCCGCCATTGTCCAGTGCTTTATCGGTTTGTTTTAATACGCGGAGAGGTCCCGCGTCCCTTTTTGTCTAAAACCACGTTGATTGTTGGTTAGTTTGAGTTATAATTGTGAGTTTCCTTTTGTTAAATAACTATTCCGTTTGTGTTTGTGAAAAGACCTGTTATTGTGACTTTTTCCTGTGAGATGTGATGCGTGGCTGGTCGCTCATATCTACCTGTTGCCGAGCCAACTTCGGGAAGAAACCTACGTATTTGTTCTGGGGAATTGAGATCTCATGGGTTAGGTAGGCGTGATTAGGGATCCCCCTTTCCGAAGACATTCAAGATTGGATCCGAAAGATTAAGAAGTCAACTTGGTGATTTGTATAATAAATTTTAGTTAGTTAGTTATTAGTACATAGGGCCGCGTAGCTCCCCTATATAAGTTACGGTGGTAGCAGTCTGCGTATAGCTTAACCGTTAAATTAGGTTTTTAGTCGGACAGACGTAGTGCCGGGTCGAGGTTTTTACCGGTATTTTTTTTACCCGGTAAATTTTTCTGGTACCGAACCCTCCCCGCCATTTCTGTTTGTCCGGATTCTCTGCGCACACTTAGGTTATTATCATTAGTTATATAAAAGTGGAAGTAAATAAGAAGAAAGAAGAAATAAGAAGAAGAAGATAAAGAATTGTTGTATTGTATTGTAAATATAAGTTCATGTGTCCGCATTTCTACAGGATAGGTAACTTCCGGAACCTCTACATTGCAGCGTGGCCCGACACGCACTTGACCAATTATTTTTTTCTGATTTCAGACTCGGTCCCATACAAAAAGTTGCTCATATTCATGAGTACTTTCACCCCCAGAAAGAATAACAGTGTTTACCCAAACACCCCTGTCTTATAATAAACTGTAACTGGTCTATGTCAGTACATGGGAGATATGGCTAATAAAAATAATTTTTATCTTTCTGTTTGTTTTTGTTCATTACGCAAAAACTATACACGAATGCGGTTTTGCAGTTGTATAGCTGAAGGTCTAATTTAAATCGGGTGCAGGTTTTAACCTGAGATATTTATAAAGCGGTGGTGGCAGAGTGGTGGCAGAGTGGCAGAGTGGCCTGCCTGTGATACAAAATCCCAGGTTCGAATCCTGCCCAGGCTACATGAGTTTGTTTACCAATCTGACTCATGTTAGTTTTTCATCGACCACCACTTGCTTCGGTGGAAGAGAGAAAACATCGTAAGGAAACCTGCACTCTGGTTGGATGATTATCAGCTAGTGTGTGAAATGGAGAAGGTAATGGCAAACCATTCATTAAAAATTGCCATGAGAGTCGTTGTGTGTGTTTCATTCCATGTAATGACCACGAGCCCTCAGTCATGAGGAAATACGACTAAAGAAAAGAAATTAATAAGCAAATTAT
Organism: Ephestia elutella; assembly: GCA_018467065.1. NCBI lineage: Eukaryota > Metazoa > Arthropoda > Insecta > Lepidoptera > Pyralidae > Ephestia > Ephestia elutella. The sequence goes on from CM031566.1 coordinate 16,320,190, forward strand.
GATGTCAGGTGAAGGAAAAATCATGATGATTTTTGTAAAATCATGATGATTACTTATTAATAATACTTTATTTAAACTTGGCTTTAACAACTTGGCCTTTTCACGTCAAAAAATTATTACATAATTATATTGTGATAAACATCTCAAAGCTAAAAAATGACTAGCATGATTTCGGAACGGCCACTGCTTAAAGGAGAGAAGAAATGCCTGAAAGAGGTCTAAAGCGTCGCTTATGCTAAAAAGGAACTTTCATATTCTAATATTTTATTAACAATAAGTACTTACATTTATTATGAACAGTTACATAAATAAAATTAAAATTTTAAAAATATATATGGTATATGTATACGTATGTAAGTATAATAAACACTGTAAGTGATCTATGTCTGTACATAGAAGATATTTAAAAATATATTCTTAAGGGCCTGCACTAGGCCAACGAAAACTAAGATTTGCCCCAGTTCGCCCGCACGGCGGCGCGGCGGCGCAGAGGCGGATGGTTGAAGTATGCGGGCAATTATACGTATTATTTTTTTAAAAGCTTTATAAAAAGATATTTAAAAAAAATTAAGTAACTTTTTAATCCCTGCCTTATCTTTTAGAGTAATTTATACAAAAATTTTCAATCTTCATTTTAATGTATTGCTTAAAACAATAGCAGTTTAAAAGTGTTAATTATAGGTGATTTGGAGGCAACTTCGCAATTTTTTTTTAACGGGAGAAAAATTTTTATGCAATCGTGTTTTTGAAGTAACACCTGTGAAAATCACTGTACTAGTCCTTGAAGTTTCCGCTATATCTTAATTTTACATTCAGTTTTACATTAATGTAGATATTATAGACGATCATGTGAAGAAATCTGGCCTAGTACGGGCCCTTAAGGGGTCTCATTAAGACCAATAGAAGTCAGAATCCATTTTTTATAGAATTATTGACGACCGCTGTATGTACGCGCATCACGTGGCAAAAACTCTCTCTCTCTCTCAGCGGAAAGACGTCCACTGCTGGACCAAAGGCTACTCCCCCAAGGATTGTCAACAACTTCGAGTGTAGAGTATTGAGGTGGTACCTGGAAGAGGGTTGTCTTTCTTATTAATCCATATTAAAACCGCTTGAATAACTTCATCACATTATTTAATTCACTATATTCTCTTACAAAACCAATGTTACTCGTATAAAATTCTGACTCAGACTGCTACTGACTGACATAATACTTCTATGAAACACCTATTTCTTTCTTTTATTTAAATGACAAACCTATAACACCAGCATTACAAAGAACCATAAATAAAAGTCATCCTCTAACATAGAGTCTCCAACCTTCAGAGGAGTGGGTGCGACACGGATATTAAACACAATTTTCGTCTTGTCCATGTTCATTTTTATACCCACTTGTTGAGAGGCTCTACAGAGGCCATCGAGCATTGTGATTTGTGCCTAGGTCTTCCAAGGTCTCAGCCATGACTACGATATCGTCAGCGAATCGAAAGTGAGTGATGTACTCGCCGTTGATATTGATACCGAGTCCGCTCCAGTCCAGAAGCTTGAAAACATCTTCCAGGGCGGCGGTGAACAGTTTCGGAGATATCACGTCTACCTGTCTCACCCCTCGCTGCAACTGGATAGGTTTGGAGCCTTGATCCTGGAGACGGACCGACATGGTGGCGTTTTCGTACAAACACTTCAGCGCTTCGATATACTTCGATAGTAAATTTGGCACCGTTGGAGAGACTGTAGCACAGCCGGTCTCGATCGAATCGAAGGCTTTCTCGTAGTCCACAAACGCCAAGCATAATGGCTGATTATACTCCTCAGTCTTCTGTATAATGTGCCGCAGCGTATGTAAGTGGTCTACAGTGCTAAAGCCTTTTCGGAAACCGGCTTGTTCGGGAGGCTCGAAGTCGTCAAACCTGCGAGCGAGACGATTCGTAATGACTCTCGAAAACAGTTTGTAGACATGGCTCAGAAGTGAGATAGGCCTATAATTCTTCAATAAGGTTTTGTCGCCTTTTTTGAAGAAAAGTACCACCACACTTCTGTGCCATGCCGTAGGCGTTTATCTCTTGAATATGACGGAATCAAATAGCTTCTGATGAGCTAGTAAGTGGAGTTCCACTTTTGCTTTCGGAAGCTCAGCCGTGATTCCATCATCACTCAGTGCCTTATTGTTTTTTAACTGTTGGAGAGCCATTCTAATCTCGTATAGGCTGACGTCCGGGATATCTTCGGTGTAGTGTCGGGTCGATCTGGCTCTTGGATCTTTAGCCAGATTACTGACAGGTGCGCGTACGATGGTGTATAATTGTCCGTAGAACATCTCAACCTCTTCCAACAGCTCCAGCTTCGACGAAATGATTCTGCCACTCAGTCTTCAGCTTGGTCAGTTGGCTTTCACCAACAGACAGATCCCTTGCAAACACTTTTGAGCTCCTTATTTCTGCTTAATCGCTTTCTTTTCCAATACGGTCAGTATTGAATTGGCGTAAATCGCGAGTAAGGGACTTGGAGATCTGTTCGTTTAGACGATACCTGAGCAGCATCGTCAGAGGACTGCAGAACCAAGTTTCGTCTTTTCTTCCATGAGTTTGTTGGTGAGGTCCGAGATCTTTTTGGTTCCTTTTGAACGGCGGGTTTTGGAAGGCCTTAGACCCAGCTGTTTGGACAATTTTTACGAACTTGTCATTATAATCGTCCAGATTTTCGCAGTTCAAGCCAGGCATTCGAAGCGATTCTGCAACTCGAGCCAAAAGCTTTTGGGGTTTTGGAGCTGGATAGGCTCTGGTCGGAGCGTAGACTTCATCAGTCGACACCTTTCGAGTTTTGGTCTAAGATTCAATGTGCCTCTTACCAATCGGTGATCGCTTTCTGTTTTTACGGCATTGATTACAGAGACATCATTGAATATGTGCCTCTTCGTCGACAAGATGAAGTCAATCTCATTTTTTGTAAAGCCATTAGGATGCAACCATGTCCACTTTCGCTGTTTTGGCTTTTTGAAGAAGGTGTTGATGAGTTCTCTTGACACTGCACGAGGAACTTAACCTTAGCAATACGTAACTGAACGAAGTAC